>JAZDUH010000043.1:12412500-13027500 GCA_036419115.1 Scarus forsteni
TAATAAGTGCATGATCAGATCTTCTCTCTGAGGGTTAGACACTCTGGGCCAGATCCTCAAAAGGACTGCACTACTTTTGCGACCACTTAACCTGTGCAAATGGAAAATGACAATGAAAAAAAAGCGTGCAGTCCACAAAGCATAGGCAAACTCGCACACTGAATACAAACTGCACTGCCACTCCTCACTCCAATTTGCATGCATGTAAATTAGGGAATTTCCAGAAATTCAGTGCAAAACTGCCCCTTTCCTATCCAAATGAGCCTCATTGCAAGTAGCACCTAATCCACAAAGACCAGCCCTAACTACCACAGGCAGTAAAGCGGCGCTATTTAACGCCAGTGAGCCTCATGTATTAAATCCACGCAATTTGTATTTGTCCTTTTCTCACTCACTCTCTCGCTCAAAACGATAGCAAGTTGCACCGAGTTGGTGGCAACTGTGGACTAGAGCCCATATAAGGGCTGTCATGCCAGGACTCTCTGGTAATCATGGCAGTAGTGATTGTAGCCAGGCGAAGGCACCGTGGCACGAGAGATGGCAGGCGTGCACAAGAAATGTTTTATCACTTTTTGATTTAATTGACAATGAAATCATTTGCAGATAGCGGTTGCCAGGCCGCATGATCCTTGCACTCCTAGATGATATCATGGATGACAGTAATATAGCCTACTGCGTTCATCTCAGCGACCATTCCACTATTTTTAAGTAAACATGAATAATTTGTTTAAATACAGTCTGTTAAAAACCCCTATGACCCCCTTGTCCACTTTTCTGCATTTATTTTGCAATCAGAGGTGCCAAACTGTGTGGGCGTGTTAGCACTGGCCTATGATTAGAGCAAATTCTTTTGAGGATAAGACGCTAGAACAGGGCAGATTGCGTGAGCTAATTCGACGCAAACAATAGCGCTATTAGCAGGAGCAATCCCTCCTTTGTGGATCTGGCCTCTGTGTGGTATACAGCTGCTAGGTTGTGCATGTACAGATCAGAGTCAAGAGGAGGGCCTGAGGTTGTTTATGTAGTAGTGTGGAATAAATGTAATTACCTTAATGATGCAGGTGTTTGTTGAGTTACAAACTTTGTACCACAGAGCTAGTGAAGTGTATGGGGGTAAACTGATGCCTAGTATGTCTGTCATGTCATTTTGATCATGTTCTCTGCTGTGGGAAAGCTTTACTGATATACAACTTTATTTATTGTTTTATTGTCGTACTTAATGCAGCATCCTTTCTATGATGTATTTGATCACTGTTACAATAAAAGAAGATGATTTAGTCAAAATTTCATGGCATTACAGAGGGACTAATGTCTCTAACCAGCAAACAGGCATAAAACACCTGAAAGCTTCAACTGCAGCAGCATAATTAAACTCAGTTTTCACCTCATCCTGAACCCCTTCCCTATCAGTTAAACAGCTTTTGTCATTACATAAGCTGCTATTTCTGTTTGATTATCTGAAGCTAGTGGCCTCTTAAAGTTAATAACCATTACCGTTAATAGTTACAGATTTTCTGTCAGTCTGTGTGGAAGGCTCCTCTGCCTCGCTGTCTGACTGAGAGGAAGTGGGGCAGCCCCGTCTGCTGGAGAGGGACTGGAACAATGCACTAATGTTTGAAATGGAGATATCCTGGGCTGTCTGTGGATGTGGGCGTAAGAAGGGAGTGAGGACACATTGCTTTCTCAGCTATTGCATAAATAACTGCTTCTGCTTGATATCATATAGCTAACATTAAAGTAAAACAGGAGATTTTACCGATGTGTGTTGCCCATTCTGTGTCTTCAGCAGGTCTTTGTTTTCAGTCTCAATTCCAAAGGAGAGGTAAGGACTGGAAACGATGTCTCCCCAGTAGCCTCCGACAGCAACTTTGTCCCCTTTCTGTCAAAAACATAAACAGAAAAGTTCTAAATCTTGAGCCAGGGGTGTTCAAACTTTCAGGTTCACATACAGAATAACAAAAGGATGACTGAGCCTCTGTGATACATTTGCTCTTTTGTGTATCAAAGTTAGTAAAACTAATCCACTGTAGGTTTGGATGTGCTTAGCAACTGAATCTACTTATGGGAAAAAACTGAACATCAGAGCTTTCCATCAATGGCTTTAGAAAGCAAATAGCCAGGGATTTTGGAGTGGACAATCAGAATTCGCTGAGGTGATCCTTTGCTACTGTGTTCCATTTTTCTTCATGACTTTATCAAACACAAGCTTCTTGTTTTACTGTAGGTCATATTTTATTTAATTTTTTGGTATGACTGTCCTAATCAGATTTTTCTGTGCTGATACTGGTTTCCATTCAATTGCTCATGTTGGTGATCATGTTTCTTTGCTTCTAAACTCTGGTTAAGTATTTCCTCAACAAAACACTACAAAAATAGCTTAGAGTGCAATACAATAAAGTTTCCTATAGTAAGGCCTTCTGAAATACTCAATAAAATGACTTATTACTTATTTGTTTATGTGAATTAAAACTTGACAGATTGAAAGAAACTATTAATTCAATCAAACTGACGAAACAGTGCAAATAATTTAATAAATAACAGACAAAAGGTTTATACATTTTAACTCAGTTACATAATGTAACATAAGCACGTATTTCACACTGCCAAGACAACGAACTTCACCCCCACCCAACATCATTCAAGGCTCGGTCAAAATCTAAATCAACAACTCTGTAAATTACATTTAAACACATCATGTTCTTTGTTGTAAACTCATTTTACCTGACCAACCTGAACGTATCACAATGTTACTGACTGGACCTCAAACACATCACTGACAAACCATAATGCTGTGCTGCAGTGTGTAGCGCATTTCACTTCACTTAGCTGATTGGCTATTATCCTGCTGGTCTCAGCATGAGTTTTAGAACTAGAACAATATTCTTTTTCCTAAAAGGACTTGAAAATCAAGAAAATCAAGTTTTGGGGGGTTCTACCACTGTTTATTTAAGAGGATGGCAGAGCAGCAAAATGTGGTCAAATGTTTATCACAGATGACCCAGTGAAATTTCCCTTTGCTGCTGACAAACTGTTTTCTTGGACTGAAGAGGCTGACATCCACTGTTAGACAGAGTTTGTATCTGGGACTCATTTATGTCTTTCTTGATCAACAAAAAAAATAAAATTAACTGAAATGCAAAATCTAAATGGACAATGTGAATGTAAACATGATCCTGCCCTTAATTTTATTTTATTACATTCTATTAGTTTGATGTTTTTTGCCTGTGTGACTGTGTGGAGATACAGTATGTGTATGAAAATTATTTTATGTTTTACAAAGGTTTTGGTATGTATTTGAAAGTTCAATAAAGAAACGCTGTTAAAAATTCAAAAATATTTTTTTTTCTCATATATAGCACAGAAGAATTGCAGTACCAGTACTCCTTACGCTTACATCAGAGAAAAAAAACTGAAAAAATATTGGAAGACAAAAACAAATGTGCACTAAGTGGTGGCGAATGAACTCACATTATTGACTGTGGAAAAAAAATAGTTACCAAACAAAGCTTATTGATGTGCTGTTAAATTTTTATGCAATTTCTGTATCAATTTTGAGCTAAAATAGAAAAATAACTGCAGAAAATGATCAAAGATATTAATTAATTAACAGACCATTCGAGAGAAATGTCATTGTGTTAATGTGTAAAAATTAAGGCACATACCTGTCTGAACACTTTTAAAGATAGCAGACTTGAATTGGTCCTTTGGTAGACGCCTTCTCTCATTTCAAACGCCAGACCTCGTTCCCTCCATTGATAGTACTGTTGTTTGTTAATGACACGACACTGAACAGAGAGCTGTTGTTATTTATTTTTATTGTGTCTATCTTTCAAATCAACAAAAAAAACAAAGTAGTACATTTCTATCAACAAACAGAACATATCAGTGAATATTTGTTTACCCCTTTTTCATGCAGTTTCATTGTCAGGTCCCAGTCAAAGCATCCCCTTTTGGAGTCATAACGCACTCCAAGGTGCTGTCGAACCCGATAATCCCAGGCTTTGGACATTATGACTGGAGCAGAGGACGGAGGATGAATCCAGGACTTGAATATCCTCGCCAGCTCATCTCTCTCCTTGAACTTCATAAATATTAAGCATGATGTTAGCCACTATTTCCAAAATCTAACATCCTACTAACTCAACCCATTAGTCTTTATATATTTTTTGAAATCCAAAAAACGTTAGTCATTGAGGGCACACATTAAATGGATAATGAGCACAGTTTGGGTTTTTCCTTGCATTCGCTGTCAGCCCTCAGAGTTGGATACATGTGATGAGGAACACGATCTTCCAAGGGCAGCGTTTGATGAATTTGTTTATTTTATAAATACCAACGTGGTGGAGGCAATGCGGTCCACTTTGTCAAGCCAGGAACACGCCTCCAAACTACTAACCCTTTCTATGATGTTTGATATTGATCTGTGTTTGGTAACCTTATTATGCTGCTATCACTTCAGGTTATCAAAAGGTACTGCTGTTGATCTTGAGCTGTGCATAACTATATGCTAATCTCAATCAGGGGTTCTCAACTGGTCTGGGAAAAATCTGGATTAGGGTCAACACCAAAATCTATTTTCAATCTTCCCTGTGCCATGACCAACATTCCCTTATAATATCATAAAAATATGTTTAAAAGTTATTGAATTATCAGGAAAAATGTTGATCTCCCACTGCAAAGAACTCCCTTAAAAAAATCCTGGTCCACATCCGAATTTGGATTGTCACCAATATCTAATGCCTCTTTCCTTGACCCATGACCAAATTTCCCTGAACTTTAAAAAAAAAGAAGAAAAAAAAAGAGTTTTCCTGTTCACAAACTAACACACAAACATGAATTCATGAATTCCTAGTATTGCTTTGAAACAACATGAAAGGTACAATCACTGCCAGAAATATGAGCCAGGAAAAACAAGTACCTTAAGGAGGGTTGTATTCAAGCAAGCGTGTGCTTCTTTCTCCAAATTCTCAGTAACACATAGACTGAGCTGTGAAGCAACACACCTCAACGTCTCTTCTGTCTGACTGCGGATTTCACTATTACCAAACAACTCCAAGAAAACCTCAGTCTTCTCTGAAAACAAAAACATGACACAATAAGATAAATCTGCAAAACTGTGGCTTTCTTACAGTGTTTACTCATCAAAAAGAAAAATCCTAAAATCTCAGTCACCATTATGTCCCATGCTCTCTGGGGGCATCAGTGCTATGTAGAGAAGCAACAGCTGTCTTGCCACCACCTCCATGCTGCTTTCAAACACCCACACCTGCAGCCAGACGGAGCAAAGAAGTCGTTTCTCACAGCGAAATTTGGCATTTTATCATCTACCACAAATTGAAGGGACTGGTGCTCACATGAAGGCCCTCTTCATTCTTTAAACCAGCAGCTGTCTTCAAAATATGTCTTGGATCTCCACTTCCAACCAGCAAAACATTAGCCTCACCTTTAAATCTAACAGGACCTAAACAGAGACAGAGAAGGAGATGAGAGAGCAGGGAAGGAGAGAGTACATATACTATATACTTACTGTACAACATAAAACATAAAACATTGTTTACCAACAAACAGCTTTAGTTCATGTTCACTGTGATGCATTATCTTACTAACATAAAGATAAGGTTTGGTGCATTTACTGAATAAAACTGACCCTGATAGGTGAATCCCTAACATCAAAACTGGTTTTAAGTATAGCCTAAAGATAACATTGTAAAAATGTTAACTTTAATTTGGGTTTTTTTCTGCTAATATCAAAGTCAAAGACATAATATGTCTTCCTTTTTGTTAACTCTGTCAAGGAGGTTATGTTATTGCCGGCGTATGTTTGTTTGTTTCTCTGTTAGCAACATAACTCAAAAAGTTATGGACGGATTTCAAGGAAATTTTCAGGAAATGTCTGGATTTGGACAAGGAACAAATGATTAGATTTTGGTCTTGATCCGGATCAGCGTAAAACCGCCATGACAAAAAATGTGATTTTAAATAACTACTGGACTAAAGTAGATATCATTATGAATTCAATTGCTAATGGTATGTTTTCATGGTCAAATAATACATACATTTAAATGAAATAAAGGTAGAACTGATATTTATGGTGAAAATCACAATATGGGTGCGGACTGTGGTGCTGGCGAAGGTCTGCGCTCTCCGGGTGCTTTTCTAGTTTGTTATGTGCTGTTATAAAGACAAGTTCATCTGCTGGCCAGCTCAATAGTCGAAGACCCCATAGAGGATGAGAGGTAAAGACTGAGCCATACTTTTAATAACTCACTGCTGTTATTATTTTGAGTGTGTGTCTGAGAGAGATACATAGGACATTGTTCTCGGCTGTAAACTGTCTTTTTTTACACAGTTTTAGCTCAGGTTTTTAGGAGTGGGAAAAGCATTAAAGAACTAAAAAGAAACTAATAACTTATAAACCCAAGAAAAATGCAGAGCAATATTAGTACTTGTTGGTAATGGTAATGGGTAATAGGCTATATCACTGCTTGGAGTGCATATCCTAGTTACTATAATTTCCTTGGGTGCTGAGGTAAAATTAGAGGGGCTTAGCTTAGCCCAACTTTTCTAAACCACAGTGTTCATGTCCTTTCAAAAGCCTCAAATAATGTTCAATATCTAATTAGTCTTACATGTCTATTTTTAGTTATTAATAACAGTTTAAATTTGGCAGATGACTGTAACTAATGGAATGCAATAAAAAATAATTTCAAGCATAATTATAAACTTGGTTAAAGTTCAACAACTCTGCAGTCTCGTATTTTTTTTTTAATTTGGTTAGGTCACAACACTTTACAATAAGATCAACAATGTAATAGCTGAAGCAAAATTAATATTCCTTCCACCCAAAAGCTTTGTGAATAGCTAAAATCATGCTCCCTTTGTTTTTCCCAAGGCTTTTTAAAGAGCTGTATCTTCAGTTTTTTATGGAAATCAAAGCACCCACAACTTGATAAAAACTAGCACAAATGTTCTGTAGCTGAGACAAAAACTTAAAAGTTGGGGTGCTGTGTAAAATGTAAATAACAGCAGAATATATTTATTTGCAAGTTGAAAAACGTATCCAGTGTTGTTAAAAAGGAAGATAATGTAACACAGTGGTAAACATGCCCTTGTTCCAGCTTTTTGGAATGAGTTGCAGGCATTAAATTCAAACTTAGTGAATTTTAAAACAATGAGGTTTATCAGTTTGAACAATAAATATATTGGTTTTGCAGGTTATTGGACTGAATATAGGTCGAAAATAACTTTCAAATCATTCTGTGAAAATTTACATTTAACAGAACGTCCCAACTTCATTGGAACTGAGGTGTTGACACCAGTGTGCTGACACAGCATATGAGACCCACCGGTCTGAACACAAGCAGCCAGAGCTGTTTCAATTAATGAGCACCTCGGCAAACGTGTGAGGCGTCACGCGCGCTCTTGTGTTCTTCTCACCTCTTCTGAGCAGGTCGCGCGCAGGACTGAAGCCCCACCAGTTGATGCAGCCCGCACCCTCCGATGCCCGTCCAGCACTCATCCTGTAAACTCACAGAAATGGGGACATTTGGAGCTGCAAACTTGAGTGTAAGTTGATAACAATGCGCCTCAAACAGAAAAGTTTGTATTTTAGCCTCGGCAGAGAGAGTGAGCGGGCTCAAAGCTCGAGGGAAATAAGTTTATATCAGCACGACTGTTTACTGACGCTAGCAAACGTTACTGTTGTATTTACAACGAGCTTATACGGTGAAGCTGAACTATTTGCACAACACTGACAACAACTTACCTTAACTGTGAAAATATATCACTTAAAACAAAAAGCTCTGGTTAAAACTCACCTCATTCACTGTTTTATGTCTGCAGTGTGAAGTTAGCAGCCTACCCGGATGCACTGAGTCCTGTCGCTAGGCAACATGTTTTCGTCAGAAGGAAATGGCGCCATCTACTGGTAAAAGGCCACACTACACTACTGAAATATGTCAAACCCAGCGCCTTTCTTTTTGACCATTAGTTTAAAACGGATCGTTTTGGCCACTTTTTTTTTTTTTTCAAATAATGTTTTATATTGAAGTTTATGGCTACAAATAGAGAAATAAATAAAATCCATTGCTATTAACAGTGCCAATCTGCTCCACATTGTGTGGAATACATACACTGATAACAATGATTGTAGCCATCATTATCATGACTATAATAGCAATATAATGATAATTAAAACAAATAAATCTAGAAAAAATAGGTAGAAGAAGAAGGGTAAAATATAAACTTAAATTATCGTTATAACTAACAAAAAGAAAACATAAAAAAACAATGATAAAGAAGCAAAGACACTGAAAAGACAGCCACAGCCTGATGGATAACATCAACCAGGACTCAGAAATCTCCAGAACTTCAGTCATTTATTGTTCAGGGGCCAACAAAATGCCATTTATACAAATCAGAAGAGTAACAGACAGCATGGCCAAAGGGGGGAAGTAAGTAAGTAAATAATGATGATAATTATAAGTAAAAAAAAAAAAAGATGACAATAAGAAATTAAAGAAGAAAAAGATGAAGATGTTTAAACACACACCTATGTAAATAAGAGAGAAAAGAAAACAAGAAGAGGAGGGGAAAGAAAGGAGATACAGGAAGAGAAGAAGGAAAAGGAGGGGGACACGTCCAACACTGTGTGGCTGTGCTTTATCCTTACCCCAGGTCATTACTCTTCCCAACCTAACACTCACAGTCTATCATTTTAAGCTAAGAAGGAGTACTACATTCTGAAAAAACTGTGTAAAGACCCTGTCAGATTGAATTTACCTTTTGTAGCTTAAGATGGAGCATTGGCTCCTTCCTCTAGAGATGCAGCCATCTGCCTGTAAGTGGTTTCAGAGTTAACTTTCTCATGGATTATGGTATTCAGAGGTTTCAAATATACTGAATATTTAACACGGACAAAAAGTGTACAACATGGTCAGTCCTGGGCTATGCTTTGTTTACTGTTAATTCATATTATCTGTCACATTTCTGACTGTAGTGGTTACTTGTATGGTGACAGTTTAGTTTTGTTTTTCAGAGTCTGTAAAAGTTGATGTTGAGAAACTGGAACTGCTTTTTAGTATTCTGCAGAACATACTGAAAAGCCTTAAGTCTTTACTTAGCAGCAGCAAAACAGAGTTCTTACTTTTTGTCAGAGGTAAAGATGTTGTCTTTGACAATTTACGCTTTTACACCAGAGACAGATACTATTGAGAGAGCATCAGTGTATAAACATGTTGTTTTTTGGCCTGATGAAAAATTTACACTCAAATACTACAATCATAAACTTATTCATAAACGTCATCAGAAACTTGCCTTCTTGTACTGAAACAAATCCAGCTCTTGTAAAGTAATCAATAGGGCTTTTATGTAGGTGTTGGATTATATATGGTGATATTTACAGACATGTCTGCTTCCACCATGTTTCCCTGAATACTTTGCTCTTAGATTCATTAAAAAAATAAATAGTCCTTCACAAAAGATGTTTTCTATTGTTTTCATGAAAAAATGAGCTAATGGTAATCATTCACTTGACATTTTCTGAGGATTTCTTGTTTTTAAAACAGTCTTTTTTTCTAAATGCTTGTCTAGATTTTATTGTTATTCTCAAAATGTTGCTAAACTAGTGGACTCAGGACAGCTGTAACAACATTTTTTGTTTTCAAATTTAGGTAAAATTTAAAAAAGCATGATCATGAACTTAAAATCAAATGACAAAAACATTGCCGAAGATGTTAGCTTAATTCTTTGTACTTCTTTACAGTCCACAGTAGAGAATCTGATTATAAATCTATTGATAAGCTTTGATACGTTTGAAACTAACAAATGTAAATATTTCTTGGTTTCTGTCATTTTTAGAATATGTCATTAAAAATGAATCACAATAGTTTTTCTTCACAACCTAAATATGATGTTGGCTGGTCTTTTCTGGCACAGAGGCATAATAAACACCTGTTATTTTTATTTATAAATTCTTTCTTGGATGTTCATGCCTTACATAACATTTATACTAAAGTAGAACCCTGAACACTGAAAAATGCACTCTACTGCCTATTTAACCCTGAAAGCCCAAAGGACACACTCTGGAATAGGAAGACTTTTTTTAGGTTATTTTTGGGCATTTTTGTGCCTTTATTGGCAGGAGAGACAGTGGATTGGCTTGTGAAAGGCGGGCGAGAGAAAGTAGGGTAGGACACTCTGCAAACTGGCCACAGACTCAAACCCAGGCCGGCAGAAGCATGTGTATGGGTTGTGCCTGGTTGCTAACTGCTCTACCAAGCAGCACCCCTGGAAGACTTTTTTCCCCTAAAAACGAAACACTTTAAAAATTGAGATTCTCATTTGTCCCAGACAATTGATGATTAAATCCTTATTTAATGGTTGATTTTGATGATAATGATGATTGTTTAACTTGAAACTCCAGACAAGAGAGTACAAACGAGGATTTGATGTTGAACTGTCCAATCTGTGTTTATTTTATTGACCAAGACCCAGAAAATCACAAAACATTTAGGGGACTCTGCTGCACCACAGCACAACAAAAAGCAAAGTGGCCCAGTTCATAAACAGGAAAATGTAGAAGCTTATTGACTCAAGTTTCTACAAAGATATTTTCAAACATTTCCTTTAGGTGTTCACGTTATTCTCAGCCAGTGCATGACAACACACAAAATATACACACTTACATTCCACGAACACAAGTGAGGATTTATAAAGGTTAGCAGAAGTAGATGAACCATTGAAGCTTTTAGTAACAAACAAATATCAAAAATGTCTGTACATTACACACACACACATGTGTAACACATCAGAGTAGCTCAGAGACAGACATCAGAAAACACGTGCCAGTGAAAATACATCAGGGCTAACAACAGGACTCATGCAAGATGTCATCTTTAACGTGGTTTTGCTTTCACTGCTGCATCCACCTCTTCCTCAGGCAGGAGAGTGTGCCACTGGGCCACTGGACGTCTGGGATTGGCGAGCATGTCGGACCAGTGTCGCAGGCCCACTCCTGTCGCCCCATAACCCATGAAGGTTTTCCCAATCGGATCATTGCTTCCAAGTTTGTCGTAGTCAAACACTGTGATGACCACCTGCACTTTCTGAAGGACAGAAGGTACATGTTTCATTAAACAGTTCACCACATTCACTTAAGAATTTTAAAATGTTCATGTAAAATGACGAGCTTACCTGGATCTGCTCAAAGGGGACATCAAAGCTGAAACTCTCATTAAAGTAGGGATTGAGTGTGTTTTTCTTCACCGTCGTTTTTTTCTTCTTGATGCGTTTGCCATTTTGCTGCAGAACGATCTTCACATATGGATCTGATGGGAGAGGAAAGAAGGTTGGAACAGCTGTATGTCTGAGGATTTTTCACACAAGTATGAATTAAAGAGAGCCAGATTACCTGATAATCCACCAACATCCATTTTCTTTAGATTCTTTGCCTCCATAATGTTCACTGTCAGTTTGCCAGCAGTGGGAACATAGCGTAGAGAAATGCAAATATCGCCCAGTTTTTCTTGCTGAAAGACAAATATTGCAAATTAATGTTATGTGCCCTCTAATGTAACCAAAAACGCTCTATATAACATATCACATTCTGATTTCAACTTGAGAAAGCGTATACCATAAAACTGGGGAAGCACATTATATAGAAATTTTCTTATTGGCAGATAATTACTTAACTTAATGGTTATTGATATTTGCTAATTAGAGAGCATTCCCAAGGGTTTTTCCAGTTGATATGTTGTTCTTACAGTTCATTGCAGCCATTTGCTGTATATTATATATTGGCTGCTAAAATGTTTGAAATGACTGTAATGCTCCATTTAAAGGGTTATTTAAATTTACATTTGTCTTACGATAAATATGCAAGCCCATTTAAAAAATGAGTTCAGAATAGATAGCATTAAACACATTATGTAATTATTTATGCAGAAACTAAAAGTTTGTTTTGCATGTTTATTGTCTAATTCCAACAGATGTTAAAGGGGAGAAACGGGTCCATTCTGATGTGGGAGAGACTCTTTTATTTTGTAGGAGATTAGCTTCAGCCCCCTGCCTTTACGCTGGTGTTTTGTGAAAGAGCCTGTTTGCTCAACCTCCCACCCACAGCAGCAAGAAAGAACAGTAACTTAACAGAGTGATCTAATAAAGAAAACAACAATAGAAGAGAATCAGATCATGCACAGTTGCAAATTAAGATACACAATATCCACAATAACCTTTCAAGAATGTGATAACATAGCTTACTTTTAAAACAATACATTGATCATCTTACTTTTATAAATACATTTCTTTCTTTTAAAACAGTAAATCGATTAACTTTACTCATGGTTAAGGCTAATTTGCAGTTAATGCAGACTTTAAGTACTTATAAGGGCACCAAATGACCTGTGAGTTATTGAGTATACAAAACTTTCTGATTATGAGCAGTTAAGAGAAAGTATTAGCATTTTCTGTGACAGTTACCTTTGCCAAGGAGGATATGCTTTTGTTAGTTTACCTGTAAATTAACTCATAACTTTATATTTGGAATTTGATCAAATTTCCAGGAAATTCTGGTCACAAAATAAAAAAAGGTGTTTTTTTGATTTTGATTTTGGTGTTTATCTAAATCCAGATGCAGCCCAGGTATCTTTTTAAGGACTATTCTATAGTGTGAGATAGGGCAGTGTTCCACATTTTCTGACAATTACCTGCTCAACAATGTTGGAAATGTCGTGGCAGAGATTTGTATCCTCTGAATGCTTCTAATTAGATATTTTTAACCTTAAATTAACATATTGATTGAAGAAAGGGTGAAGAAGCCTTGATTGTAATGTTTTTCATAACTATGATGGCTGTTGCAGTGGCTGGCTATAAAAAACTGGATTTGGTGGGCAAGAAAGGGAATTTTCATCCCTGTGGCATTATAGATATTAGCAAAAATCTTACATTGTTAATCCTTTTTGCAATGGTGTGCTGTTAGGATGGCACATTATTGTAATGGCCACATTAATTCAAGTTCCATGTTTTTAGCTGATAATAAACTCAGGGAAAAGCTTCTGACTCTTTTTCTTGATAACCTGCACAAATGAGTGCAGTTTTTGAAGTGTAACATAATTAACAAAAAAAAAAAAAAAGCCAGCATTAGGCTATGCAGGAGCAACACAATGCCGACTGACTTCAGTGTCACCACCACTGGGCTTCCAACTTTAAGTTCATGCTTTTACGTCTTCTGTAGAAACATTTTTTTTCTTATTATCAATAACCTGTTCCAGAAATACTTGCAAATAGTTTAAGGAATCAAAAATACTTGCTTTTATAATTAACAATCCCTTCTACTTTCCTAACAAGAGAGTAATGACATATATTTGTAAGAGGCAGTCAGGACCATCAATAACAGCAGAGTAAAGGGGAAAAACATGGCAAACAAGAGACAGAAGGGCCGGTAGTGGAATTGATTAAAAATTATAACCAGTAAGCATAATTGATGATATTTATATCAATAACATGCTATCAGTTCCCATCCCAACACTTCAACATATCTGACATAGTTTTGCCTCAAAGAAGATAAAGTGTAGAAACATTATTTTATTTCGTACCTCCTCCTTCTCCCCACTCTCCAAGTCCCTCCACTGTTGCATCGGCTGGCCCAAGTCGACACTGTTCATGGGAATCTTGATCTCACCGATCATATCGTGTTTGGAAAAGCGGTCAAAGTCAAAGACTTGAAGCACCAAAGTCTTCCCTCCTAACTCAGCATATGGAATCTAAAGGAAATAAAAATGTATCTATTTAGATGTACAAGTAGGGAAAAATCAGAATTAGGTTTAATTTAAGTATAAAATATCCAGATCCAGACAAACAAACAGAAATCTGAGTGACACAAGACATTTTTATGGGGGGACGGATACCTTGACAGACGCCATTCAAGGAATAACAGACAACAGACGAAGGGAGGTAGAAACATAGGCCAAACGTCTGCATCTTGAGGAATAAAACATCACTGGTCATCGACACCAACACAAGCTGTGACAGAAACATATTAACATAAACAGAACAAACATCAGGACAAACAAACTGTTATCATCAGCCTTGCTGTACCTTAAAAATGAAAGTCTCGTTGAAAACAGGGCATAAATTCTTGCGTTGAACTTTGGTCTCATATTTTTTCTTTTTGTCCGGTAACAGAAACACTTTGACGTAGGGGTCAGAGGTCCCTCCCATGTCCATAGCAGCGAGGTCTTGAGCCTGGAGGATGCCCACTATGAGCTTTAGAAGAGACAGTATATCAGCGAAAGGGAGTACTGAAAAGAGTGAGTATTTTACTTTTTACTGCAATATGATGATTATCATTTACATGTTCAGACAAAGACCGTGTCTCCACGCAGGACCTACCTGCGCATCAGTGAAGTTATAGTCCAACGAGAACTCCAGCTTGCCAAGCTTCTCCTGTTCTTTCTCCTCTTCCTCTCCCTGCTTCTTCACCTCGCCCTCCTACAAAATAAAACCCACAATACATCAGATATTCATCATGGAGATCTACCGACAGGCCAAGTAAGATTGCACTTAAAAAAAGCTACCTACTGAAAAGCACGTACCTTTTCTCCTGCCTCCCCCTCACCTTCCTTTTCCTTTCTGCGCCGACCTGCCTTCCTCTCCCTCACTTTCTTGGGTTTTTTCTTCTTCCCAAAGCATTTTTTGAAAACACAGAAGATGAAGCATGCCACCAGAACCAGCACAACCACAACTATGGCTGCTATGGCCCACATAGGAACTGCAAAAAAAAAGACACTTAAATTAATCAAACGTGCATATAGAGTTTGTATCTGACTAATATGTGTGTTTTATTTTAAGTTTAGTTCCAACCTCTCCTCTTAAACAGCAACAAAGAGTGGGTTTTAATCTAACGGGATTATTGTTTAAACATCTGCATTTTGAATAGCTTTAAGATCTTCTAAAACATATACATTACTGTAAAGATAGTAAGTTGTCACTTAAAATCTAAAAGGCCATCAGAGATTGAAAGAATTCGTCTGAAGTTTAGAGACAGAACAAGAGGGATAATGCATCAACCAGTGTTATTCTTGACAGCTGTTTTGAACTAAGATTATGCATATTAACTTTCATAACAATTTAGTCATTTGTCATAAACCCTAAAACAAAAATGTCAATTCATCATAATCAATACTTAAAATAAAAATGCTTTTTCTTTTTAAACTTTCTTAATCAGCTGAATTAAAAAACTGATAAAATTATATTTAATATTTTTCCCTGCATTATCAGCACATCAAAATAAACTTGTAAAAATACAGCCATGCCTTAAATAACCTGACCAACTTGGTTTGTTGCTTTTAATTGATGACAATACTTAAGATGCAACCCTCTTACAAACAAATCCTCTTTGGTACCATTATTGATGCTTTATTATTATTATAAAGACAAGACATTGTGTCTATGACAGACCTTATAAACCTATAGAATGAGGCAGGGTAAAAAAAAAGTTTCCCCCCAAAACACATCAAAATCATGAATTTGAGTGTCTATGAACCCACACCTAATATCTGACTGCCCCCTTGTCTGGTGTATGACTGCTGATGCTTGGGTTATGATTTCACCTCAATAGTGTCTCTTTTTTGTCATGGAAAAAAGGTAGTTAGTAAACATTTCTCTTCATATTATCATTGACAAATCTAATCTGAAGGTAAATCTTGATACTAAAGGTAAACGACAGGGTCTTTGCTTTTGGGCAGTTCTGATCTCATCTCATGTTGTTAAGTGCCTGTCTTCTTTGGTCGGTTTGCTAACTCGCATGTTGTGCTATCAGCACCCTTCTCACAATCTGATAATAACACACTCCCAGTCAGGGAGTGTCCCTGTGCTACCACAGCACCCAGCAGCACTAAGTGCCTCACAATAACATGCTGGCCATGCTGAATTTGGGCAAATACCAGAAGGACCTCCTACTCTAAGCCTTTTTGTCCCTCAGAATGGGCCGTGATTTTATCAATAATACCACACAATGTTTTTGTTAAGAAAAGGTAGCTTTAGAGGTCAAAATCGTATGAGATTGGCCTAACTTTATGTTACAATACAACCCCATCAAAAACTTCAGGTTCCTGCTGTTTTGTCTGAATTCTGGAAATTTCCTGTGGCCCACCAAAGCTTTGTACAGCTGTAACATGAGACTCAGAGTATTAACCTCTGTATTTTTTCAAACTAAGTTCAGTCCTAATAATTACTTTTGCATCAGTATTTTCTCTTGTAATTTTCTCTTTTTTTTAATGATCATTCTGAACTCTACAAACTCTTGAGAAACATTATTGTCTCCCCAGGCGCTGATAAATTCTTACATTCAGAAAGCAGCTGACGTGGTAAGGAAGATTATAAAATGTCACTTGTTGATTAAATACCATTTAAATCGACACAACTTGAGTTCATTTAACAATATAAAAAAACAAAAGCAGACTTTTCAGTCAAATGTACCTGCTGTGTTGTTTAGTTCTGGGATCTAAATAGATATATAATTAAATATTTTTCATGAGTAAGAATGATGCTTTTGTACATACTTGTTGCAGTGCTGCAATTTACAGTAGATTTCATTGACTAAAACTAGACTAAGATTGAAACAGTTCAGATGACTAAATTATGACTAAATCTAAAAGACATTTTATGCAAAATTATAGAACTAAATTAAAAAGTGCTGTAGAAATTAATGCTGAGGCAGTCACACACACTGTTGGAGCTTTTGTCCCAGGCTGAGATCACATGCTTTTCTCTCATCCATATTATGCTTCGGATGCAAGTGGCAACCTCTTTTGGTCAGGTGGCCTTAAGTTCAACCTGAACATAACTTCTATGATTGTTAGTAGGTTGACCTGAAGTTAGATTAGATGATGTGCAGTACAGCAGTGTCCATTATGCTTTACTGTCTTTGCTCTGATAACACCTCTGGAGAAGAAACAAATTGGGGGTCAAAGCCCCCATCCTGTCCCATTACGTACCTGCAGTGTTCACAGAAGAGGCAAAGCATCACAGCAGTTGTTGTGTTTACATCACAATACAATATGATACAAAAGCTCTTCTTCTGGTCCTTGCTCATTTTTCAGCAGCAGCATGAAGGGACTGATGAGAGCTCTAAATCTGCTTGAATCATTTTTTTCTCCACTCATTTTGTTTGACCTCCCCTAAGTGCATGTTGTCCAGCTCCACGGGTGCTCCCATTTGTTGTTGAGTATGATCTGGGATGTTTTTGGAGTGATACATCTCCCTGTGATCATCCTCTTAGTCATGTTCTGTTTTTTTCTTTGTTTTAATTGAACCTGGAACAACGTAAACTAGCTACAGAATTTGTTACATGTGATGATAGCCTCTCAGCAAACAGCAAACTCAAGTAAACCTTCATTAGACAAAGCAACCATGATTTCAATCTTGTTATAATTAAGCTGCCCTGTTTGAGCAGTAGATCATTCCTAGAAGGAGCTTACTTGGGAGATGACCGAGTTCATTCATAAACTTCTCCTTCATGTGGTTGTAGTCGTGCCCAGGGTGATGCTCTTGGTGGGTGTGCTCATGGTGTTCTGAGTGGGAGTGCTCATGATGGACGGGCTCTGTTGTCTCCTCTGTCTCTGGTTCGGATGACTCTGCAGCCCTCCGGACCCGGGCCCCGACACTGACCACTCTCATGTCAGCTGTAGAAACAACAGAACCAGTCCAGTCATTCATCTGCTGTTTATCTGCACTGTTGTCTGTCATCATGGCTCAGCAGCGTGTGGTAACGCAGCTTCGTATGTGCTCTATGTAATCCCTATGTCCATGCGTTGCAGTACAGTTGGAGAGCACTGGACAACTCTAAGCCAGATGCTCAACATGGCTGACCCTAATCTCTCTGTTACTCTCATTCTCTCTGTCATCTCCTCCTCCCATAACTCACTCCAACATTTGTCCCATCCCCTTTTTTCTCTTGTCACTGTCCCTGCATGTAACTGGATTAAACTGTGGCGCTACATTATTAATCCAAAATCCCAGATCCTACAGGCTTAAATAGATAGGGATGGTATCCACCCTACATTTACTACACATAGAGTTTCTGGTATAAAAAACAGTTTTTTTTATAGTTCATAGGATGCTTTATAGCATTAAAATGATAACTCTATAATAATTGTTGCTGGAGCTTCTTTCAAAATGTGGACCTTTTTTTTAGAGAAACTTTTCAGTAGGTATAGAATATTTGACTGTATTTGCAAGATATAACATGTAATCACAAACAGTATGCAAAACAATTCAGCCATAAAAACACTTGATATCTCACATAAATTAACTATGGCTTCCACCCACAAGAAGTCTAAACAACACCAGACATAAGGATAAAATAACAATGTCAGAAATTAAGAGAAAAAAGGAAAGAATTAACATGTGTGTGAATGAACTCTGTAGATGTGTTTCTTGCATGTGCTACACACAGCATTAGTTATAGGGTCCTTATTTGGTGAGTTTACGTGGGCAGTGGCACTGATAACCCTAAGGACAAGATTCAGACCCCTGAACCTTTTTCAGGCCCTGTTGAGGATGCAGTCAAGGGGAGGCGCTGCTTCAACCTCTAACTGTATTTGGATCATATTGCCCAGAACTGATTTTGTTTCCAAGGAATTTGGTTTAAAATGGTCTGAATCTCAAATATGGTTGCGATAGCTTGTGCTTCACCAACACAAGGCAAATTGACTTCAATATGTATTCTCCTCAAAAAAGTGTGGAACATTATTTATTTGATTCTTATTACCATAATTTCTTGATTCTAATATGTATTTTTGCTTTAAAATAAGCTCTAATGTTTCAGGTGCGTATGATATATGAGTACAAGCAAAATACTTCATCTAATACAAAAAGCCGAAATGCTCTCTTTCTCTGCAAAAACACAGGCAAACAGGGTGCTGCCATCTTGTGAGCAAGGGGATGCAAAATAGCTGAACTGTGATTGGTTGAAGACATCGACATGTTGACAGCTGCTCTCTGATTGGTCGGTACACTACGATTGAGCATGCTTGGGCGCATGAGTGAAGCAAAAGGTGTTTCCACATCCACTTGAGAGAGAAAATTGTGTATGGTGATTGTTGTGAAAATACTGATAATTCATTGATTTAAAACTTTGAATAAAGGTAGTCTTTGAGTTGCCTAAGAGAGTAAGGTTTGGGAAAAATTTGGGTGCCTGTTATATTTGAGTTTAGTGTTTTTCGGTCAAAAGTTGTTAAATATGGGGTGTGTGTTATAATTGAGAAATTATGTTTATTGGTACTATTCAGTATTGTATTTCATTGAAAGCCTGATAAGTCACCATCAAGGACCAACAAGGATCATGCATTCATGGAATGAGCAACACAGCTAAATAAATAGCATAGACAAATGAATGGCATCTGTCCTAAACCTCCTCTAGAAGATGCCTAAGGTTCCTCAGTGAAGCAAGGATGAGGAACTGGTCTTGTTCGGATCTTTTCTTTCTGGGAATCCCACTTTGTGGTCTATCTTTGACTTCACCAGTCTCACAGAACTTGGTCCTAAGTTTGCAAAATGGTACCCCAATCCTTACAAGTTGTACCTACTTTTAAATGTGACTAATCAGGCTTTCCAACGATATGAAATATAATACCAATTGGTATAATCAAAGGAGGATGATAAAAATACCCTGGGCCTCTCAAAAAAGCAGCAGAAGCAGCAGTCTGATATTGTAATGCTGGTTTTTGTCTTTAGATCAGTGCTACATAGACCGGACACATTCACTGTTTAAAAAGCAGAAAAAGAACAAACTTGTGAGCACACTTTATTGTAAATGCAAATTGCCTGGAAATTTGTAAAAAAGTATGTGTAAAATATTTGACAGATCCTGGATCAGTCAGGAGTGCTGCGAAAAATTGTAGCTTTGGCAATCACCTGATTGTGTTGTCTGAAATTTAAATTTAGATCCAAAAGCTATAAATCTTTCAGTCCTATCAAGGGGCTTCTACCCACACTGAAAAGGATTTTGGTTCATTGACTCGAACATAACAGGTTGGTAAAGATTCAAGATACACCCAAGATTTCTGGAGCCCACTTAGCCTGTTAATCTTCCATGTTAGTGTTGTATTTATTTATTTAAAAAAAGGAAATTAAACAAAATTACACCACTATTCTAGATTTAATCTAATTTTTCATGCAGCTGCAAATGATATATCCACCCTGGATAACTGAGACAATAACAAAGTCAGACAGGACAGTCTGTCATGCACTCATTTGACATGCTGTTCTGTACGACTGAATCTTATCTTTGCTGAAACATGTAATTTAGTGAACGTTTTCACCACAAATTGTCAGGTAGTGTATCGTTAAACATTAATCTTCTACACAACAGTGAATAAGCAAAGTCCCACAGTCATCATTACAGTGCTCATAGGTGCTGGATGTCATTATGAGAAGCACCAACAGGTGAAGAAACTACATAAGAGATTCAGTGACTGCCTGCCTGAGGAGCTTGTTGGGGCTTTTTGTGGCTTTTATAAGGGCACCAAGTAGGACTGGGCAATTAACAGAGTTTTAATTTTGACTTCCCAAAATTATAAAAACACTAAAATTGAGATTGAAACTATTACTTTGCTACTTATGTATTGTTTGAGAGAGATTATTTTATTTAAGATTTTAGGATTTTTTACTATCTCCCATTCAATTTTAAGTATTGCTATGTGGCTTTTAAGTGCAAAACATAACAACAGTGTTAAAAAAAAAAACTTAAGAAAACACAAAAACTTACATTAAAAAAACACTTACCATGATACAGCTAGCAAAATAAATAGCCAAACAGCAATTCAAATGCATATAGAACATAAGTAAAAACATGGCTTACTAAAAATACAACAAATAAGAGAACACACACACACACACACACACACACACACACACAAATATCTATCTATCTATCTATCTATCTATCTATCTATCTATCTATCTATCTATCTATCTATCTATCTATCTATCTATCTATCTATCTATCTATCTATCTATCTTTCTTTTTAATTGTTTTCAGTTTTTTCTGTCTTTTGTTTGTTGTCGTTTTACAGTTGCTTTGTTCGACGAATGGATATGATTCAGATGTTTTAAATCAGTAATTGTATTAAATTAGTCCAATCTCATTTCAGTCAAAATTATTATTAAAATCACTTTTGCCACAATCAAGAGGCCTGAGCACCATGTGGTAAAGAAATGTAACGCAAAGTATTGTAGCATACACTTTGCAGATATGTGTGTTTATTTGGGTTGTACACAGGATAAGGTCTCAAGCAACCATTTTAAAATACACATATGGTAATATCACTCATGGTGCAGTTCACAAAACATTCAAGAGGTGATATTCACAGGCAAATTACACTATGAGCACATGCTCCAAGTTACAAAATACTTCTGAGATCTCTTAACACCTGAAATTTAACTGTCTCATTTCGAAGAACGCTTCGACTTTGTATTGTATATTTTTTTTTACTTTTTACTAAAAAAGTACAAAAAAGGTCAGAAATGCTGTAAAGAGTGCAGTCATTGTTCAAACTCCTTCAAGAGTGCTGTTGTTTTCTAGCTTTTATATTGCCAGTCTATCATTAATGTCCTTTTGGACAAATAAAGTTTTATTCTCTTCTCTTCCATTTTTGTGTTATACACATCATGTTGCGGCCACTGTATCAAAATACACATGGTATCATGAGGTTGCTGGAAAAACAGTGCCCAAAATAGAAGCTTTTTATATTTTTGTGCTATTTAAGAATAAGTATATATAAGAATATGTATCCTTATATTTGTCGACTCAAAGTCCATTCTGCACATTTTAACCAACCCAAGTTCACAAAAGTGCTGTGCAAGCTCAAATCTTGATGAAAACAAGAAGTAGTCATATGAAAGAACACAGTACAGTGGCTTCAAAAGTTCACCACCACAGTTGTCAAATATGACACTTTCATCAGTTTTTTCTGCAGATACATTTACTGTAAATACCTGCATTATGTTTGAATGCAAGCAAGCCTGTTTTATGGATAATTCTCATTTAAGTATAATAGAAAAAAACAAAATGGTTGCCATGCTCTTCAGAGCTCAGTGTCCATCAGCAGATTGTTACAGTGCTGTTTGTAGACCTCGAAATGGCAGATAAAGCTGGTTTTAAAGTAACGATTAATGCATTTTGCATGTGATGAATATGTAAATACATAAGAATGTACAGTGTATAAAACAGGTTTTACCACTCAGTGTCTACATTTGTAATAGAATACGTCTATCTTTGATTTTAGGAATCAAATTAATTCTGATGGACTTTTGAAGTGGAGAAAAGAGAAATTCAGGTACAGAGAAGCTTTGGTGTTCTTTGCTATTAAAAAAATATGAACCTTTTAGTAATGGCAAAGATAAGTTTGGAAAATATCGGCAACATTGAATTTCACTATTTATTTTATTGTGCATTCTGATATACGGTACATTCATAGGTAATCATCAAACATTTACACATTTTAAACAGGCATATTAAAAGCTAAAAAAACAAACTTGATGATTGTTATGCTCAGGATTGATGTCAATACTTTTGTTTCAAACAACAATTCAGCCTTTTATACACAGTGATGTAATAAAAAAAATCTTATCACTTCTTTTGTGCAGTTGTCTCACAAATCAGCATTTCCTCTTTTTTCCTCTATTCTATAAAGACATCTGCAGCCAACATCAGCTCTTGGCACATTTATTGCTAATACTCATCGAAATGGCCAGTTTCGGTGAAGTGATGCAGATGTGTCAGTGCATTCCTACTAGAAAGCAGAACAAACTTCTTCTTGCCATCCTCTTTTGTGTTCTATTTTCTCAGTCGATAAAAACAAAAGTTTGAATTTTGTTTCTTTTTCTTACCTGATATGTTCTCTTCTCCCCTTTATACCAAAAGGACTTTTTCAGAAGTTCTGAGTTTAAAATATGCCTCTTGTTGCTCCCCTCTCACACCCTCATGGTTCCTTCTGCATGTTGTTGACTGGGACTGACATGCTCCCTTCAACCCTTTCCATCTGAGCTGAAACGCTGGCAAATCACTAAAGCAGTGTTGTGATTTAATCCCCTCTAGCCCTCCTCCTGATATTAGAATACTGACAACACATCTGTTGCTTTATGCCTCTTTGCAAAGATGCTTAAAGAGCAACAGTTACTTTTTTTCAACTCTGTTTGCAAAAATCTCACACCTTCTGGATTATGTGAGACTTTTCTTCATTGAGTGGTAAAAATGTCACTGGGCCCATGAGAACTGGCTGCATTGGTTGTGTTCATCCATTAGACTGAGGGGATTGTGTGCATTGGACCCTTCACTAATCCCCTCTGCATATCTCTCCTCACTGTCAGTCGTCAATCTACACACAACTCTCACTTAGAGAGGATATTCCATCCCGCCGAGCCCTTGGCTTACCACTTTACTGTACAAAACACACATCTCAATTGAGAGCACTGTGAGGCGTAATCTGCAGGCGTGCTGCCATGTGTGTGCATCGCTCCATCTGCAGATCACAGTGGCTGCAAGCCAGCACTAAACACTGTCTTCTGATAGTTTGATTTCAAAAGTTTAGGGGAAAAATAAAAGTAAAAACTCACAGAAGCCACAATTACATATTATGTTCTTTATAGGAATTATTTCAGGCTGTTGTGCTTATTAATGAAACATTTTTAATTATTAATGGGGCACCCCTAGAGATTTTTAAGTCTTAAATTTCTTTTTCCAATTCAAGGCCATAAAAAGCCAACAAGTTTTATTAAACATGGAAAGAGCCGATAAGACAAATAAAATATCAAAACTTACCAGCTCCTAGGGCTGGGCGATATTACCTAATCTCAATATCACGATTAATTGAAGTTCTTACCTTGATTAGGATTAATGAACAATTATTTTATACTATGCTGGAACAAATAAGTGGTGACATTGACAGTTGTCAAAACGGTCCTCCTGCAGTATTTGCACTTGACTTCTTTCTGCTCAGTGTCCTCTGCACAGAATCCAAAATGTGGCCAAACAACAGAGACAGTGTTTTTCTTGGCAATAAGGTCCTCTGATAGATCGGCACTTGTCTCCATATTGGCAGTGCATCCTTAGCTCTTGGCAAAAATGAACGCAGACTGTATGGAGGGGGCACAGTCATTTGACCTACACAGGGAAAATAATCAACGTGAGTAAAATTCCTTCGATTAGAGGGTCTAAATGTCGATTAAGATTATTTTCTCGATTAATTGCCCAGCCCTACAGCTCCTTCCACATTTTCAAATGTGTAAGGAGCGTGTGTACAATGTATAGAGGGCCTCTTCTTCTTTTGGTTACAAATATGACCATTTATCAAGATGCTCCTGTACTTTCAGTACTACCAATCACCAAACAGTTTAGATTTTATCTCTTTAAAACACAAAATTCAGAACTATTAAAAAAGCTAGATTGCCTAAATTCAAGGAACTACTGCCAATGTTTGTGGGAGTGTGGCTTTCTCTTTTATTGCAATGGTATTCGTGGTATTTGGCTTTAACAATATTAACTTTGGTAACAGTTTTCCTTTGCAGATACAAATTGAGATGCATATTGTGTATAACTATTCAGTAAACAGAAGTGATTTGCACTTCCTATTGCCCACACAGCCCTACTTATTTTTGTCTTGTTTTATATCTTGTGTAAGATATATGTGTGTGTGTGTGTGTGTGTGTGTGTGTGTGTGTGTGGTGGGGGGTTGCTGCAAAAACTCAAAACGTCTTATAGGTTCATTAATATGATTTTTAAAATCTAAGGCCATGAAAGGTCCTGAAAAATGTTTTTTTTAGGGAGCTGTTTTAAAAGCTGCTTCAAAGAACACTGGGAAACAATCTTTGGCAGCATTGTGCTACTTTTACAATAAGCATTAACATGCACATGAGTTATACTTGTTCCTGCCTGAAAAGAATAATTGGACTAATGTGTAACTACGTTTATGTAAACACATTCTTGCTCGTGTTTATATTATTTTAGCATATCAGAATTTCAGCACATGGAATAAATTAATGTACTAAAGTATTTTGGATTACTGTTTGGTCTGCAGGGCTGACTAAAGTTCTTCACTTAACTGCTTTAAAAGGTCTGAATTAGTCTTCAAATATCTGAAAGCATTCAGGAGCCTTCCTCCGGGCACAAACAAAGCTTTATCTATGTTGTACGCAAATGACATCCAGCGCCTTCAAAGTGAATCTTATCTGTGTGGAAACATGTGTTTTACTGGACATTTTTAAGCACCAAGTATCAGGCAGCCAAATGTTAAACATTAAGCTCCCACCCTGCAACGAGTTTGCAAAGTTCCTCTGTTATCATGACAGGGTTCTATAGGTTCAGACATGACACCAGAGAAAACACAAAGTTCAATACAGATCTGATTATCTGAACTTTAATTTGAACTTCATTTTCACAGATTAAAAACAATCAACAACAAGGTCGACACGATCTGGTTTCTTATGAATTTCAATAATGATCCCTTTACAAATTACTGCACTCAATATAATAAATGATTTTTTAAAAATAGTTTTGAAGATGAACCTCTTGACAAACTGGAATGTATGACACCAAACAAGATAATTTCAAAATGACGAAGTCATCCATTTGAACACTTCAGATAAATGTTATTTTCGGCACCATTTTAGTGTGAAACATTATTTTTGCAACATGGTTTTCCTTAAAAATTGAGGTATTTCCTGTTTTGTTTATCTGACAGCTTCTCTTGTCATATTTCTTCAAAAAGTTGGTAAACTTTGCTTGTAACGGAGTATAATGCATGGAGTTGTTTTCCTGACTCTACAAAGCTCTCTAAAATGTGGTGCATATGTCCCTGCGCTGCTGCGACCTTTTACAGAGTGTGTTTATCAAAGAGGTATTCTCCCATAGAGCCATGAGTCTCAGACGAAGTGAGACGGGTGAGACTGCCGATGTAATCTCCCAGCTTCTTGATGGTGTCGTGGCTGTCAATGAGGAAGTGCTGCTCCAGGAAGTCACACAGCTATGGAAGAAGACAAAGACAGTAGTGGGTGAAACATGACAAGGATACCTATATGACAACAGTTTTTAATCCCATCACTTATCCAGGGAACCATCAAGTGGCTCCCTTAATGGACTCAGTCATTGCCTTTCTATTCTTACCTAAATTTATTTTTCCAAACTTTTTAATATCAATAAAGTAGCATGCTGTGCTGTTCAATCCAAATTGCTCAGCTTTTATAGAACCTGTATTTACTGTCAGGAGGATCAACATCAAATTAATCTGTCTGAAAGCCTCACACTTGTTGCTACTCAGCCAGTCATTCAGACAATGCAGTCTGAACAAAAGAGAAGAGCGTGTGAGAAAAGAGAGACGAGACACTGAAGCATCAGGATCATGGTGGAGAAACAAAGAGTCAGGTCAAGTCTGACAAAGAGGGTTTCATAAAAGAACACAAACACCATAAAACTAAGTTCTGAATTGAGAACAGACTGAGTTTTTCTCCAATTTTCCCATCAGCTTATCAAACCAGAATGCTTTTTATGTTTTTATAAAGCTGGGATGATTAAAACAGTCATGAGACAAAGAGCATTTGTTTACAGGAGTGAAACCAACTGAATTATTTCTAAGGTGACAGAAAATTGAGTAATGAAAGCCTCATTCAATTGGTTTATAAATATTCCTGACACAATTTCATTACCTGACCAACAATGTGCTGACAATGACCCCAAAAGATGGCTTAAATTTCCGAATTTACAGATTAATCTCAAATGACATAAGAGTTTCTCTTTTAACAGGAGAAAGTGTGACAGAGCAAAATATAAAAAGGAGGCATAAATGTTTTTAAAGTTCATGAGCCATGATTTTTTTTGTATTGAAAAGGGAAACTCAAACTACACATTTTTTTAATCTAAGTTGAATCAAGCCTTTTCGTTCTAACATGGTCTATCAAGAGTTGGACATTTAACTAACACCCTGCACCTCAAACTAAAGATTATTTAAGAGGGTTTTTGCCCAAAAGACTAAGACTTTTTTTATATCACAAAAGGCTTTCTTTCCTGCTAAAATGGAAACGGTTGCCAATTATTTCATTTATATCATCAATACACACACATAACTAATGAACCCTAACCTATGGCAATAAAGCATAAAAGCTATTAATTAACTTGCAATACTAACAGCTCAATCTTGACTATTGATTTTTTAGGAGCCCTAACCTTGGTCCAAATGATTATGCTTTTTCTTAATTATGTAAATGACATGATGGACCTGACTTAACAAGAGTTTCCAGCTAAATTCGGCGTATCTGTGCCTACCATGTAGCATTTGTGACATATTCACTATCAGGCAGAAAACAGTGTCAGTTTGGCTATCACACGGAGACAGACTTACATGGGGGTCAGTGTGGCTGCCAGCTCTGCGGTGAACATCGAGGATAAAAGTGTTCATGGACTTCTGGTAGTCCAGAGAAAAGGTCATGGCATCCAAACCACCTCTCCAGTCCTCTCTGCTTGGTTTCTGAAGGTGAAAAATGGATTTAGTTAGTTAATCTTACAATGACTGCCTTCAACAATTAAGAAAACTTATCAAGATTAAAAGATCACAGACAAATGACATGTGATTTACCTTTGCTCATCTATCATCATTTTAGTTATTTACACTTCTCTCACATTTTCAGTTATTGCATGAATTGAGAATAGTGCAACCAGTAACTAATCATGTTTGGTAATCATGATCTCAATAGCTATCAAAATAACTGAGATTGGGATTTTTGTTATCACTGGGCAGCCCTTATAATTATATTAAAACCCCTGAGAAATAAGAGTAAATAGCATAAGTGTTTTATATTGTCCTTGAACCTATAGATGGAAAAGGAACACTGTGTTCTCACAGCAATGTTTTGCAGCAGAATTCTTCCTCCTCTCATGTTTTGATATTCAAGCAGCTTCTCGGCCTGTTCCCTCTCTTTGACTGATCGCTCCAGGAAAAAACTGGAGAAGTTTGGCAGGGCTACATCATCCCTGTCAAAATACATCCCCTGGAGAAATGAAAGATTGTCGTTAGGGATTGAAAGGCAGGAAGGGTGCGCTGAGAGAAAGAAAACGATCATATAAATAACAAAAATACAGAATCTCTTCGTCCATATTTACATATTACTATTCTAATTATCTTACCAGCGACAGGTATGTGTAGGATGCATTCAGCTTGAGATTGATGAGCTTGTTGATGTCTGCTTCAGTCTCCGAATGGAGGTTTTGTTTGACCACAGACTGCATCGCTGAAAGTCAGAAAAACACAAACACTAAAGAATTAAAATAAGCGACGTGCCTCACGTAACCCAAAAGTTCAAAGCAGGCAACAAGAACTATTGAAACTGAAGTTACCAAAGTTTGTCAACCCTGTTCACACGTCCTCCTAGTAAAGTCCAACACCCTGTTCGTCTGTTTGTCTGCCTTTTGTATCCGACATTTAAGAGCTTCGGTCACACACGATCCAAACATTCATCATGGGAGATTACGAGGTTTCAGTTAAGGGGGACGTACAGAGTTTCGTCAGGTGTTCAGGAAGGTTATGCTAACGTTAGCACATTTAGCTTTTGAGCCGCTGTGGACGTGAGCTAATGCTAAGACAACGGGGTAAAACACAGACATATACGTGTCATAATAGCCAATACATAAATCCTCAATTCTTTCTTAAAGCACCAACAAATAACGAGAGACAAATAAACAAGCTGACCCCTTGTTGACGATGTGTGTTCCTGAAGCTAGCGTTAGCAGCTGTAGTATCAACAATGACTTACTGAACAGATAAGCATAACATTTATCACCAGGTTGGTCTATTAAATATCTGCTTCATCTTTTCTCTGTGACTGTTCTTACCTAGTCTGTGTGAGTATCGTTACTCCACTTTTGCGAAGGCTTTTACAGGCTTTGTCGTCCTTATATACAACTAAACAAAACGGTAAAACAGCGACCCTCCCCTGAAAATGTCAACTCTTATTTTTGGTGTCCGCTGTCATTTTGTATCTCTGGCGCCACCCTCTGTCCTGGAGACGCTCTTACACAGTTATTTATGCAGTTGAAAACACTTAGGCAGATTTACTCCTTTTTTAACCTCCACAGAGGAGGTCATGTTTTTGCCTGTGTTTGCTCTGAAGTTAGTTTGGTTGTTAGTATTTGAAAAGAATAATATAATAAGCGCTGAAGGGATTATGATTTCATTTTAGGGGATGCTCATGGCAGGAAGAAGAAGTGATTACACGGTGATTCAAATACAGATGTGGACCCACGAATTCCTTATCGAGGATTTGTTAACTTTGCAAGAGAGGTCAGTTTTCCACATTGTCACTAACAACCGATTGACCTCTCGACAGACTATTGAGACATTTGTGGTCTTTTTTCCTTGCAACTTTATTTGATTTCACTTATTTGAGAGTTCACTTCATCTCACTTCACTTCACTTCACATTTATTTATTTGTCCCCAAAGAAGCAATTAACTGTGCAGCTGTAAAGCAGAAATAGGAGAACATATATGCATACAAGTTTAGCACAAGTACATAAACTTAAAAAAAGTTAAACAGGCAATATGAAAAATACAATATTCAATAAATAGGAAACCTTGAATTTTAGACAGGACAGTTTCAGATACAGAGAGATGGCGGAATGTACAAATGAAGTTTGTGTTTGTAAGTTTTTGCCAGTAGAAGTCTGAGCAGTGAGCCAGAAGAAACTGAAACTGTTGATGTAACGGATGAGAACAGTCACACAAGAAAGAATTTTCTTTCTTCAAAGCTGTTTGGTGTAAAGGTCATGTAGTGTTTCTTGAGCAGAGCCAATTATTTTACCACAGACAATAACCACCTTATTGAGACATTTTACTACTTGACCTTCAGATACTGAAACAAGCAGATAAAGAAAAGGTATTTACTGACTTAATATGTAAGACATCACAGTACAGTAAAGTAGACAAGCCAGGTTATATTAATCAGTTAATTTCTGTCTGTTGTCCCTGGTAGATGTCCTTGATGAGAAAGAACTAAAAAGGCATTTATTAAAATAACATTTAAAGAAGAGCCAACGATAAAGTAACTTAACATATTATTGCAAATTCTCTAAGTATGTTGCACCAATTTGATACACCATGTAAGTGCTGCTCCAAAAGTGTATATTCAACCAAACAGACATACTATCAAGGTGCCACCATGATGGTTAAGTTAGTTAGTTGGTTTAGCTTATTTGTCCCATAGGTAAATAGGGGTTTGGCAGGGGGTGGCGACAGAACCACTTGAAAACACAAAACACGTGATGGACAGACAGGCTGGTCTAGACCGACTAGACCTATTTTAGCTGTTCCCAAATGTTCTTTTAAAAATGTGATCGCTTGTTGATCAAAAGAAAATTTGGATCTGTTTTTATTTAACAGGGGAGCGAGGTTTAAGGTACCTATATCCCATTTGTTTTGGATATTGTGTTCCTTTCTTGCTAAGTTTACAGTTAAACGTTGTCATTGGAAATCTGACTTGTTTTATGGGGTTGTTTGATTTAGATATATTGTAGCCAGGAAAGCAAGAAAGTGAGTTAATAGTTGTTTATTTTACAAGTCTTGATAAATGAAAATGTGCAATGTCTTTTATGGTTAGCATCTCTTTGGTATTTAGACTCCACCATGATGTCTAGATGCACTTTCGAGAAGTGAGGATGATTTTCAAATAGGAAAAAACTCTTGAAGTCGAGACACAGGTGTTGGTGGTGGTGGTGAGGGATTCAGGATTAGATGAGGAGCAGAGCATCTTGCTGGGACCCAGATGCAATGGACTGGGGTGCTGATGAGGCCTGCAGGATAATATGAAGGGCCAGACTTCTGCAGGGCTGGGCCTGGACTGTGATGAGGACAGGAGGTGCCTGGGCTGGAGGAGGGTTATGAAGATCAAATAGCACAAACACCACCGACTGTGAAGAAACAAAGACTATTTTAAAATAATTCAGCAGCAAGATGATTGGCCAAATCTGAATCAGAATCTGGTTGATACTTAAGTGAGTGTAGGCAAGCAAAGTGAAAGAAATGAAGAAGATGTGACTTAAGTGAAGAAATGGTTGACTAAATTAATAAAAAGTTGTTACTTACTCTTTTTTAAATCAGTTTTTAAAATTTAGTTTCAGCTGTTATTCTACTGTGGATTTTACAGTTGATGGAGTTGGAACTAAAAATACAGGCAGGCAGAGAGTCTCAGGAATATGATGTTGGACATAGCCATGTTTTAGCAAGCAACTGAAACATGGCTGCCGACTTGGACAACATAGTGTTTTTCCATAGGGTTATTATACAGTACTTTGGTGGTTGAGGCTTCAGTTTGGAGGGCCCATTTCCACACCCAAACATATTCAGTAGGATAGACCATATTCATTATCAATCCAGTAACAAACACAAGTTGAGTCTCATCACATTCATTTTGAAATGCATTGCTCAATAATCCTTTATCACAGCAGATAAACCCCTTGTTGTGGATTGTTGTTAGTGACGTAACATATGTATTATAGCAATAATTGTAGAGTGCATGATAATATCCAGAACAAGCAACTACTGAAAAAAACGTTAGAACATCAGTGTTAAAATCTTGATGTTTAGCATGCAGTCTGTTTAATGAAGTTTAAGTGGTGATCCGAAAGTCTGAAAGTCTGAGGAAGAGCTGTTTTGCTCGAAACGTCCCTGTTTGAAAACAAAAAATTTCAAGGGAGCTATTTTTTGGTGTTCAGATCTCCGTACAAATTTTTCATGCTTAGAATCTTTTGGATCCAGCACCCTACACAGGATGTGGGTGTCCACCCTGTTTATTTTTTGAGTGGACATCCTTCACATGAATGAGTGAGTTTAAGAAATTGGTCCAAAATATGCTTTGGGGGTAAATATACTACGGAGCATTTCCCATGTTTTGGAAAACCTGGGACAACAGCCTCTGTACATGGAATGTTACCAAGTAACTTGTCAGTAAAAGCTCCAATGAGAAAAACAAACAAACTGCCAAGTAAAACTCCAATGTTTTTAGTGATTTTTATAGTATGGCAACAGACAGTCAATATTGTGTTTTTAATCTCCCTATTTTAAAACCAGAATTGCAGAACAATGGCTGCACAACAATCTAAAAATACTGAGCAACAGTTGTATGTAAATGTTACAGTGTGCATTGCATTTTCTTAACTCAGTTCCTTCTAGATCTCCTGTCCTATTATTTATTAACTTCTCAAATATTTTGAATACAATAACTTTTAACTTAATGGGGATGGTTCCATATAAACACACATTATATTTAAATGTCACTATGTTAATTTTGACAACCTTGGACCATCTATGCTTCTGCAGCACTTTGGTTAACCTGATTAAAAAAAGTGCTCGATATATACGATTGGGTCATATTGCTTAATGCAGCATTCATTGAATAATATTTTTCGATAGATAAACTTTATTGAAAACTTTTGTGAACAGAAACATTGAAAGTTCTTAAAATGCCCAGACTTTAATATTTTGTTTTTTAAAGTGTAAAAAGCGCTGGGCAAATTTCTTAAATCCTCAATCTAACCAAACCATTTGCTTCCAAGACAGTAAACTGTATTTGGAAGGTCTTTGCCTCAAAAAAAAAGTAATGTCTGAGAACTAGAGGAAATCCCTTTTTTGTTTTAGAACTCTGACGGAAACCATGTAAACTCAAGGTATCTGTCATCATGATTTTTTTCATGTCGAATAATTTGAATGTTATTTTAATGGTTTCATGATCTTTCTTTGTACCAAAAGTTTGTAATAGTAATAAGATTTAAGTTCTGTTTCAGTTTTAATACAAAAATAAGCAGAATATTAACAACAAATAGCAGTTGTTATCTTATAAGAAGAAAATCAGAATAAATTAAAAATATTTTAGATTTGTGTGAATGTTATGTAATGTGACATTTAAAGCAAACTTCAGGTATACTCAATATACAGAAGCTGACTGTTTCAAAGTCAGGTGTGCTACACACAGAGATGACGGGAATACTGTTATGGTTTATGACTTTGTTTAACTTCTTCCTTATGTTGCCAATTGCAGAACATTGCACAACATATTCTTTGTTATATCCCTCTTTTAATAACTGCTGTACCGTAATGTGAAACCCTAAACATCCTGACTTCATGTTTAAAGGTGGCTGGTTTGATTTCTCTAGGTGCAGTTTCTTCCTTCTAAATAAATATCATGGCCACCATGTAACAACACAGAGAAAGCAAAAGTAAATACTCTCGTCATACCAAACTGAAGATTGAAGAGAAAGGGCTGTTTTATTTACAAAGAAATCATTTCTGTAATCTTTCATGATTTTATTTTTCTTGCAAATACAAAGCTGGTAAATAATAAACCTGACACTAGTGATAAGGATGTAGCAGGCAATACACAGCAATTACCACTAATAAATATGTAAAACTCAGACAATAAGGAAGTAGCAGGCGGGGCAAAGGTCTCTGTGGTTGTTCAAGGCCGAAAAGGAGAAGCAGCTGTGTACTTGCTATAAAAAAGGACCAGAGGTTACAGAGGGAGGACATGGTGAGGAATTAAAAGACAACACCTTTGGGATAAGTTAATATTGAACTGCATCAGTCCAGGCATGAGGACCTTTCCCGCAAGGCTTAAGTTTTGATGTTTTTTTTGTGAGTACACCAGTGGAAACACTGAAGACCAGCCACTGAAATTCATCTGGAGACAGAACAACAAATCTGGAGAGGTCATAATCTACAGTTTTCCTCAAAATGGTGAAGCGTTTACCTTTCAAAATCATTTCAAACAAGTGGCTGCTGTCTGTCCTCCTTTGTCTGCTCTGGGTAAGTGTTTCTTTTAACCTGCTGCTGTTTCTTCTGAAAACAAAGAGTCTGAACAACAGAGAAGATTTAATGTATGATTGATCACATAAGAGCTTAGACAGTAAAATTAAGTACACTGAAGTATAACTTTGTAAAGACAAGATTACTTGCACAACTTGAGAATGCTGAACCCTCTCAGATTGTGAAATATTAAAATGAGAAATAGTTCTTTCACAGCAGCAGTAAACTTTTCCCACTGACTTCCCCAGGACAACAAAATGTCACGAATGAGGAAATGATTTAAAATAAAACATAAACTAGAGCAGCTCATTCAGCATTTGTTTTTTGTTGGGTATATTGAAGAAAAGAGATGTTGGTGTTTGTATCATTCTCATTTTGAGAAGGTATGAAATTTTCTTTTATATTTTCTTTGGAAAGATGCAGTTGATACAGTTTTTGTCTCAAATGTTATCTGGTTTTAATAAAAGTATCTTTATGAAACACAAAATGTGTAAAGCTGTTTATTTTTCACAGCTGCTTTTGTCGTGTTGTGGGGTGTTTTACAAGGAGTGGATCTGGAGGCTCACAGTGAAATCTACAAGAGAAATTAACAATACAAGAGTTGATGTTAACAGCACTCTTTTTGGAGAGTTGGTGTGTTAACCTTTTTCAAGTGTAATTGTTGACTCTTTTTGAAGTTAAATTTAAAGACTTTTTAAAACTTTACGATGTGACTTTAGGTCAACACTTCTACACTGAACAAAAATATAAATGCAACACTTCCCCCATTTTTCATGAGCTAACACTTTTTGTTGTACAAAAAATGCATATTTCTTTCATTTGCCTACAGATCTGCCTAAATCTGTGTTAGTGAGCACTTCTCCTTTGCTGAGATAATCCATCCAGCTCATAGGTATGACATATTAAGATGGAAATGAGGCAGCATAATTATTACATGTGTGCCTCAGGCCAGCCACAGTTAAAGGCCGCTCTAAAAGTTTTACCGCACTGGGGAGTCAGAAAACCAGTCAGTATCTGGTGTGCACAACTCCATCGCAGAGTTAGAAGTTGTTGATTGTGGCCTGTGGCATGTTGGTCCACTCCTCTTCAATGGCTGAGCTGCTGGATATTGGCAGGAACTGGAACACACTGTCATATCTGCTGATACAGAGCTTTAAAGTTAAAGATACTACAGTGACATCTTTGGATTTTATTTATTTATTCATCATTTTTCACTTCTCTTTCAGCTGAGAGTATATTTTCAGGGATTTGTCTCCATCAGAGTAAAACTAACTGTACCTTTGCTAAATTTTTGCCAACACCAGAATTTCCACTTTTCTTAATTTGCTCTGTGGAGGAAAAAATGTGAATGAATTTCATGGACAAGTTTGTATTTAAACTATAAACAACTTCTCATATTCAATGTCTTCCCCGTATGGTCAAATTTGGCTTGGATTAGGAATCCACTTATGCCAAGTTTTGATCTCCTGATCTACTGGTAGGTGAATGTTCTCTGTGAGTAAATTAATTATTGATCCTTTTTAACTATTCAGGGAGAACTTTCTCCGCATTTTAACATTTATTTCTAAATTATCATGTTTTATTTTACCTTAGACATGAAAACACAACCTCAATAATCATCTCTGCAAAAACGGAAAATAGCAGCAACAGACATAAGTTTCTTGAAATGAAAAGTATCATCAGAATTAGGTGGAAATTCTTTTTAAGACACTTTAAATTGGGAAGTTTCAGTTGAATTTGGCTTGAAATAGATGCATTTGGATGTTTTTGACCATTGGTGTGGACATATGCTTAGATCTGAACTTTTCTTCACCTAAAATTGTCAATATTTGTCCAGAAGCAGCTTCTGGTTATTCAATTTCATTTCACAATATCAGAAACATAAACATGATCTTGGTTTTTTTTTTGTATGTTTGGTCTCTCTGGAAAGTTATTCAATCCAGGCTAAAACAATAAAAGTAAAAGTTAAACAATGAAAAGATGTAAAATGTAACAACAGACAGGGGCACTGCCAGAAATGTTTGACACCATGAAAAGATATTAATATTTCTCAACACAAGCATCTAAGAAGCAAATCGATAAATAAATATGATGATAAAACTATATTTTAATGGACTAATTATAATAATTACAGCCCCTTTAATCTGTATAAAAACCCAAATAATCTTCAAATCATGGACAAACTCTCCTCAACTGAAATTAAAGAATAAATGTTTACAATAACTTTCTGGCATTTGGTCCATTTTAAGCATTACAGTGTTTTTTAATCATTCAATCAGTGTTGAAAGATTCAGCTCTTGCAGATTTTATGTGTCCTACTTAATGGCCTATTTTTATGAAGATCCTCATATTTTAAGATGCTATTTGGTCAAATTACAGTAATATCCTCCAATAAATTTTAAAAACTGTGAGGGTTATGGTCTCTTTGACACAGTTTTAACCCTCTAAACAGTGTGTTTCTTGACCTGTCTTTCACTGTAATTGAATGAATAATGGAAACATTTTGATAGGACAAAATCTTTTTTTTAAATTGTACTCACATTGAATTGCAATTGTGTTAACTTTGTGGTTTTAAATTATGTTAGAATAACATTTGGTGTCTTTCATTTTTTCTGTTTAAGTGCGAGAGGGAATCTAGCGCACAAACAACCACAGGAGAACGTAAGTCTAAATCTAAGTCTTTTTTAAATTTTTTTTATTAAAATGTTACCATTATTTTTTACTGTTACCAGTACAGAAAATATCATCAGAGAATATCATCATGAAATGCACTCTGATATCAACCACATGGGTTAAGTTGGTACCATGACCTGAGAAGTCAATATCATCTTTTAAAAGTTGTACACAACCTCTCTGCCACTACACTCTTCCTGTGAAGGACTGTCTCAGAATGACTCAAATAAAGACGACTAGACTGTTCTCTGTTGTACCAAAACGGAGGAACGAACTACCAGCTCTGTTTGATCCACAGAGGACCTATCTACTTTTAAGATATTTAATTTGATGTTGGTGTCAATAACATGAAGACATGATGATGATGATGATGATGATGATGATGAAATTGAGGTGATTTTACAAGGTCTTTTGTCAATTACTTGATTGGAAGAAAATAGACACTCTCGATCAGACTTGAAGCAGGTTGTTCTCTTAAAGATGATGTTCCCTCTGGTCTTAGATTCTTGCTTGTGTTGTACTTTTTTTTCTCAGATGTACCAGTACGTCACTTTGGACAAAAGCATCTGCTAAATGAACCTGTAACACTTTTACAAACAAATTATATATTCAGTTCTGTTGTTGTGTTGCCAGATAGATATTATAGATGTTTTAAGGATATTGGAAACAGTCCATTTGGTGTGTCAGGTTTATCAGGGACTTGAGAAGTTTTTAAATCTGTAATACACACAGAAAAGATACCTGTAGCCTGTTACACAAGCTATGCACAACTTTTACCTTATGTTCTGGTGTAAACCCACTAAAGCCTATGTTTAACTGGTTTAGCCAGTCCACCTGTACCCTGGAGATGTAAGGTCATCTTAGAGTGTAACATTCAAACTAAGAAAAAATGTTGTCTCAAATATGATGTTTAAAATTCTGTTGTCCAATCAGTTGAAATATTTTTTTTTCGAATTTTGAGAGAAGTGATGCTTTTAAATGCCAAATCTTGTTGAAGTTTCTTTTCTCAGTGGAGACTGGCATCTGGGATTAACTCTGGATAAATCCTGTTAATTGATATGTAGCAACAAACATGTATGAAAATAGTGTCAAAATATTGGGATAAGAAGTTTACTAAAGCTAAAACAAAGTCATTTAAAACAGCATGAAATCATTGAACAATGCTATTTTTGCTCAGAGGATGAAATTAAATTCACTGGTGGAAAACACAATTGTGAGACAGTCGACACATTTTTCTGAGGGATGTAATCCATCCCAGAGAGCACACTGCTGACACCAAACAGCCTCTAAGACCCTCTGCTACTGCGTAACCTTTGAGTTATTCCAGCTTAATAAACACAACCCCAGGGCAACCATATTTTACAGAGGACTACACTAGAAAGAAAAAGATTTATTCCAGAGCTTAAGCTCATTTTGAAAATATCTTAATCACAACACCTCAAACATTAGTCAGGTGTAAATGACCTCTTAAGTGGGAACTTCAGATTGATCTGGGCAACATTTGAACTGACACAGAGCTGGTGCAATTTTGGCTGAAAATAAATTGGGGCACAGATTTTAAGTCATACACATGTTTTGATCTTCAGGATAATACTGACAAATGATTTCTTGCATATTTTTTGGCACAAAACACCACCAGCAAAAGTAAAATATTCATGTAAGGCTGTAAGGGAGCTGCACTGCAGCCAGCTGACTTTAGCTTCATCATCTCTAAGTCTTCAACTTTAATTTAATGCTTCTAAGCTCTTTTTAAAAAAACGTCTCCTTAGTTTGACCTGAGTGAGTTAATGAGTTAATGGTGAGTTGAAGGCATCTCAATGTGTTATGTATTATGTGCATGAGAATGTGGATGTCAGCAATAGTGCTGGTTCAGCTGGTGGGAATACTGTAACATATGTGGCAACTCCTCTGACTCCTGAGACAAATTATACTTTCCATGTCATCACAACATACGGTGGACTTAACAGCACCGGACTGCCAGTCCAACATTCACCTGTTTTTCTCCAACCTCATTTTTAACATGGAAATTCATTTGAAACTTTCACTTTGGGTCCTCTAATTTATTTGATGAAATGCAATAGCTATGACAAAAAGATTTTAAAGATTTAATAATGTTGTCTATGTTTTTTTTCTAGTGCCTCGTAATGTTGAGGATTTTGAGGCCGCTGACCAAAATGAGACAAGTGTAACTCTACAGTGGACTAACGTGGAAAAGGACTTTTACATTCTTAGTTATGAAGACAGTGAGATAGAAATCTATGTACCAGATGATACCACAGGGACATTTACAATCTCAAGTCTGACCGACAAAACTAAGTATGATTTCACTCTCATCACTGTACTTAATACCATGAGAAGCAGCGGAGCCACCCTCACTGCATATACAGGTAAGAGGACATATTTTTCTTCTTTACCCATCAAACAAGAGTTAAAGTTCTATAAACTTTTAAAAAGAGGAGGTAGTTTTGCCTTGAATCTTTTACTTGTGCTGAGAAAATGATGTGTTTTTGGTCATTTATTTTGTGAGTTTACTCACTTAAAATAGGGGAGCATGGTGGAACAGGAGGTAGTGCACACACTCAGCTGGTGATCAGCCCAGGCTGTACCCTGCCTGTAGCTCACTGTCATCTGGGATAGAGTCCAGCCCCCAAAATCCTGAGAGGGACAAACTGTACAGATGATGGACGGGTGGACAAATATACTTAACATAACAGAAAAACACAGGTCCCATTGCTTTTGAGGCCACAAACACTTTTTAAGGTTATCTTTTCATTAACAATTCAAAGACATGCAATTTAAAAAAAAAATCACAAAAATTTGAAATTAGACTTCATTTGTCACAGAAGACCTATAGAGCTCTAATTAATCTAAATGATTAAGCTTTGCCCATTGAGGCCAGAATTAACATATCTAAACAATTATTAGAGGGATTTTTGGACATATGGCCACTCAGCAAAAATCTGGTGAAAAAGAAAAAAAATGTAATTTTGTGACCATTTTCAGAAGTAGGGTGAATGGACAAATTGTGACTCTGTTTTAAAATGACACAGCGCAATAAAATCTGAATGTACCAAATTAAATTTGAAAACATGAAATTTTTAAAAACCTTTTATATTTGTGTGTAAAACTATTATTTTGTCATGGATGTCAGGGCTATAGTTTAAAAACTTTGGCCCATAGAGGGTTTCATGACAGAAAAAGATCCCCAAATTTCTAAGCAGCTTTGAAGTTGGTGGAATTATCTGAGGCCGTCAAACACACATTTATGTACATTTAACAGTTTCATGACATTTTTACCTCCGCCAAGAAGGTTATGTGTCTTTTTCTTTACAAGATTACTTAAAAATTATGAACAGATTTGAATTCAAATTTCAGGGAATAATGATCATGGAACTATGAAGCAGTGATTACATTGTAGAGGTGAATCAAATTCATGATATGGATCCAGGACATTTTTTGAAAGGTGGATAAATAATGTCAGAAAGGCCTCGGTGGTGGATTGTGCTCTCAGGGCACTTTTAGTTTTTGTGTAAAGATTCTTGTTTTTAGTTATTGCTGTCCTTGTGAAGCACTTTGCTAGTTGAGCTTGAAAGGTGCTTTATAAAAAGATATTTTTTTCAGTATGCATAGTGGGACTGTTCTTTTGTAACTGAAAAAAAAAACATGAAAACAAATCAAAATGATATGACAATGAATGACTGAAATAAGCTAGACTGTGGAGTGCAGAAAAACACCAACAGTCCTTCCTTGTTTGTAAATTATATCTGAGAAGAAAATTTTACGAAAGAATTTTGTGTTTTTCATAAAGAATGGAATCAGACACTCAAACTGGCATATGAAACATTAAACTACTTAATGTTAATATTCATGTCTTTATTCTTATTTAGTTGGTGAAAACTTTAGATGCAGTGAAAGTGGAAAACAATCTCAGTGTAGAAACATTAATGGTGTATTCACTCTGAAGGCTCAATGTGCTGTCTAACTTTATAATCAAAGATGAGGATTAAACAAACTTTACACTCAACAGCACTTTTAAGGTAAACCTGTCCAACTCATCATCAATGCGGATATCTAAACAATCAATCACAAGGTACAACACTTTTGTCACCAAAACGTGGTCAAGATGATGTAGTGAAGTTAAAACCGAGCATTAAAATGGGAGAGAAAGTTAATGTCTTTTGAATGTGCCATTGTGTTCTGCAAGATTTTTATGTTGTTCGACAAATTCATGCCCTACCACACAGAAGTTTATAGTCATCAGCAGGGTGTGTTAGTGGGCCTCATTAAAAGATAATATGGCTTAATGCACTGGGGTAATGTGGCTTTTCTTTTCGGTGCCTGTTTGGAGGCGAGCAGCAAGGTTTTTGACCAACTGCAGGCACTGGATGGGGTTTGTCAAGGCTATGTTGTAAATGTATGAACCCCCTCTCTAGATCTCTGAGAGAGAAATGCTATCACATCATACATTTCAGAAAGAAACTTCAAAAACAATGAAAAAGTCAAGACTTTTGAAAGAAGAATGCACTATGCAGTCAGGAGGACCATGAGTGCACACATCCAACAGCCAGTGTTTCCAAACATAATCAACAAGGCTTGCAGCAGACCCTAACTTTTATTTCAAGGTCCTGTAGCTGCACACAGTCTGCAAAACAATGAAAACACAAATTATATTTATCAAAAAATAGAGCCAGTGGACTTCCTGTGACGTCATGACTAACAAAGCAGCCTGACTCCGCAGCTCCGGGGAAAGACCCAAAAATTAGCCGAAATATACCACATTTCTTATAAAAGACTGACGTGAAAAATAGTTAAAGATGTCTACAACTAGAAAACAAGCCGAACAAAGGAACAGCAACGCTAAAAAAAGATGGCAAAAGCGATCATGCCGACGAAGAAGTCCTGGATATGAGCGAACCTGAAGACAACATGGGGTGCTTCCCAATGTGCCAAAGGGTGCTTCTCAAAGCTCCAAAGTTGCATCCTCGCCTCCTCCACTCGACTCCTCCACTTGCGTCTTAGTCCCGCCTACCAGAGATGCATGCCAGAGACGCGAGGAAACAAAGAGAGGAGAGAGGAGACGAGGAGGTTCATTTTATGAGCATTGAGATGTCCTCTCCTCCGGAGCGTCACATGAAGCGACGTCTTTTAGAGATGACGGCGTCACAGCTGAATAAACCGGTCTGAGCGCACGGGAGAAACTGAATTAAGGAAAATAATGTAAACTCCAGGGCGCTCGACCGCGGTACATTCATATACACTTTTAGATCAGTGTAACATGAATATGTACATGAATGAAAAAGATAAATGTCACGTTTTCCCAGGCCCAGAATGATACGAGTTTTAATTTGTTATATTGCGACCACTTTGTGTTCACAAATAATGTTTTTATTCTGCACTAAGCACTTAAACCCCCCTCAATGCGCATTTGTATAGAAAAAATGTAAAGGCATGAGATAAAAATGTACAATTCACTACTTTTTCTCCTTATTTGTGCTTGGTTAGATCAGGAACTACATGCTTTTCATTCATGTGCATTATAATCTGCCTGTCCATGGGGTTTATTGGGTGCTGATATTTGTCAATGAGCATCTCTTTTTTTATTATTTATTATTGTCCATGTTTGCTCTTTGTAAATGTATGTATGGTCTGGGTAGACTGCAAAAACTGAATTGGCCTTTGGGATAAATAAAGACGTCTAATCTAATGTAAAATGTATTTTCCTGAACAGACCTGTCTACTGTAGCAGCCTTACAGTTAAAGACATAAACAAAACAACACAGATAAATCAGGACAGACAACAGATGGAAAACCTGAAAGAACTGCCCCATGATAGTGTTCAATATTTTCTGTGATATCAATATGTTCATCTCAAAATTCTTTTAAATGATGAGTCAAATATTTCTTTGCACAGTGAGGAAAATTAAAAAAAGACATAAGAGAGACACTGAAGTTTAGTAACTGCTCACATTTTGAGGGAACATTAGGCCTACACATCGACTGCTTTGTGTGAAATGTGGATAAACTCAGAGGAGAGAGGAGAGAGGAGACTGCATTTTGGCACATTGGGAAGCACCCAAAATGCAGTCTCCTCTCTCCTCTCTCCTCCGCGACACCGGAAGTACTTTGTGAGCAGCCATATTGAAGGACATTCCAAAGCGCCAAAAGCGCTCGGCGGAGAGAGGAGAGAGGAGAGAGGAGACTGATCTGGAGAAGGCATAATCGAGGAAACACAAGTGCAGGCTTCGCGGAAGTCTTTTCACTGACAGACACGCCCCCTTGTGACGTATCAGCAGCCGGCTGTAAAGCGTCAGCTGCCCACATGTATGAAATGTAAACATCACGGAGCCAAAGAAAGTGTTAAAGCGTAATTAGTAACTTCCTGGGAGTCACTGTAATGAGTTTATCCACATTTTACACAAAGCAGCCGATGTGTAGGCCTAATGTCCCCTCAAAATGTGAGCAGTTACTAAATTTCAGTGTCTCTTTTATCTATTTTTTTATTTTCCTCACTGTGCAAACAAATATTTGACTCATCATTTAAAAGTATTTTGAGCTGAATATGTTGATATAGAAAATATTGAACATTATCATGGGGCAGTTCTTTCAGGTTTTCCATCTGTTGTCTGTCCTGATTTATCTGTGTTGTTTTGTTTATGTCTGTAACTGTGAGGCTGCTACAGCAGACAGGTCTGTTCAGGAAAACAGATTTTAGGTCAGACAGCTTTATTTATCCCAAAGGGCAATTCAGTTTTTGCAGTCTACCCAGACCATACATACATTTACAAACAGAACACATGGACAATAATAAATAATAATAATAAAAAAGAAATGCTTATTGACAAATATCAGCACCCAATAAACTCCAGGGTCAGGCAGATTATAATGCACATTAATAACAAGCATGTAGTTCCTGATCTAACCAAGCATAAATAAGGAGAGAAAGTAGTGAATTGTACATTGTTATCTCAGGCCTTTACAATTTTTTCTATATAAATGCTCAGAGAGGGGGGTTTAAGAGCTTATAGCACAATAAAAACATTATTTATGAACACAAAGTGGCCGCAATATAAGACGGAAGACAGCGGAGGCTCTACAGCCACAGCTCTGGCTGTGCAGCGGAGCCTCCGGCTCTTCCGCGGAGGCCGTTTTACGACGCTATGAGAAATAGAGCCTTATTTAGCGGTGTTTTTGTGTGAAAGTAACGCGCTGAAAATTCTCTAAATAGCGCGTAAATGCAGACCGATATCAGACTTTTTCGGTGGGAGTCCGTTTATTTGTGTTTTTGGTCAAGTAAAATATGGCCCCGTGTGAGTACAGCCAAAGCAGCATTCGAGCTGGGCTGGAGGAGAAACGGCACGCTTGGTCCTAGTGCCCTGGGTTTCCTTGACACAGAAACACTGCTGTAGGGGTAATTTCTGCCCTAACCCTTGTGATAGGACCCAAGTTGTTCCATCCCGGAATATCACTTTAAAATGAATCTCCTCGTCTCTCCTCTCTTCGTTTCCTCGCGTCTCTGGCATGCATCTCTGGTGGGCGGGACTGAGACGCAAGTGGAGGAGGCGAGAATGGAACTTTGGAGCTTTGAGAAGCACCCATGGTGCCACTGCTTGAGGAGCTGCGAAAGTTTAGGAGAGAACGTGCTGACGCTTCTAAAGATACAAAAGCAGCTTTGACACGGGTGGAAACAACATTAAAGGAGGTCATTGACCGCACAGAGAAGCTTGAACGACAAATGAACGACACACAGCAGAGAGTGAGCGACAGCGAGGATAAGTTACAATGCCATGAGCAAGCTATCCTCCATTTGCTACAGCGGGAAGAAAAACTAACTGCTAAATGCGAGGAGCTTGAATCGAGAGCAAGGGGAAACAACCTGCGGATATATGGGATTAAAGAGGGCGAAGAAAAAAACGACATGATTTCGTTCATTACCGGGATGCTTCGCACCTCACTGAATCTGCCATTGGAGTTGGAGCTTGGTATCGAGAGGGCGCACAGGTCCTTGATGTTAAAGCCGCGAGATTCTGCACCTCCAAGATCGATTATCATCAAGTTTCTCGACTACCGAGTGAAGGAAAGGGTGCTGCGCACTGCATGGCAAAGTGGCGGAGTTTTAATCCAGGGCCAAAGAATATTCTTTGATCAGGACTACACCGCGGATGTACAGAACAAACGTAAACAAGTGCGAGCTGTTATCAAACAACTAAAAGAAAAGAAGCTTAAAGCCGTGTCACCGTTTCCCGCACAGCTGAAGATCTAATACGAGGGAGGACCGAAGACGTTCTCCACACTTGCAAAAGCAGCGCCAGCCTTGTCAGAGATGGGAATACACGTCAAAGTGGAAGAGCGTGAAAGCTTCAAACTGCAGCGCAACACATTCCAGCAAGAGCAAGCACCATCTGTGGCAGCGGCAGCTCGTAGTGGCATTTCCGGTGGCAGCCACAGATGCCGCGGCAGCTAGGCGGACCTGCCGCGGCATCTGTGGAGATGCCAATGATTGTTGCAGCTAGGGCTGGCTCCTAGAGGCAGCTGTCGCGGCAGCCAGTCCTTCCTGCCTGTGATTGTAGCTTTATACGGGGCTCCGGAGGCTGATGCCGGGTTAGTCACTCCGACCTGCCGGTGATTGTGTCACTGTATACGGGGCGTCAGAGGCAGCTAGCGGGGCAACCGCTATGATCTGCCGGTGATTGTGTCACTGTATACGGGGCTTCAGAGGCATGTTCCGCGGCACTTCCGGTGGCAGCTTCTGTGGCAAGCTGCTGGCAGCTTTAGTGGCAGCCTGAGCTGCCACTGATTGTGGCAGCTTCAGTGGATTGTGGCAGCTTCGGTGGCAGCTTCAGTGGCTGCTTCAGTGGCAGGAAGCTGCCACTGAAGTGAATTACAGCAAACATCAGCAAATGGTTGCCGGTTGAATTGCAATTTCCCCATTTATTATGCTGTTAATTATTGATTCTATTATTTAATCCTATATTTTGTTTGTGTTTCATTTTTTACCTCGTCTATCACTGCTGGTCTGAAGTATCTTATCTTTGTCTAATGTCTCATAAAACAAAACAACTGACAAAACACAGATTGAGGAAAAAAAGCACTCAAAAGACACTTCAAGAAATAGACAGCTTCAGTAGGCATGTTGCAATGATACACAAAGATGGACATTAGACCATTCAGCAAATAACATAGGTCTAATGAATTTTCTTTCACACATTGAGAGTCACTCAGCCTGTATTATGTTTCATTCTATGTAAAAAAAAAAAAAGAAAAAGGGTTGAAAATTTTTCGGTTTTAAGTCTATACCACTGACTTGATCCTGCAAGATTACAGTTTGAAACAAAAGTGCATGGGTCCCCACTTGGTCCAAAGGTGTTGTCACTGTGAGCAAAAAGTCTCTGGGTCTTAGTTCTCTAAGACAAAGTTGGCAGCAAATCAACTTTAAAGCCTGGAGGAAAGTGCAAGACAATAAAGCAGGTATGAAGATTTTAATAGGTAGGATAGGTCAGATCAGAATGCAATCATTTGCAGACAGTGTTTACAGTGTATGTATTAAAAATATATTAAAACATTAACACATGTATTAATATTTTTCATACTATTGTGTTTGACCTCTGCATTGTGAATTATGTTTGAATTGAAGCTGTTCCACCTTAAGTAGGCTGAAATTATGCCAGTATGTAATTTCAGCAAAATGAAGAAACAGCACCTTCTTCAACTTGCAACTGATTTTAGACTGAGACATGTCAACAGAGGAATGATCAGCCTTGAACAGTTAGATCATATTACTTTTGTCTGATTTAGTATTGAGACAAATTGTGTTCACTCAAAATATGGTCATTTTTATATGCTGTAATAAGTGTATTTTGCTGATGTCTGTTGATGATGAGTGTTCAGCATCTTAAGCAGAGTCTGAAAACATAATGGTGTGAAGACAAGATAGTAACTGATGCTTGGGGTCACAGTGAGTACATCTCAAGTTTTCTCTATCGTATAAGCAACACATTTTCAAGATTTATCCAAGTGACTGTTTATGTGAAATGCGCCCCCTGCTGTTGATGTAAAGAAATTCACGTTTGTGGTGAATTTAATATTAATAAAATATTATTCAACAATTATGCATAGCAAGTATATCAACTGAAGAAGTTATGAAACCAACTAACGAACAAATTATAGCCTACTGTTGTTATCCTCACATGAGGAACCCAAACTGAATATCAGCGTATTATGGACCTTTTCTCTTACGTTAATACGCCACCTGACTTCTGAAAGTGTGCTTTTTAATAATGACTTTCTATGGCCTTTATATCCATACAAGAACCTACGATCACCGGCAGAACGGAGTGGATTCCACGGAAGCTGCCTCTGGAGCTCGGTATAAATAACAATCACCTCTTTTTTGGGTGGATTGTGTACATGTGGATAAAAGCGCCAAATTTTGTATGAAGCTTCATTAAGACCTTATAACTTATAGCTTAGGAGCCCAACACAGGTATCGAAAATATTCATATACAACACCAAAGTTGTTTTCCATATGTTATTGTTCATGTAAAAGTAATAGTTCTGTGATTTATAAGAAGAACATTGATGATAAATTGTTCTTTTTTTGTCCAGTAAAGAACTTGAAACTGATTTTAATTTATCCTCTAATTATTAACCCCCCCCCCCCCCCTAATGATGTGTAAAATAGAGTACCAAGACACCTGGTACCTGTACATCTTCCTGAAAGCCCTGCAAAGTAGGCGAAATTTAAAAAACTTCAATGGAAAGAATTCCCTCTTTTTTGTTTAAAATTTAAATATCAAGCTATTCAAATAGACAAATACTCTGTCACTATACATTCAGATGGCAGTAAATAAATTAAGCTGAACTGTTTGGTCCTATATCTCTGCTTTTTAAAGATAAGTTATACTGACTCTTTTTTTTTTTATAACTTTTCTGTTTGGTTGTTGGTCACGTTTTCTCAAGAGCATTAAACAAATAGAAGAATGCTGAAAACCAATTATGCATACAATTTTAACAAGTTCGACTTTGCAAATAATGGCTTTGTTCTATCTTTATGTGACTTCTAATTACTCTAATGGCTCTTTGTAAAACTGACATGTTATGAGTAAATGTTTTACAATCACTTCCCTTTACTTTCATACAACGGCAACTTCCGTTTCATCCGTTTCATACATCAACTTCCTTCCGGTCGGTGGAGACAGCGAAGAATTGCGAGGTGCTTTTGTGGCGATATTGTGACTTTTTAACCCCTTTTTTGGGCTTTCTTCGACATTTAGTTGGGAAATATTGTTCAATACTCGCTTAAGGTGAGACAACATTAGAAGATCCATTTGTGCGGAAGCGCATCTAGTTGCCACTAGCTGCGAGATTACAGCTGACCGCGTTGGTAGACAGCGTTAACGGCTGACAGCTAACAGCTGACGGCGCTACTGCTGGCATGGGTCCCAAGAAAACGACTTCGCCGGAAGAGACTGACATTAAAAGGTCGCTCGATTTTCTGGCGGAGGAGGTTTCGGCTGTCAGACTGCAGCAGAAAAGTATTTTGGAACTGATGGAGGAGATAAAAGCTTTACGGATCCAGAATGCCGAGAGAGAGAAGCGGATCATCTACTTGGAAAGTAGGGTAGCGGACCTGGAGCAGTACACCAGGATGAACGATGTGATCATCACCGGGCTCCGCATCAAACCCCGGTCATACGCTCGGGCGGTGACTGCTGACAGCGTTGGAGAGCTCGGGGACATGGAGGCGAGCAGCACGGAGCAACAGGTGGCGGCTTTCTTGCAGTCCAGAGATATTCTGCTGGATTGTAATAACATCGAAGCTTGCCATCAGCTTCCTAGGAGAAATGAAAATGATAAACCAGCAGTCATACTGAGGTTTATCAGCAGAAAACACAAAACAGCCCTGCTGAAACAAGGCAGAAAGCTTAAAGGATCAAACGTATTTATGAATGAGCACCTAACTAAACGCAACGCCGACATAGCCAGGAGAGCGCGCTACCTCAAGAAACAGAAAAAAATTCAGAACACTTGGACGTCAAACTGTAAAATATTTATCAAGCTAAACGGAACACCCGAGGAGGCCAAAGTAATGATCATCAAAAACATCGAGGATCTGGACAAATACCAGTGACCATCAGTAACTGGCCCACAAGGTAACAACACCACACAATCATGACTGTCAGTGAAATAAGTCATTCATCCACATCTGGAGACAACATTCACATATCTCAGTGGATTACGGAGCATGACGACCTGGAACTGAACACTTCTGAATACACTGACCATAACACGCATGGCATTGAACAAGATATAGATCCGGACAATAACTTTCTTTCTTCTGTCAGTAACTATTGCAGTTACTATACATCTGACCAGTTTAACCGTAACATCAATACAGGTAACAAATGATCAATTATCCACTTTAACAGCAGGAGTCTATACGCAAACTTCAATAGCATTAAGGAATATTTACTCGAATTCTCAAAGCCATTCAGCATTATTGCAATTTCAGAAACTTGGATTAGTGCTGGAAAAGGATTGGACTTTGAGCTGGAGGGCTATGAATTTGCATACATCAATAGGCAAAACAAGGCTGGAGGAGGAGTAGCCATTTATGTGCATAATACTTTGAAATTTAAAGTGGTTGATAAAATGTCTGTGGCAATTGACAACATTCTGGAATGTATAACAATTGAAGTATGTAATGAAAGAAGTAAAAATGTTATTGTTAGTTGTATATATAGGACACCGGGTTCTAGTATAGACATATTTAAGGACTGGATGGAGAGCATGTTTTCAAAAATAACTCATAAGACCATTTTTGCCTGTAGGGACTTCAACATTGACCTGTTAAATACTGATAAACACAGAATGACAGACGAATTTATTAATGCAATATTCAGTATCAGCCTGTATCCGAAAATAACCAGACCAAGCAGAATAACTTCTCACTGTGCCACTTTAATAGATAACATATTCACTAATCACATTGACAGTAACACAGTAAGTGGGTTGTTGATCAACGATATCAGTGACCACCTTCCAGTATTTACAATCCATGACTTAAATTTGAAGACAAATGAAACTGACATTAGGATAGAATATAGGCGAGTGAGGTCAGATGAATCAATGGCTGCATTAAAGAATGATTTAATTACACAAAACTGGGAAAGCATCGATAATGAAAATGATGTCAATAGTGCGTATGAAGCTTTCTTAAAAATATTCATTTCACTACGTGATAAATACTGTCTGATAAAAGCATATAACATAAAGCCAAAGCAGACAAAATGTCCATGGATTACAAAGGGCTTACACAATGCTTGCAAAAAGAAAAACTCACTTTATAAAAACTTTATCAAATGTAGAACTAAAGAGGCAGAAAACAGGTATAAAAAGTATAAGAATAAGTTAACAAATATTATAAGGGCAAGCAAAAAAGATTATTATAAGAAATTAATAGATTACAATAAAAACAATATTAAAGAAATATGGAAGATTCTAAACAGCATTATAAAAAATGGTAGTAGTTTTTTTCGATAACAATAGCAAAATGTACAACAAAGGTGATATTGTTGATAGCTTTAATAGATTCTTTGTTAACGTTGGTCCAGAACTGGCTGATAAAATTCCTGATCCTGGGACATCTGTTGATGGGAACAAATATCTCATTGATAGAAATCCTTGTTCCATGTTTCTCACAGCAGTAAATGAGAAAGAAATTTTTGATATTGTTAACAAATGCAAATGCAAAACATCTACTGACTGTGATGACATTGACATGAGGACAATAAAAATGGTTTTCGATGGGATTTCCAAACCATTAACACACATTTTCAACTTATCATTCCAGACTGGTATATTTCCCAACAAAATGAAAATAGCAAAAGTCATACCGCTATACAAAACGGGAAACAAACACCATTTCACAAACTACAGGCCTGTCTCCTTACTACCACAATTCTCCAAAATTCTCGAGAAACTCTTGAACAGCAGATTGGACAGCTTCATAGACAAATACTCACTACTCTCTGACTGTCAGTATGGGTTCAGAGCAAACAGATCAACTTCTCAGGCACTATTAGAATCATTAGAGGAAATAACAAATTCAATAGATCATAAAAAGCATGTAGTAGGAATATTCATTGACCTCAAAAAAGTATTTGACACTATCAATCACAACATATTAATCAATAAACTGGAACAGTATGGGATTAGGGGTGTGGTATTGGACTGGGTAAGGAGCTATTTAAGGGGCAGAAAACAGTTTGTGAAATTGGATACATTTTGTTCCTCCTATTTAAACATTTTCTGTGGTGTTCCCCAGGGGTCAGTGTTGGGCCCAAAATTCTTTATCTTGTACATTAATGACATAGGCAAGGTATCCCTTGCACTGAAATTGATTTTATTTGCAGATGATACAAGCATTTTCCACTCAGGAGAGAACCTGAATGTCCTACTGAAAGAGATTGCCTTGGAATTGAACAGAATGAAAGTGTGGTTTGATAAGAACAAATTATCATTAAACTTAAAAAAAACTAAAATTATGTTATTTGGTAACTGTAGAGAAAACATGACAGTGCAGTTAGAGATAGATGGGGTAGAAATTGAGAGAGTTACTCAAAATAAATTTCTGGGAATAACAATAGATGATAAATTAAATTGGAAATGTCACATTAAATATGTGCAGACCAAAATATCAAAAAGCATTTCAATTCTGAACAAAGCCAAGCAATTTCTGGATCATAAATCACTTCGCACTTTGTACTGTTCGTTGGTCTTACCATATTTAAGTTACTGTGCTGAGGTTTGGGGCAACACATACAAAAGTTCACTACATTCATTATCTGTACTTCAAAAGCGTGCTATAAGAATTATACATAAAGTTGGATATCTGGATCACACCACCCCATTATTTCTACGATCACATCTACTAAAATTTTCTGAAATTGTGGAATATCAAACAGCAATAATCATGTTCAAGGCAAAACACAATTTACTTCCTGCCAATATTCAAAAACTGTTTCGGGGACGTGATGGGGACTACAATCTGAGGGGAGAGTTTAAACTTAAAACACTGGCTGTAAGAACAACAGTCAGGACATTTTCAATATCAGTCTGTGGGGTTAAACTTTGGAACAGTCTGCCTGTGGAGCTAAAACAGTGCCTAAATGTTTGCCATTTCAAAAGAAAATACAAAGATGGAATTTTTATAAAATATAGGATTGAAGACAGGCCTTGATAATCACTGGGTGATGGCAGGGTAGCTATCTATTGGAGTTTAGCACGTTTTTTGTTGTTGTTGTTGTTGTTGTTTGTTTGTTTTTGGGGTTGCATATGCATGAATTTTTACTTACATGTAAAAATTGCATGTGTATATGTATGTATTTAAATATGTGTATGTATATGTTTATATATATATAAGGGGACAAGTGTATAAACTATTGACTATTGACTATACTAGCATCTATAGACATATCTAATATCTAGACATGTAGCTGATGAATTTATAGCATTATTATTATTATTATTGGAGGTAAACTGACTGGATTCTTTTTGTTATTCAGCAATGGAGAAGGGGTGGAAATTAAAAAGTTTTACTTCATTCCACTCCTTTTTGAAATGTAAAAGAAGTTAAACTGTGAATTTCACGGTTTGGTTGTATTTGTTTTTGGATTGTTTACTAGACTGCTGAATTTCATTGTAATGATTCTTTTTTTTTTTTTTTTTTGTATTTTCCGAAAAATACTCAATAATTAATTTCTTTTACATTTTCAAAATAAATACTCATTCATTCATTCATTCATTCATTCATTCATTCATTCAGATATGGAACAATCACTGAGATACAAAAGGCAAAGGGCTTTTTCATTTAATGAGCCCTCTGCTCTGGTTTTTGATATTTCACATTTAATATAAATATATAAAAAACCAGGGCAAGATTTTGAACAATCTTGACTCCTTAAATCTACATTCAATTTACTTTAAGAATTTCAGCACCACCAACAAACACTAACTGGCCAAAAAATCCATTGTAATAGTCGTTTTTTTCAATCTCCTTAGATGTTTTCTCTGCTTGATGCCAATGATTTGACCCTTCTTAAACAGACTAACATCTTTTCCACGACCACAGTATGTGTCTTTGACATGGTTTAAGACATGAGAAGCTACTCATTACATCAGCTGGGGTTAAATAACCTGTCCCCAGCTGAAAAATGATCACTCATGCAGTACTTATCCAATAGGAGGCTCGTACCTGTCTGTTTAGTTAAATTCAAATGGTTATTTGGTTGTTGTTTTCTTCGCCAGGTGGTGTGTATGGGAGCATTTAGATTTTTACCTTTTTTACTAAAAGTCATAAAGTATGTATTTTTAAGATCTAATAACAATTGATAAATATCAGACCATTCCTTTATTTTATTAATTCTATTTTGACCACATCCAGTACTTGATTTTATTTTTTCCAGGTAGTGTCATTTGAAAAAAATCCATCAAGAAATTAAGAAACACAAACAACACCATTTGCATACAAACAAAAAAGTTTGGGTTCTAGGACTGACCCCTGAGGTACCCAACAGGTGATGTTTTTTTACTTTCAATTTTATATTATTTATCTGAAATAAGTGTTTTCTGTTTTTTAATAACTTGTTCTTTGAGTCCAGTTTTCTAATACCAAAGCTACCAAGTTTTAAAGAAGTATAGTCTGATCTATGGGGTCAAGATCAACAAAGATGCTTACAATGATTTTTCTGGTCAATTTCTGTGCATATTTATTTAGTTAAATCCATTTGCCCTCAATCCAACCCAACTGCTAAAACACTGTATTTGTCAAGAAATGCATCTAACCTGGCAACAAATATTTTTAAAAGTTTTTAGAAAATTGTGAAAAGCAGGAATACTGGTCTGAAGTTGAGAAACAATGTTAATCTCTGCTCTTATGAAGTGGAATCACATTGGCAATTTTCATCTCATCAGGAAATACTCCTGTTGAAAAGGGTAGATTATATTTAATTAGAATTCATTCAATAGCAAATTCTATTATACTGTTTATCAGTATCATGTCAATGGTTTCACAGTCCATAGCCTCATTTTCTGTTGATTTTGGATTTATTTTATTAATCTTTTTGCGAGAATAGGAGCCACTTCTCTAAATAATTTATCAAATTAATTTACTGCTGTATTTTTCCACATATGTCTTTATTATCTCTCACAAAATAGTTGGGAAATCATTCTGTACCATATCTTTCTTAATTACACTGTGTATTATTGCCCATGTAGCCTTATATTTGTACTACTTTTACTATAGTATTGCTTTTTTTATTTTCTCATTATCCGATCAAATTCATTTTTATATTTCTTATACCTATTTTCTGCTTTTTTTTTCTCTTATTTTTGTGTTGAATTACTCATAATGCATTGCCATCTCTCTGAGACTGAGCAATTGTGACAGGTAGTCAAAATGCACAGCTCTACAACATGTTTTCACACTATGATACACTTTCATTTTTATTCATCATGGCAATAAAGATGTTATTGATAAAAATGTCATGTTAGTGACTTTCATAATGTCAAAGCAAGTCAACTTTATCACATTTGGAAGTAATTTGATCATGTAATGATGCATATAGTCTGAAAAATGCTAAGCGGATTTTCACATATTTCATTGATATTAACAGTCTTGAAATTTGATACTTAAAATAGATATTTGTCAGGGGCTCCTATCCTCAAATTCAGTAACTGACCCTAAGGAAACATCATGCAAAAAATGGCATGTGTGCAATCCTTTGCTAAGCCACCTGACTATCTAGGAGTCAGTCCTAGCTGCCACAATCAGTGAGCAGCTTCAATGGCAGCCCAGGCTGCCACCGAAAGTGCCGCAGAACCTGCCTCTGGAGCCCTGTAAGCAGTGACACGATCACCGGCAGGTCGTAGCGGCTACCCCGCTAGCTGCCTCTGGAGCCCTGTATACAGTGACACAATCACCGGCAGGTCGTAGCGGCTACCCCGCTAGCTGCCTCTGGAGCCCCGTATAAAGTGACACAATCACCGGCAGGTCGTAGCGGCTGCCCCGCTAGCTACCCCTGGAGCCCCTTATAAAGTGACACAATCACCGGCAGGACGGAATGGCTTCCACGGCAGCTGCCTCTGGGAGTCAGTCCTTGCTGCCACAGTCAGTGGCAGCTTCAGTGGCAGCTCAGCCTGCCACCGGAAGTGCCACGGCAGGTCCGTCTAGCTGCCACGGCATCTGTGGCTGCCACCGGAAATGCCACTACGAGCTGCCGCTGCCACAAATGGTGCTTGCTGTCTCTCACACATGGACTCTTGTGTAGGCTGAGGACTAACCAGAAGACGGAGAAGTAGACAGGTACAAAAGGAATGTGTAAAAGTGTAAAAGAACTGAAAAAGTTACCAAAGGGGCTAATTAACATTTACAGTAATGTTTTGCCTTTATCTTACGGGACTTTCCCCCGCCATTGGGGAGGTAAGACTTTATTTCATATTTTGTTTATTTGATTGCTTTGTTTTATTTTACTAGAGCGACTATGAACGCAGCCTATGCTGTCAGAAAGTTGCTGTCACATGGAGTGTTCAACACGGAGGGATTCCGCCACGCCCCTCCGTTCCTATAGTGACTGCTCGTAAGGTGGACTGGTTAACTTGTTCTGAGTTTGGAAGTCTGTTTGTTTTGTTCACAAGCCTTGTTCTTTTGTGTGTTAACAATTTTTTAAATACTCCACCAAAAATGCAACAACTTATCCATAGGTATGTCCCCATCTATATGTGTGATGTTAAGAAAGCAATAAGGTACTCCCCTAAACATCTGGCATATATTTATGAGTAAATGTACTCTTATTACTTATAATGTCCATGGTCTAAATCACCCGATAAAGCGAAAGAAAATATTCAGCCAATTAAAGAAATTACAGTGCTCCATTGCATTATTACAAGAAACTCATTTGAGTGAGCATGAACATAAAAAACTTAGGCGAGAGTGGGTGAACCAAATATACAGCGCCTCATTTGGGAAAAAAAGAGGAGTGGCCATATTAATTAACAAATCATTAGCTTTTTCATTTGGAAAAGTAATTCAAGACAAATTGGGAAGGTTTGTTATGGTGCTGGGACGACTAAAAGTAGAAGAAGTGTCTATTGTAAATATATATGCGCCAAATGAATATGATGAAAAATTTTTCAGAGATACTGCAAATACTATAGCAGAGAATGCAAAAGGAATGGTGATAGTTGGGGGGATTTTAATGTAGTGCAAGATGGAAAGTTAGACAGAACACCATCAGAGGTAGGACCACAAAATTGGGAAACAAAAATACTTAATAACCTGATGGCGGAATTGGGACTAGGGGATCAATGGAGATACAATAATCCAAGTAAGAAAGATTTCACCTTCTTCTCAAATGTTCATGATAGTTATTCAAGAATCAATTTTTTATGTATTTCCCAGCAACATATGTACAAAGTAATGGACTGTCAGATAGACAATATAACATAAAGTGACCATGCGCCTGTGATTTTACACCTTGATATGGATAAGGAGAGTGCCTTTAAATATTGGAGGTTAAATGTTTCATTGCTTACTAATACAGTGATAGTTCAAGAGCTAAAACAAACTTTAGTAGAGTATTTTGAAACAAATGATAATGGAGAGGTCAATCTACCCACTTTGTGGAGTGCAGCTAAAGCTGTCATAAGAGGAAAAATTATCCAAATATCATCTAGATTAAAGAAGCAACGTTTAGAGGAACAAACCAATATTGAAAATAAAATAAAACTCTTAGAGATTGAACATAAACATTCAGGGGCAAATAAAGCATTAATACAGTTAAAAGAGGCTGGAAAAGAACTAGATAAAATTGTCACTTATAAAGCCGAAGGGGCTTTGAGATTCACAAAACAAAAATATTATGAGATGGGAAATAGAGCTAGCCGCCTGTTAGGCTTTCAACTTCGTAAAACACAAGCTGATAGAGTAGTATCAGAGATAACTGACCCTAAACTTAAGGAAAAGGTATATAGGCCAAAAGAAATAGCTAATGCATTTGCTTCCTATTGTGAAAAGCTCTATGAGGAACCAATTTTGATGAATGACGAGTTAAAAAAGAAATGTGAAAATTATCTTACAAATTTAAACCTTTCGAAATGATCAGAAGATGATGCTTCAAGTATGGTCTTAGAAATAACAGAGGCTGAAACTCGAGAGGCAATCAAAAAGTTAAAAAACAATAAATCCCCTCGAACTGATGGGCTACCGGGAGAGTTTTATAAATGTTTTAGTGATATTTTAGTACCAATACTGACTAAGGTTTTTAATTACACACTAAAAAATGGTGACATGCCCAATTCATGGTCTGAAGCCATAATTTCAGTCATTCATAAAGACGGAAAAGATGCCGCATCGTGTGACGGATATAGACCAATAAGTCTTTTATGTAATGATCTTAAGTTGCTCACTAGTATTTTAGCTAAAAGGTTACAAAAACATGTTAAAAAACTCATTAACCCAGATCAAAGTGGTTTTATTCCAAGCCGACATATTTCAAACAATATAAGAAGAACCTTAAATGTCATAACACAGGCTAAAAACAATAATCAAAATTCAGTCTTAATCAGCTTTGACGCACAAAAAGCATTTGATACCGTCAATTGGCAATTTATATATAAAAAAATGGCAGTTATGGGCTTTCATCCTCAGTTTGTAGAATGGACGAAAATAATATACACAAATCCCAAATCACGGGTTAGGGTAAATGGAAGCTGCTCTGATTTCTTCCTGCTGGAGAGAGGGGTTCGTCAGGGCGATTGCCTTACTGTGCGTTCACACCAAAAGAGGCAAAAGCGGCCAAAGCGGCAAGCACGCCCCAGAAAGCCGACAGCGGCCAAAGAGGCCAAATATTTTAGCCGCTTTGGCCGCTCGTCATGTGACTGACGTCAACGTAAAATCTTGCTTGTCATTTAAAGGAGCCGCGCAGCGGACTTCTTCACAGCAGCAGCTGCTTGCTGTTGTTCAACTTCAGCTTAAAACATAGCATGAACATAACGTAAAATCACCATCTAATCAGTCACGAGCGGATTGACAGGCAGGAAGCAATTTACAAAGGAGATAATATTGATTAATCCACGACGTCAAACTTTTACAGTGTTGAATATACTAAAATCTTGTGGTGGAAAGGAGCGCGTTTTTGCACAGTGTGTGTTCGTGTGTGTGTGTGACATGCTCTTCTGTCTCTCCCTCATCTTCCCTGCTCTCCTCTCCCTCCACCGGACCTTCATCAAGGTTGGAGGTGGAAGGACACTCCTCCAAGAATGGGTCCAAAAAACCCATCACGGAGGCATACTGCCACACACGGCCCACACCTCCAGCAGACCCACTTCTCCTCCTGTCTTTCTCTCTCCTCCTTCCTGTAGTGGTCCCTCAGACCTATCCATTTTTTCTGCATTCTTCTGCTAATAGAGAGAGAACAGACGCATTTTTGCTCTTTTTAAATGGCGCTTCGTTTTCAAATTCTGCTGATAAAATGCTTTGTTGTGCAGCGTGTCATCCGTGACTCGAGACGCCGGAACTAGGAACCGAAGTTACATGAGTTGTCCTTTAGGGCCCGCTAAGTCGAAGGACATCTCCACTCTGATTGGTTGCCACCGTTTGCCGCTGAACTGCATCATAGCTAACTACCATAAAGTTGAGCAAGGCTCAACTTCTCATCTGGGGCTGCTTTTGACGCTTTAGCCGCTTTAGCCGCTCAGGACGCTTTGGCCGCTCAGGACGCCGGGCTCTCATTGAAAATGTATTAACTTCCGGCGTCGTTGCCGCTTTGGCCGCTTTTGCCTCTTTTGGTGTGAACGCACAGTTAGTCCTCTTTTATTTGCAATAAAAATTGAACCGTTGGCAGCATCGATAAGGATAAATGAAAATATCAAAGGCATTAAAGATGGAAATAAAAAGGAACACAAAATTTCACTATTTGCCGATGATATTCTGACATGTATTACTGATCCTGCCACATCTTTAACCCTTCTCATCGAAGCTTTAGAAAATTATGGCAAGTTTTCTGTCTACCAGAAAAATCAATCCAAATCAGAAGCTATGATGCTAGAGGGGCAATGGCCGACTAATTTAACTGGCAAATTTAATTTTCGTATGTCTACTCAGGGATTTAGATATTTGGGAATAATAATTACTCCGTAAGCATCACAATTATTTAAAGCCAATTATGGTAAACTAATGGACGAAATCAAAAAAGATTTTGCAAGGTGGGACATTTTACCCCTCTCTCTAGTTGGGAGAATAGAAGCAATCCGAATGAACATCTTGCCAAGATTGCTTTTTCTGTTCCAAACTCTACCAATTAAAATTCCAACATGTACATTCACAACACTCAATAAATGGATTTCAAAATGTATTTGGCAAAATAAACGGCCTCGGATTAAATTTAAAACCCTTATGTGCCCCAAGGAACTTGGAGGATTGAATATTCCAAACTTCAAAAATTATTATTTTGCAGCTCAACTTAGATCAATGTTAACATGGGTTTGCCAAGAGGAGGAATCAATCTGGGATAAGATGGAACAAGCCGATTGTCCAGAGACATTTCTTGATACAGTTCTGTTCGTAAATCCAGACAGCATGGTTAAAAAAGAAGAAAAAAGTTACAAACGAATGGGTCAAAAATAGTCTGTCTACATGGTTGAATATCAGAAAGGTATTTAATCTTCCTAGTTCTCTTTGCAGACTGATAAGAATCCATCACAATCCTGAGTTCCCACCCGCCTCTAATTTTAAAAATTGGGTTGATAAAGGGCATATTATGTTGGATCAACTGTTTGAGAATGGAAGTCTGATGTCCTTTGAGCATCTTAAACAAAATTATGGCCTCCCGACCTGAGATTTTTATAAATATCTACAATTGAGGCATTACTTACATAAACATAATCATTTGAAAAATTTACAGGAGTCACCCACTAATCTGGAACAATTTTTTATTTCCGTAAAAGGAAAATAAATAGTAAATATATATCTCATGCATAAAATGCTACAACAAGAAAGTACAGAGAATACACTGAACATTAAAGAAAAATGGGAACTGGAAATGAATATAATAATTAAAGATGAGGAATGGGTGGAGACTATGAGGAATGGACACAAAATAACAAAAAGCCAGATATTAAGAGAATTTGAATGGAAAACTAAAACTAGATTTTTTAGAACCCCCTTTATCACTTCTAAATTTGGTAAAACATCTGATAGATGTTGGAGGGGCTGTGGTTTAGTAGGAGACCATATGCATATATTTTGGGATTGTCCCAAATTAACAAACTACTGGAAAGACATCCATGGCAAGATAAAAAAATGTTTAAGTATTGATGTTCCATTAACCCCAAATTTCATAATTTTAGGAATGTTCCCAAACACTATCCAATCAAAATGTGACACGTTTCAATTAAAAATCCTACTTTTAATAGCAAAGAAAATGATTACGGTCTCCTGGCTTAGACCTCAGCCTCCCACTATTTCCCAATGGAAGAATAAATTAAAAGAGGTATTTAATATGGAGCAGATCACAGCAAGACTCCAAATGAAAGTGGACATATTCATGGACAGATGGTCTCGTATTCAAAGATACATTTCAGATTGAAATTGTAATGCTGTATGTGGCCGATGTACCTATGGTGTATTTATACAACTTGACATTGATATTAGCTTTGATGTTGTATTTGACTTGCAGTGAAGATATTTCATAAAAAACAAGTTAAAAAAAAAAATAGAGCCAGAAAACCCCAGAGGATGTGCAGCTTCTAAGCCTATTGGACAAGCATGGCACCCTTAAAGGTCCGATGTCCTGAAAAATCAATGTCTTTGCTTTCAACACTGCTGGAAGGAACAGAAGAACATGACACCTTTAATTAAACCCAAAGAGAAATGTATCATGCCATTTTAAAGTAAAAGGCCCCTAAAATGCTCTGTTTTTATGTAATGGCTATACAAGCTCCCAATACATTTGTCTGTTTTCTGCTTGTCACAGGCAGATGCTATGGCTGTTATGAAAGTTCTCCCCTGTACTCACTTTTGTCAGACATGGTTTGGGCAGCCAAAAAACTCAGAGCTCATTATCATAGCCTCCCCACCCACTCAGACCTGAGCATTTCCAAAGAGGAGCTGCATCTGGTACCCTACAGAGAAACAACTGCTCATTTTTCTAATTTAACCGAAGTCCTTGAATAAAAGACGCACTGGATATGATGTTATGAACTGCTGCCAACTGTATTATTTCCAGTGTCTAAATGCCTGAATGCATGTGCGAAGACCTGTTTGTGTTAATAAGAAGTTGGACACAATAAATTAACCACTAAGGGTAAGAGCTGTAACTGTTTCCTCTCTGTGTCTTTTTTTCTCTCTAGCTCCTCTTAACCCAGAGGTTTTAAAACCAGCCGATCAAAATGAGACAAGTATCACTCTGCGGTGGAATAAAGTGGGTGATCTGAGTTATGTGCTTGACTTCTATGGAAAGGAGGAGAACATCCCTGCACCTACTGGACAAGATCCTGTGACATACACAGTCTCTGGTCTTGAAAGTGGAACTAAATATAATTATACTCTTTTCACTGTGTTTGAAAATGTCAGAAGCAGTGGACTGACAGAGTCTGCAGCTACAGGTAAGATGTTTTTTTTTCTCTACTGACTTCAAAAATAACCTGATGACAATTTGGTTATGTCTAATTCAAATTACCTGGTAACAAACTGTGTTAGTCACCTCGCTGTGTGGGCTTTGCCTGTTCCCCCATGTGTCTGTGTGGGTTTTCTTTGTGCGCTCTGGTTTTCTCACATTAGCCAAAACATGCTTGTTAAGTTGAATGATGACTCTGACTTGCCCTTAAGTGTAAGTGTGACCATGAGTGTCACTTTCTATGGGTCCCTGTGATTTGCTGGTGACCAGTTGAGGTTGCACACTGCTTCTTGGCCAATGTCAGTTCCAGCCTCAGCTGCAGCGGAGGCTCTGCAGCCACAGCTGTGGCTCTTCAGCGGAGGCCGTTTCACGGCGCTATGAGAAATAGAGCCTTATTTAGCGGTGTTTTTGTGTGAAAGTAACGCGCTGAAAATTCTCTAAATAAAGCGTGAATGCAGACCGATATCAGATTTTTTTCGGTGGGAGTCTGTTTATTTGTGTTTTTGGTCAAGTAAAATATGGCCCCGTCTAAGTGCAGAGGAATCGGCAGACGAGCAGGACCGGAGCAGGGAGGGGGTGTTTGGTGCGAGCGCCCTGGGCTTCTGCAGCACAGAAACACCACTGTAGGGGTAATTTCTGCCCTAAACCTTGTGATAGGACCCAAGTTGTTCCATCCTGGAATATCGCTTTAAAGTGCAGTGCTTGTTACAAGAAGAATAATAAAACGATGGATAAAAAGCAGGAAAACAATAACAAAACAATTGACTGGTGGCAGTAAAATAAGCTGAAAAAGTATATAAAAATATTTCACAACAGTTGCAGGAGAAGAATAACACTGACAGAGATTTAGATGTTGGGAGAAAAGAGAGCTTACAGCGGTTTGTTTTAGTAGTAATAATAATACATTTTATTTAAAAGCTCCTGTCAAAACACCCAAGGACACTGTACAGGATAAAACGACAACAATAAAATCCAAAAAACAATACAACTATAAAAACAACAAAATGCAACAGACAGTGATGGATAAGTGGATGAGAGTGGGATATTCAAGGTAAGGAGTATGCATTTCGGAACAGGTGCGTTTTGAGTCTGGATTTCAAAAGAGACAGGGAGGTCAGGTTTCTGAGGTCCGGTGGGAGAGAGTTCCAGAGCTGGGGGGCAGAACGACTGAAGGCCCTGCTCCCCATGGTGCTGAGGTGAGCAGAGGGCACAGTGAGGTGGGTGGAGGAGGAGGATCTGAGGGAGCAGGCTGGAGTGGCGATGTGGAGGAGGTCAGACAGATATGGAGGGGCGAGGCTGTGGATGGCCTTAAAGGTGTACAGGAGCAGTTTGAATTCTATCCTATGCTTGACCGGGAGCCAGTGGAGCTGCTGCAGGATGGGGGTGATGTGATGGTGGGAGGGGGTTCTGGTGATGATGCGGGCAGCTGAATTCTGGACCAGTTGAAGTTTATGGAGGGATTTTCGTGGAAGGCCAAAAAGGAGTGAATTACAGAAGTCTAGACGGGAGGTGACAAGGCTATGGACGAGAATGGAGGTGCTGTGAGGAGTGAGGGAGGGGCGGAGGTGGTTGATATTTCGGAGGTGGAAGTAAGCGGACCGGGTGATGTTATTTATGTGAGATTGGAAAGAGAGTGTGCTGTCGAGGATGACACCCAGACTCTTAACCTGAGGGGAGGGGAAGACCAAGGAGCTGTCAATGGAGAGGGAGAAGGTGTCTATTATTGAGAGTGTGGATTTGGTGCCAATTAAAAGGAGTTCTGATTTGTCACTGTTTAATTTAAGGAAATTTGAGGTGAACCAGTATTTTTTTTCAGATTGGCAGGCGGTGAGAGAGGGGGGTGGGAGTGTGGAATTGGGATTACATGAAAGGTAGAGCTGGGTGTCATCCGCGTAGCAGTGGAAGTTAATTTTGAATTTGCGGAAAATATGGCCGAGGGGGAGGAGGTAAGTGATGAAGAGGAGGGGCCCCAGGATGGAGCCCTGGGGCACACCTGTAGTGACTGGGGAGGGATTGGAATGGAAGGACTGTAGCTATATGAACTGAGCGTGGCCTTTGAGATAGGACTGGAACCAGCTGAGGGGGGTGTGAGTGATACCGATGGAGGAGAGACGACTGAGGAGGATTGAACGGACATTGAACCTGTAAAGTCACTTTAATAACCTTTCTTTTCCATATTGATTCTTCATCTGAACTGTTGCCAACTGTATTATTTACTGTGTCTAAATGCCTGAATGCATGTGTGATGACCTGTTTGTGCTAATGAGAAATTGAACAATTATACACCATTAATGAACCACTGAGTGTAAGAGCTGTAACTGTTTCCTCTCTGTGTCTTTTTGCTCTCTAGTTCCACTGAACCCAGAAGGTTTAAAAACAGCTGATCAAAATGAGACAAGTATCACTCTGCAGTGGGATAAAATGGGGGATCTCAGTTATGTGCTTGTCATTAATGGAAAGGAGGAGAACATCCCTGCACCTACTGGACAAGATCCTGTGACATTCACACTCTCTGGTCTTGAAAGTGGGACTAAATATAATTATACTCTCTTCACTTTGTTTGAAACTCTCAGAAGCAGTGGACTAAGCAATTCTTCAATGACAGGTAAGATGTTTTTTTCTCTCATATGACTTCAGAAATAACCTGCTGACAATTCAGTTATGCCTAATTTAAATTACCTGGTAACAAACAGTGTTTGTGATTTTTGTTAAGCGGAGGTGTGTAGGATTAAGTCTACTGCTGATTTTAGACCTGTTTTTGCGAGGCTAAAGCATCATGACAATGACAGCACAACATTCTGAAAATAATTATAACTGGACAGAGATTCTTTATTTTTTTTCTTTTGTTGAAGTCAGCAGTCTAGCAACATAGAAAACCATTCTTTGAAGGTTATAGAGAAGGTGTATGCATGCCCCAGTTTAATGTGCAGGGAAGTGTTACACATTGAAGCACAAAGAGTTTTTAACAGACTGTTGAGCCACAGTCCACAGTGTTTTAACACTAATCACAGATCTGACAAGGCTGTAACCATTCTGTCTTAGGGGATTTTCACACCAACAGCTTGGTTACTTTGCTCTGATTGACTTGGAAAACTGCTACAAATTTTCATATTTGATTTGAATTATTTCACATGTTCACATTGCTAAATTTCCTGGACGAAGTCCCATTCTGGCAATCCAGCTGTGACTACATGTTGATAATGTCATATTATATTATTTCAATTTAAACAGAAAATGCTATTCTGCAATGATGCAGAACATCATTTTCATCACATGGGCAGCTTAGTGGCACAGCTGGGTAGTGCAATGTCCAACACAGCAAGAAGGTTTGGGTTCAACTCATTTTAGGGCCACAGCCTCCCTGTGCGGGCTTTAAGTGGTTCAATTCATTTAACCAGCTCTAGTGCACAAAACCTCTTCTTTGTGCTTTGACTGAAGGCCTTTGTATACTGAGTCTGTTTGACTCATCCAATATTTTTAAATGATTAAGGTCATATTTTACACTGACTTCAACAGTGAAAATTTTGTCCATCTTCTTTTTTTGGAGCAGGAATGATAATCAGCATTTTTGTTTACATCCATTTAAGACATTGTAATGGAATTTTTGACTATTTGGGACCACAGGTACAGAGAAAGCTGTGATCTTAAGGGACAGAGTATCTCAGTCAATGGTGGATCAATACTAGTACAAACATGGCTTTAGAGAGAGTACAAAAGAAGGGTCCACAGTTTTATTCTTCATGAAGACAACACCTCAGCTCACACTCCGCCCGGGCAAAGCAGTTTCTGACCTAAAAACAAACCATGGTTCTTGATCACCCTTCCTTTTCACCTAAAATTACATCTTGTCACTTTTTCCATATAAGATCAAATGTGTGTTTAAAGAAACACATTTAGAGTCTGTTTTAGAAGTCAAGAAAAGAACAACAGAGTTTTGAGACGACTGTCTATAGAAGACTTATTCCACTGTTTGCAACAGCGTGTTGATACAGAGGGGAGGAGATTGAAGGAGACCAAAAATGAAGACGTTTTATTCATTGAAATGGTATTGCAGGTTTAGCCTAGTTTTAAATTGCCCTACCTTGTATTCCATGACAAACATCTTAAAAAGGGGAGTTTTTTGGGAAATGGAATTTTAAAAAGAAAACAACAGGGAAAGTTAAGTCATGAAAGACAATGAAGACAGGCTGAGTGTGTGTAGAGCTGTGTGTGCACTCAGTGAGAATGAGATTTTGGTCTGTGTTTGTCTTATTACTCTCAACTGCAACATAAACTAAGCTTTACAGTTACATTGTTATTAAATCTGCCTCCACTTTCTTTGACTCTATTTCTGGAAAATAACAATAGAAATATTAACAGTAAATAGCTGCTCACTAAGCAAAAGCTGTGGTGTGGCGAGGAAAAAACTCAAAAGTGTGTCTTAAAATCATACAACCAGAAATTATGCCAATACAACACTGATGGGCTGAGTTTTAAATAGATTTTATCAGTACTTCAGGTGCATTCATTCCTATACAGCTACAAATTTTGTAATCTGAAAATCTCAGAAAATCCAAGGAAACACTGATTTTGACAGGTAAAAGAACTGATTGGTGGTGGCAATAATTACTTCCCGACTCTCCAAATCCAATGGCTTTCATATTTATTAAAAAAAACTTCAGTCTGTCAAGTTTAAATGTGTGTTGTTGCGTGTGTAAAAAAAAACAATGTTTTAATTAATTCTTGAGTAATTTAGGGAGTGATGCAGTTGACTGATAGATTTTGTCAGGCATCTGTACATATAAGTCAAAATGATCATTTATAGACCAATTAAATACTGTAAAATGTATTGATTGGGCTATTTTGAAATTACTGTATTGAAATTACTGCATCAATTGTCCCTGAACAGATAAAAATGTATACAGTATGTAGCAAGGGTTATATGATATAAAACAGCAGAGTATGTTAACAGTTAATTTGTGTGAAAAAAAGAACTTCATAAGACATCAAAATAAACAGACACTGTAATATATATGTATATTTATATATATATATATATATATATATATATATATATATATATATATATATACATATATATATATATATATATACATATATATGTGTGTGTGTGTATATATATATGTGTATATATGTGTGTGTGTATATATATATATATGTATATATGTATATCTATATATATGTATATATATATATGTATGTATATATGTATATATATGTATATATATGTATATATATATATGTATATATATGTATGTGTATATATATATATATATATATATATGTATATCTATATATATACATATATATATATATATATATATATATGTATATATATATATATATATATATATATGTATATATATAGATGAGGTATAAATCATCTATGAATATGGTGTACCTTTTGACTTTTTATGCATCTGGCTGGTCCCCAACAGAGACACAATTGTTTATTTTTCACATATACTTATATTTTTGATTAATAGACACACAAGATATGATGTTATCAGTCAAGCTCAAACAGGATATTGGGCCTGTAAAGTCACTTAAATCATTTTTCTTTCCCTTTTTGATTATTTCTCTGAATTGTTGCCAACTGTATTATTTACTGTCTAAATACCTGCATGCATGAGTGATGACCTGTTTGTGTTAATAAGAAGTTGAACAAAATAAATTAACCAGTGTACGTGCTGTAACTGTTTCCTCTCTGTGTCTTTTTGCCCTCTAGCTCCACTTAACGCAAATGGTTTAGCTAAAGTTGATCAAACTGAGACAAGTATCACTCTGCAGTGGGATAAAATGGGGGATCTGAGTTATGTGCTTGTCATCAATGGAAAGGAGGAGAACATCCCTGCACCTACTGGACAAGATCCTGTGACACACACAGTCTCTGGTCTCGAAAGTGGGACTAAATATAATTATACTCTTTTCACTGTGTTTGAAACTGTCAGAAGCAGTGGACTAAGCAATTCTTCAGCTACAGGTAAGATGTTTTTTTTTCTCTTATGATTCAGAAATAACCTGCTGACAATTCAGTTATGCCTAATTTAAATTACCTGGTAACAAACAGTGTTGGTAATTCTTGTTCAGCAAGGTGTGTACGGTTAAGACTGCTGCTGATTATAGACCTTTTTTGAAGCATCATGACAATGTCAACACAACATTCCTAAAATAATCAAGACTGAACAGAGATTCTACTGTCTGTGGAAGATCTACTGCACTGTTTTGACCAGTGGAAGACCTGAATGCAGCAGTGTGTTGATACAGAAGGAGATTGAAGGAGAAGGAAAATGAAAACTTCCTATTCATTAAAATTGTATTGCAGGTTTTGTCTAGTTCTGAATAGCTGTGCCTTGTACTCTATCACAAACATCATAAAAGAAACACAACTTGAGACTTTTTTTGCATCTGGTCCCCTACAGAGATACAGCTGCTCATTTTTATAATTTAACTTAAATCCTTGCTTAATAGATACACAAGATATGATGTTATTAATCAAACACAACAGGACATTGAACCTGTAAAGTCACTTTAATAACCTTTCTTTTCCATATTGATTCTTCATCTGAACTGTTGCCAACTGTATTATTTACTGTGTCTAAATGCCTGAATGCATGTGTGATGACCTGTTTGTGCTAATGAGAAATTGAACAATTATACACCATTAATGAACCACTGAGTGTAAGAGCTGTAACTGTTTCCTCTCTGTGTCTTTTTGCTCTCTAGTTCCACTGAACCCAGAAGGTTTAAAAACAGCTGATCAAAATGAGACAAGTATCACTCTGCAGTGGGATAAAATGGGGGATCTCAGTTATGTGCTTGTCATTAATGGAAAGGAGGAGAACATCCCTGCACCTACTGGACAAGATCCTGTGACATACACAGTCTCTGGTCTTGAAAGTGGGACTAAATATAATTATACTCTCTTCACTTTGTTTGAAACTCTCAGAAGCAGTGGACTAAGCAATTCTTCAACGACAGGTAAGATGTTTTTTTCTCTCATATGACTTCAGAAATAACCTGCTGACAATTCAGTTATGCCAAATTTAAATTACCTGGTAACAAGCAGTGTTTGTGATTTTTGTTAAGCTGAGGTATGTAGGATCAAGACTACTGCTGATTTTAGACCTGTTTCTGCAGGACTAAAGCATCATGACAATGATAACACATCATCCTTAAAATAATTAAGACTGAACAGAGATTCTTTATTTTTGTTCTTATGTTGAAGTCAACACTTGAACATCTTACAGGACTTTTTTTTTGAAGGCTTCAGAGAGGGTGTATTCATGTCCCAGTTTAACGTGCAGTGGAAGTACATTGAAGCACAAAGAGAGTTTTTAACAGACTGTTGAGCCACAGTCCACAGTGTTTTAACACTAATCACAGATCTGACAAGGCTGTAACCATTCAGTCTTAGGGGATTTTCACACCAACAGCTTGGTTACTTTGCTCTGATTGACTTGGAAAACTGCTATAAATTTGCATATTTCCTTTGGATTGTTTCACATGTTCACATGCCTAAATTTTAAAGTAGATCAGGTCCAGGCAAAGTCCCACTCTGGCAATCCAGCCATGAACACACGTTGAAAATGTTAAATTTTATGATTTCAATTCAAACAGATGATGTTCTGAGGGCAGTACAGTGGCACAGTCAGGTGGTGCAGTGTGTAACACAGGAAGAAGGTTTTGGGTTCAGCTCATTGTAGGGCCACAGCCTCCCTGTGTGGGTTTTGCCTGTTCCTCCATGTGTCCGTGTGGGTTGTCTTTGTGCCCTCTGGGAGCATGAATGTTACTTTCTATGGGGATGTGGTGATTTTCATAGACTAATGCCTTCTGGGGGTGAGGTACATCCTATGAAAGAAAACGAGAGAAAAAAATCAATTTCACAGAAAGAAAACGAAAGCGGCAGAAAGACTAAATGACAATAACAGTAAGTGAGTGACATCCGGAACCTCTGCAAATAAAATATTTTTCTTATCACTTTTTTGTCACATGATATTACAACAATTCAGCAGAAGAGCAGCTACGGATGACAGAGGTTTGTGCTTTTAAGTGTCTTTGTTGTTTTCTAAAGATATTGACTTTTTAAAGAAAAAAAGAAGAGAAACATTTTTAGTCAATGCTCTGTTTGCACCTGCTTTATGTCTCAGAAGAGCCACCTGTTATTTGAAGATGTTTACTGTTTCACTTGAAGTGTAGGCTTTCTGTTCTTCAGGCCAGAACCTCTTTTATTTAACATAAAAAAGGCTTATTCCACTCTGTCTACACTTTTTAAAATTTTATTCTGAGGGTTTTGTTTTCTGAAATCTGAAATAAAAGCCTAAAGTTAATTTGCCTGGGACTACTTTTATTGACAGTAAAGAGCTAGCTGTGCACTCAGTAAAACATGTCCTGCATTGAAAATTGAAAATAAATATGTTATAAATCATGAAAATGTGGCCATAGGTGAAGGATTTAAGACACAGACAGAACTTCGGTTCTGACTTTTTACAGTTTATTTTATTAACTGGATCTCAGTGACTTTTAATTGAATTCATCTGTTGTAGTTTATCAGTTGATGGCTGGGTTTTTGGATATATCATCAAGATTTTTGCCATATTATATCCCAGCAAATCTCTCTATCATTCACATCTTTTATTTCTCTATTCCAAGTAACTTTTACTGGTAAATGTTTAAAGCAAACAGAGATTAATTTATAAAGTTTTTAAACCAACCCCTGTGTGGGTGTCTGAGGCAAGTAACATAGAGGATGTGTTGGGAGAACTACTCCTCATGGACCACCATGTGCCATCATAACTGCTCTCCACTCCAAATAGAGGAAATATCTGATACATACTTTTATCATACCTCTATCTAATAAATATGATCAACAAATCATACAACAAAAACACAAAAAACCTGCATCAGAATACAATCAGAGAAATGATTAAACAATTTGGTCAACTGGATTACCAGTTGCCAAAAAAACGAATGTATTAAATGAGATACAAAAAACGTATTAATGTAAAATTTTATGGAAACATTTATTTTTCTTGGATTTCAGTGCAAAGTGAAATAAACATTTCAGCTCCAAAAAAATTTGAATTTTCTGGCCGAGCTTTTTTTTTTTTTTTTTTTTTTTTTTTTAAGGCTTAATCCTCTTTTAACCAGCTTTTGTGCTCTAAACCTCTTCTTTGTGCTTAGACTGAAGACCTTTGTATATTGAGTTTGTTTTACCCATCCAACATTTGTACATGTTTAAGATCATACTTTTACAATGACCTCAACAGTGAAGATTTTGTCCATCTTCTCTTTTTGGGACAAGTATGATATTCTGCATTTTTTTGTACATCCATTCCAGACATTTTAATGGAATTTTTAACTTTTTGGAGCAGCAGCTGTAGAGAGGGCTCTGATCTTAAAGGACAGAGTATCTCAGTGTCTCATTTCTCCTGGTAGTCTTTTGCCAGGGTCAGATGACACAATTTATGCATTATTATGGCTCAATCCAACAGTCGAGTTTCAGGACCCGTTGGCTACAAAAATCAGACATTCTATCTATTGTATTTTCATAACGACTGACAAATACAGACCGGTCTTAGACTTCACATGACTCCACCACAGAAAGTCTATAAGGTTTTATTTTTGTCACGCCTTGTATGATCTGTTCCTCCACGTCAAAGACATTGAACAATAAAAGCACAGAGAGCTCTGCATATGCAACAATCATGGGTTTTAAAAAACTGAGGTGATGACTTGAGAGCTGCTTAAGAGCTACGAGACAAGGGACAGTTTGCAAAGCTCTGAAAATAGCACCCCTGCTCTTATGATGTGCTGTAAAAAAGTTGAAGAGAAACAGCAGAGGAACCTGATGAGTGACTGCTTACATTTGTCACATGGCACATCATTCAACGAAATGCTCGCAGATACAAAAAAGTACTGGTCTCTTAATACATTGTGTGTGTTTGCAGTCTTCTGTGTTATCCCTCCTCCTTCCACCATCATTACATCAGTTGTTACATACAGTCAGTTTCAGTCATGTGGTCTGTTATGATCAGCAAGTCCCTGCATGAATTTATGGCTATGTGGTCGCCTAGTCTGACATACCGACTGTTGTTACAGATGAAAAAAAATATGTAATTTGACCTCAGCATCAGCCTTTCAGCATGACTACAAACTTCCCCAAGCCTCCACTGGCTCTTATTATGGGCTTAGAATAGTTAAGAATAGTTTCAAACCTGCTACTAAAGGCAGAGATCATCTTCCAGTCCCTATAACCTTGAGCGATAGATGATTTTGAAAGGGCCTGATAACTGACACCTCTCTCTTTTATTGATAGAGGCTGAAGATACAGAAAGTAGGCCTGCATTTTGTGACTGTAATGTTTCAACAGAGAATTATGAAGTTTTATAATATGTTTATGCCTGACCAGTAAGAACTTTGTTAGTGTGAAGAGAATTTTGAATTTAGATGTTGTCTTCTATGCTACTGCTGCAAAATGTTTCCCCTGTCTTACTTTCTTAGTGTTGTCTTATCATTTTATTTAGTGCAGTAAATTTCTGGTTGTTGCCCATCCTTCATTCCTTTGTTAAACACTTCAGGCTGCATGTAGTTATTTATTATTCAGATAATGGTGAGTTGAGCTGAGCTGTGGGACCATAAAGATAAACTAAAGATGAATACAGCAAGACAGGTAGTTACTGCATGTACTGAAATGCTCAGTATTTTCTTTTAGTTTTTTTTATGTTTCAGTTCAGTGCCGTTTCGTCTGTTTTTTGTGCCAATTGTTCATCTTAGTTCTATTATAGGGTTTGAAATGCCTTGTTCGACTTCATTTTCATCAGCTTTGTGCTTGTTTTAATTTTCTTTCTCTTACTCAAAAAATGTTCAGAGGAAAATCTTAGGCCACTTCTTTGAAAATTCATGGATAAAAACTTCTGTCATCAGTGAGCTTATCTGTAATTGCAGCTGATTTGAATGGGACCACATCACAGCTTTGTTTTGTGTTGTTTTAAAGATGCAAAACTAACGTTCTTGTGTTTGTCATTTTATTTCTAGTTTGTTTTTAAAACACAATATCGTTTGATTTGAGTTGTCGTGTTATGGTATAGCTGCATTTTCATTTAAGTTTAGTTGTTGAAAATGTAGTTCTTGTTGTGGCACAAGTTTTTGTTAGTCATGTGTTTCCACATTTTCTTGCCCAAGGCAAAACCAAAGTCAAGCCAAAAATCTCATGGTTCACCTTATTCATTCCCAAGTAAAAGAAGCCTTTATAACACATGGTGCAGTGGCTTTTCAATCTATTAGGAAAACAAAGATGATGAGATGTTTAAAACTGCTTTGAAGTTCATATTCAAATTCAGATTCCTTACTTTTGAATTTATGAGTTATATTTGATAATGCCAATTTACTTTATATTTCCATAGAGCTTATAATCAGTCTTCTGAGCTGAAATTGTGCTGATCATAATGAAACATAAAGAAGAAAATTGAATTTTTATCTGCCAATTTTAATATTCCATTTATCTTTTTTTAACTGTTAGGACTCAGAGTTATTTAATTAACCCAACAGTCAAAAGGTTCAGCATTTCGGTTTAATTTGATTTTTGATACTGATGTTATTTGGAGCTTGTGCCCCACTGCAAGGACTGATCTGTGTTAGTATGACAGTGGTATGATGAAACAAGACAATGTCACAGGACTAATGAAACCTATTAGTAGTATTGATAAACCATGTTTTCTTTTTTTAGGTTTAAAAAAATGCAGAACAGGGTCTGATTGAGTTCTATCCCAACTTCTCACTCGGTTGACATCAAAATTTGAAGGATTTACAATTTTTTTTTTAAACCACTGAATTTACAACTGAAAGTAGAAATCAAAGCATGTAAAGTACTGAGAGTAAAAACTTACTCATCAGCTGCTGTGTAGTTGTGTAAATGACACATGGTTGTACAAATTCCCAAGGTACATCTTGACTTGGCTCATAGCAACCAAGTGTGCCCTGCCAAACCATTTGGGAACATAAATGTTCTTTTTCAATTTTGTAAATCAAAACGTACATATACTGAAGTGATACTGAAGTTTTTTTCTTTTATCAGTGCCCTTAAAGGTGGCTGTTGTCTCTGTGGAACGCACTGTGGACAGCCTTACCCTGGAGTGGAACAATACGAGGACAAACTGGACCTACATTGTAGAAATAAATGGAGAAACCAAACATCCAGAAAGCTCCAATGATGTGGTGTCACTTCAGGTGTCCTCTCTAGAGCCTGGAACAGAGTATAGTTTTACTGTGACCACAGAGTTCTCTGGACTCAGGAGCCGTGCTTATGAAGACTTCACAGTCACAGGTACACACACCTCTATTATTCTGGGAGTTTGGGCTATTTGAATTAAAAATGGTGTACATTTGTAAAATACTTAAAAGTCTTAATTCTTTAAAACTTGAGTTGATGCTTTTTAAAGAATGCTGTGGCAGTTTTAACAAACGAAGTATAATGTTAATATGTGTTTGTCATTTCAGCCATAGACTGTGCAAGTGTTCCCTGGGTCGTTACAAACTCATCAATCAATGGAACAGTTGAAGGATTGTTCTCAAACGCAACAGCATCAAATCACACAAACACTCAGTTAAATCTGAAGAGGTCCACTGTGTTGTTCACTGACCTTTACCCTGGGGACACCTATGAGATATCTCTGGTGTATGAGAAAGACTCCAAGACATTTGATCAGTGTAGACACACACTGACTATCAGTAAGTACCAGTCTCTTGCTCTGTATTATCTTTATATTTGTCTGCATTTTTCACAGGAATAATCCTGAGTTCTGACTACTTTTTATTGTTTTAAGTGATGTTGATGATCTTGTACAGTGGTGGGAGGAGTCTAACCCCCAGCAAAAAAACTTTGTAAAACTAAAGACATGAACATTTATATTAGCCAACAAAACACATGGGAATGAACTCAAAGGTCAGATTATAGAGCTTGTGCAATCCTATAAATACCTCGGGACAATCATTGATTCAAAAATAAGTTTAAAGCTAACTGTGAGACAATGAGTAAAAAGGCTCTCCATAGTGTGTTTTATTTAAGGAAACATGCATAGTTCCATTTTATTGAATCTGTATTGTCTGTTTCTACGGTGTCATGTTCAGTCACGTGTCTTTTTAACAACAAAAATTCCTTGAATCAGATTGTTAAATGGATGCCCTCGAAAATGAGATGATGCATCTCGAGGGGTTATCCTTGAAATAAACGATTAAACGATTAAATGGTCGCATTATAGGTGAGCCACAGTTTTACTCAACTGCCCATGACTGCAGTGTGTTGCTAACTCTGTTTTAAATGACGTGTCCCACCCTCTGCACAGTTACTTGCATCTTCTTCTCTCTGGAAAGAGGTTTTTGTCCCACGATGTCAAACAAAATGATACAAAAACACCTTTGTTCCAGCTGCTGTAACTAAGATACAGTAGATGAACTGTAGCTGCCCCGATCTTTGAATCCTAAGCACTTTCTCATTTTATTGTTTTTATAGTTTTAATCTAATTGTACAGGTTTTAATTGGGGGTAATATATTTATAAATGTCATCTGTTATGTTGCTCTGTGTTACATCTGTTTTGTAGTTTGTGTGTTGTGATGGATGTCTGGTAGAATGGTCAACACTTGTGTAAAGCTACTGACTTTATTTTTTTAATGTTTTATTGTCTTAGAGTTCCTGTGAAGTTGTTAAAATCTTGGTACTCACTATGAAGAAATCTGTACCTGTTATTTCCTTGTTGTTCAGTCTGAATGGTGTATTGCTTGTAAAGTTACCCTGCAATCAAATGCATCACTTATAAAGAATATCTGTGATGGAACTATTTTTAAAAGGCCATTTTCTGCATGAAACAGAGAGTTAACTTTTATAAGACCAGCCCCATAGCTGAGGTTCCTGACGTTAAAATGGTTGTATTGAAATGATGAGTTGTGTTTTAGCTCAGAAAGAACCTTCTGTATTAATTGGATCATTTTTCAAAGCTATCTAAAAACTCGTCACAGGAGCTTCAACTCTTTGTACAGATGATGCACAATTTGAAGAATAAAGTTCATAACATTAACACCATGTTGACACTTAGTAGAATTTTCATAAATCCTAATTGTTGTTATTGGAGAAATGCATGATTTTTGTAGAAGTGATACAATTATGTATGTTCACTCTCTGACTACATATATATATATATATATATATATATATATATATATATATATATATATATATATATATATATATATATATATATATATATATATATATATATATATATATATATATATATAAATGTGTGTGTGTGTTTGTGTATATATATATTGTTGCAGAGGCATAAAACCATCATGTTTTAGATTTAATATTAATTGTACTGGATTTTTTTCTTTTTTTTCTGCACAGATCCTCCAGATTTAAATGCTTATTGTAAGTTCTGGGGAGGTGGATATTCAATATATATTGGCTGGGACAAACCAGACGGTGTTTGGACTGCAGTCGAGGTGAAGACGGACATAACATCTTTAAATGTAACTGGTCCTGAGGCACATGTTGAAATAAGAGGAGCCCAACCAGCTAAAACATATGAGGTGTCTGTAGCAACACGATCAGGACCTGTTAGGAAATCTACGCCATATGTTTTTCAATGTCAAACTGATCCAAGAGGTGAGCTTGTGATGTTTTCTCTGAAAATAAAAGTTTAATTCAGTTTCATTTTCAAAGGGAAAATCATTATTCTGCTGTTTTGTGTTGTGGTCATTTCTTTTTCTACTCAAATAAAGAAGATACGTCCACTTTGGGTAATTGTCAGTACAAATCACTCTGTATTGAATTTACTTCTTGTTGCACAGCATTAAAGCAGGTTTTGGTCTTTGCAGGAGTTATCGCAGGCTCAGTGATCGGTGTGCTTATTTTTGTCATCCTGGTGTGTTTGGCTGTTTTCATTTTCTTACGAAGACCAGATATTATCAGGTTGGTTCTGCTTCAGTGACTTCTATCAGATTTTTTTCTGAATTAGACTTGATCACTCAGCCTTCTTGCTTCTTTCCAATAGGAAAAAAAAATCATTCAGAGGTAGCTCCAGACGGTCTGATAAAAAGCCAAAGTGAGTATGGTTTAAGTCATCACCTTCAATATGAACAACATTGTCAACAATGTGAAACAAGAATTACTGCATGGTAGTTTTATGTCTCAGGGAGGTGTTTGTACACTACAAGAGAGTAAAGGTACAGTGGTGAATCACTTTACCTCTCACCTTACACTCCCAAATTTAACAAGTTTATTGTCAAATCAGAGAGAACATTTGGGCAAAATCTGACAGAAATCCTTCAAGAACTCAAGTTGAAGTTCACAAGGAAGCCATGATTATGTGGCCTGAAGACATTTAACCTTGCTCCACCACAGTCTTCCCAGTTTGTTTTTGGTTCAAAGGGGACATTGGTACAAAATTTTAAAGGAAAGCATCTTTTAATTAGCATTTGCAAACAGGGAATGAACATAAATCTCTGCAACCTTTCAAACTAAAAATCCAGTTAGGTTAATTTTAAGCGGGAGAAGACAAATGTATGACATTAGACAGACCCCCCTTCCCAAAAACTCCTGAAACACAGCATCTGAATGCAAAGGATTAACAGGAGACTAAATGTACTTGGCATTCCATTAAAGACCTCAAAATCTAGTTGCATAATCCTTTCATGAATGGACATTAGGGGTGTAATGAAATGGTCAACTCACGTAACGATACGAAATACAAAACAGGGCTCACGATACAAAATACTCACGATACAAAATAAAGATTGTAGAAAATCCCCAACAGTAGGAAGTTGTGCAAAAATCTCATTTTCTTTATTTTCAAATACACATAAAATCTCAATAAAAAGTGCTTTGCTGTTGTAACAATCAGGATAAGTACATTCTTGAATGAAAAGGAAAACAAATAGCAGTCCTCAGAGCTGCAGTTTAGACCTATAAATGTCTGAACTGTGAACTGTAATATTTAGCCTATAACAGTTCATGTATTTCTGATCTTCAAGTATGATCAAATTCTGTCAACTCAACAGTAGATGCAAATATCAAATATTGTTTTTATTGCAGACTTACACAAACATACCTGTCTACAGTTCAAAGTAGTTGGTAGTTGTACTCGCCGCAGTATACGGCGAACTGTAGCAGCATATTTTGCACACGGTTGTTGTTTTGTCTGCAATCTTCTCACCGTTCTCTCAACTTTTGCATGGGAAGACAAAATAGATCCACACGACCAATTTATTTGATGAAGGAGTGTCAGCTAATTCCTCCACTTCGTCTTCCTCCATATTGAAGCGAGTGTTTTACTACGGTAGGCGAGGAGGGTAAACATCACCAGTCGTGCGCGCACCCGTTCACATTTATTTCGTGTGTCTTTGAATTTTATTTTTGTCGCGAAATTTTGTGGCACGAAATTTCGTTTCACCCCAATGGACATTAGTGCAACTATGGCTGAAAATGTATTCAAGTACCTGTCAAATATCATGTTCCATGAGATGTCCTTTAAACCTTGTTACTTAGAAACTTTCCTTTGACCATAAAAACCTAGATACTCAATTCTTGCTTTTGTCTAGCACAGAGTTTGAGTAAAATCTCTCAAAGCTTTCTTGACATTTTACCCTTACAAACGGAAAATGGCAAAAAGCTGCTTCTCTATATGCTTGACCTGTGACTCCAGAATGTAATAAGTACATCCATGACTTAATAAAGATGTGTGCAAAGTTTAAGAAGAATTACTGAAAGTACATCTGAGATATTGCATTCACATTCACTAGATCATATGTGTCAAACTCACGGCCCAGGGACCACATCTGGCCCGATGGACAATTATATCTTGCCTGCGAGATTGTTTTATATAGTTTATGTTTTTGTTATTAATGGCCTGGCGGTATGAAATGCTGATAACACACAAACTACAGATCCCATAATGCAGTACAACAGCTGCCTTGCTGAACAATAGACGACTGGGAACAAAAGCACCATTTTAATATATTTTCTTTTTATTTTTTTGTTGCATGTTCATATTTACAACTTTTTATTTTGACAGGAGATATTTTTATGGAGAGCAAAAGCTTTTAAAAGTTATTTATAGTTTCAGTTTCTTTATTCTGTAATAATAGTATTTGTGTCCATTTATTCAAATTTATTTAAAAAATGTTTAGTTTTAATGTGTTCAATAAATATTTTCCCTTTTCGGCCCTTGACCTAAAGTATGTTTTGAGTTTTGGCCCCATGTGCAATTGAGTCTGACACCCTTGCACTAGATGGTATTTAAAAGTAAAGAACTACTAAGGAGGCTGTGGCACTGACTTGTTGATATTTGACCTCCAAAGTTTTATCAGTTCATCCCTGTGTCATGGTGGACTTTTACTGTATGCAGTGTTTAAATAAAACCCCCATGGGTATGCTTGGAATTTATGTTGAAGGAATGATGGTACCACTAATGACCAACATCTTTGAACTTTTAAAACTGAATCAGCTGATTCTTTCAGCAAAGTAGTCGGGATGGGAATCAAAAACTAATTCCAGTTGAGAATCATTAACAGCTCCATCAAAGAAGAGCTGTCATGAGTCTTTTTGCTAGTCAATTCCCTGATCAGCTCCTTCCACTGACAGGGTTCAGGCTGATTTTTTTTTACAAAACATGACATTGTTGCCACTGATAGTCTACAGGCCAACATTTGCCCACACGGAAAATCTGCAGAAATCAATTAGGTAATCGTTAAAGAATTGGATCGATAAGCAGGATTGTTAATAGCATTGGTATTGATAAATTCTTATCAGTTCCCATCCCGACAAAGCAACCATTTAAATTGTTATTCTGTTGGCCTTGTTGCATGATACTAGCTCTGCTGCAACAGCTGAATTTCTCCTCCGGGGATCAACAGAAGACTATATTGTCTTATATTATCTTATCTTGTTTGTGTGAAGTTTGGTGAGAATTCAACAAATCATAAATGACCTTTTGCATTCACAGTTGAAGAGTGACAAAGAGACTTCATGATCTTGAACCATAACCAATGATCTTTGACTTTGGAACTCCAACCCCCCAAATCTAATAAGATCTTACTTGAGTCAAATATTTGTCTATCCTTTAATGGAAATCCCTTCAAGTGTTTTAAGTTATCATCTTTTCACACAAAGGATGAGTGCAAGACTCCATAGTCTACTGCTGGCCCTTGAACCTGTAAACCTAGTCAGAACATTCTTGAATCCAGGTGGACATGCTGTAGTTTTAATTTGATGACAATCCTTTGAAGGTCAGACAGAAAAATGAGAAAAACAGTGTATTTTTTAGCCTCAGTCAGTAAAGATGTATTTAGGATGGATCTTAAGTTTTTTCTGCATTAATGGAATCAGTTTTTGTTGCCATGTACACTCATATGTTCAGCAACGTGAGTCATAGGAGCAGCAAGTAATCATAAGAGGCCATAAAACAGAAGTGCTTCTGGTAAGAGGTAATCTCAATAGATATGATAAGAGTTAACAAAGCATTTCAAAAGATAGAATCAAATTTATGGGACTCTTGGTGTAAGTACAAAAGCTGCATCAGAGGGATTGTTAATTATTTCATCACAATTTAATTATGTATGCATGATAATCAGAAACTAAAGTGATTCTTGATTTATTCTTCTTCAGAGCCATACCTGCAGAGAGGTTTCCAGAACACTTCCGCCAACTAGGTGTGGACAAGAACATGGGTTTCAGTGAGGAATATGAGGTATATTAAGGAAGCTCATTATCTTTGTTCTTCCTCTTACTTTGTCCAGTAAACTATAAACCTTTCTGTTCATGGTTATTGATGTAAGCTGACCTGTTGTATGTCACATGCTTCGTTTTCTTTCACACAGAGCCTGTTGCCTGTTGGCACCGAGCAGACTCATAAGGAAGCTATTCTGGAGGACAACAAACCGAAGAATCGTTACACCAACGTGCTACCGTGTAAGCCTGTGCTCTGACTGATGGGTCATGATGTCAGACACAATTAAGATTCACTGAATGGTTCAGATTCTCGTCCTCTTTCTAGTCTTGGAGTTATAATTAAAGTTTGAGTTTGATGCTGTTAAACCAGCTTCTCTCTTTCTAATCTTAGATGACTGGTGTCGAGTGAAACTTACAGCCTCAGATGGGAGGTCTGATTACATTAATGCCAGTTACATGCCTGTAAGTATTACTTTTACTCACACATATTAATACACTAAAACACATACACACACTCCCGTGTATTGTATGTCAGTCTCTGAATGGGCTGGCCCCAGAATATCTTTCTGACCTTATTAAGGAACATCAGCCCTCCAGAGCTCTTAGGTCAGGTGATCAGGTGCTCATGGATGTCCCTCAATCTTTCTTAAAAAATAAAGGAAATTACGCTTTTGCAGCTGCAGCTCCCACTTTGTGAAACACATTACCCCACCTTTTACTGTGGGGACTGGGAATACCCTCATCACATCTCTGCTTAAGATACGCTGGTTCACTTTGGCTTTTGGCAGAGTATGGGCCCCTTTTATTGGGTCTTTTATTTGGTTTGTTTCTCTCTGTGTGTCTCTGTTTTTATTTTTTATTTTTTTAATTGTTTTTTCTGCTTTTATTGTTTTATTTTTTTCAGTTTTATTGTTTTCTGTCTATTTTACTGTAAAGCACTTCGGTAGGCCTTCGGATGTCTTAAATGTGCTATATAAATGAAGCTGACATTGACATGTATTTGTAAAACTAAATTTGGATTAAATTACTCTAAGTACAATTTAGTGATCACAGAAAAAACATGAAAGTAATTGGTTTAATGAAAATATTTTAAGGAATAAAAAATGTAATACTGATTATATATTATTATCTACTGCAACGTCACTCTGTTATAACACTTTGCTTCATACGATGGTCTTTCCAAGCCATTACAGTCTGAACATTCCTTATTCTTCTATCCCATAGCTGAAGCATCCACACTGTTCTAGCATAGTACAGTAGCTCTCCTTGCCTAAAAAAGTCAAATAGTTCTATCTGTTTTTGTGTTTGTATGAAGTTTTCAGGAAACATAACAAGCAAACATAACATAAAGACAAATTTTGGTTCAACATCCCTGACATACATTCTAGCTTTGTATTAATAGTGAAAATTAAATACACTATATCTAATATGACTATTAGCTAAGTTACTAAATTCTCTCATCAAAGTACCATATCTCAGACCTAAGAGCAGGCTCTGTTTATTGTGTAGCAATAAGAAGTGATAATCTGTTTTTGATATTGTAGATTATTTTGATCAGGCTGTTTTCTTACAGAAAAGATGCTACAAAGTGATTTGTGTGGAAAAAGCAGTGAATAAAGTGTGAAAAGGCTGTTATGCAGTTTTTCTATCTAAAAATAAATTTTGCAGATTTTGGAACAAAAGCCCACAAGCACAAGCTTCACAATTTTAATGTATTTACATTTAAAGTGTATTTTGTGTAAATGAGTTACTGCAACTTTTTGAATATTATCTCCTAAAAAGTGCTCTTAACTTTTCTAGAGAAATTCCCAATAAATTAAGTTTATAACTAGAAAAGCACTTGGAGAGCGCAGACCTCCGCCAGCGCCACAGTCCTCACCCATATTGTGATTTTCACCATAAATATTAGTCCTACCTTTATTTCATCAAAATATTTAGATTCCTTGACCATGAAAACATACTATTAGCAATTGGATTCATAATGATATCAATTTTAGTTCAGTAGTTATTCATGAAAATCACATTTTTCGCCATGGCGGTCAGACGCTGATCTGGATCAACACCAATATCAAATCAGTTCTTCCTTTTCCAATGCTGAACATTTCCTGAAAATTTCATCAAAATCCATCCATAACTTTTTGAGTTATTTTGTTCACAGACAGACAGACAGAAGGACAGACCGACGGACGGACAGACGGACAAACAAACTCTCCCGAAAACATAACCTCCTTGGCGGAGGTAATAAAGTGTATAATAATAAAGTTTATAATAATAATAATAATAATAATAATGATGATGATAATAATAATAATTATAATGACAATAATAATAATAATAATAATAACAATAATAATAATAATAATAATAAACGGCAGGGTTGGTCAAGGATATTAATAAAAGATCTGATGTAAGTGTATAAATGTTTTTAAATCTAAAGAATAAAGTGAATCAGTCCCCTATTTTATATTTTATTTGTTGTTTAATTCACATAAAACACAGCCTAGATTTGTGAATTTGTACCAAGGGATGTAACTGTGATAAAATAGTTTAGGAATCTCTTTATGAATCAAATCACAAAGGCCTCTTAAAGGTGTCAGTGTTCAAAAATACAGAGTTCACAACCTGTTAATATTATTAATCTTATCTGTGATTACAATCACAAATAATAATTTCTAACTGCTAATTATTTATGATTAAAAAGAACTATTTATCATAATACTTAATAGAGCTTTGAAGTGGGCCAAGTTCAGAGGGTTTACAGACTACAGCACATCCTTCATGTTAATCACATCTAGAGGTAAAACACTGTGATAGTACATATCCTATCCATGTTTTATTAAGGTGTTTTCTTTATCTTAAAAACAGCTGTTTAGTTTTGACACCACTAACAGATCAGCTGTCAACATCAACAAACAGACAATGAGCCACGTGATGCTATGAGGACAATAAAGGAGAGTAATAGGGACAGGTAGGAAAAAGTATAGTTTGTGGAAGGAAGCTTTCTTTGCACTTGCAGAAGAAAAGTTTTGGATTCCCCTTTGTGTTGTGACTTTTTTTTCTGGATATTGTATTGTAGTTTCAACATTTCAACTTTTTTCTTAACCCTGAGAGAGGGAAAAGACATCTCATGTCTTTAAAAACATTCTTCCTTTGCCCTGACTCGGCAGCTTTACTTCAAGACATAACTCAGGTGCTTTCTTCTCTTCACTGTCTTCCTGTTAGGTGAATGATTGATTTTAAAATTCTTTTATTAGTTTTTAAGTCTCTGAATGGGCTGGCCCCAGAATACCCGTCCAACCTCATTAAGGTACATCAGCCCTCCAGAGCTCTTAGATCATGTCATCGGGTTTTCTTCAACGTTCCTCTGTCTTTTTTAAAAACCAGAGGAGATCAAGCTTTCTCAGTTGCGGCTCCCACATGTGTGTGGAGCAAATTACCGTACGCTGTATGGACTGCGAGTAGAATTTCCACTCTTGAAACACGGCTTAAGACACACTTGTTTGGTTTGGCCTTTGGCGGAGTATAGTCGCTTTTATTGGGTCTCTTATTTGTTATGTTTATCTACATTGATCTGTTTTTTATTTGCTTTTATTGGTTTTATTAGTTTTTTTACTGTTTTCTATTTTACTGCAAAGCACTTTGGTAGGCTATTGGCTATCTTAAATGAGCTGTAAAAATAAAGTTGGCATTGATATTGAAAGGACTCCATGCACATCCAGCAAAGTGAGGAAAAACAGCAAGTGAGGGATAAATTAATAAAATTCATTGGAACTGAGTAATGGCCTAAACATTCAGCATACTATGTCCCCAACATTTTAGTGCAAATTTGCCACTGGCAGCTACCTTTTACAGGACATAAAAAAGCTTAAACCTTTCTGTTTTATTGTTTTTTGAAAAATACTAAGTTTTTTTTTATCATATTGGATTTTATGGTTTTAACTTTGTCTTGTCTGCCCCTAAATGTTGCTCTTCCTTTCCTGTTTTTGAAGTTGTACAGCACTTTGTTCAACATATGTTTGGTGTGCTTGTTAAAATGCTTTTTACATTTTGACTTGACTTGACCTTATTCAGAGAACTATATCAAAACAAAGTCCAAAGACTTTGAGACAATAGAACAGTGCAAAGATGCTGACTTATTGCTGCACCACTCCCTAATGAGCACATTTAAACTGAACTTTGATTTTGTACAGGAATTAAAAAAGCAGATAAAAAAAGAGTAAATCATTTACAATCCTCAGCAAATGTATTTACAAACATTCTGAAGAAATAATTGAAACTTCATGCAGTTTACACAGACTACTTTGACTTTTTTTGTTTACAAAGAATCAGTTTGATTTATTTACGACATTATTAATGAGTATTTCTCCTCAGGGCTACAACAACAACAGAGAGTTCATTGCTGCTCAGGGTCCTCTGCCCTCCACAGTCGCTGAATTCTGGAGGATGATCTGGGAACAGAAAGTGAAAGGTATCGTAATGGTAACCAACTGCAGAGAGAGCGGAAAGGTGAGTGAAATGTAAATGTGAGAATCTACTGATACTAGATGTTCTGAGAAGACATCACCCAGACTGCTGTGAGAGGCTGTGGATCATTTCCTGTACTGCTGATGTGTTTAAAAAATCTACGTGAATGTGTGCTTTTGAACACCCAGATATTTTTCTTTTTTCTTTTTTTTTTAATGCATGCCAAAACAGCGTTGTGACCCTGTGCTGATTCCTTTTATTCTGTTCTGTGTGCCTTTCACAGACTAAGTGTGAACAGTACTGGCCTGCAAACAGACAACCCTGTGATTATGGAGAGCTGAGAGTCACCATTAGATCTGAGCAGCCGGATCGTCACTGGACACTGAGGGAATTCACAGTTAAACATGTACGACACATATGCACAGTATTTGTGTTGTATCAAAGTTTGACTGAACTGTGTTAATATCATCCACAAACTCTATCAGACATTTAAGAGTTAATTTAAGTTCTGTAGACATTGAAGAGTCCAAATTCGGCTTGTTTTATCTGCCCTTCAGTGAGTTTACATGTTTCCTCCACATGATAGAGCACAAGACAAAACATCTGTGGCATCAAGACTTCTCCTTTAACTGTAAAGATCGATACAATTCCAGTAAATTAATTTGATATCCAACACCTGAATTGATGCCATGGCAAAATTACCCTAAATAAAAAAATAATCCTTATGAAAGATCTCTTTCATTGATAAATGTAAAAAAAATGCAGATCTAGGAAGGAAGTAACTGAGCCTATGGCAACAAATTGGCTGTGGAGTTTGAGTGAAAAACCTGCTGTTAAGACATTAGGACATTTTCCTCTCTTCCTGTTTACACCACCTTAGCTGTCTGAAACAGTCCAGTATGCAAACCAGTATGCCATACTACCATTGGTTCATCACCACTTTAAGCCCATTGGCTTGGAGTGGCAAGCCAAAGAAAGAATGCAGAGTTGTTGACAATGAGGCACAGAGCAGCCTTAAACTGAAATTGGCTCATCATGGGACTTAAAGATATAACCTGCAGTAGACTGTTTCAGACAGACTGAAGACACAGGTGGATCAGGGCCACTTGGTACATGAAAACTATGAGGTTTTTAGAACATTAAAATTGTGGACACATTCTAGCAGTCTTAAAACAGTACTTTACATTTTCTCCACAGACTGGAAGCTCAGAGGAGCGCACCGTGACACATTTTCACTTCACGGCCTGGCCTGATCATGGAGTCCCACAGAGCACAGAGGACTTGATCCAGTTCAGAGAACTGATGAGGCAGCACATAAACAGAGAAGGGGCTGGAGCCCCCACTGTGGTTCACTGCAGGTACAGAATGAGTGCTTGAATAAATGGGTGTCCAGGACGAGGCCTGGGAGTTGCATACTCCCACAGGGTTTGCAATGAATTCCTGGACAGCAGAGACATAAAAAATATATATAAATAAAAAAAGAGCAGAACTGTTCTTTTGTGTGAATCGTTGGCAGTGTGGCCGCATTCTTTTTCTTTCATGCTGCATTGGCCTTAAAATTAAACCTTCAAGATGTAATACGTTTTTTTTCCTGATTTGTGCAAAACTTTGAGTAAAACCCCTAAAGTTTCTCTGAAAACCACAAATCCACAAGCTAGGTTTGAAGATCTCAATCTTTATTTGTATAGTGCCAATTCATAACAAGTGTTATCTCAAGACACTTTACAATAGAGCATAAAGCTCTTCATTTTATGGATACACATATATGCATAGATACATATATACATATAAAATACACATATACATATATATACAAATATATGCATCCAACACCCAACATGAATCCATATAGCCAATCATGGATCCCAAGATAAGACTGAATGAACCGGACCTTTGACATATGAACTTGAAAATCTTTAAGTTTAATTTTTGAGATTTGATTTCCTTGGACAAGCACTGAGCAAAGGGATTTTGCACAGGTATAAAAAACTATCATTCAAAGAGCTCTTCAGAGATTACCTTAACAAAGAAGATCTAAATGAGGTGCAATAACCTAAATGTTGGCGTATGATCTCAATGATGTGATCAGCTCAACATGTTGAAAATGTCCCTAAAAGCATTGCTGTGATACCAGGTCAACAGGGCAGTAAGGCTGTCAGGATACCAAAATTGTAAAATTCAATACAATACAAGAAAAGACATTTGATAACCAATACTTTTTTTGATACCAAAGCAGAAAATATAACAATAAGAGGTTTTAAAAAGATCTTTACTTCATTGACAACATGCAGTGAAAAATGCATGAGAAGTATGATGTAATAAGACGACACATTTTCAATTACTTCTTAAAATTCACTTGTTTTGTAAACAAACACATTTTTGTCATAGATGCTTGTTTAAGATTTGGTTTTTTCTCCATTATTTCAAAAAGTACTCTCAGGATCTCTGATAAAACCTTTTTTTCATTTTAAATTAGGTTTTGTAATTCAAAAAGGAAAATAGACTAAATATTAAATGACCAACAATTGTTTGACACTGTAGCAAAAAGAAACTTCATTTTATCTTACATTAATATACCCTTTGCAGCCCTGGGTGTTGGACATAGCATTGGCTTAGATAAATGTGTCAAAGGAGAATCAAACAACATGACATGGGATTAAAAATTTAAAAACTGTTTGGAAATTTAGAGTCTTCTGAAATGCTTTCTGCTGTATTTCTTACATACATTATGCATTGACTTTGAGTTTCGATGAACATTAAGTAACAACAAACCTTTCTGATACAATGTGGACTATCTTATGATGAGTAACATGCTTTTTTCAGTGCTGGTGTTGGGAGGACAGGCACCATCATTGCTCTAGATACTCTGCTTCAGCAGCTTGAGAAAGAGCAAGCAGTCGGCATCAACGCTTTTGTGCACAAGATGAGACTGAGCAGACCACACATGGTGCAAACAGAGGTATGACTGCTTTTGTCTCAGGCTGAAAACCACTTCCTTGTTATGAAACCAATGCTTGTCTGGTACTTCTTTCTTTTGACAGTTACTGTAATAAATATAAATAGATGACTAGATAGACAGACACAAAGACATAGAGAGACAGACAGGCAGACGGACAGAAAGGCACACACACACAGACAAATAGATACAAAGACAGATATATAGATAGACAGACAGAAAGATAAATAAAGAGACATTCATAGACAGTGTGTATATAGATAGATAGATAGATAGATAGATAGATAGATAGATAGATAGATAGATAGATAGATAGATAGATAGATAGATAGATAGATACTTTATTGGTCCCAAAGGAAATTAAGTTTTGCTTAAATGTTACTTCTTACAGTTGTATTTCTACTTTGCCTCATGGCATGCCGCTTGAGAATATGACATGGCAGCCTGTTGTGGTACATGGAAGTATTGTTAACAACAAATGTGTGGACACCCCGGCCCACACCTGTCTCCATGAAACTACACCGGGTGTAACCAAAACATAGAGCTCCATTCTGCCACATTTCTCCATTTTCTCCATTCTCCATTTCCAGTCTGAAAAAATATGTCCTAATTGTGGAGCTTTCAATGATTTCAGGGAGAATCACTGTATCTTCTGGCTTATGCAACATAGGTTACCACTTTAGCTGTGCTTTCACTTAAGTAATTCTTAGATTATATGCAAGGATGCATTTTTGAAATTATAGTAACAATGAGGTAAAGGCTTTAAACACAACTGAAAATGGAAAGCAGATCTCATGTTTTATACAGTTACAATCAAAATGTCAATAAAGAGTAAATGTCATTTTGGTGACTAAAGGTGGTGCACTGCCATTATCATGCATATGCATAATTTCTTTCATCTACAATTACGAGCTGGCATGTCACATTTTCAAGTGGCATGCCACCAGGTAAGGCACAAATGCAACTGTAAGAAGCAACATGGCACTAAAAGAGTGGCAGCTACTGCTTAAAAGACTGTCCGGCCACAAATCCCCTGGCAGCCTGTCACATTTGGATCTTGCAGTCAGTCTGGATTTAAAAAGTAAATATACAGTTTAAATAAATGACCCAGGTCTGTGTGCATGGGCGAAAGTAATGACTGAACAAAGAAATGAACAGAAGTGTGTTTGGGTGGGTGTAAGTATAAATGATTGTAAATGTGCATGGATACAGCAGTAAAAGAATAAGTTAAAAAAAAGCCAGTGAGTATCTACATATACAAATACTGGGTGATCTTACAAAGGCTCGCCACATTAACTGAAGCTTGTGAAAACAGTGTATCTGATTTTGGTGGTAAAACTGCTCAGAAGGAAGAGCCAAACTGAATACACTAAGTTTATTGCACCGTGAATACAGACTTCTGCTTTCTTCATTGACCAGATGTTGTGGTTTCCTTTTTTCTAGTCGCAGTACATTTTTTTGCACCAGTGCATCATGGACGTCCTGCAGCAAACTGAAGAGCATGAAGAGCCCATTTATGAGAATGACATAATGTATGTCAATGCAACTGCACTGCGAGAGTTTCAAAGGAATGGTGGTGTTTAACTTTGTATGTCTATTGCAGAAAATTAGTGAATTTTGTCTTAATTTTAAGTTTGTTTTGAAGCTGTAAATATGATAGACCCATGTAATGTATATTCCTTGTAAATGCATAACACACCTGAGATTTTATTTAACTTCAATTTTTGTAACTTGTATTTAAAAGTGTCTTGTTCTAATTATTATAAAAGCTGTCACTTGAGGGAAAACATCTGAAGAAAAATGTCTTTTTGAAAATAAGTTAAAAAAATCACAACTTGTACAAGAAATGAAATATTTTATTAATAAAATACTGAATCTGTTTTATACAAGTCTGTAAACAAATTGAAAAATGATTTGGTTTCATCCAGCATTGGCATGTCTCCAACTGCAAAATCAAAATAATTTTGTTCCAGTGTTTCACTGAAAGGATTAACATGTTCTTGATTAACTTCCTATGGTAAGAGACACATTTGCTGTAAACAAACACGCTGCCATGCCTGCCTTGTATTTTATTGCAATGCAAATACAAGCTGAAGAGACAAATGACCTGTAGGGACAGCGAGGATTCAGAGATGTGGAGAGCCAACACAGCAGCAGGGGTAACATAACGGCAAGGTAAAAGGACAAACTAATAAAGCCCACATTGAAAATAAACGTGACACATTAGACAGCAGACTGAGTTTTCTGTTGATAGCTTTTATGTGACCAAACATGAAACACCCTCTGGGAGAGCTAGAAACACATTTCTCTGCTAAGTTTTCAGTCTTGATTGCCATCTACATTTTTTTCTTTTTAAATAAGGTTGCTGCTCAAACCAATAAGGAAACAAGCTTGGATTATTCAACTGAACAGCATTTGAAGAAAAAGGTCCAGGAGAAGCAAATGGCAAATTAACGCTGACTGGCCAAATCACGCTCTTTTTCGTCTGGAGTAATATGGAAATGAGTACCAAAAACACTGATGAGTTAGCATTTAGCAATTACCAGCTACAAACGCCAAAAGGATATGGGAATTCAAAATGGCTTTTACAGATAAATACCTGATAACATTTGAGTTTAAGAATTTGTGAAGACTCATGACAAACCAAACATACATGTTTCATAATTTTTTCGTTCTCTATGTACTTTATCGTCAGAAATGATCCAGGAACAGTGAAAAATCCCACAGGTTTTTAGTTTAGAGCCACCTGGCCTTCAAAAAGTCATCCCTTGAAGCACCATTAGCCTACAATAGTCCATACAACCAAACAACTTCTTCTGAACCTGAAGTTAAATTTTGTCTTGAACAGTTTAAAAGAACAATTACTTTAAATTATTGCCCCAACTTTGATGGTGAAAACTCCCCTGTTCTTCACTTCACAGATGGCAGCATAAAAAAACATAAATCACATAAAACTTCCTAGACTTTGTAAACTTTTATCTTGGCAGTGTCGGGAGAAGGATTCTCCACTGCTATAGAGTGTGAACATTAATTAAGTGACATTCAAGTCAGGAATATGCCACTTTTGATGACTGTAATGAGGGTCCAAAGTGCCTGAAACTTACAGTTGACATTTAAAGGGATATTTCAGCATTTCAGATGTTGGGTTTGGATTGGGTACTTCCCAATAGTGAAACAGTGGCTAAAAGGGCTCAGAGCAGCACAGTACATTTAAGAACAACCTGAGACCACTATTAAAGTGCATTTCTGTACTTTAGGTAGTTATTTCTGTACAGAAGTGTTCTCAGGTTGTTCTTCTTAAAGGTACAGCCCTGCTAAAAGCCCTTTCAGTCACTTCACTAGCTATCGCCAAGTACTTCATCCTTATCCAAATTTCAAAATACTGAAATATGACTTTAATATTAATGTTTTTCAGTGATTTTGAAGAGATAAAAATTAAAAAGCCTGTTCATCAAAGTGGTCTATGATACCTGAACTCTTACTCTTCAGACCTCTGAACCGAAAGCTATAATAGATGTACTATACTGTGACATCGATTTGCACATTTAGATGCAAGTCAGTGGTAAAAATTCCACACTGAGGCAGTTACACCGATGCAGGGAGGGATGTTTGGAATCCAAATCCAAGCTGATTTAGACACTGGAAGCGAATCTTCATGTCCGCCAGCATTGTTGCCATTACACTGTGGATCTTTGCGTGGGCCTCATTGAAGTGGGTCTCGCTGTCACTTGTTGGTTCGGACACAGGAGTCAGGACATGTTTGCTTAAGGTGTAACCTTTCCCAGCTTTAAGAGAGACAAGAGAATCCAATTAATATATAATATAAGGAGGTCAAAAAATCTACCCCAAATTTTCAAGTCGTCCATCTGCAGAGCATCACATCTGAACCACAGCTTTGCTCCAAACAATGATGCATATCCTCGCCTACAGGAAGCACATTTAAAGAGCTGCACAGTGGAGCACAGCCGTGAAACCTTGAAACTCAGGATCATAAAGATCACGTGAGAACCACAACTTCATGAGGTAATCATGAGTTTATTAGAGAACAGGAAGAGCAACATGTAAACGACAGGTTGCTTCCTGTCTAACACTGATCTGGGAAATCTGAGCACTAATGTTCCTGTGTTTGATCAGTCTGCTTGGTGGAGACTGACATGGAGCTGAAAGTGCAAACCCTGAAAATAGACTCTCTGGGTGTCAAAGCACAGGATGTGGAAACAGAGCAATTGACAAGACTAAGGGTAATTTTCTGCAGAAAACGCTGCACAGGCGGGCAATGTGGAAATTGGGGGTTATGTAAAAAGAAAAACCCTCTGTGCATCACAAACCTAAAAAAGGTGTAGAGGAAATGAAAATTGCAAATCAAAAACCACAAGCACTAAATAAAAAGTGTGTTTTTCATTTGAATGTGGTTATATCATGTTATAATTGCTGAACAACTTGTCTGTAGATAGAAATTATGTAAATTGGATAATAAGTGTGAAATGGAGCCCTGGGCAAGCACACCCTTTTTTTTTTTTTAATTAACTTCTTCCTATGATGACAAGTCATTTCTGGTAGTTTCCTCCCGGTCATAAAATGAGTGACTACATAACAAAACATAATTCAAATGTTGAGGTACACTTGCTTTACCACATTACTGCTAGCTTGGCAGTACTGTATGTCACGGTCTACATATCAAACAAAACAGGTTATTTTACTTCCTGGGTTGCCAATAATAAAAAGTTTGAGTCACAATACTTAAATTTTTATTGTCCCAGATGATAAACACATAAAACTGTTATGATCAGAAAGCATTTGTTGCTGTGAGATAGGGACAGAAATAAATCAAGATCTCAAATGGACATGAACTCATTATTGGAGGCGAGCAGTCATATCTCTTAATATTAGTAATTAAATAATTAAATATATAATATAATTCGATTATAAGCAGGTAAAATTGAAGTGTCGATTGTTCTTTGACAAGTGAGACACAAATTAACCTGACACAGCAGAAAGACAGATCATACCATGCAGAGGATACTTCACTAGTCCATCTGGGCAACAGCAAAGCCAGTCCAAGTTTGAGGCAGTGTTGACTGTTTTCTTTGACATTAAAGGAGACACATCATGCTGATGCATGATTTAATACTTACATATAATATAATAGATTTGAAAACAAGACCTTACACCCCCTTAATTTTCAAAAAATTAGATATTGTATTCTTTCTGATATCCTAGAACGAGATTTGATGCCTCTGAAAATAGGTCATTGCGAGATGTCCGCGAGATTTCAAACGTCGTGACATCACGAGGTACCTTTCTTTTTATTGGAGTAATCTGATAAAACACTTCCTCCTCTGTATGTCCGTTAGCCACAAAACCGTCACCGAGGAACACATCCCTCCAGCAGGGGTTTATAGTTCCCTAGCTCACACTCACTCATTACCAGCTCTGGCCTGTAGAGGGACTCAATACGCGCTCGCTGCTTTGAGCCTGCCGGAAAATACAGTAGAAGAAGAAGGACAGGCTGGCTCAACCCCCGATAGAACTGACCAATCAGAGCACAAAGGGCTGTGACGTTGCGAGGTAACTTTATGTCATCCTCAGATCCGAGCATTTCAACGAGAGCTTGTTAATGGCCTAAAATGAGGATTTTTGAGAACGCCATTGTGGGACAATGAAGGAACTAAATGGCTTGTACTGAGGGCAGAAATGCTTTACAGGCATCCTAGTCTGGCATAGTGAAAAGGAAAAACAAGCATGATATGTCTCCTTTAAAGAGGACACATCATGCTTGTTTCTCCTTTTCACTATGCCAGACTAGGATGCCTGTAAAGCATTTCTGCCCTACATGGGAGGAATAGGAAACTAAATTATGATTGTTTAAGAATCTGGAAGTATGTGAAAAGATTTTTCTTACTCCAATGTATGTGCTTACTGTTAGATTTCTGGGGAGCTATGCAGCAACAATTCACGTTCAATTTTTTCTAGTTCTCAAACAATTATATTCATGTGCAGTAGCACCAGCCAATGGACACATCTTGGTTCACTGAGGTGAATGAGGAAAAATAGACAAAGATGGTCTTTTAAAATTTTTAATACTGTGGTAATTGCAGCAAAAATACAATACAATACAATACTCCGATACAGTTTTCCGATTCCTCAGAAAACTGTATGAACCGCTAAATATTTGAATTTTGCTCTCTCTTATGTTTTTCTTTCATCCATTCATGCCCAGGATAACCCTTGACAGACAAGTCGACCACCAGGTTGACCAACATATCTGCTTCTTGATCGGGTAATCTGAAAAATAAAGACTGAAATGTTGCTTAGTGAAGAGGAAGGAACACATTTTTCCCAACAAATTTGTTGCAAAAGGTATTTTTAGTTTGTAGGACAAAGGGTTACTTAAACATGTCTCACAGCATTAACCATAGGTGTGTGTGAACCATGGATGTATTGTGTGAACCTCCTGGTTCTTGTGCTACCGCCCTCATGTGGACACTCATGGAGCTGCGCTTCCTGCCTGATTTATGAGCCTGAGGGTGGATCCGAATAGTCCTTCTAAGTCCTTATATCCACTTTACCTTAACCCCGATGAAAACGTCACAGGGTCAAGGGAAGGAGGGAAGGAGGGAAGAAGACGAGAGGAAAGGAGAACTGCAGCCAAAGAGGAATTCGACCGCACTTTCACTTTGATGTCATATTTATGTGACGACGATTACTTGTGACGTAGGTAAGCCACGGCACACAATGGGTGCTTCCCAATGTGCCAAAAAGCAGTCTCCTCTCTCCTCTGTCCTCCGCTACACCGGAAGTACTTTGTGAGCAGCCATATTGAAGGACGTTCCAAAGCATAGACATATACACATGTCATGTGTTTATGTCTATGTTCCAAAGCGCCAAAAGCGCTCGGAGGAGAGAGGAGAGAGGAGAGAGGAGACTGATCTGGAGGAGGCATAATCGAGGAAACACAAGTGCAGGCTTCGCGGAAGTCTTTTCACTGACAGACACGCCCCTTTGTGACGTATCTGCAGCCGGCTGTAAAGCGTCAGCTGCCCACATGTGTGAAATGAAAACATCACGGAGCAAAAGAAAGTGATAAAGTAAAATTAGCAACTTTTTGGGAGTCATTTTAATGAGTATATCCACATTTCACACAGAGTAGCCGATGTGTAGGCCTGATGTTCCCTCAAATGTGAGCAGTTACTACATTTCAGTGTCTCTCTTATCTCTTTTTTATTTTCTTCACTGTGCAAAGAAATATTTGACTTATCATTTAAAAGAATTCTTAGCTGGTCATATTGATATCACAGAAAATGTTGAACACTATCATGGGGCAGTTCTTTCAGGTTTTCCATCTGTTGTCTGTCCTGATTTATCTGTGTTGTTTGTGTTTATGTCTGTAACTGTGAGGCTGCTACAGTAGACAGGTCTGTTCAGGAAAACACATTTTAGGTCAGACAATTTTATTTATCCCAAAGGACAATTCAGTTTTTACAGTCTACTCAGACCATACGTACATTTACAAACAGCAAACATGGACAATAATAAACAATAAAAAAAGGGATTCTTATTGACAAATATCAGCACCCAGTAGACCATGGTCAGGCAGATTATAATGCACATTAATAAAAAGCATGTTTTATGTAGTTCCTGCTGTAAACAAGCATAAATAAGGAGAGAAAGTAGTGAATTGTACATTTTTACACTCAGGCCTTTACATTTTTTCTATATAAATGCGCAGAGAGGGTCTTTTTAGTGCTGATAGCAGAATAAACACATTATTTTTGAACACAAAGTGGCTGCAAATAACAATTTAAAACTCCTTTCATTCTGTGCCTGGGAAAATGTGACATTTTTCTTTTTCATTCATGAACATATTCATGTTAAACTGATGTAAAAGTGGATATGAATTTACATGATCGGCGCCCTGGAGTTTACTTTATTTTCCTTAATTCAGTTTCTCCTGTGCGCTCAGACCGGTTAATTCAGCTGTGACTCCGTCATAATTAAAAGACGTCGCTTCATGTGACGCTCCGGAGGAGAGGACATCTCAATGCTCATAAAATGAACCTCCTCGTCTCCTCTCTCCTCTGTTCGTTTCCTCGCGTCTCTGGCATGCATCTCTGCTGGGCGGGACTAAGACGCAAGTGGAGGAGTCGAGTGGAGGAGGCGAGGGTGCAACTTTGGAGCTTTGAGAAGCACCCAATGTTCCGAAAATGAACTACAAGAAGGGCATTTGTCCTCTGCCTTATCTCACAGGGTCATTTCGTTTCTTCACCGGTTATCATTTACAATCCATGATAAGAAGATTTACCGGTGATTGTGTTTTGTCTTTGGTCATGCAGTGTGTTTCCTGCTCACAGCTGTGAGGTTCGTGAGAGCATCTATATTGTAGCCTATAAATGTTGACATCTTTGGCAGACACTGACACTGTGAAGCTTGATAATACAGCAGACTGTCGGAAGCACTATTCCCCCTGTTTCATTCACATATATCATCATGAACATTGTTTGAATTGATTATATTTGGAGTATTGTAAATGTCCTCATTTGTCCTTTTATTGATTGTTTTTAATAAACGTTATTAGGCCTCCTCGTTCTGCCTTATCATTGACATGATTCACTTCAGAAATTAAGATAGGTGGAAATGTGGTAATTAATATACAATATTATCAAGTTCTAAATTCTTGAAAATTAGTGCTTTTTTAAATTTAAACATGTAATTTTTATCTGTCAACCAATTTAAAAATGACAAAAAATATATTAACTAAAAGACTTAATTTTTAAACACTGACTTTGAAGCATATCTTTTACGCTATACCCTGTAAAACATTTACACTGTACGTTTACATACCTCCATAGTCACATTAAAATAAAAGATAAACACACAAAGTAAAATGTGTTTTACCATGCTTTTCAACACAGACCTTAATATTTGGATTTGCAGGAAAATTACAATGTAGTTACAAAAGTGTCGTTCATGGTATTTTGATTGTCACAAAACAGGACCTTGAAGTGTCTATTTTGCTTGGTGTTGCCAAATTTGACAGGGCTCAGGATGTTATTTTGCAGTTATATAATTACAGAAAACACTTTGGCCATCAGAACACATTTGGATTGAACTTACTAATGACTCCAACCCTTCAACCAAGCTGAGTAGAATTTGCCTGACAAGTAGCATCAATTAGTGGACTATAAAAAGAGAAAATTTGGAGTGCAGTTAGAGAGCGAAATGGAAGATTCCCAGCCTGCTGTGTTTTCTTTGTGGCTGACTTTGCAACTAAACCAGAGATGCATCCAAAAGAGGAGGAAAGAACGGCTGCGGAGGGCCATAGCATTGTTTTTGGAAATGGTATGAAGTTGAGTATTTTCCACAGATCATGGTTAAATTTAACACTTAATAGTTTGCATGAGCTTTTTATATGGCATTTGATCATACTGTTTTTGCTTCAAAACAAACGAATGCATTAATTTGTTGTTTGTATTTAAAAAAAAATACAAAACAAGATTTAACATTACAATTGTTTATTTTTAACAGGACAAAATGAGCATTTATGCCAGGTTGAATCCCCACCTACCTGTTCTCAACGTTTATACAGATGCTTCAATGGACACAAGGAGTGACTATCGCTTGTCTCGGCAGTCCATTAAAGTCCTGATGGCCCTCCTCAGGAGACAGAAGAGCAATGGCTGGAGCCAGATTGTGGAGGTCCTCGTGGTCTTGTACTGGCTGGTGCATGGCTTGTCAAACACTTGTTGTGGCCAGGGTCTTTGATATACCAAAGACCAGAGTGTGTGACATTGTGCACCGGATGTGTGAGGCCATCCTGACTCTCCTCACACAGGTCATCCACTTCCCTTCTCTGGCAGAGTGTGCTGGAGTGGGCCAAGGATTTCAGGACCTTTCCAGGTGTCCAGCTTTTAGCCTCTGTGTTGGAGCCATAGAAGGGTGCCATGTGAGGATAAAGGCTCCACATTGACCACATGTTCTGGACTACCTAAACAGGAAGCTGTTCCACTCAGTCCAGCTCCAGGCCATCTGTGACAGCACTGGCAAATTTCTGGATTTCTGGATATTTGTCGGCTACCCTGGTTTGGTCCACGATACCAGGGTACTGAGAGATAGTCCAGTATTTGTCAGTGCCTGTTATCCACCAGCCGGGCACATCATCATTGGGGATGGAGGCTACCCATGCCTCAAAACACCTGTGACCCTCATCACACCATACTGGATGCCTGTAAGGGGGAGATTGGAGGCCTGCTTCAATGCCTATCATGCCAAGGCTCGCTCAGTCATAGAGCACAAGGTGGAGAGGAGTATTCTTAAAAGCCCTGGAAGTGGACCATGCCTTTGCTCCAAAGGTTGTTGCAGTTTGTGCTGTGCTTCACAACATCTGCATGACTGCTGGAGTTGTCCTGGAGCTGGATGAGGATCCTGTTCCACTTCCACCTCCACCACCTGTGAACGGAGATGAGAGCAGTGGTCAGCAACTGAGGGACAGACTTGTAGCACAAGTGTCTGTTCCACACCACTTTCCCCCTCCTCTTCAGGATCATGATTATGTTTTGTTGTAAATTGTCATTTGCATTTCAACTTTTTTTTTTGTATTTGAGGAAGTTTTCTTCCATCATGTGTTCCATAATAAATGACAAATTTGCCATCAAAAAAGCTTTTTATATTCTTGAGTCTCAATCTAACCATGCTGTAATTCTAAAGTCAATATTGCAGACAAATCACAATATATTTATTGTAGGTGACTGATCCCTTTGCATTAGTTTTGTAACCTTTAGAATATCAACCCACTTTCACAACAATATTCACACATTTTACCTTGAAAGTTAATTTCTTAAAGAGTTGCACTAAGTTCAGGTGATTCTTGGAGTTTATGTTGATCAAATAAAAGCAGTATTTTTGCATTTCAGTGAGCTTGATTGAATTTCCTTCTTTACCAGTCTGTGTCTCAAATCCTATTTAAAACAAAATGATTTACATGTATATTGAAACACAAGAGCACAAGAGGCAAGGTCATGCATTTATTTTTTAGCAATCTGTTGTAGCAAGGCCATGCATCTCCCATTTTGTTCCAAAAGTGCTTGGTCCATGGCCTCGTCTTTCAAAGCCTGCTCCTTCAGGAAGGCCAAAAGGCTTTGACCCATTTTTGGCCTTTTTTTCTGGGAGGCTGGTTGCTGGTGGTGGGCATCCTCAGCCAGTGCTGCCATGGAAGGCCTTGGGAGGGGCTCAGTGGGCCGCTGGACCATGGTTTGGCACAGTGCATGAGGCCACAAGGATGGGAGGCTGATAGATGGCCTCTCCCCAAGAGCCTCATGCATTGCTTCAAACCAGGGCCAGGTTGTTGCTGTCGCCTCACCCCTATCTGTCCCCGAGCCGGTCGGTGGGTTCTTCAGTTCCTATTGTCATAAAGAACAAAACATTAATATAAACTGAACTGAAAGAGTACACAGCAAACATGAACAGAAGCAGTTCATTTCCACATGGAGAGCTGAGGTAACCATTAGAAGACCATTCTGATGATACAACATAAGAACCAGATTTAAAATTGAAAAATGAATACTTTGTCACATAAATTTCTTTACCTTGTACTTGGTCTTGAGATTATCCAACTTCTTAGACAGCTGGAGTGGGCTCACCTCTCCCTCCAATCCCATTTCCTGTGCCACTTTTCTATAATGTAGAGAAATGGTTAGAATTAGCTGGAATTATCATTGGACTGTAATGCTTTCAAAGAATTGCATGATATACGTCTACTCACTGCCAGCCTTCTTTGGCTGCATTTCTCCTCCCACTGAAGAGGTTATCCAGTTTTACTCTTGCTCTAATAAGCACAAGGGTTTCAGCATCTGTGACTGCATAATTATACAGTAAAAATGCTGGATATTTCATCAGTGTGTTTTCAGAGTGTTCCTGAACACAAATCAAATCAGCAATTGCCAGAACTTATGAAAACTTATGGAACAGACAAGAACTCTCGGAGCTTTAATTTTGGTACCTCCTGTTTCCAGGAGTGTCAATTTGCATGTTAGCTGAATATTTAGTTGCGCCTGAGAAATTTAGATTTAACATTTACATTTACATTTAACATTTATATTAGTATTTAACATTTATACTTATATTAAGCACTAATGGGCCCTAATTTTGTGGTGCAGCATAGGGTGGCGGAGCCTGGCACATCCCGTGCAGTGGTAATTTTTTCAGGAGCCAATTTGGCAATTTGGTAGAAAGGCTGCGCCAAAACAGGCGTGACGAAGGAAGAAGGGTCCAGCTGCAGCTTCGCAGGAAGAAGTCTCACTTCTGCAGTCTCACGGCGCTCAGTCGCACATGCGCAGTGTAGGTTAACCCTAACCTGTGCCCCTGGGATTCATCATCTGGTGGGATAGGGGTCCCTACGCCTGCCCCATCCCTTACCCTAAACCTAACCTTAGCTTTAAGAACTTGCCTGAACCTAACTTTAACCAAATAGACATGCCTAAACTTACCCCTATTTCTGCGGTCCTGCAAAGACAACTCCAATTCACTGGGTGGCACTGTTGCAAAAAACTGACAGTCCTGAGAGTGCAGTTGCTCTTGAGAGTGCTGCCTGCGAGCCTGCAGTGGGATACTATTGCATCAAGGGGAGGTGCAGACAGATTCAGGTTGGTGCAGTGACAATTTCATGCCATAAAACTGCGCAGAAGGTGCACTGAAAGCTCTCCAGCTCTAACCTGGTCTATTCTCGGTGCAGGTGAAGTGCACCCTCCGCAGCTGTAATTTGAAAGTCCAAAAATCCTGGTGAAGTTACCAGACTGGTTGGTATCCAGATGAAACAGAAAGGCTATGGAGGCAGGACAAGCAAATCAAGATTATCCACCATTCAAAGACTTTATAGATTTCGTATCAAAGGAGGCAGATCTTGCCTGCGACTATGTGTCTTCAATACAAGCCTTAAAGAGTTTGAAGGTGAACAGGACATGACCTTGCAAAGTGTAGAAAGTTTACTGAAAGGACAATTCAAGAACATGGGAAGTTTGTGCAGACAGAAAACCTTTGCTTCTGATGTTTAAAGACTGGTCATCACAAGTACAAAGAAAACCGAAGGTGGGCAACTCATGAATTAGACGAACGCTCAAAGACCCAACAAGAAACCGAAGAAATGGCTGCAACACCAACAACTGACAGAGTCATGCAAGAAGGCTTCAGTACACAGACATCCTCAATCATACCAGTTTGGGTCTCATCCACAAAACAGCCAAATGAAGAAATCCTTGTCTATGCGCCCTGAGACACACAAAGTGACAAGACCTTCATCTTACACTATTTGTTCAAGATCTTGACACAAACAAAGAAGATGTCAGTTTAAAGCTATCCACAATGTCTGCAAAATCAACAGTAATACAATGTCAGAGACTGATGAACATACAAATTAGAGAATAAAATTTGGATAAATTGGTCCAGTTACCACCACTTTTTATGAGAGTTTATTCCTGCTGACAGGTCTAACATTCCAACATCTGAAACCACCTTGAAGTGGTCCATCCTAAACAACTGGCATGCATTAGGAACCAGTCTCAGAGTGATAGTCAGACAAGTGACACCAGCTGCACAGAATGAGAGTTCATTTGTTTGGGGCAGGTTCTTCCGCTTCTGCAGTTTCCCCAGATTGTCCAGACAACCCTGAGACCGGATGTGGTGCTGTGGTCTGAAGAGGCAAAAAAGATCATCCTCATGGAACTATCAGTCCCATGGGAAGAAAGATGATCAGGCCTTTGAAAGGAAAAGTGCCAAATACCAAGACCTTCTTTATGACTGTAGGGGGAAAGTATGGCAGGCTTGGCTGTCCCTGGTTGAGGTTGGCTGTAGAGGATTCCCTGCCCAGTCGGTGTGGAGAATGCTCACAGTCATTGGAATAACAGGGAAGGAGAGGAAGGCGGCAGCTCGCAGGTTGGGAGAGGCAGCAGAAAGAGCCTCTTGCTGGTTATGGAGCAGGAGAGAGTAGTTAAGCTGGAAGCCAGGAGGAGGAGATGGGCAGTGATTTGGCCACCACTGCCAACCCACCATCGGGAGGGTGTCGTGGTAAGGGTCGAAACACCCAAGGATTGATGGGTACCACCTGATGACATCAACTCCTCTTGGCCAAGACTACGTTCACGTAAGGTGAATGAAGAAAAAGCATTGTCAGATTGTGGTGGGGGGTGTGGTTCAGCTCAGGTGCAGGGGAGAGAGATGTGAGGGTGGCTGATGGGAACAGGGCCAGCTGAGTGACACAGGTGTGATCTGGTGGCTGATTGCTCTTCTTTGTCTCTCTGCAGTAGCATGCTGGACCTGGAGAAGCACACACATGCTGCAGAAAGCTCCTGGAAGGAGCAGCTTTAAGTTAGGTGGACTTTAGCCTGTGGGAAACAGGCTGCAGCAATTGTGAGCAACTTTGTGCTCACAGTAGGGCTGTGTGTGTGGCTGAAAAATAAATTATAATTTCTGTTGCTGCAAGTTCTCTGTCCTCATTGTGTGCAGTGAAGGGAACCCCAAGACAGGGTCTCATGCTACACAGATGTAATTGCAATTTTCCCCAGGATGTTCAAACTTTGGACTCAAACATCTGACATCTCAGGGTCATGGAAGGTTTAGCACAGTCTATAAAGTTCATCAAAAGAAGCCTCCATGCTGATGATGGTTTAACAAGTGTAAGGACAATGGCTGAAGCCTTACAGTTGGTTGAGGCGTCAAAGACTCTATGCAAAACCAGAAACCTCAGGTTACACAAGCTTGTGTCTAGTGACAAAGATGTGTTTTCATCAATGCCCCCAGAAGAAAGTGCTCAAATTAAAGATCAAGACTCGTTCTTCATGAGAACTTCATATTGAGTGAGCACTTAGAGTTCAGTGGTGCATCGAAACTGATGAATTCCAGTTCAGGGTCATAGTAAAGTAACTTGTCAGCAAAAAACTCCAATGAAAAAAAATTAAACTGTCAACAAAAACATTAATGGCATTAGGGATTTTTTTTTTAATAGAATGGCAACAGAAATAAAATTTTGGGTAACTTACAGTTTTTTATTCTCCCTGTTTAAAACCCGATTCTTTCCAGCTCTCCTGTCCTATTATTTCTAATCTCCTAAAATATTTTAAATACCATTTATTTTTAAACTTAGTGGAGATGGTTTCATATAAAAACACATTATCTTTAAAAGTCACTTTGTTCATTTTGACATCCTTGGACCATCTATTCTTCTGTGCAGCACTTTGGAAAACCTGATTAAAAAAGTTAGAACTAGAGAAAACCTTTTTTCCCTGAAAAAACTCTTACAGAATCTAAGTAAACTCAAGGTGTCTGCTATTATTTTAGAGTATTTTTTAATGTAGAATAATTAGAAAATCATTTTAGAGGGCAAATGTTAATATATATGTTTTTTTTCCATCTTTCTCAGTTTGTATAGACTGCTTATACAAAACCCAATTCTGTCTTTTAAAAGTTAAAAACATCTGTCTCTACACCACAAGAGAGTCTGATGTTATATATCTATTTTTTTCACAAATGCATTATTTTTATATTGCTGGTTAGTCCTACAAAAATTCACTGTATGCATTTTTTACATGCTTCAATTTGAAATTTGAACAGTTAAACACAAATTTTGACTTGTGCACCAAACCAAAATCTAATTTTTTTTGTACTGAGTTTTAAGTTCTGTTTCAGATTAAACAGAAAAAAATAAGCAGAATATTAAAGTTAACTCAACAAAACGCAATTGTTATCTCATAAAAATCAAATAATCAGAGTAAATAAAAAAACAGAATATTTAAAATTTTTGTGAATTTTATGTTATGTGACATTTAAAGCAAACTTCGGGTATACTCAATAAGCAGAAGCTGACTGTATCAAAGTCACGTGTACTTGACACAGAGATGAGGGGAACCCTGTTATCATTTATTAACTAGTTAACTTCTTTCTTATGTTGCCAATTGCAGAACGCTGCACAACATGTTCTTTGACATATCCCTCTTTTTTTTTTTTATAATTATGCTCAACAAAAATATAAACGCAACACTTTTGTTTTTGCTCTCATTTTTCATGAGATGGACTTAAAGATCTAAAATTCATTCCAGATACACAATATTACCATTTCTCTCAAACATTGTTCACAAATCTGTCTAAATGTTTGATAGTGAGCACTTCTGCTTTGCTGAGATAATCCATCCCACCTCACAGGTGTGCCACATCAAGATGCTGAACTGACACCATGATTAGTGCACAGGTGTGCCTTAGACTGTTCACAATAAAAGACCACCCTGAAATGTGCATTTTTTTTGCTTTATTGGGGGTCTGGGGACTCAGAACCAGTCAGTATCTGGTGTGACCACCATTTGCCTCATGCAGTGCAACACATCTTCTTCGCATAGAGTTTATCAGATTGTCAATTGTGGCCTGTGGAATGTTGGTCCACTCCTCTTCAATGGCTGTGCGAAGTTGCTGGATATTAGTGGGAACTGGTGCACGCTGTCGTATACGCCGGTCAAGCACATCCCAAACATGCTCAATGGGTGACATGTCCGGTAAGTATGCTGGCCATGCAAGAACTGGGACATTTTCAGCTTCCAAGAATTGTGTACAGATCCTTGCAACGTGGGGCCGTGCATTATCTTGCTGAAACATGAGGTGATGTTCATGGATGTATGGCACAACAATGGGCCTCAGGATCTCATCACGGTATCTCTGTGCATTCAAAATGCCATCAATAAAAGGCACCCGTGTTCTTCGTCCATAACAGATGCCTGCCCATACCATAACCCCACCACCACCATGGGCCACTCGATCCACAACATTGACATCAGCAAAGCGCTCACCCACACGACGCCACACACGCTGTCTGCCATCTGCCCTGAACAATGTAAACCGAGATTCATCCGTGAAGAGAACACCTCTCCAACGTGCCAGACGATCTGGAGTCAGGTTAAGACCCCGATGAGGACGACGAGCATGCAGTTGAACTTCCCTGAGACGATTTCTGACAGTTTGTGCAGAAATTCTTTGGTTATGCAAACCAATTGTTTCAGCAGCTGTCTGAGTGGCTGGTCTCAGACGATCGTGATGGTGAACCTGCTGGATGTGGAGGTCCTGGGCTGGTGTGGTTACACGTGGTCTGCGGTTGAGAGGTCGGTTGGATGTACTGCCATATTCTCTGAAACGCCTTTGGAGACGGCTTATGGTGGAGAAATGAACATTCAATGCACGAACAACAGATCTGGTTGCCATTCCTGCTGTCAGCATGCCAATTGCACGCTCCCTCAATGCTTGCGACATCTGTGGCATTTTGCTGTGAGACAAAACTGCACATTTCAGGGTGGCCTTTTATTGTGGACAGTATAAGTACACCTGTGCAGTAATCATGATGTCAGATCAGCATCTTGATGTGGCACACCTGTGAAGTGGGATGGATTATCTCAGCAAAGCAGAAGTGCTCACTATCAAACATTTAGACAGATTTGTGAATAATGTTTGAGAGAAATGGTAATATTGTGTATCTGGAATGAATTTTAGATCTTTGAGTCCATCTCGTGAAAAATTGGAGCAAAAACAAAAGTGTTGCGTTTATATTTTTGTTGAGTGTATTTTATTTTCATTTTTCAAACAACAAAAATTACACGGTTGACAATAAAGATACACCATTATAATAAGAACAACCAAAATGAGAAAACAAAACAGACTAAAGAACAAACAAAAAGCCAGACATAAACAAAAAACTAAACCAAACAAAACAGTTACACAAAAAATAAATACACAACACAAAATTGTAGCAAACCCATAATGAAAAACAGACAAGCTCAACCTCCTAATTTCAAGTCCTTTATCATAACATTAATCTCTATAATCCAGCGAATTAAATATACTCATGTAAAATAGTTCATTAGATGTCCCTTATTTTAAACCATGCTATTTATTTATCCTGCTGAATAAAATAAATATTTCATCAGCACAGATAATTCATACCCAAACCACTGGAGGAACCAGAATACTATATTAATAAAACACACCTATTTGTTAAAAATACAACTTTATGAACTCAGCGCTTGTAATACTTTTCCCCATATGTTTTCAAATTGAGTCACTTTGTTTTTTTCAGTGGCTATAAGCTTTTCCATGTTCAAATAAAAAGACAGTTCATTTTTCCAGTGTTTAAGAGAGGGAGGATATGTAAATTTCCAGTGTTGTACAATAAGTTTCTTTAATATCAAAGATGAGAAAAGAATGATCCATTTTTGTGGAAAATGCATGTTATTATTTGAGACATCTTGCAAAATACAAAGCGATGGATGGAAATGAAACTTCATACCAAGAGCCTCAGATAGCCAGTTCTCTATTTCCAACCAAATCTTCTGAACTTTATAACATTCCCAGAATGCATGAACCAGAGAGTCTGGGGTTCTGCACTTTAAGCAGTTATTTGAAACCCTTCCATCATACTTATGCATTTTATCCCTGGTGCAGTATATTCTATACATTATTTTATACTGAATCAAACGTAAATTTTCATTGACTGTAATAACCCTTGTTGTATTCCAACATTGTTCCTACTTGGAATTTATATCCTCCCTTCCTAAATCCTGGTTCCATAAACAGGTTCTAGATTTCAACAAATTATCAACCAAATATGATTTCTGCAAGATTTTATAAACTTTGCCTGTCAGTCTTTGACATGTTTCAGAATTGAATATAAGTTTTTCTAGTTCACTATGTTGTCCTAAAGATTCTAAGTCAAAATTTTGGAATAAGCTCCTCAGCTGCATATACCTGAAGAATTCCCCATTAGATTGATCATATCTGCTTTTAAAGTCAGTCCAGGAAATACATTTGTTGCCATTCATTAAATCATCAACTGTTTCTATACCTCTTTCTCGCCATGTAGACCAATTTAATACTTTATTCTGAAGAGTTATCCAAGGGTTATTCCACAGTAAAGTTTGCTTCGGTAGTGTTATAGATTCCCTTAAAAGACTCTTCATCTTTCTCCATGATGCTGCTAAATTTCTAACCATAAAATTGGCAGAGGTATTTTTTTCAGTTTTGGAAAACAAGTAGGAAAACAGGTTTTGAGGACAGACCTGAGCATTTTCAACCTGAATCCATTGTTCTTCATCTGTATGCTTAACAATATGGTGTAGGTATAATGCTTGATTTGCAAGGTAGTACAGTTCTAAATCTGGAAGATTAAATCCTCCCTTACTTTTTGATATATGTGAAACTTTTCTTTTTATTCTTGGAGTTTTCTTTTCCCAGATGAATTCTGAAATAATGGAATATGCCCTTTTAAAGAATTTTTTTGGTGGGGCTACAGGAACTGTAGAAAAAAGAAAAAGAAATTTTGGAAGCCACATCATTTAAAAAAAATTCCAGTAATATTTAAAGGAAGGTTTGACCATTTATTCATATCGGATTGCATGCTGTTAAGTAGTGGAATATAGTTGTCGTTATATATCTATTTCTTACTAATATTAATATTACATCCCAAATACTTAATTTTAGATGTCCATTTAAACACCTGTCGTAATGTATTCATTGTATTTTTAGATTTCCCTACTGCCATTATTTCTGTTTTTCCTAAATTAATCTTATAGCCTGAAACCATTGAATATTCATTAAATATTGTAAGCAAAGGTTGAATAGATTCATCGAAGCTATTTAAATACATCAAAAGATCATCAGCAAATAAATTCAGTTTGTATTGTTCTTCTCCTATAGTGATACCAGTGATTTGCTGATCTTGTCTAATTCTCTCTGCCAGAGGCTCCATTGCTAAAGCAAAGAGAAGTGGGGACAGAGGACAACCTTGTCTTGTACGCCTCTCCAAAGTAAATTCCTCTGAGAGAACACTGTTGGTAAAAATTCTAGCTTTAGGGAATTTATACACAAGTCTCACAAAATTGAGAAATTCATCTGGGAAATTAAATTTTTCCAAGACTTTAAAAAGAAAAGGCCACTCGAGGCGGTCAAACGCTTTTTCGGCATCAACCACCATAACAGTCAAATTTAAATTGTGTTTTTTAATGTGTTGAATGATACCAAAACAAGTTCTTGTATTTGTCTACAAACGCCTGTTTTTAATGAAACCTGTTTGGTTTTTATGTATCAAGTCTGGTAGGATCTTTGAAAGTCTATTGCTCATGAGTTTAGTTAATATCTTGTTATCACAATTGATTAAACTAGTAGGTCTGTAATCAGCAGGTGATTCCCCAGATTTTCCTGGTTTCAGTATAACTGAGATAATTGCCAGGTACATAGATTTGGGCAGTACCTGGTTGTCTGACATGTCTGGTCATTTCAATAAATATTGGAGCCAGTTTACTCCAGAATGTTGAATAAAATTCAATTGGAAAATCATCCATTCCTGGTGCTTTTTTCATTGAAAATGTTTTCATTGTTTGTAATATTTCAGCTCCAGTAATCTCTGAACTTAAAATTTCCCTTTTTTCCTCTGAGAGTTGTTTTAAATTAATTCTATCTAAGAAGGAACTTGGATTGCTTAAATTGCTTTGTTCAGATTTGTACAACATTTCATAGAACAATTTAAAAGTACTATTGATAAGTTTATTGTTTCTAATGAGTGCATCTGACTCATTGTCTCTGAGAATTATTGTTGGTCTAGACTGTATTCTCTTTACAAGTGATGCTAAATGTTTACCAGATTTATTTGCCATTAAATAAGATGCTTTATTTGAATTAAATCTATAGTTATTGGCTCTTTTTAAAAGTAAAAGTTCATACTCTTGTTTTGCTTTGGCCAATTTGTCCCCCAGTCCTAAAGACTTTTTATGACATGATTCCAATGTCTTAATTTCTCTTTCTTTATCTTTTATTTGGGAATCAAGATCCTTTTTTTTCTTTGCTGAAAATGAAATGATCATTCCTCTCATGTAGGCTTTAAACGCATCCCAAATTATATCAGGGGATGGTGTATCCTGTTGTCCATTATTTACATTTGTGTTGATAAAGCTATACATTTTTTCATTAACATATTTCAAAAACTCTGCATCGAGTAAATGTGCTCTGTTCATTCTCCATATGCGATTACTGTTTTTATTTTCCGTCGGCACAATTAGACAGGATACAGGGGAATGGTCTGAGATAACAATTTCATAAATCTTTAAACTCAATACATTTTCTAGAGCCACTTTTGAGATAAATAAATAATCAATCCTTGAATAACTGTTTTTACACTTGGAATAGTATGTGTAATCCTTTGTTGTTGGAAATAATATTCTCCATGTATCTTCCAATCTATTTGTCAATAGAAAGTCTTTCAATTTTTTTGGAGGGTCTCTAAAGCCCCCCTTTTTATGACTTTGTCGGTCAAGCTTAACAAAAGTATTATTGAAGTCGCCTCCCACAATTATAGTTCCTGTCTCATAGGTATAGGATATTCTGAATTTTGTCCAAAAAAACTAAATTTGCTCCCGGGGGTATATATAATGAAATTAATGTGAACTTCTCACCATATAAAATACAAACCAACACCAGAAATCGACCTTCTTGGTCTTTATGGACTGCTGTTAGGGAAAAAGTAGTAAGTAGTATGGGAGGTAGAGCCTTCAGTTATCAGGCTCCTCTTCTCTGGAACAATTTACCGACCACAGTTCGGGAGTCTGACACTCTCTCTACCTTTAAGGTTAGACTTAAAACATTCCTCTTTGATAGAGCTTTCAGTTAGGGACCAGCTTATAGTTTATAAATAAATAAATAAATAAATAAATTAGTTCATAATTTAGACTCATAGTTTAGATGTAATAGGCCTAGACTGCTGGGGGGGGGGGAGTCTGGCACAATGGGCTCTCTCTCTCTCTCTCTCTCTCTCTATCAGCATCTGCTTTTGCCCCTTTTGTTTGCTCCTGTACTCGTCTCTGGCTCTTGTCTTGTAGGTGGCCTGGGATCCTTGGTGGAGACTGCCTGCTGCTGTGGAGCCATGAAGCCTCAAAACTACAGTTATAAACATGACAAATAGTTGGCCATTTTATTGGGAACACTCCATTCCCATTATCATTATAGCTGTTCATGTAGATATTAGCATGATCTCCATACCCATGATCATTACACCTACAGTATCTATTTTTAATTACCACATAGTCATGAAGTCCCTCTGAAAATGGGATGTCACATCTCAAGAGGCCTTTAACACATTTATATTTAATGGAGACAAATATGGTTGGGATGCACTTGTGGTCTGGGCACCCATGAGTTCGTCACTACCATAAATTCTTATTTTCAGTAAGAATATCTAAGATTATACTTCTAGAAAATGATCACCACAACCATTCAGACATGAGGACCCTCCTGGAAATGAGATGTAGCATCTCAAGAGGCTAATCTCTAATAAATCAGACGACAGGTCGATGATAAATGGACCTGTCCCTAACTTTAGTTCTTACTTTAGTCCACTTGTCTCCTCTTACTTCTCTTTCTTTGCCCACACACCCATCACAGCATCGTGTGGATTTGCTGTTCATCATGAGACTGGGATCCACATTCAAGATTTCTTGCTGCTTAACAGAACGTTTTTTCTTGCCGCCATGATGGAGGGATTCATGATTGGCTATATGGATTCATGTTGGGTGTTGGATGTATATATTTGTATATATATGTATATGTGTATTTTATATGTATATATGTATCTATGCATATTTGTGTATCAATAAAATGAAGAGCTTTATGCTCTATTGTAAAGTGTCTTGAGATAACAGTTGTTATGAATTGGCGCTATACAAATAAAGATTGATTGATTGATTGATTGAAAAAGGTATCCTTTTGTGAATCAGAATACCCACCCCCCTGCTGTTGCTGCAGTAGGTGGCATCATAAGCCTCCCCTACCCAGTCTCTCTTTAGATACTCGATTTCCCCCTTTTTAAAATGAAGTTCTTGAAGAAACGCTACATCTGTGGAAAGACCCTTTAAATGAGCCAAAACCTTGTGTTTTTTTTTACCCCATTGTGTAAACCATGCACATTCCAAGTAATGCATTGGATTTTATTCATTGTTACAGGCGGGGGGGGGGGGGGGGGGGGGGCTGCATAATGAAACATAATAAACTCATAATGAAGAGGTTACTCAGAGTCAGATTTCAGTTATTGCTCACCCGAACATTTCATCCCTCTTGTTTGGCTGCAGCCCCCTGCGCTCTAACCATGGCACGTGCACTTTTACGCACGAGAGCCTGAGCTCTCGCTGTTCTTGTTGATTTTGAGCTTGGCCTGAGCTTCTGCTGCACTTGTATACTGCAGCTTTTGCCTTCCTTTCCATACCCATAGAGTTGCCGGAAACCATAATTGGGATTTAATCCCGCATTTATCCAACTCCTGACGAATGGGGAGATATTCCCTGCGCTTCCTCCTCAAATTTGTGGAGAGATCCTGCACAAAGCGGATGGTCTGGTCCTGGATCTTGACTTCTTTCTCACCTTGTGCCTTTAGTATGTTGATTTTAGTCTGATGGTTCCATGCTTTAAAGATAACCATACGTGGATATTTGGCCTTGTTTTGCTTGATGCCGATCCGATGACAAAGCTCCAAATCTTTGGGGGTTATTTTCACGTCCAACTCACTGGATATCAGATCGACCAGATAGTCCATTAAATTATCTCCCTCCTCACCTTCTGGCAAATTAAGAATCTGGATATTGTTTCTTCTCATTCTGTTTTCTTGTGCATCCAACTGATCCTCCAAATACCCAATTTGTTTTTCCAGAGCGCTTATTCTTGTTTCTTGTGAATCAATCCGCACACCTTGATTGCGCATCGGTGACAATAGATTCAATTTTCTTGCCGAGTGACTCCACTTTAGCTTCCACTGATTTTACTTTATGTTCCACCCAACCAAGTATTGCCAAGATTTTCTCTATGTTACGTTGAATGTCATTCAGCTGGTCTTCACCATCTTTGGCGTCTCCCTGCTGTTCTTTGTCTCGGGTCTTTGGCCGTATGGTTTCTGATTGTCCGTTTCCCGCAGCTTGGGATCTCTCCAGACGTTGAGATTTTTTAATCCAGAAACATATCAACTTCACACTGTCATTTGTCCGCAGAAAAACTTTCTGGATTTTTTTTTCTGGACCTAAAATGCAGTTTTAGGCACTCTCTTCCTGGAGCTACTTGCACCCCATGCGTTCAGTCCCGCGCATGCGCCGCCATCATTTCAATTTGAAATTTGAACAGTTAAGCACAAATTTTTACTTGTGCACCAAACCAAAATCTAAAATTTTTTGTAATTGTGCTGAGTTTTAAGTTCTGTTTCAGACTAAACAGAAAAAAATAAGCAGAATATTAAAGTTAACTCAACAAAACGCAATTGTTATCTCATAAAAATCAAATAATCAGGGTAAATAAAAAAACAGAATATTTAAAATTTTTGTGAATGTTATGTAATGTGACATTTAAAGCAAACTTCGGGTATACTCAATAAACAGAAGCTGACTGTATCAAAGTCACGTGTACTTGACACAGAGATGAGGGGAACCCTGTTATCATTTATAACTAGTTAACTTCTTTTTTATGTTGCCAATTGCAGAATGCTGCACAACATGTTCTTTGTCATATCCCTCTTTTAATAACTGGTGTACCGTGATGTGTAACCATAAACATCATACTGACTTCATGTTTTAAAGGTGGCTGATTAGATATATCTAGGTGCAGTTCCTTATGGGGATCTAAATAAATATCATGGTCACTCTGTAACAACACAGAGAAATTAAAAGTAAATGTACTCTAGTCATAATAACCAAAGAGAAAATACCGAGGTTTCTTTTCAAATAAATCATTTCAATAATCTTTCATTATTATTATTTTTTTTTGCAAATAAACTCTGGTCAATAGTCCAGCCTTCAATTGGCAGTACAGTCTAATATTGATCTTAATCATTATTAGACTGTACTGCACTTTCATATTCATAACAATCCTCCACATGCGCTAAACCAGTTCCTATCCATACTGTTCATTTTAACTATCATGCATCTCAGTAACTCATATCTCTCTCTCTATCACTCATTATTCTCTGGGTAAAATAATTGCACTTTTATTGTACTGTAAGTAACTCCTGTTACCCATCACACTGTCACTTGTTAATGCCACTGATACTCTACCTTCACTGCACTGTACAGATGGCTTGGTTGTCCTGAGGGACTCTTACTTTGACACTTGCTCTGTTAATTTAGTGAATGATAATTGTAAATACTTTATATTTTGTTTGCTTGCTACTGGACAATTATTGAGTTTCCTGTCTTATTATATATCAGTCGTTTGGTCTGTCTTATATTATGTGTAATTCTTTTGAACCCATTACTGCTACCCTCACACTTGTCCTGTACTGCTGCAATACCTGAATTTCCCCTCTTGGGATCAGTAAAGGATCATCTCATCACATCTCATTAAACCTGACACTGTGATAAGGAGGTAGCAATACGCAGCAATTACCACTAATAAATGTAGGAATTTACTCAGTTGTCATACATTATACAAGATAGAGATTTCAAACCAACCAGAATTTTTGTATTAAGTAGTGACTGAAGAGGCATAGGCAGAAGCAAGATGCTTCTGATGATGAAATATACAAATAAACAACATTCACGTCTTCATGACATAATCAACACTCCTAATTTTCAAAAATAACTTCAGAAACCATTGTTCTAAAGATATAAATTGAATTACATTTATTGAAACCTAAATTTAATTTAGGTTTTAACTTTATATTTGCATCATATAGTTTAACCCCAACAACCGAAACACATCTCCTTCTTATACCTTTTCTAGCTTTCTGAACGGAAAACTTACAAAAACCTCTTAAATCATATTGAGTCTCCTGAATTTAAAAGAACTTTTGCACAGCACTTGTATGGGGGTTTAGTTATGCTGTAAACATTATTAACATTATTTTATAAAGTACAAGTCAGAACATTTCAGAATGTGTTAATTTAAAAATAAAGGATCAGTGTGAGCATAATAATCTGTACTAATGATGATACGTATCGCTCTTGTTGGAAACCAGTTATTGGATTTGTTATAGTTTTAAATGTAGATCCCAAAAGTTCTCTAGGCTACAGTTAGACATGTAAGGAACAATAAGTGAATAATAAATTATTTTTAATGCAATATAACTTAGTACATATCTAGATTTTGACAGACTTGCAATTGTGAAATTTTACCTTTCATATAATCAATATGTTGTTTCCATGTCAACTTATTGCCAATCACAACCCAACACACTTTGTTTGGAAAACTCTTTATGCAAACATTACTGATTTTAATTATAATTTCCCCATTTATTCCATTTGATTTCCAAAAACCAAAAATCATTTTGTAACATCAAGAACTCTAATTTCTAATTTCTAGACATGGCACACCTTCCGCGCAGTTTTTTGGCCCAAAATTGTAACTGCGCCAACCTGAATCTGTCGGCACCTCCCCCTGCTGCACTGTCACACCCATCTCGGCGCAGATGGTCTACTAAATTGCCAAGATGGCTGCTCTCGGCGGTATGGATGAAATTGTCACTGCATGGGGTGCGCCAGTCTCTGCCACCCTGCGCCATGCCAGGAAATTAGGGCCCCAACAGATATTTTTGTTTAAATGCATTTTATCCCTTTATTGATAGGAGAGAGACAGTGGATAGGCTTGTGAAAGGGAGTGAGACAGTGGGGGAAGACACTCTACAAACTGATCACAGGCTGGATTCGAACCCAGACCGGCAGAAGTATGTAACTTGGATGTCCATGGTTGCTAACCACTCTGCCAAACCAGTACCTCCAAAGAGATGATTTATTACCATCAAACCAAGTTTTTGAGGATCATCAACATAAACCTCATCAAACCTTTTTGAAAGGACAGACTCAGTTCCATAATGTAATCACTGTAATTTAATGGTAAGTTAGTTCCAGACTGCAGAAGTATGTAATCTGTACAATACCATGGTTGCTAACCACTCTGCCAAACCAGTACCTCCAAAGAGATGATTTATTACCATCAAACCAAGTTTTGAGACTTTTCAGTTCACTGCAATACCATAGTTAGTTAGTTCAGAAACTGAATCATTAATCTGATTACAAAAGTCAGATGTCAGATTATGATTGTTTCATTTTATCAAATCAATATTGAAATCACCACAAACAAAAGTTGTTTTTCTTTATCACATACCTTTCCCAAATTTTAAAAATGATATCCATAAATGCATCAATACAAGAGTCAGACATTCTATACATGCAACTCAAAGAGTACACTCCTAAACTTAATAAAATGAATCTCAATTGTCAACCAAGTCTCACTGATGGCAATGACTTGGAACCCATGTTTTAATGTCTGCATATAATCTTTGATTTGAACAACATCTGTATAGAAGCTGTAGCAGCTCAGAATGTATGATTAATAAACCTTTGAGATTAAGTTTATTAAACATTAATAAATGTAAATAAATAAGCACATTTTCAGAGTAATATTCAGAGCTTAATTTATAATCAACAAAAACAATGCATCTGGATCAATATCATTCCCCAAATCATATGGTTTTTATTCACTTAACCTCAGAAAGCTTAAATCCAGCACCTTGCAGAGTTCATCATAATGAGACTTGATTAAAAAAACCTCACTGTCAGAAGAATCATTACTTTCCTCTTCTGAGGTAAGACATGCATTTTTCTCTGTTATTCAAATAAGTGGAAGAAATGGTAGTATGAAAAAAAATAGTAAAAGCTACTTTCTGATTTTTAGTCAGGGCATACTCAAGGCCAACCACACTTGAAAAGAGAAAGGAAAAAAAACAAAACACAAAATCAAGGGTAACTCCATACCACCATCCCCCTGCCTTCCTCTGTAGAGTCATTTAATCTGATAAACCTTTAACCATTTCTCATCCAGAGTGCCTTAATCCATCCAAACTGCATTCATTATCAGTCAAATTGATCCAAATTGATCAAATTTCTCACCACGGCCACCTTGGCCTGCTCTGGTGGGACATTTAACTTCATAAAAACAATTCCCTTCCTTGTCCATGTTGCTTGGTTTGTTTGTGTTCTGAGTATGTGGGCATGCCTGACTATTTCAGCATTTTTTTTGTCAAATGCTCATTGATATACACCTTGGTGGCCTTAAGTTTCTTTGCCTGTCGCAGCACGTTGATTGCATGTTTTTTGTTGGCAAATTCAAGAAAAATTGTTGGCTTAGCTCTGTGGTCCTTCTTTGGAAGAGTGTGACAAGCTGGAATGTGCTCTCTCTCAAGAAAAATGTTCTTACTGCTCAAGAATCGAACAACTTGTTTCTCTAAAGAATGAAATTCCTCAGGTGGAGCAGCCTCACCTTGCTAATTGCTGGTTTTAGCCTTGCCATACAGTTGCATGAAAAAGTATGTTAACCCTCCAGGTTGGCTGACTCCTGGCTCCAGTTAGCTCTTGGAGAAGTAATTAGCGTAGTGGTGCACATACTTTTTCCACCCTGCACTGTGACTGTTTACATAGTGTGTCAAATAACAACATGAAAACTTACATTTTTTTGTGCAGAATTAGTTTAAGCAGACTGTTTTTGTCTAGTGATGTGACAGATGAAGATCAGAACACATTTTATGACCAATTTAAGCAGAAATTCAAGTAATCCCAAAAGGTTCACATACTTTTTCATGCAACTGTAGCTATGATGTTTGGTATCCAGCCCAGTGATGATAAGATAATTTGCTTGAGACATTCTGCCCCAAATTCTCAATCCTTTGTTCCAGTAGTTGAATCCTCTGATCTTTTTGGTTTATTGCAGCCTTCATTTCACAAACCTCTCCAATCAGGCCCATGAGACTGACTTGCTGTTGAACCACTTTACTGATTTCTTCAGAAAAGAAATTCAGAGATTTTTTTAAATCTCTTTCAGCTTCTCTGCCAGCCTCTTCATAGTTGTCATGTTTTCCAATTTAAGTCACAACTTTATGTTCCAGGTAGCTGAATCGAATTGAAGAAAGACTGTTCTGTTGCTTCACCATATGCTCCCAAGACTCTAACAATGTCATTGGTCAAAATCAACAACTTGACCAAAATGCTCTGAACTGGACTAAAGCATCTCTAAACTGCCAGAAATGTTCTCAATCTAAGTGGATGGCAGTTAGATGATTTTAGAAGGATTGCCAGGAGACTGAGACCCAGGGAGAGCAGAGACAGCCAGTGGCGGCTGGTGAAAAATATTCTTGGTGGGGCAGTACTGTGCAACACTCAGTTTTTAACAACCATCTCACTACGATTCGACACAAACTACAGGATACCAGTGCTTCGTAAAAGTGTTATTATTGATTCCATAAAAAAATTACAGATTACAGAATGGTGCACACACATATCAGACACACACACTCATACATAAATATATAGTCAACCATATACTGCCAAAAAGCTTACATAACCTATATACAAAGAAATAAGTAAGGTGAACATGTGTAAATTAGAAATAACTCTATAAACAGAAATGAGTAAGGGGAACATGTGTCTAATTTTCCACATTACTTTTCCTTCACATATAAAACCTACTTCTCTTTACCTTTTTTAAAGTCCTCCCGTCTCCGTTATACGTTGAGCATGAACGAATTGTTTGTTGATACGCTGAAGTGACGGTAAAATGCGGGTTTCGGGGCTATCACAAGTTGACTCACTGTTGAAAGTTTGACATTTTGATCAGGCATCTAAGATAGTTACCTATATATTACTTTCAGTATATTTACGCCGTCAAATAAGTCTGTGATTCTTTACAATTTTTCGTTGTCACGCTGCATGTTGTGAAGTCACTTTCACCACTAAGTAAGTAAAATGGTGAAAAGAGGTCAGTTTTGAGTATAATATGGATTCGGGAGATGTTTGGATAGAAGGGTCCTTCAAAGGTACGCCCCCTTCACATCTGCCTGGACTATCACCAGTTAAAACATAACACCAGCACGCCGACACGAGCCGAATAAACCCGAGGGGCAAATTGAGAAGCGCCCTTCGGAGATTATTTTCAACAACGCTGATTGGCCAAATTCACGTTGATATGTGCTTATCTTGCCCTCGCAACAGTCCCTTATTGGCTATTCGTCACTGTCTGAGGGGCGCTTTTTCGAGCGCCCATCAGACACGGAGGCAGAGACGAGAAGGCTTACTTTTGTTTTATATTAATGAAAATTAATTACTTTATATCTTAATGGATATATATTATGTTATATTTATATTTATATTACACATATAATAAGTAATTTTTGGTAATATTCATTTTTTCAAAATAAAGTAAATACATTTCACATCACACTCTCTACTGGGGGGGCGGCGCCCTAGCGCCCTCTATTGGCTGGTCGCCACTGGAGACAGCAATCTCCCCATCATCCATTAAATATGCAAAACTTAGACTATAAGGAAGTAGCAGGCGGGGCAAAGGCTTCTGTAGTTGTAAAAGGCCAAAAAAGAGAAGCAGCTGTGTACTTGCTATATAAAAGGACCAGAGGTTACAGAGGGAGGACATGATGAGGAATTAAAAGACAACACCTTTGGGATAAGTTAATGTTGGACTGCATCAGCCCAGGCCTGAGGACCTTTCCCGCAAGGCTTAAGTTTTGATGTTTTTTTGTGAGTACACCAGTGGAAATACTGAAGACCAACCACTGAAATTCATCTGGAGACAGAACAACAAATCTGGAGCGGTCATAATCTATAGTTTTCCTCAAAATGACGAAGCTTTTAGCTTTCAAAATCATTTCAAACAAGTGGCTGCTGTCTGTCCTCCTTTGTCTGCTCTGGGTAAGTGTTTCTTTAAACCTGCTGCTGTTTCTTCTGAAAACAGAGCCTCTGAACAACAGAGAAGATTTAATGTATGATCACATAAGAGCTTAGACAGTTATATTAGGTACACTGAAGTATAACTTTGTACAGACGAGAACACTTGCACAACTTGAGAAAGTTGAACCTTTTAACAATGTTAAATATTGAAATGAGAAATAGTTCTTTTTCAGCAGCCGTAAACTTTTCCCACTGACTTTCCAGGGACTACAAGTTCACAAATGAGAAAATCATTTTAAAATAAAACATAAACTAGAGCAGCTCATTCAGCATTTGTTTTTTGTTGGGTATATCGAAAAAAAGGGATGTTGGTGTTTGTATCATTCTCATTTTGAGAAGGTATAGAATTTTCTTTGATATTTTCTTTGGAAAGATGCATTTGATACAGTTTTTGTCTCAAATGTTATCTGGTTTTAATTAATGTATCGTTATGAAACACAAAATGTGCAAAGCTGTTGTTTATTTTTGACAGCTGCTTTTGTCGTGTTGTGGGGTGTTTTACAAGGAGTGGATATGGAGGTACACAGTGAAATCTACGAGAGAAAGGAACAATACAAGAGTTGATGTTAACAGCACTCTTTCTGGAGAGTTGGTGTGTTAACCTTTTTCAAGTGTAATTGTTGACTCTTTCTGGAGTTAAAGACTTTTCAACACTTTACGATGTGACTTTAGGTCAACACTTCTGCGCTGAACAAAAATATAAATGCAACACTTCTGTTTTTGCTCCCATTTTTCATGAGCTAACACTTTTTCATTGTACAAAATTGCACATTGTTCACAAATTTGTCTAAATCTGTGTTAGTGAGCACTTCTCCTTTATCGAGATAATCTATCCAGCTCATAGGTATGACATATTTATATGGCAATGAGGCAGCATAATTATTGCATGTGTGCCTCAGGCCAGCCACAGTTAAAGGATAAGTTCGGTTCCTGAAGCTTTTACACTGTTTATAGAATGAAGAACAACAATATACTCACCCAGAAGGCTTTCCTGATGCAAACAGTGCTTCGGGAGATATTAAGATCCAAAATCAAGCAGACATCGATATAATGGTAGCCCGTAGGGCATAGATCGCTGCATTAATCGTCCAAAAACTCATGTTTTTCAACAATATTCCATCATGATCCATTCCGGATGGTCTGCCATTGCAGTCTGTGTCACTCCACACCATGGATGTATTATAATAATTATAATGTTTTTGACCAAGGGTGTAGATATATGCTTAGATCTGAACTTTTGTTCTACGAAAATTGTCTACGTTTGACCAGAAGCAGCTTCTGGTTATTCAATTACAATTCACAATATCAGAAACATATACTTGACCATGATTTTTTGCGTTTGTCTCTCTGAGAAAGTTATTCAATCCAGGCTGAAACAATAAAAATACAAGTTAAACAATGAAAAAATGTCAAATAACAGCAGACAGGGGCACTGCAAGAAATGTTTGACACCATGAAAATATATCAATATTTCTCAACACAAGCATCCAAGAAGCAAATTGATAGATAAATATGATGATAAATATATATTTTAATGGACTAATTATAATAATTGCAGCCCCGTTAATCTGTATAAAAACACAAATAATCTTCAAATCATGGACAAACTCTCCTCAACTTACATTACAGAATAAATGGTTCCACTAACTTTCTGGCATTTGGTGCATTTTAAGCATTTACAATGTTTTATTAATTATTTAATCAGTGTTAAAAGATTCAGCTCTTGCAGATTTCATTTGTCTCACTTAATGACCTATTTTTATGAAGATCCTCATATTTTAAGATGCTATTTGGTCAAATGACAGTAATATCCTCTAATAGATGGTGAAGATTGTGAGGGTTCGGGTCTCTTTGACACAGTTTTGACCAAACTAAACAGTGTGTTTCTTGACCTATCTTTCTGTGTAATTGAATGCATGATGGATACATTTGGATTAGACATAATAATCTTTATTTTCTTTATTGTACGCACATTGACTTACAAATGTGTTAACTTTGTGGTTTTCATAATGTTATAAAAACTTTTGGTATTTTCCTTTTTTTCTGTTTAAGTGTGAGAGGGAATCTAACGCACAAGCAACAGATCCAACAACAACCATACCGACTACAGTTAAGCGTAAGTCAAAGCTGCTTTCCTTTTTTTTTTATTAAGATTAACTATTTTGAAATAACCACTGGCAAAGTAAAAAAGTTTGAAATTATGGTTTTTGAAGTCTTTCTTCCTTTCAGTGGTATGATTTAAAGATTTTCAGTTTACTTACATAGCTACTCAAAAATTTACACACTGAAATTGTTTAAAGTGTCCGTAGTGTTTCATTGTTGCAGTTTTATTTAGCGGAAGCTTTTGTCCAATATGACATACGTCTGAAAGTAAGTGCAACATTGACAAGAACCTTGACCAGAGGGAGCATCATTAGTTATTAACATTAGTAATGTTAACCGTGCACTTGGTTACGCAGCTACTGTATATTTGCTGACCAGCAATCTGTCATTTGCCATCCTTCTCCTTGATCAGGAGCACAGCTTGGTTTGATAAGTCCACCTTGTTGATCTACTTTTTTGTACTAGAACTAACTGTGCACCAATGTCTATACTGCTCATATTATCATGTATGTTTTTTATGTTGTTATGTCTGAATGTGAATCCGCTGCAAACCAAATCGCCCTTCAAGGGACAAATGAATAAAATGAACTATGAACTATGAACTAGTTAGTGGAACATGCTGCTTCAAGTCTGTTGGGACACTGTGCTGCCATTTGGGGCTCTAATTTCGTAGACCAGGTGCAAGCGCAGGCGCACCTGCCCTGCGCTGGCCTTCGCCGTGCTCACAGGGTGTGACCGGCGCACTTTGCAAGTTTCCTGCAGTGCCAAGAGAGGCGCACTCAAGGCGCAGAGGAGCGCAGAGGGGCGCAGAAATCGCGTCCACGCCCACGTCTCTGCCTCTCCACGCAAATGTCAGAGTAGGAGAAGAATAGACGTGAGTGGGATTAACACAGCCGATCGCTGTCTTCACCAATCAAATGAGCGCCTCCCCTCGCCTTTAAATGCGCTGCGGCCAAGGCGTAGCGTCTGATTGGTCTGAATGATCCCCGCTGCTGGAGACGGTCAGAGCCATGGATGTATTATAAGAACTGGATAGCGTGGCTCCGCCTTCCACCATGTAACGGATTTGAAGCCAGAATATCTTCCGTCAGGGCGCCGCCATTGTGCAACCAGTAGAGAATTTGGGCCATAATCCGGACGCAGCTGTCATAAACGATCGCAACACTCCTCAGCATACGCCGTACACAATCATTGTGAAGCTGCCGTAAACCGCGGTCATTTTTAAACTCTTATAACTAATAAAAAAGAAACTTTTCAGAAAAAAGAGGACTTGGAAAACACGCAGCCCAATAATACTTTAATGTCACTACAGCATACGGATGGGAGAAATATTTCTACGAGGTGTAATAATTTTTTGAAGTTTCACTTCGGCCCGTCCAGATGAATGGGGGAGACGGATTTTTGACCTATACTGCAGCCAGTCACCAGGGGGAGCAGTTTTCGTGGCGGCTTCAATTTTAGCCTAGCATCATGGCGTCCATGTTTTTTACAGTCTATGGTCAGAGCTGCTGTCATTCAGCAGCTGGGAGAACAGACTGGCCATCGGGGTGCGCATTGGTCTACGCATCACCGTGTGGGCCAGCTCCTGGGACAGATGTAATCTGTTCCTTTGTCAGTATGCCTCTGTTGCCTCTGTTTTCAAGGACCTTTTCAAAACAAATCCCATTTCGACCCCTTCTGTTGAGTCATTCGAACATATTACTTTCAAAGTACTCTCCTCCAGCCCCCTTGTTACCTCGATTATCTACCGACCACCCAAACCAAATCCATCCTTCCTCTCTGACTTCACTGACATCATCACCCAGCTATCAGCCCACTCACCCTCCGTTCTACTTCTTGGGTACTTCAATTTCCACACTGACAATAAGAACTGTAAACATGCCTCTGATTTTCTGGACCTCCTCGACTGCCTCAACCTCTCTCAACACGTCAATTTTCCCACCCACTCCCACGGCCACACCCTGGACTTAGTCTGCATCACCGGTTTCAACATTCAAGAACTCACCAGTTTCAACCTCCATATCTCTGATCACCTTGCCATAGTTTTTGATATCCACCTCCCAACCCTATTCCCAAAGAAAAACGCACCATGTCCTATAGAAACATCAAATCCATCTTGCCTCATGACCTCTCAGCTTCACTCAGCACTGCCATAATCACCCACCCCCCTCCATCAATGGACACCCCGGACAAACTTGTCACCCACTACAACAGCTGTCTCTCCACCTGCCTCAATCAGTTAGCCCCCTTAAAAACCAGAACTGTTTCTTTCACTAACCCTGCCCCCTGGTTCACCCCTCATCTCCACCACCTGAAATCCAAAAAACGCCAGCTAGAGAGACTTTCAAGAAAAACAAGACTCACTGTTCACATTCAAGCATACACAGACCACCTCCAACTATACAGATCCGCCCTCATCCACGCCCGCTCCAACTACTACTCCAATCTCATCAACACCGGCTCAAACAACCATAAAGCTCTCTTCTCCACCATCAACAAACTCCTAAACCCCACCAACAATACCTCTGACTCCTTCACCACTGAAAAATGTAACTCCTATCTCTCATTCCTTCAAACAAAAATCGACAGCATTTACAGTTCCCTACCCACACCACCCCCCTCTCATGTCTCCCCCCTCCCCACTGCACCTCTCATCACCTCCCCACTTTCCAAATTTTTACCCATTTCCCAAGCCGACCTGTTTAAAATCATAACTACTATGAAATCCTCCACTTCCGTCCTCGACCCCATCCCCTCTTCCCTTGTGAAAGTCTGTCTCCCCACCATCTCCCCACTTATCACCGCCATCGTCAATGCCTCCATCACCTCCTCCACCGTTCCTCCGTCTCTGAAACTGGCTGCCATAACCCCCATCCTCAAAAAACCTGGACTCACCCCCGACGACCTCCACAACCTCCGCCCCATTTCAAATCTCCCATTCATTTCCAAAATACTTGAAAGAGCCATTGCATCCTAGATAAAGACCCACCTCACCAACAAGAACCTGTATGAACAATTTCAATCCGGATTCCGAACCCACCACAGCACAGAAACTGCTCTTCTTAAAATAACCAACGACCTCCTCCTCTCCTCAGACTCTGGCAAACTCACCATCCTCATCCTCCTGGACCTCACTGCCGCCTTTGACACCATCAATCACTCCATCCTGTTATCCCGTCTCAAATCTCATCTCCTCATCACCAATAGCGCTCTCTCCTGGCTACAATCATATCTAACAGATCGGAAACAATTCATCTTCACCAACAGCTGCTCCTCCACTACTGCCCCCCTGTCCCAAGGTGTCCCTCAGGGCTCGGTGCTTGGTCCCCTCCTCTTTATCCTGTACCTCCTCCCCCTCGGTCAGATTATCCATCACCACGGTCTCCATTTCCATTGCTACGCAGATGATATTCAATTATACATATCCACCAATTCCATCAACCCCCAGACCCACTCCACCCTCTCTGACTGCTTCTCCGACATAAACTCCTGGCTAGAAAAGAACTTCCTCAAACTCAACAGTTCCAAAACAGACATCCTCATCATAGGTCCACATTCCCTCACCTCCGCAGCCAAAGATTTCCACCTCACCTTCAACAGCACCACCCTATCACCCTCACCCTACTGCCGTAACCTTGGAGTCATCTTGGACAGTTCCCTCAATTTCAACCAGCACATAAAATCAGTAACAAAAACAGCTTTCCACCACCTCAAAAATATCACCCGCTTTCGCCCCTCTCTCTCCTTCCCTGCAGCTGAAACCCTTATCCACGCCTTCATCACCTCACGCACTGACTACTGCAATAGCATCCTTTACGGCTCACCATCCACCCTCCTCAACAAACTACAGTACATCCAGAACTCCGCCGCCCGCCTCCTCACTCACACCCGTTCCCGAAAGCACATCACCCCCGTCATCACCACCCCTACATCCCCTCCGCTCCTCAGATTCTAACCTCCTCACCGTCCCTAGGACCAAGCACTGAACCTGGGGGGACAGAGCCTTTTCAGTTGCCGCCCCCTCTCTCTGGAACTCACTCCCACAACACATCCATGACTCCGTTGACCTCACCACCTTCAAAACCAGATTAAAAACACACCTCTTCCCCACTGCCTTCAACCCATAATCCTGTCTTGCCTTAGTCCCTTGTTCATTGCACTAAATTTTTACCTTGCACTGTCACCATTTTGCTTTTATCTGTTTTCTATTGTACACTTGTTTTTACCTGCACTTGTAACATTTTAATGTAAAGCGACTTTGAGTTTTTGAAAAGCGCTCTATAAATAAAATTTATTATTATTATTTTAAAATTTATTATTATAGGAGTACAAAATTAAGAGACAGTTACACCGCAGCTGGCTTATCCATTTATAATACTTGTGATCCACCTGCACTCCTGGTTTGTCATCGCCAAATAGCAGAGCCTTTGGTGAAATACTGTACTCCATTTTTTTAGATCACGTTAAAAATAAAGACTAAAATAGAGAAATATGGGAAATCATGGGTAAATCCTTAGTGACATACATTTATTTTATCTCCTTTTTCTTCGTCTTTTTTCCCCCTCTTTTCTTTGAATTTAATGAAAAGAGAGAAGCCAGGTATTTACTCAGTATCAGATCTTCGGGGTGTTTATTGTTGACCTGTAAGATGTGCATCAAACTTCCAGATGCTGTCAGGTTAAGTTTCCATTATGACAAACGGCTTTAATCCGACATCAAATGTGACGGGACAGCTAATATAGATACAAATGTATATGCTGGTTCAGACGGTTACATTAAATAGTGATTGCTGTGATTGTTTATTGCATTAAAATGTGCCTGACACTCTGGAAACCTGCCTCTGAGGCTTTGTTGACGTGTCCGCACATGTGCGCCTGTCACCAAATTACAGCTGCGGAAGGTGCGCTCCGCTTTGCGCCGAGAATAGACTAGGTTGGAGCTGGCGAGCTTTCAGCGCACTTTCTGCACTGTTTTTGGCCCGAAATTGGCACTGCGCCAACATGAATCTGCCGACACTTCCCCTGGTGCGCCGTCGACTCCCCCTGGTGCACCGTCACACCCATCTCTGCGCAGACGGTGTACCAAATTGTCAAATTGGCAGCACACGGCGGTGCGCCGGACGAAATTAACACTGCACGGGGTGCGCCACGAAATTAGAGCCCGCAGTGTTAGAGGCAGTGCCTGTTCTTGTATTTTTATTTTCCAAACCAAGCAATAGACAGAAACCTTGTGAAGTCATCCAAACATCATCATCATCATCATCATCATCATCATCATCATCATCATATCGATCTTCATCAAGTACTCATGTCATAGACATCGACATGATATTAAGCATTAGCGCCTGAAACTGTCTTACACATTTTACCACTGAGAACTTCAGATGAGAGGACTCCAACTGAATCAGTGTCCTCTAGTTCATTCCACCACTTGGGAACAACAGAGAAGAGTCTAAGTAGCGATATCATGCTGTACTCAAGGATATTTCTGGGTATTTTTCCTCCTCTCCTCACTGGCTTTGGTAAGAGTTTGGTTTACCAACTGGTCTGTTTGGTACATTCCTGTTTAGCAGTGGAGAGAGTCGACCTTGTCATTCATCATGCATGTTCACTTTGTGGTATTGGCTCAACTTGTCACAACTCTTCTCACTTCTTTTATATTTTTCCAGACAGAACTGTACTTGATACGTTACATATATAACCTCTGGTGAGGTTTCAAGCAGACTGTGCAGACTAAAATCTGACGTAAAGCACAGAAAATATCATCAGAGAATGTCATCATGAATTGCACTCTGATATCAACCAAGAAGGGTTAAGTTGGTACCATGACCTGAGAAGTCAATATTTATTTATTGTTTATTTCAATCATTTATAAATAAAACTTGATACAAAGAAAAAATAAAAGATCCCCAAAACTGAATGAAAAGGAGCAGAAAGATGAAAAACTCTTATTGTATCTGCCCCCTCTCACAGAATACAAATCAAAAAATCACAACAATATCATCTTTTAAAAGGTGTACACAACCTCTCTGCCACTACACTCTGCCAGTGAAAGACTGTCTCAGAATGACTCATATCATGGCTACTAGACTGTTCTCTGTTGTGTCAGAACGGTAGAATGAACTATCAGCTCTGTTTGATCCACAGAGGCGCTATCTACTTTTAAGATATTTAATTTGATGTTGATGTCAATAACAAGAGGATATGATTATGATGATTATGATGATGATGAAACTGAGGTGATTTTACAAGGTCTTTTGTCAATTGCTTGATTGGAAGAAAACAACCACTCTGGATCAGACTTGAAGCAGGTTGTTCTCTTAAAGATGATGTTCCCTCTGGTCTTGGATTGTTGCTTGTGTTGTACTTCCTCTCAGATATATGTCGCTTTGGACAAAAGCATCTTGTAAATGAACCTGTAACACTGTAACAAACAAATTATATATTCAATTCTGTTGTTGTGTTGCCCAGATAGATATTACAGATGTCCCAAGGATATTAGAAACAGTCCTTTTGGTGTGTCAGGTTTATCAGGGACTTGAGAATTTTTAAAATCTGTAATACACACAGAAAAGATACATGTGGCCTGCTCACCAGCTATGCACAACTTTTACCTTATGTTCTGGTGTAAAGTCCTCACTAAAGCCTAAGTTGGAACTGATTTAGTTCTAACTTAAATTGTGTCTCTGTCCAGCTGTACCCAAGGTCATCTTTCAAAGACAATGAAAAATGATGATGTTTTAATGTAGCCTACTAGACAAACTCTGCCACTTGGTAGCATCTGTCTTTTGTAAGACATGAGTTGCTTTGAAGGCATTTCAACTTATTATGTTAATTATGAGCATGAGAATGTTGATGTCAGCAATAACGCTGATTCAGTTGATGAAAATAATGTAACATATGTGGCAACTCCTCTGGCTCCTGGGACATTTTATACTTTCCTTGTCATCACAACATCTGGTGGACTTAACAGCACCGGACTGCCAGTCCCAACGTTCACTTGTTTTTCTCCAACCTCGTTATTTTACAAAAATTACGAAAATTCATTTCAAACTTTCACTTTGGGTCCTCTAATTTACTTGATGAAATGCAATATCTAAAGACTTTAAAGATTTAATAATGTTGTCTCTGTTATGTTTTTTTTCTAGTGCCTCATAATGTTGAGGATTTTGAGGCCATTGACCAAAATGAGACAAGTATAACTCTACAGTGGACTAACGTGGAAAACGACTTTTACGTTCTTAGTTATGAAGACAATGAGATACCCATCACTGCTTCAGATGATACCACAGTGACCTGGACAATCTTAAGTCTGACCCATACAACTAAGTATGATTTCACTCTCATCACTGTACTTAATACCATTAGAAGCAGCGGAGCCACCCTCACTGCATATACAGGTAAGAGGACATATTTTTCTTTATTTACCCATCAAACAAGAGTTAAAGCTCTATAAACTTTTAAAAAGAGGAAGTAATTTTGCCTTGAATCTTTTACTTTACCTGAGTAAATGATGTGTTTTTGCTCATTTGTTTTGGGAGTTTACTCACTTTGGCACAGTGGTGCAGGAGGTGGTGCACACACTCAGCTGGTGACCAGCCAAGGCTATAACCTGACTCTAGCTCACTGTCATCTGGGATAGACTCCAGACCCCCAAACCCTCAGAGGGTTAAGCGTTACAGATGATGGATGGGTGTACAAATATACTTAACATAACAGAAAATCACAGGTCCTATTGCTTTTGAGGCCACAAACATTTTTTGTTGTTAGGGTTTTATTTTTCATCAACAATTCAAAGATAGCCTATGCAATTTTATAAAAAACAAAAATCACACAAATTTTTGATGAGTTAATCTGTCACAGAATGCCCATAGAGCTGTATTTAATTTAAATGATTAAACTTTGCCCATTGAGGCCAAAATCATCCACATTTAAACAGTTATTAGTGGGATTTTTTGAACATATGGCCAGTCAGCGAAAAGCTGGTGAAAAAGAAAACATATAATAATTTAGAAAAAGTATAAAATTGACAAAATGTGACTCTGTTTAAAATTGACACAGCACAAAAATATCGAAATGTTCTAAATTAAATTAGCTGATTATCACTGACATGCAATTTACCCCTTTTTATTTCTATATTATTTTTTATCAACATGAATATCAGGGCTATAATTTAAAAACCTTGGTATATAAAGGCTTTCATTTCAAAAATGATTATATTTCTTTTTCATAAATGTCTGAGCAGTTTAAGAATTGGTGAAGATATCTTATGCAGTGTATTAAAATTATGAAATTTGTATTAACATTTCACAGTTTCATGACATTTCTGCCTCTGCCAAGTAGGTTCTGTGTCTGTTTCTTAGCAAGATATCCTGAAAAGTTACCAGAAGATTTTGATTCAAATTTCAGAGAATGTTGGTCATAGGTAACCTGACACGCTAGATGGACAGTTCAATTCATCCATGGAAATATTTCACTTGTCCATCTAGGAAAGAGATGTTCTCAAATATTTTCAGAGGCAGAACCTTCAAAAACAGCAGCAGCTTGTGATAGGACAATCGTTCGGCTCGTCACACTGATAACAGACCAATCCATATCAAACAATGCTGCCAAGTATGACGTAGCAGCTCGCACTGTTGTTAACTTAGCTTGAACTACCTTAGACTATTGCCTTACAATAATTTATATCACACAGATATATCATTTAACACTTATAAGTGGCATGAACCTCATCAAAGACAATCCCTGCCAAGTTTTCCCAGTAAACTTCTGAGGAGAGCAGATTTCGCCAAGTATCACTGAGTAACCATGATGACCACAGGCTATCCGGCATGTCTGTGGAGGACTTTTGCATCTCTCCTAGTTTCCCAGCAGGGGTCCCCGGTCAGGAGAGGAGCAAAAAAATGATTTCTCATAAGACAAGCTTCAAGTGATGTGCTTGCTTCCTCTTTTAAAGAAAAAAAAAATCAATTTCTGATAAAAAAAAAAACAACAGATTTTGAGACCACTTCAGAAGCTGAAATTTGTTTTCAACATGCAGTCATTCCCTGGTGTCTTCACATCTGCAGCTCCCACCTCTCTTCCCTGATTGGGCTGTTAAGCATTTAGCCGAGTGAAGTTGTTGGACAATGGAGGCTGGAAAGATGGATATGAAGGATTTCAGAATCAGGCAGATCCATCTGCTCTGCAAGGCTAGGTCATGGGACAAGGAATTAGTGATTAGAACTGCTGTCAAAATGATGTGACAAAGAATTATTGAAATGTGCTAGGCTGTGTAGCACAAGAAAATCAACAACACTTTCTCTAGTTGTAAACAGACTCTAATCAGACACTCAAAATGGCATATGAAACATTAAACTACTTAACATTTATATCAATGTCTTTATTCTTATTTAGTTGGTAAAAATTTTAGGTGCGGTAAAACTGGAAAAAATATAAATGTAGAGTAGTGCATGGCACTTTTATGGCATGTCCAATCTGAAGAATCAATATGCTGTCTAACTTTTTTTTATAATCAAATAAGATTTAACACAACTTACTGATCATCAATGCAGATATCTAAACAACCAAACACTTCTGGCACCAAAACATGGTCAAGATGATGTAGTGAAGTTAAAACGGAGCATCAAAGCTGGAGAGAAAGTTAATGCCTTTTGAATATGCCATTTTATTCTGCAAAGTTTTTTATGTTGTTTCAACAAATTCATGTCCCACCACACAGAAGTTTATACTCAACAGCAGGGTGTGTTAGTGGGCCTCTTTAAAAGATGATAAACCTTCATATCTTTATGTCTGAAATATCTACCTTTATGTTACATATGGCTTAATGCACTGGGGTAATGTGACCTCTCTTTTTAGCGCCTGTTTGGAGGTGAGCAGCAAGGTTTTGACCAACTGCAAGCACTGGATGGGGTTCAGGTTCAATCTAATGTAGTAAGAATTACAGTTGTCAAGGGGAGATGTTATAAATGTATGAACCCCCTCCCTCAATCTCTGGGAGAGAGTTGCTATTATATCATATATTTCAGCCAGAAACCAATTAACAGTAGAAACGTTGTGCGGCTTCTTCTTCTGTCGGGTAATCATGGCACCCTTAAAAGTCCCATGTCCTGAAAAATTAATGTCATTGCTTTCAGCCAAACCTAACAGAAATGTATTGTGCCATTTTAAAGGAAATGCCTCTAAAATTCTCTGTTTTTATGTAATGGCTAGACAAGCTCCCAATACATTTGTATGTTTTCTGCTTGTCACAGGCAGATGCTTTGGCTGTACTCACTTCTGTCAGACATGGTTTGGGCAGCCAAAAAGCATAGAGCTCATTATCGTAGCCTCCCACCCACTCAGACCTGAGCATTTCTAAGGAAGAGTTGCATCTGGTCCCCAACAGACATACAACTTCTAATTTAACTTAAATCCTTGATTAATAGACACACATGAAGACATTGGACCTGTAAAGTCACTTATATCACCTTTCTTTCCCATTTTGATTCTTCATCTGAACTGTTGCCAACTGTATTATTTGTCGTGTCTACATGCCTGTATGCATGTGTGATGACCTGTTTGTGTGAATGAGACACTGAACAATTGAACACAATAAATTAACCACTGAGTGTAAGAGCTGTAACTGTTTCCTCTCTGTGTCTTTTTGCTCTTAAGCTCCTCTGAACCCAGAGGTTTTAAAACCAGCCGATCAAAATGAGACAAGTATCACTCTACGGTGGAATAAAGTGAATGGTCTCAGTTATGTGCTTGTCATCAATGGAAAGGAGGAGAACATCTCTGCACCTGCTGAACAAGATCCTGTGACATACACAGTCTCTGGTCTCGAAAGTGGGACTAAATATGATTATACTCTTTTCACTGTGTTTGAAGATGTCAGAAGCAGTGGACTAACAGAGTCTGCAGTTACAGGTAAGATATTTTTTCTCACTTCCGACTTCAGAAATCACCTGATGACAATTCGGTGGTGACTAATTTAAATTACCCGGTAACAAACAGTGTTGGTCATCATTGTTAAGCCAAGGTGTGTAGGGTTAAGACCACTGCTGATTTAAGACCTGTTTCTGCTGGACTCAAGCATGACAATGACAACCCAATATGGACAAAGATTCTTTTTTTTTCTTTTGATAGATTTCTATCTAGACAGATGGATAAACTTTATTTTCTCTTGCTGGATGTTTGTCTTAAACAGCAGTGCTACTGGCTAAGGACAATTAAAATAACTGAATAACAAGAAGAATAAAACAATGGATAAAAAGCAGTATAACAATAACAAATAAGAGACTGGTGGCAGTAAAATAGGGTGAAAAAGTATAAAAAATATTATATAACAGTTGCAGGAGAAGAATTAAACTGCTTGTTTAGAAAAGATACAGATGTTTGAAGAAAAGAGAGTTATAGTGGTTTGTTTTGTGTTTGCTTGCTCTGTATCGTCTCCCAGAAAGAAGAAGTTCATATTCTAGAGCAAGAATATGTGAAGGATCAGTCAGAATTTTATGTGCCTGGTTAAGGACAACACTATCGAAGACAGACTGGAGGGAAGGGTTGTCTTTTTGACTTATCATCTTCATAGCAGATTTCAACAGTTTGGAGATCTTTGATTTGCTCTGGATGGAGAGTGCAAAACCAGGCTGCCAGTCCAAATCTCAGAAGGCTTTCAAAGATAGCATCAAAGAAAATGAACATAATTTCATGCCTGACACCAAACAGTCTTAGCCTGTTAAGACAATGCAGTCTTTGAGATAATTCGCTGCAGAGAAAGTCGGCATGATCAGACCATTTAAAAAAAAAAAAAAAAAATCCATGACCGTACCTAAATATTTGTAAGAGGCCCCCTGCTCTATAACACTGTTGCTGATTGGATAGGGGAAGAATGGGAGCCAGGCAGCAGTTCATTCAGATGAACAGGATTTATGCAGGATGCCCTGTATACCATCAGACCACATTGACTTCTTGGTGCTCACTTACGTAAAGAGGGATTGGACCTCCATGGGATCGATATCACCCAGTTAGAAAAGAGCAATTTTTGAAGGATCAGCCAGCCGAGGTGGGGAAGAGGACTGCAAGTCAAATCTCAGGAAGAAATCATTTAAAGTGTGAGCTTGGTCAAGATCGTCAGGGGTGACAAATCCCTTTTTACTTGTGGTCATCATATTTTTCATTCTCTTCATGGAGGCCCACAGTTTTTACTGTCATTAGAGTTATAGCTCTGCCTGACACTCCTGATGCCTCATTGTGGCCTCCCTTAAGACTGCATTCATTTCTTTTTCTGCAGTGCTACACCTGCCAGATATTTTTTTGTTTCATGTTAAAATCAACACTTCAACATCTTACAGGACTTTTCTTTGAAGGCTCAGAGAGTGTGTGCATGTCCCAGTTTACTGTGCAGTGAAGTGTTACACATTGAAGTTTAAGAAGAGCTTTAACCAGACTGTTGATCCACAGTCCACAGTTATTTAACACTAATCACAGTTCTGACAAGGCTATAATCGATTTGTCTTTGGGGATTTTCACACCCACTGCATGGTTAATTTGCTCTGATTGACTTGGAAAACTGCTACAAATTTGAATATTTCCTTTGGATTGTTTCATTTTCACATGGCTACATTTTAAGGTAGATCAGGTTAAGGCCAGGTCCCATTCTGGCAATCCAGCTGTGACTGCATGTTGATCATGTCAACATGTGATCAAGCATTTTCTGATCATAAACTATGATTTCAATTTAAATAGAAAATGATATTCTGAGGGCAGTGCAGTGGCACAGTCAGGTGGTGCAATATGCTATACATCAAGAAGGTTTTGGTTTTAACTCATTGTAGGGCCACAGTCTCCCTGTGTGGGCTTTGCCTGTTCCTCCATGTGTCTGTGTGGTTTTCTCTGTGTACTCTGGTTTTCTCCCACAGACCAAAACATACTTGTTCAGGTGAATGGTGACTCCTAGTTGTCCTTAGATGTAAGTGTGACCATGAGTGTCGCTTTCTATGGATCCCTGTGATTTGCTGGTGACCAGTTTAGCTTGTACGCTGCCTTTTGGCCAATGTCAGTCCCTGCCCCTCACAACCCCTGAAGTGAAAAGTGGTACTGAGAATGGATGGTAGGGCATTATGTTGGTGGACTCACTTCTTTCAGACATTATTTGGGCAGCCAATCAGCACAGAGCTCACTATCATAGCATTCCCACCCTCTCAGACCTGAGTATTTCCAAAGAGGAGGGAGTCAGAGCTGCATCTGGTCCCCAACAGAGATACAACTGCTCATTTTTCTAATTTCACTTAAATGCTTGATTAAAAGATACACAAGATATAATGTTATCAGTCAAACACAACAGGACATTGGACCTGTAAAGTCACTGATATCATCTTTCTTTCCCATATAGATTCTTCGTCTAAACTGTATTATTTACTGTCTGAATACCCAAATGAATGTGTGATGACCTGTTTGTATTAATAAGAAGTTGAACAAAAGAAATTAACCAGTGTACTTGCTGTAACAGTTTCCTCTCTGTGTCTTTTTGCTCTGTAGCTCCACTTAACGCAAATGGTTTAGCTATAGTTGATCAAACTGAGACAAGTATCACTCTGCGGTGGAATAAAGTGGGTGATCTCAGTTATGTGCTTGTCTTCAATGGAAAGGAGGAGAACATCCCTGCACCTACTGGACAAGATCCTGTGACATACACAGTCTCTGGTCTCGAAAGTGGGACTAAATATGATTATACTCTTTTCACTGTGTTTGAAAATGTCAGAAGCAGTGGACTTACAGAGTCTGCAGCTACAGGTAAGACGTTTTTTTTCTCTCTTCTGACTTCAGAAATCACCTGATGACAATTTGGTTGTGGCTTTTTTAAATTACTTGCTAACGTACAGTGTTATCAATATTGTTAAGTGAAGATGTGTAGGGTTAAGACTACTTCTGATTTTAGACCTGTTTCTGCTGGACTGAAACATCATGACAATGACAACACAGCATCCCTAAAATAATTTCATGTATGACTGGACAGAGATTCTTCATTCTTGTTCTTATATTGAAGTCAACACTCTAACAACTTACAGGACTTTTCTTAGGAGGCTTCAAAGAGGGTGTATGCATGTCCCAGTTTAATGTGCAGTGAAGTGTTACACATTGAAGTACGAAGAGCTTTTAACAGACTGTTGAGCCACAGTCCACAGTGATTTTAATATTAATCGCAGACCTGACAAGGCTATAACCATTCTGTCTTAGGGGATTTTCACATCTACTGCTTGGTTAATTTTTCTCTGACTTTGGAAAGTGTGTCAAATTTGCATATTTCCTTTGGATTGTTTCATTTTCACATGACTACATTTTAAAGTAGACCAGGCCAAGTCCCATTCTGGCAATCCCAGCTGTGACTACATGTTGAAAATGTCTACATGTGATCAAGCATTTTATGATCATATTTTATGATTTCAATATAAATGTGAAATTACGTTCTGAGGGCAGTATAGTGGCACAGTCAGGTGGTGCAATGTGTAAGACAGGAAGAAGGTTTTGGGTTCAGCTCATTGTAGGGCCACAGCCTCCCTGTGTGGGTCTTTGCCTGTTCCCCCATCTCTGTGTGGATTTTCTCTGTGCACTCTGGTTTCCTCCCACAGATCAAAACATGCTTGTTCAGTTGATCAGTGACTCTTAATTGCCTTTATATGTAAATGTGAGCATGAGTGTCGCTTTCTATGGGTCCCTGTGTTTTGCTGGCGACCAGTTTAGCTTGTACGCTGCCTCTTGGCTAATGTCAGTTCCTGCCCCTCACTTTTCCCTGAAAGGAAAAGTGATACAGGTAATGGATGGTATTATGTTTGTGTTTTTCATTAATTGTGGCCCACTTGCAGCACCCATAGAGATCATCTTGAGGCTGTGGCCCACTCTCTAGTAAGAAAGCTTGACAGAGATTTTGTATCAATGCCTTGATTTTATTTTTCAGCCATCTTGTTGTAAAACAATCAGGTAGTTATACTATAGTTATTACAGTAATCAATTTGACAGAAGACCTTTTCTTTTACCATCAGTTCATTTAGACATCTCAGAATCTCTATTTTTTAAGCATTAATTGCAGCAGCAGATTAAAGTCTGAATTTGGCACTATATCTTCAGCCTTATTGCTCCTTAGAGATTTTTTGTCAGGCAGAATTTGAGTTGCAATGAGATTGGGTCTTAAACCTCTTGTGAGTGTCCACAGGATGATAGTGAGTTGGTGGAGGAGAAAAACCAAGAGAGCAGTACTGCAGGGCAGAGCTTTAAGAGGCCAATCAGAGAAGATGACCTGAACATCTTGCAGCTTAAATAGGTTGTTAATTTGTGGGATATTTGTCAGGTATTTGGATGATGACATAAGTCAGGTGTAAATTCAGCACAGCTGTCTGTCTGAACTAGCTCAAAGGTCATGCCCCATTGGTGAGAATTTTGTTGAATTTTCATAAAATTAATAATTATAAAAGTGTAGAGATGTGTTATGGCATATGAAAGTTCTACATAAAAATTGTATTTATGTAATAGTATATTTCCATTGAAATCTGACTTTAAAATTAATAAAATGTTTCCTAATACTGAATGGCTCAAAGGTTAAATAAATATAAATCCATTTTATTCTGTTAGAACTGCAAAAACATCCTATTTCCTTACATTTGATCACACAGTACACTATCATCTGTAGTTTCAACACTTACACCACTGACACTGTACTCACATAGTGTGTTTAGATGCACAATCATAAACCCTTTATCGTCTGATACCTCAGCTAATCTAATTACATAAGTAATCATGTAAATGGAATAATCTACATTATTCAGAAAAAAAGGTATTTTGAGAATTCAAATTAACATCCCTTAATTCTTGCCTGATCTTTCTTTTTGTTGCATGTGTACAGCTTAATCTGATTCTTTCATTCATCTGTGCATAAGTCAAATATGGTAGCTGCGACAGGAGAAAACACCATCATCACCAAGGATAAATAAAGCACAACAAAGCAAGTCAAAGTGCAAGGCTACTTTTATGTTTTCTTTGACATTAGAGGAATTATGTTGGAGAAATGGGCTTCAGAAGGGTCAATGGTGAGTTAATACTAGTACAAACAGGGCTTTAGAGTAAGTAGAAAGGAAGGGACCACAGCTGTTGAAAAATGGTTTGATTCTTCATCAAGACAACACTCCAGCTCACATTTCCTACAGAGATACAACTGCTCCTTTTTCTAATTGAACTTGAGTCCTTGATTAATAGACACACAATATATGATGTTATCAGTCAAACACAAGAAGACATTGGACCTGTAAAGTCACTTAAATCACCTTTCTTTCCTAATTTTGGTTCTTCATCTGAACTGTTGCCAACTGTATTTACTGTGTCTACATGTCTGAATGCATGTGTGAAGACCTGTTTGTGTTAATGAGAAGTTGAACACAATAAATGTATCATTGAGTGTGAGAGCTGTAACTGTTTCCTCTCTGTGTCTTTTTGCTCTCTAGGTCTTCTAAATCCAGATGGTTTAGAACCAGTCGATCAAACTGAAACAAGTATTACTCTGCGGTGGAATAAAGTGCGTGATCTCAGTTATGTGCTTGTCTTCAATGGAAAGGAGGAGAACATCTCTGCACCTGCTGGACAAGATCCTGTGACATACACAGTCTCTGGTCTTGAAAGTGGGACTAAATATAATTATACTCTTTTCACTGTGTTTGAAACTGTCAGAAGCAGTGGACTAACAGAGTCTGCAGCTACAGGTAAGATGTTTTTTTTCTCTCTTCTGACTTCAGAAATCACCTGATGACAGTTTGATTGTGCCTAATATAAATTACCTGCTAACATACAATGTTATCAATATTGTTAAGTATTGTTAACATGTGTAGGATTAAGACTACTTCTGATTTTAGACCTGTTTCTGGTGGACTAAAGCATCATGACAATGACAACACAGCATCCCTAAAATAATTACATGTATGACTGGACAGAGATTCTTCATTCTTGTTCTTATGTTGAAGTCAACACTCTTTAACATCTTACAGGACTCTTCTGTAAAGGCTTCAGAGAGGGTGTATGCAACAGTGAGTCAGTTATACATCAGCTATAACTTGTTTTTTTTATTTAACCTGCTGTTTATCAAGTTTTATACAGGACATTTGCTTGCAGCATGTCCCTACTTAGTCTAAAATAAATATTGGAAAGACCTTTTTATCCTCCACTGAATACTTATGAATGAATCCAGTGGTAACTAATTCCGGCTTTAAATAAATTCATTATATGCGTTAAAATTTGATATACCAGTGCGTTCCTTGGACAAAACAGTTACCAGTGCATCAGAAAACACCATCATCATCGAGGATAAAGAAAGCACAACAAAGCAAGCCAAAGTTCAAGGCTTGATTTTTTTAAAATTTTATTTTTTTTTCCTTTATCCTCCTGAGAACCGGAGAAAAAAGTGTCTTACAATTTCTTTTTTATGTGATTTTCTTTCTATTTGGACCTAAACAAACACCTTACCATTTTGTTTTTTTTAAATATATTTTTATTTTTAATTTTACAGCATGTCCACTGAGGAGGACAACAGGTCGATTTTCGTGTGACAATCGCACTGAATTTAGAAGATGAAAAAAATAAGCAAATTATATCTTTGCAGTGATATTAAGTCATGAACACATTCAATTTGATTAAAAAAAAACCCTGAAAAGTTGATCAAAGAACACAAGTTCTGTAAGAACGCTGCAAATCTAACTCCCAGTCTTTGGCTCATGAATGCATTCTTGCCCTGATAGACCTCGAAATCCAGAACAATGACCTTTTGAATTCTTTACTTGTAGTACTAGTAAAGACAAAAGATTCACTTGTAGACATAATTTAAATGAAGCAGGAGGGGTTCTAACCAAAGTCAGCACACTGTTTGGGTGTAATATTTTAAAAAGCCAATGGGAAGCCTGAATTTGCATTTCCCCACCTTCTTATTAGTAAGTAAGGCTTAATAGTAGTACTAGTGAACATTTTTAAGTGTACTAGTATTACTAGTGACACTTTGGCATTGGAGTGAAGTTTACCTGTGCACTAGTTGACTAAGGCCCTGTTTACACAACAATGATGTCCCCAGAAAAGGACAGGTTTTCCTTTGCGTTTTCAAAAGCACTCCTCAGTCACATGGAGATGGTGCTAAAATAATGCACATTCACATAGATTTACGAGAACGACTACAAACACGGTAGCGTGCATGCCATTCCAGTAGTTCGGGATGTAGGTTTGTCCTTAAACAGCAGTGTTACAACATGCATCTACACACTAAAGCCTTCTGGTGAAGACAAACTTTTCCAAACATCAGTCTTTGGCTAATACAACAAATGTGTCTCAATAGCTGCAGCAAATCCACATTTTGTTGTACGCGTGGTCTCAAATGTTTGCAGATTCAGGCACTTGGGGCACCATTTTCTTGTAAATAGAAGGTGCAAACGCAAAAAAAAAACTCTTAATTTTCAGCCGTTTTTCATTTTGTGTTAAAAACTGAGTACATGTACTCGTAATTTGAGTACTAGCAGAGCTTGCCAAAGTTTGAGTCCAGTAGGGTGCAAAGTTATGATCAGCAATTGAGTGACCTGAAATGGAGGCTAGGTGGAAGTTAAAGTGGGGTCAGAATTGGAGCCAGATCTTTGAAGTGGTTTGTACTACAATGTTAAATGAAAATTTAGAAGGTGATAAGGGCAGAGGGGAGTGAGCTAGGGCAGAGAGCGGGGAGGAGCGTGATTCTAGAATGCACCAGTCGATCGTTAGGAAGTGAAGGCAGAACAAAATTTTCTGAATACTGGTGGCACAGTAGTAGAACATTAAATTAGGTAGAGCCAATCCACCAACAGCCCTTGGTTTCTGAAGCACTGATTTACTAATTCTGGGGGTTTTGACAGTCCAAATAAAGGATGTCATGCTATCAATCTTTTGAAAAAAAGACTTTGTTATACAAACAGTAGACAACTCAAGACAGAAATTCTAAAAAGATATTCATCTTAACAATCTGGACTCTGCCGCCCAGAGACAAGGGGAGACTGCCCCAATGAAGTCTGTCTTCATCAACAAGACCAGAGGTGATAAATTTACTTCAGACATAGAAGACAATGAGCAAGTGATATGGATACCGAGGTGTTTGATACCAGTCAAATTAATGCAAATAGGACAGTTTGTTTGGTCGATGTGAGGTATGTGATCATCAATCAGGAAACTTTTGGAAGTTTAATTTATATCTAGAGAAGGAGACACATTCTTCTAGAATAGGGACTGCTTCATGGGCTGAGGATTCTGGGTGACTAAGGTGAAGAAGAAGATAATCTGGGTATGATGATACCTTGTGTTCAATCCCAAACAAGAGATAACTACCAAGGCTGAGGATGATCTAAGAGTAAATGAGAGTGGTTCCATTGCTATGGCGACTTTTGGACTCTTTTTCACGGGTGTTTCTGCACAGCCATTTTCTTTGTAATGTAAAAGAGTGGAACTTGCTGAAAATGTGCGCTGCTTATATCTGATGTGTATGATGGTAAAATCACAGATTTATGATGTCCTACATTCAAAATGTAGACAGCAGAGCACAATGGTTATGTGACTGGTGCTGAATTTTTCTTTTAATTATATCAGCTTATGTGCTTTGTGCTTAGACTGAAGGCCTTCTCATACCAAGTCTGTTTTACCCATCCATACTTTTATCATGTTTAATATAATATTTATACACTGACTGCAGCAGAGAAAATTTTGTCCATCTTCATTTTTTGGAACATGTATGATATTCTGCATTTTTTTTTACATCCATTCCAGACATTTTATTGGAGTTTATTGACTCTTTGGAGCAGCAGCTGTAGAGAAGGCTGTGATCTTAAGGGACGGAGTATCTCAGTGTGACCCTTCCTTGGGCAGACTTTTTTTGCCAGGGTCAGACTGCAAGATTTATGCACGATTATGGCTCGACCCAACTGTCAGGTTTTGTGACCCGTCGGCAACAAAAATCAGACGTTCCATCTGTTGTAGTGTCAAAACGACTGACAAATACAGACCAGTCTTAGACACCACACGACTCCACCACAGAAAGTCTATTTTGTCTTGACTCACATGACCTGTTCCTCCTCATCAAAGATATTGAACAATAAAAGTACAGAGAGCTCTGCATATGCAACAATGCAATGCTTCTTGGTAGTGTCTTATCATTTTATTTAGTGCAGGTAATTTCTGGTTGTTGCCCGTCCTTCTTTCTTTTGTAAAACACTTCAGGTTGCACGTGTTTTTTTATGTTTATTAATGTCTTATTCAAATAATGGGTTATAATAATAATAATAATAATAACAATAATAATAACAATAATAATAACAATAATAATAATAATAATAATAATAATAATGAGTTCGATAAACTAAAGATGAATACAAGAAGAATGCTTTGTTTCAACTTCGTTTTCATCAGTTTTGTGCATGTTTTGAATTTTTGTCTCTAAATAAGAAAATGTCCTGAGGAAAATTTTGGAAAACTTCTTTGAAAACTCTTTAGAAAAAAAAAAATCTTTAGTCAGTAAGCTTATCTTTATTAGCAACTGATTTAAATGAAACCACATCACAGCTATGTTATGTGTTGTTTTAAAGATGCAAAACCAATGTTCTTGTGTTTGTTATTTTTTTTCCACTTAGTTTTTAAAACACAATATTGTTTGATTTGAGTTGTTGTTTTATGGTAAGGCTGCATTTTCATTTAAGTTTAGTTGTTGAAAATGTATTTCTTGTTGTGGCATAAGATTTTGTTAGAGAGACTTTACTTGATAATGCCAATTTACTATATATTTACATAGAGATTATCATCAGTCTTCTGAGCTGACATTGTGCTGATCATAATGAAACATAAAGAAGAAAATTGACTTTTATTCTGCCATTTTCAATATTCCATTAATTTTTTTAACTATCAGGACTCAGAGTTATTTAATTAACCCAACAGTCAAAAGGTGCAGCATTTTGGTTTAATTTGATTCTCAGTGCTGACGTTGTTTGGAGCTTGTGCCCCACTGCAAGGACTGATCTGTGTTAGTATGACAGTAGTATGATGAAATAATACAATGTCACAGGACTAATGAAAAATTAGTAGCATTGATAAACCATTTTTTCCCTTTTTGGTTTTGAAAAAAAAATGCAGAACAGGGTCTGATTGACTTCTATCCCAACTTCTCAATCAGTTGACATCAAAATTTGAAGGCTTTACAAGTTTTTTAACTACTGAATTTACAATTGAAAATAGAAATCAAAGCATGTAAAGTACTGAGAGTAAAAACTTACTCATCAGCTGCTGTGTAGTTGAGTAAATGACACATGGTTGTACAAAATCCCAATGTATATCTTGACTTGGCTTATGATTATGACCCTGGTATAGGCTCTTCTTGAGATTCTGAAACATAAATGTTCTTTTTCAGTTTTGTAAATCAAAACGTACATTCTTTATTGGTGATACTGAAGTTTTTTTCTTTTATCAGAGCCCTCAAAGGTGGCTGCAGTCTCTGTCAAACGCACTGTGGACAGCCTTACCCTGGAGTGGAACAATGCGAGGACAGACTGGACCTACATTGTAGAAATAAATGGAGAAACCAAACATCCAGAAAGTTCCAATGATGTGGTGTCACTTCAGGTGTCCTCTCTTGAGCCTGGAACAGAGTATAGTTTTAACGTGACCACAGAGTTCTCTGGACTCAGGAGCCGTGCTTATGAAGACTTCACAGTCACAGGTACACACACCTCTATTATTCTGGGAGTTTGAGCAATTTGAATCAAAAATGTTGTACATTTGTAAAATACTGACAAGTCTTAATTCTTTAAAACTTGAGTTGATGCTTTTTAAAGAATGCTGTGGCAGTTTTAACAAACAAAGTATAATGTTAATATTTGTTTGTCATTTCAGCCATAGACTGTGCAAGTGTTCCCTGGGTCATTACAAACTCATCAATCAATGGAACAGTTGAAGGATTGTTCTCCACGGCAACAGCATCAAATCACACAAACACTCAGTTAAATCTGAAGAGGTCCACTGTGTTGTTCACTGACCTTTACCCTGGGGACACCTATGAGATATCTCTGGTGTATGAGAAAGACTCCAAGACATTTGACCAGTGTAGACACACACTGACTATCAGTAAGTACCAGTCTCTTGCTCTGTGCTATCTTTATATTTGTCTGCATTTTTAACAGGAATAATCCTAAACTCGGAGTATTTTTTTATTACCTCCGCCAAGGAGGTTATGTTTTCGGGAGAGTTTGTTTGTCTGTCTGTCTGTCTGTGAACAAAATAGCTCAAAAAGTTATGGATGAATTTTGATGACATTTTCAGGAAATGTTCAGTATGGGAAAAGGAATAAGTAATTTAATTTTGGTGTTGATCTGGATCATCGTCTGGATCCGCCATGATGAAAAATGTGATTTTCGTGAATAACTACTGAACTAAAATAGATATTATGAATCCAGTTGCTAATGGTAAGTTTTCATGGTCAAGGAATCTAAATACTTACATGAAATAAAGGTAGGACTAATATTTATGGTGAAAATCACAATATGGGAGAGGGCTGTGGTGCTGGCAGAGGTCTGTGCTCTCCGTGTGCTTTTCTAGTTGTTTTAAGTGATATTGATGGTTTTGTACAGGAGGAGTCTTGCCCCCCAGCAAAAAGCTTTGCAAACCAAAGACATGAACATTGATATTAGCCTCAAAACACATGGGAATGAAGTCAAAGGTCAGATCATGGAGCTTGTGCGGTTCTACAAGAAGAATCAAGTTCATAATGTTAACACCATGTTGACACTAGTGGGATTTTCATAAATCCTATTTGTTGTTATTGGAGAAATGCATGATTTTTGTGGAAGTCCTTGACCCATATAGCCAGTGATACAATTCTGTATGTTCACTCTGACTATATATATGTTGTAGAGGCATAAAACCATCATGTTTTAGATTTAATATTAATTGTACTGGATTTTTTTCTGTTTTTCTGCACAGATCCTCCAGATTTAAATGCTTATTGTAAGTTCTGGGGAGGTGGATATTCAATATATATTGGCTGGGACAAACCAGACGGTGTTTGGACTGCAGTCGAGGTGAAGACGGACATAACATCTTTAAATGTAAATGGCTCTGAGGCACATGTTGAAATAGGAGGAGCCCAACCAGCTAAAACATATGAGGTGTCTGTAGCAACACGATCAGGACCTGTTAGGAAATCTACGCCATATGTTTTTCAATGTCAAACTGATCCAAGAGGTGAGTTTGTGATGTTTTCTCTGGAAATAAAAATTTAATTCAGTTTCATTTTCAAAGGGAAAATCATTATTCTGCTGTTTTGTATCATGTTCATTTCTTTTTCTACTCAAATAAAGAAGATAAGTCCACTTTGGGTAAATGTCAGTACAAATCACTCTGTATTGAATCTGCTTTTTGTTGCAAAGCATTAAAGCAGGTTTTGGTCTTTGCAGGAGTTATCGCAGGCTCAGTGATCCGTATGCTAATTTTGGTCATCCTGGTGTGTTTGGCTGCCTTCATTTTCTTTCGAAGACCAGATATCATCAGGTTGGTTCTGCTTCAGTGACTTCTATCAGATTTTTTATGAACTAGACTTGATCACTCAGCTTTAGTGCTTCTTTCCAACAGGAAAAATAAACCATTCAGCAGTAGCTCCAGACGGTCTGATAAAAAGCCAAAGTGAGTATGGTTTAAGTCATCACCTTCAATATGAACAACATCGTCAACAATATGGAGGGAGAATTACTGCATGGTAGTTTTATGTATCAGGGAGGTGTTTGTACACTACAAGAGAGTAAAGGAACAGTGATGAATCACTTGATCTCTCACCTTAAACTCCCAAATTTAACAAGTTTATTGTCAAATCAGAGAGAACATTTGTGCAAAATCTGACAGAAATCTTTCAAGAACTCAAGTTGAAGTTCACAAGGAAGCCATGATTATGTTGCCTGAAGACATTTGACCTTGCTCCACCAAAAGTCTTTCCAGTTTGTTTTTGGGTCAAAGGTGACATTGGTACAAAATATTAAAGAAAAGCATCTTTTAATTAGCATTTTCAAACAGGGAATGAACATAAATCTCTGTAACCCTTGACTCTCAAAATCCAGTTTGGGGTTGGTCCACCAAACTTAAATTATTTAAATCCATTTTTTTTTTTTAATCTAGAAAAACACTTATTTAACTATTTCAAATGAACATTGGCCAATCTTAAGTGGCTTTATTATTTTTTGTATACGGCATTTAGGACACATGCATATAAAAAGCATGTGTAGAAGCATGTCTACTAATTCCTTCATTATTAGCCATATTTGTCATTTTAGGAGACCCAAAACTCAATTAAATAAATTTGTTATCATGTCATCTATTATACAATTGTAAACACGATGGACCAAACATTAAAAAAAAAATGTGTTTATTATAATTTTTTTTCTTTAGAAAATGATTAAGTAACAGAATGAACAACAAAAAGTTGTACTATGTGTGCATGCATGGGTGGATGTGAATGTGTATGTTTCAACTTGGGATTTTTGAGTTGAAGAAACTTGTGCCATGAATGATGCAAACCATGGTGTCACTCTAGTTGGTGACCTCTGCTCTACACAAAAGCACCACTTCAACTTGCTTGTTGCTCATCGGGGGAATGAAATAATCAGTCTTACATATATTTTACATGTATTTATAACTTTTGAATTGACAGGACAGCAGCCCAGATGTGTAAACTCTCTAAGTGTTGTTGTTACAGTGAGCTCTCTGAGGTACAGCAGAGCAGGGGCCAGTGCTTTGATTTACTTTAGAGAGTGCATGTATGGTTGTGTGTGAAAGTATGCTAAAGACATATAAGACATAAAAAGTTCTACGGTAAGGTCAAGGTGAGATCAGTCTCTCCACTTCAGAGACACACAGATACATCCAAACACAGACAAACCCATGCAAGCGCATTTAAAGGGTTAAAATAAAATAAATGATTAAATATTGACATTTTGATTAGGAGTGAAGTTGACTGAATAATTTGAGCACAAAAAGTAAAAAAAGAAAATCATCTGATGTTTTTATAGCAGTTTAAAATAATAATAATAAAATAATAAAACAAGTTTTTTGTTTCAGTAATATTAATTTTTACTAGTTTCAATTGAATAAATCATTAAAACAGTGGACTTTACTCAGTCCTGTTCCTGATACTCAGTCCTGTTTCTCTTTATATGAACAACAGGACTGAAAAAGTAACAGGACTGAGTTTTTGGCATAGAGTTAGCAAATACATGAAATATAGACACTTGACGTTCTTGATAATCACACGAGGACACTGAGCACAATCTGAGTCTCTAAGAATGTGCTTTTTTTTTTTTAAGATTAATAAGATAAAATTAAAGTAATAGGACAGTATGTTAAGATTGATCTTAGTCATAGATCAAATATTATATAACATACAGAAAAATGAATGAAGGAACTTAGTTTTGGTCTTCTCATGGCCTTAAAAGATCCAATCGATGCAACTTCCTGTTGTGCATATGACTTGTGCAATGTTCCTAATTAATCAGATGGGATAATGTGTTAGGGTAACAGGACTGCGAAAGAACCTAGGGACCCAACTAAAATGTGTATTTTTACAAAGAATTTATGAATTTGTTTTGAAAATTTTTTTGTGAAGCATAGTTGGGATAAAGAAATACACAAAAATGCAAAAAATGACATATACTTTGAAATTTACACTTACATTTTTACTCTAAAGAGTAATGTTATAGAGTGGGTACAGGTGAAAAATGCAGTTTTTTTCAGTGTTCAAGGTCATTTTTACTAATCCTTCCCATCTTATGTGTTTTTTTGCAAATAGATTATTGTGCAGGACACTTTCCTGTACAAGAACATGTATTTAATATTTAATTCATATGTATATTTGGACATATAATTTCCTGGGGACAGAAAAGGCACCCATTAAGAGAAATGACCCTTAGGCTAACTTCAAGTGGGAGTGGGCGAATGTGCAACATAGGTATTGTTTTATCTGTATCAATGGAATCAGTTTTTGTTTACATTCATATGTTCAGCAACGTGAGTCATAGGAGCATCAAGTAATCATAGGAGGCCATACAACAGAGGTACTTATGGTAAGAGGTAATCTCAATAGATATGATAAGAGTTCTTCCTCTTTTTGTTCAAAAACAACGTAAACGACCTTACTTCACAACAACGTAGAAGCCCAAGGTATTTATAGATGCTCCCTAATGTTTGCAGCCCTCATTCAATCCTCATTGAAGAAGCCCTGGATGAGTCTGCGTGTAAAATCCGAGTTAGTATATTGTCAAGATGAACCTGTTTAATATTGATTATCAAATGATTACAAATACACCACAGGCCTGTTGTGGGTCTTATTTCATTTTATCATTATTTATTTTTATTTTTTGTGTTATTTTTGTTTGTTTGATTGTTATTATTATTATTATTATTATTGTTTATTTTTATTTTATTCGATTTTTTTGTTGTTTCGTATATTCTGTAAAACTAAAGTGGATATACTGTCTGTAAGATGTTTGATTGAAAAAGGAAAATAAAATAAATAATCAAAAAAATTAAACTGATATGGTAAGAGTCAATAAAGCATTTTCAAAAGATATAACCAAATTTATGGGACCTAAATATTCATACAAAAGTTGCATCAGAGGGAGTGTTATTTATTTTATCACGATGCAATAATTTATGCATGATAATCAGAAACTAAAGTGATTCTTGTTTTATTCTTCTTCAGAGCCATTCCTGCAGAGAGGTTTCCAGAACACTTCCGTGAACTAGGTGTGGACAGTAACAGGGGTTTCAGTGAGGAATATGAGGTATATTAAGGAAGCTCATTATCTTTGCTCTTCCTCTTACTTTGTCCAGTAAACTATAAACCTTTCTGGTCATGGTTATTGATGTAAGTTGACCTTTTGTTTGTCACATGCTTCGTTTTCTGCCAACTTTCACACAGAGCCTTTCGCCTGTTGGCACCGAGCAGACTCATAAGAAAGCTACTCTGGAGGTGAACAAGCCGAAGAATCGTTCCACCAACGTGCTGCCGTGTAAGCCTGTGCTCTGACTGATGTGTCATGATGTCAGACACAATTAAGATTCACTGAATGGTTCAGATTCACATCATCTTTCTAGTCATGGAATTATAACTTTATAATTATTTTTATGAGTTTGATGCTGTTAAACCAGCTTCTCTCTTTCTAATCTTAGATGACTGGTGTCGAGTGAAACTTACAGCCTCAGATGGGAGGTCTGACTACATTAATGCCAGTTACATGCCTGTAAGTATTACTTTTATTCACACATATAAATACACTAAAACATATACACACACTCCCGTGTATTGATTAGACTAACTTTGGATTTAATTATACTAAGCGCAATTGTGTGATCACAGTGAATAAATAAACAAAACATTATTGGTTTAATTAAAATAAATTAATGAATTAAAATGTAACAATATTCACAATAACAAATATAACAAGAATTAAACCCCAGATTCCAATTAAGTTGAGACATTCACATTTTTAGTACAGATATCTGGAATATTGGGAACATATGACTGAGATAACAGGAGCCATGTTACATTGACTAAACAGTCAGCATGTGTGTCTGTGTAAATTAAGTGCTGCAGGGATGACATGCACTCAGAATTTTAAGACCAGTTGAAAAATTGCAATAATTTACATTTTCCTCTGTTGGATCTTAATAAGGGTCTAAGCTGCACTTCAAAATGCAAAAAGAAACAATGGGAGTGAGACAAAAAAAACAGAGTAAACAATTTATTGCAAGCAACAATTTAACTAAAATAGGCTGTCCATCATTTTGATCAGGAGTGTATTTCTGTATGTAAGCCCATTTGTAAACATTTCACATGTTCCATCAACAAAGCCTGTTTTTTATATATTTTTTCCTCATTGCAAAAAATAATCCTTTCAGCATTAAACAAATAAATGACAGGTACATTTTTGTTAGTCCGGATGATCTAAGGCTGCGTTTTTCACAGCACAGAAAACAGTCAAATTCTTCTAGTTTTTGTTGCGTTTTGGTCTTGCGTTTACACTGAAACGCGTTGCATTTTGTCTGAAAACGGTAACTTTTGAAAACGGGCTCCAGAGTGGATAGTTTTCGATACGCTCTCCATGCAGCTCCATGTAAATCCGCATCAGAGCGTTTCAGGGTGAAACACTGACGTCACCACATGTGCAGTACTCTTTCACATGAAGGCTGCGCGTGCGCAGGAACAACAACAGCATCGGCTGTCTGCCGTGTAACATGTGTGAGTCTCTTACCATGCTCGGTTTGTTATCCGGACATAACTATCCAGACAGATTTGTTGTTCGAAATGATTTGTTGTCCAGAAAATAAAATATTAAGTTGTTTTTTTATCATATTGGATTTTATGGTTTTAACTTTATCTTGTCTGCCCCTAAATGTTGCACTTCAATGTATGTTTTTGGGGTCGTACAGTACTTTGTTCAACATGTTAAACAACAAGATGTGCTTGTTTAAACGTGCTTTATGAACACGTTTTGACTTGACTTGACCTTATTAAGGAAACCATACCAAAACAATTGTTCTAAAGTCCAAAGACTTTAAGACAATGGTACAACAAGTGCAAAGGAGCTGACTTATTTCTGCCCCACTCCTTAAAGGTGTAGTGTGCAGAAGTTGGCAGCATTTCTCTGAACAAAACAGTAAATATAGGATACAATGTCTCTATTTGTAAAGTCTGTCAAAACAGGTGCACAATCATGACCATAAACCTTTAGTTTTTTTATTACGTTAGAAAAGCTTTTTGTATTTATGAACTGTGGGTCTCCCCTCTGTGGAGGCTGACATAACGATCAGCCATGTTGTCTAGGGGAGGGTTTTGGGGACAAAAAAAACAAAACGCGATTGTTGAATGAAAGTCTGGCTGGTGGTCTTTAAATCTGCCTTGATGGCATGTGGCATCTTAACTGACCTATAATCTATTAAAATAATAGTTACAAAATATGAATGGAAAACCCTCACCTGGTAACTGTTGTAAATGATGCCCTGTCCACAATCCTTTTTGGTCTTCACTGGCTCATACCACTTTGTGAGGAATTTTGATTTTGATTGGGAAATTAAAAAGGAAAATAAAAAAACTAAGTGACAATCCTCAGCAAATGTTTTTACATTCTAAATAACTGAAACTTCATGCAGTTTACACAGACTACTGTGACTTTTTTATTAAAGACAATTCCTCCTCAGGGCTACAACAGCAGCAAAGAGTTCATTGCTGCTCAGGGTCCTCTGCCCTCCACAGTCAGTGAATTCTGGAGGATGATCTGGGAACAGAAAGTGAAAGGTATCGTAATGGTAACCAACTGCAGAGAGAGCGGGAAGGTGAGTAAAATGTAAATGTGAGAATCTACTGATATTACAGTTGCATGAAAAAGTTTGTGAACCCTTTGGGATTACTTGGATTTCTGCTTAAATTGGTCATAAAATATGTTCTGATCTTCATCTAAGTCACATTAGTAGAGAAACACAGTCTGCTTAAACTAAAAACTCACAAAAAATATGAGTTTTCATGTTTTTTAATTGACACACTATGTAAACAGTCAGTGCAGGGTGGAAAAAGTATGTGAATCCCTAGGCCAATTACCTCTCTACAAGCTAATTGGAGCCAGGAGTCAGTCAACCTGGGGTCTAATCAATGTGATTAGATAGGATGTGTTGGTTAAAGCTGCCCTGCCCTATAAAAAACACACACCAGTTGTGAGTTTGTTCTTCTCAAGAGGCATTGCCTGATGTCAACCATGCCTTGCACAGAAGGAGCTCTCAGATGATCTACGATCAAGAATTGTTGACTTGCATGAAGCTTGAAAGGGTTACAAAAGTATCTCTAAAAGCCCTGATGTCCATGTGTCCACGGTAAGACAGACTGTCTACAAATGGAGAAAGTTCAGCACTGTAGCTACTCTGCCAAGGTGTGGTCATCCTGTAAAGATGACTGTGAGAGCACAGTGCAGAATGCTCAATGAGGTGAAGAAGAATCCTAGAGTGTCAGCTGAAGACTTACAGAAATCCCTGGCACGTGTTAACATTATTATTGATGAATCTACAATATGTAAAGCATTACCCAAGAATGGAGTTCATGGGAGGACACCACCAAGGAAGCCGTTGCTGTAAAAAAAAAACATTGCTGCGTGTTTGAAGTTTGCAAAAGAGCACCTGGATGTCCCGCAGCTGTATTGTCAAAATATTCTGTGGCCTGATGAAACCAAAATTGAGTTGTTTGGAAGGAACACACAACGCTATGTGTGGAGAAAAATGGGCACAGCACACCAACATCAAAACCTCATCCCAACCGTGAAATATGGTGGAGGGAGCATTATGGTTTGGGGCTGCTTTGCTGCCTCGGGGCCTGGACAGATTGCTGTCATCAACAAAAAAATGAATTCCCAAGTTTATCAAGACATTTTGCAGGAAAACTTAAGACCATCTCTCCGACAGCTGATGCTCAACAGAGGATATGTGATGCAACAGGACAACAACCCAAAGCATAGAAGTACATCAACAATGGAATGGCTTCAACAGAAGAAATACGGCTTCTTGAGTGGCCCAGTCAGAGTCCTGACCTCAACCGGATTTAGATGCTGTGGCATGACCTCAAAAGAGTGATTCACACCAGACATCCCAGGAATATTGCTGAACTGAACCAATTTCGTAAAGAGGAATGGTCCAAAATTCCTCCTGACTGTTGTGCAGGTCTGATCTGCAACTACAGAAAATGTTTGGTTGAGGTTATTGCTGCCAAAGAAGGGTCAACCAGTTATTAAATCCAAAGGTTCACATACTTTTTCCACCCTGCACTGTGACTGTTTACATTGTGTGTCAAATAAAAAACATGAAAACTTGTAATTTTTTCTACGTTTTTAGTTAAGCAGACTGTGTTGTGATGTGACTTAGATGAAGATCAGAACATATATATTTTTTAAGTTTATGCAGAAATCCAAGTAATCCCAAAAGGTTCACATACTTTTTCTTGCAACTTTAGATGTTCTGAAAAGATATTACCTAGACTGTTGTGAGAGGCTGTGGATCATTTCCTGTACTGCTAATGTGTTGAAAAATCAAAGTGAATGTGTGCTTTTGACCATCCAAATTTTTTTTTTGCTGCATGCACTCCAAAACAGTGTTGTGACCCTGTCTGATTCCTTTTATTCTGTTCTGTGTGCGCCTCTCACAGATTCAGTGTGAACAGTACTGGCCTGCAAACAGACAACCCTGTGATTATGGAGAGCTGAGAGTCACCATTAGATCTGAGCAGCGGGATCATCACTGGACACTGAGGGAATTCACAGTTAAACATGTACAACACATATGCACAGTATTTGTGCTGTATGAGAGTTTGAATATAAATCTATTTTAAAGAAAATATAAAAAAATCAAAACTGTGTTAATATCATCCACAAACTCTATCAGACATTTAAGAGTTAATTTAATTTCTCTAGACATTGAAGAGTCCAAATTCTGCTTGTTTTATCTGCCCTTCAGTGAGTTTACATGTTTCCTCCACATGATAGAGCAAAAGAAAAAACATCTGTGGCATCCAGACTTCTCCTTTAACTGTAAAAATCAATATACAATTCCAGTAAAGAAACTTGATATCTAATACCTGAAGTGATGCCATGGCAAATTACCCTAAATAAAAAAATAATCCTCATTAAAAATCTTTTTCATTGATAAATGCAAAAAAATGCAGCTCCAGGAAGGAAGTAACTGAGCATATGGCAACAAATTTGAAGTGAAGTCTGTGTGAAAAACCTGCTGTTAAGACATTAGGACATTTCCCTCTCCCCCTGTTTACACCACCTTAGCTGTCTGAAACACCCCAGTCCCAATAGACAAACCAGTATGCCATCCTACCATTGGTTCATCACCACTGTAAGCCCACTGGCCTAGAGTGGCAAGCCAAAGAAAGAATGCAGAGCTGTTGACAATGAGGCACAGAGCAGCCTTAAACTGAGATTGGCTCATCCAATCAGAGCAGACTATGCCCATGTGGGGAAGGGGACTTAAAGATATGACCTGCAGTAGACTGTTTCAGACAGGCTGAAGACACAGGTGGATCAGGGCCACTTGGTACATGAAAACTATGAGGTTTTTAGAACATTAAAATTGTGGACACATTCTAGCAGTCTTAAAACAGTACTTTACATTTTCTCCACAGACTGGAAGCTCAGAGGAGCGCACCGTGAAACATTTTCACTTCACGGCCTGGCCTGATCATGGAGTCCCACAGAGCACAGAGGACTTGATCCAGTTCAGAGAATTGATGAGGCAGCACATAAACAGAGAAGGGACTGGAGCCCCCACTGTGGTTCACTGCAGGTACAGAATGAGTGCTTGAATAAATGGGTGTCCAGGATAATGCCTGGCAGTTGCATGCTCCCATGGGGTTTGCAATGAATTCCTGGACAGCAGAGACATTAAAAAAAAAGAAAAAAGAAACTGTTTTTTGTGTGAATCGCTGGCAGTGCGGTCACATTCTTTTTCCTTCATGCTGCAGTGGTCTTAAAAATTAAACTTTCAAAACGTAATACATTTTTTTCTTGATTTGTGCAAAAGTGTGAGTAAAAACCCCTCAAGTTTCTCTGAAACCACAAATCCACAAGCTAGGTTTGAAGTTAAAACTTAATGACCCAGACCTTTGACATATGAACTAGAAAATCTTCCAGTTTGTTTTTTAGTCTGAAAGGACATTTGTGCAAAGTCTCTGAAAGCCTTCTCGTGATCATGTTCATAAACAGAGAATGGATTTAAGGCACAATTTCCTAAACCTTTGACCTCCAAAAACCAATAAGTTCTGCCAGACCAGACGTTTGTGAGAAATTTGGAGAAAATCAGCAAAAGAATTTTTCAGATTTGATTTCCCTGGACAAGGGTTGAGTAAAGGGGTTTTGCACTGTTATTTAGAAGTATCATTCAAAGAGTTCTTCAGAGATCACTTTCACAAGAGGATCTAAATGAGGTACCATAACCTAAATATTGAAGGATGATCTCAATGATGAGATCAGCTCATCGTTCTGTCACAGTTGACATTTGATACACACTTTGTGAATGTCTACCAGGTCCTCCGAGCAGTAAGGTTGTCAGGACACTAAAATTGAAAAATTCATTACTGTACAAGAAAAGACATTTGATAATCGCTACTTGTTTTGATACCATAGCAGACAATCTAAATAGAATAATAAAATATCCTTTAAAAGGTCTTTAATTCATTGATGTGCAGTGCAAAAATGCATGAAAAATAACTATGATGTCACATGACAACACATTTATAGTTACTTTTTAAAATATCACTTGTTTTGTAAACAAACACATTCTTTGTCATAGATGCTTGTTAGGGTCCTCGCCCCGAGGGGAAGGACCTCTTCTTGGTAGAGCGAGAAGAGGTCCTTGCCCGAAGGGTAGAATCAGCAAAAAATTTTATCAAATGGAAAAATTTACCTCCAACATGCCTGGAAAAACTCAAATGGACCTCGGGGCTACTAGAAATGTCATAGAGAAATCATACCAATGTCAAAACGTTCATCTCATTGAGACCCACAAATCTCGTGCTGACACCCCTGACCTCTCTCAAACTGGAATCAGCAAATTTCTCTACAAAATAAAATTTCAGGGGAAATATATGCCAGACGAAAAAATTATCTCCTCCTAGACCGTAAAAGGTGTCAGCTTGAAATGCGGACAGATGACAGATGAGACATCGATGAACAAAATTTATTAATGGATTTGGTTTCCGAATGACGAGCCCTCAAAGTTAGTCATGCCTGAAACAGGCCTCGTTGCTTCTCCCATTCAAATGAATGGACAAACGACAGATCAGCAAGAGACATCCTGTGTCAGTTAGGCCTCTACAGAAAAAACAAAACAAAATTCTGCTTGTAAAGTTACATTACATTGGGGCGTCGGTGGCGCAGTTGGATAGTGCGCTTGGTCAGTGATCAGAAGGTTGCAGGTTCAAGCCCAGCTCTGGGCAACACATGGCGATGTGTCCTTGGGCAAGACACTTAACCCCAAGTTGCTCCCAGTGCTGCGTCAGTGGTGTGTAAATGGGCATGAAAGGGCGTGAATGTGTTAGAGATACTGATGGATAACTAACATTGAAACCCTGAACCATCAGTGAGTGAATGTGAGTGCGAATGGGTGTGAATGGGTAGGTGTGACCTGCGGTGTAAAGCGGCTCTGAGTAGTCAATGACTAGAAAAGCGCTTTATAAGCTCAAGTCCATTTACCATTACTGGATTCCTGAAAAAATTTCAAATAAAAAGGTCATATTTTTAGAGAGATTAGGTCAAAATCGTGTCATCAGTGAGGCGGTGTCTCTTGAGTGTTTTTTGTGACTCTAGATAAACAGAGCAGTTCCAGATGATGTCATCCCATTCTATGGCTGCAGGTCATGTGACAAATAGAGGAACAACTGAATGTCTCATACACAGCCATTATAAAGACTGAGGCTCCAGACAGATCTGCAGAAACACATATCAGTCTAACTTAGAGCTGTTTAAAGGGATGAAAAGGGATGAAACACTCAAAATAGAGGTCAACAGGACATGAGGGACCTGTGATAAAGCAGCTTGCAGCTTTACTTTAAGATTTGTTTTTTTCCTCAAAATTTTAAGTAGATATCTCAGGATACTTGTTAAAAAACCTTTCTTAAAATTTTAAATTAACATCATTTAACAATGAAAAAAGACAAAATATAAAATGACCAACAATAATTCAACACTGTAGCAAAAAAAAAAACTGTTTTATCTTCCATTAATATACATTCTGCAGCCCTGGGTTTTAGATAAAAGTGTAAAAGGAGAACCTCACAACACGACATGGGATTAAATATTTAAAAATTGTTACATACATTATGCATTTACTTTGTGTTTTGACTAACCAACATGGTTTGACAATAAACCTTTTTGACACAATGTGAACTACCTTATGATGAGTAACATGCTTTTTTCAGTGCTGGCGTTGGGAGGACAGGCGTCATCATTGCTTTGGATACTCTGCTTCAGCAGCTTGAGAAAGAGCAAGCAGTCGGCATCAACGCTTTTGTGCACAAGATGAGACTGAGCAGACCACACATGGTGCAAACAGAGGTATGACAGTTTTGTCTCAGGCTGAAAACCACTTCCTTGTTATGAAACCAATGCTTGTCTGGTACATCTTTCTTTTGGCAGTTACTGTAATATATATATATATATATAAATAGATGACTCGATAGACAGACATAAAGATAGACAGACACATAGACATAGATAGACAAAAAGACACACACATATAGACAAATAGATACCAAGACAGATATATAGACTGAAAGATAAATAGAAAGATAAATAATCAGGCAGACATACACTATATATATATATATATATATATATATATATATATATATATATATATATATATATATATGTACATATGATATATATATATATATATATATATATATATATATATATATATATATAGTATATATATATATATATGTAGATAGATAGATATATACAGTCATGGAAAAAATTATTAGACCATTGTTTTCTTCAATTTCTTGTTCATTCTAATATCTGGTACCACTAACGATAATAATGAACAACAACAAAAATGCAGCTGGTCACATAATACTTTATGTCCTATTTGACATTCTTAAGCTTAATTGATTCCCAGGGTATATAAAGGCCATTTCATGTCACAAGCAGCACTGCACATGCAAAGGCCTAGAGTGGTTTCCTGCTTACATTCAAGCCGTAGCACAACTCAAGTTGTCAGCTCTCACATAATGCCTAAAACAAAAGAATTATGTGAAATACAAAGGCAACCATCTTGGCACTGGAAATTGGCATGAGTGAGAGACAGGTAGCGAAAAAACTGAAAATCTCCAAGACAGATTCATTACAACAAAAACAAGCTGAACATGGCTCTAAATTGCTACCTGGCCGTGGCAGTCTTTTAAAGATGAGTGCACTCATCCGTTCCTGTGTCATGTGTAGACCTCAGGGACCTTAAAAATGAGTGGGCACTGTCGAGAAATGTGACTTGTTCAGCAAGGACAGTTGAAACCGACTTTTGAAGCTGGTTTGAAGTCACACAGAGGATAAAGCCCTTCATCAATGAAAGGCAGAGGAAGGCCGGTTACTCTTTGCTCCAGACCACAAGGATTGGACTGTTGATGATTGGGCTAAGGTTCTTCAGTGATGAATCAATTTTAATTGATGCCACTCAGCCAACTTACTGGTTAGGAGGAAGCCTGGAGAAAAAACCCAGACTGTCTTGCCCTACAGTAAAACATTGGATCAGTCATGATCTGGGGTGTTTCAGTCTGATGGAACAGGGCAAATGCAATTGTGTAAGGCAGATGAACCAGGTCATGTACAGGACTACCCTTGAAAACAGTCTTCTTCCATCAGCTGGAAAACTCTTTCCTGCCTCGACTGGATTTTCCAACAAGACAATGTTGCCACCACGGCAAAGGTCAGTTAAACTGGATGGAGAACCACAACATTAGCACCATGCCTTGGCCTGCTCAATCACCAGATCTTAATCAATTGAAAACCTGTGGAAAATCATCAAACTCAAAATGGAGAACCACAAGCCCAAAAACAAAGAAAATTTGTTTGAATTTGTCCAACAGGAATGGGCTGCTGTGACAGCAGAACAATGTCAGAAGCTGGTGGAGAGCATGCCACATGGCTGCAGTCATCAAAAACAATGGTTATGCAATCAAGTATTAACTCTTGTGTGTATCATGTGTTTAAAGCAAACAGAAAAACATGGAATGCTTAAAAGTAGTGTTTTTGGCGGTACAATGCCATAGCTATTGATGTAAGAATTTAAGTAATTTTGGTTATTATCACGAAAACCATGGAAAATGAATAGTTCTTAGTTCTTAAATTAAACTCTCATGAGCTATTTTTGTTATCATTATAATTGTCCAAACAAATGTACCTTTAGTTGAGCCAGGCATTAAAATTAACAAGAAATTGAAGAAAACAAGGGTGGTCTAATAATTTTTTCCATGACTGTATATATGTGTGTGTGTGTGTGTGTGTGTGTGTGTGTGTGTGTATATATGTATGTATATATATATGTATGTATGTATATATATATGTATGTATATATATATGTATATATATATATATATATATATGTATGTATATATATATATATGTATATATATATATATATATATATGGAGACAGATTCATAGATGGAAAGATAGATAGATAAAGAGAGAGAGGGAGAGAGAGAGAGAGAGATAGAGAGAGATACTTTATTGGTCCCAAAGGAAATTAAGTTTTGCCTAAATTCATGATACTTCTTACAGTTGTATTTCTAGTACTGCCTTGCCTGGTGCCATGCCACTTGAGAATATGACATGGCAGCCTGTTGTGGTACATGGAAGATGTTGTTCACAACAAATGTGTGGACACCCCGGCCCAGACCTGTCTCCATTACTTGGCTTAGATGATTTACATCAGACCTTAAACAGTGAAACTATCTGGGTGTAACCAAAACATAAAGCTCCATTTCTGCCACATTGAATAGTATTAAGGTAACTGATTTTGTTGTGGTGACTTTAACAAATTCTCCATTTCCAGTCTAAAAAAATATGTCCTAAATGTTAAGCTCTCTATGATTTCAGGAGGGATTACTGTTTCTTCTGGCTTATGCAATATAGGTTACCATGTTGGCTGCATTTTCTCCATTAATACTTTGATTACATGCAAGGATGCATTTTTTAAATTATAGTAACAATGATGAAAATGCTTTAAACACATCTGAAAATGAAAAGAAGATCTCATGTTTTAAACAGTTACAATCAAAATATCAATAAAGAACAAAGGAGGCATTTTTGGCTATTAAAAGTGGCGCCCTGCTGTTATTATACATATACATGGCTTCTTTCATCGACAATTACAAGCTGTCATGCCACCTCAAGTGGCATGCCACCAGGTAAGGCACAAATGCAACTGTAAGAAGCAACATGAAAAGAGTGGCAGCTGCTGCTTAAAAGACTGTCCAGCCACAAATCCCCTGGCAGCCTGTCACATTTGGATCTTGCAGTCAGTCTGGATTTAAAAAGTAAATATACAGTTTAAATAAATGACCCAGGTCTGTGTGCATGGGCTAAAGTAATGACTGAACAAAGAAATGAACAGAAGTGTGTTTGAGTGTGTGCAAGTATAAATGATTGTAAATGTGCATGGATACAGCAGTAAAATAATAAATAAGTAAAAAAAAAAGCCAGTGAGTGTCTGCCCATACAAATACTGTGTGATCTTACAAAGGCTTGCCACATTAACTGAAGCTTGTGAAAACAGTGTATCTGATTTTGGTGGTAAAACTGCTCTGAAGGAAAAGCTGAACTGAATACACTAAGTTTATTGCACCCTGAATACGGAATTCTGCTTTCTTCAGTGACCCTATGTTGTGGTTTCCTTTTTTCTAGTCGCAGTACGTGTTTTTGCACCAGTGCATCATGGACGTCTTGCAGCAAAATGAAGAGCCCATTTATGAGAATGACACAATATATGCCAATGCAATTGCACTGCGAGAGTTTCAAAGGAATGGTGATGTTTAACATTTGTAGGTGTATTGCAGAAAATTAGTGAATTTTGTCTAAGTTTGTTTGAAGCTGTAAATATAATAAACCCATATGATGTATATTCACTGTAAATGCATAACACACCTGAGATTTTATTTAATTTTAATTTTTTGTAACTTGTTTTTAAAAGTATATTATTCTAATTACAAAACCCAAAACCAATGAAGTCGGTGCGTTCTGTAAATCGTTAATAAAAACAGAATACAATGATTTGCAAATCCCTTACAACCTATATTCAGTTGAATACACAACAAAGACAAGATACTTAACGTTCGAACTGGTAAACTTTGTTATTTTTTGCAAATATTAGCTCATTTGGAATTTGATGCCTGCAACATGTTTCAAAAAGCTGGCACAAGTAAAAAGATGAGAAATAAGTTTAGGAATGCTCATCGAACACTTATTTGGAACATACAGGTGAACAGGCTAATTGAACAGGTGGATGATTATATAAAGCAGCTTCCTGAAATTCTCAGTCATTCGAAACAAGGATCAGTCACCACTTTGTGAACAAATGAAAATAATTGTCCAACAGTTTAAGAAAAACATTTCTCAACCAGCTATTGCAGGAATTTAGGATTTCATTATCTACAGTCCGTAATATCATCAAAAGGTTCAGAGAATCTGGAGAAATTGCACGTAAACAAGGCCAAAAACCAACACTGAATGCTTGTGACCTTGATCCTCAGGCGGTACTGCATCAAAACCGGCATCACTGTGTAAGGATATCATCACATGGGCTCAGGAACACTTCAGAAAATCACTGTCAGTAACTATGTTCGTGCTACATCTGTAAGTGCAAGTTAAAACTCTACCATGCAAAGCCAAAGCCATTTATCAACAACACCCAGAAGCGCCGGGCATGGGCGAGCAGTCTAAGATGGACTGATGCAAAGTGGAAAAAGTGTTCTGTGGTCTGTGCACATTTCAAATTGTTTTAAAACTATTGTCGCAGTGTCCTAAAAGAAAAAGAACCAACCGGACTGTTACAGGCGCAAAGTTCAAAAGCCAGCATCTGTGATGGTATGGGGTGTATTAGTGCCAAGGCATGTAATACACAACTGTGAACCATTAATGCTGAAAGGTACATACAGGTTTTGGAGCAACATAAAAAACAACGTCATTTTCATGGGCGTGCTTATTTCAGCAAGACAACGCCAAGCCACATTCTGAGTGTTACAACATGTCAATAAAAAGAGTCATGCTAGACTGGCCTGCCTGGTCAGACCTGTCCCCCATTGAAAATGTGTGCCGCATTATGAAGCGTAAATACAACAAACGGACTGTTGAACAAGAGCTGTACATCAGGCAAGAATAAAGAATTGACATTCAAAATTGGTCTCCTCAGTTCCCAAACGTTTACTGAGTGTTGTTAAAAGGAAAGGCGATGTAGCACAGTGGTAAAAATGCCCCTGTGTCCACTTTTTTGCAATGTGTTACTGCCATTAAATTCTAAGTTGATGATTATTTGCAAAAGAAAATTACATTTCTCAGTTCGAAAATTAAGTATCTTGTCTTTGATGTGTATTCAATTAAAGTTGAAAATGATTTGCAAATCATTGTATTCTGTTTTTATTTACGATTTAAACGTGCCAACTTCACTGGTTTGGGGTTTTGTATTATAAAAACTGTCACTTGAGGGAAAACATTTGAAGAAAAACAATGCCTTTTTGAACATATGTAAAGGTTAAAATAATAATCACACCTTGATTCTTAAGCAGAAATGAAATATTTTTTTCAGTAAAATACTTAATCATGTTTTTTACATGTCTGTAAACGAATTGAAAATATGATTTGCTTTCACTGGCAGCACTGGCATTTCTCCAACTGCATAATCAAAATAATTTTGTTCCAGTGTTTCCCTGAAAGGATTAACATGTTCTTGATTAACTTCACCTCCTTTGGTAAGAGACACATTTGCTGTAAACAAACACGCCCCCATGCCCGCTTGCCTTGTATTTTATTGCAATGCAAATACAAACTGAGGGTCATGGGATTCAGTTGAGCAACTCTAGGTACGTGATGGGCACTTTTCCTTTCTGGAGCGGCAGCCACTGCTTAAAAGACTGTCCTGACACGAATCCCCTGGCAGCCTGTCACATTTGGATCTTGCAGTCGGTCTGGATTAAAAAAGTAAGCATACAGTTGTGGTCAAAAGTTTACATACACTTGTAAAGAACATAATGTCATGGCTCTCTTTAGTTTCCAGTTATTTATACAACTCCGATTTTTCTCTAATAGAGAGATTGGAACAGATACTTCTTTGTCTAAAAAACATTCATGGAGTTTGGTTCTTTTATGACTTTATTAGATTAACAGAAAAAGTGGTAAATCTGCTGGGTCAAAAATATACATACAGCAATGCTAACATTTTGTTACATGTCCCTTGGCCATTTTCACTTCAATTAGGTACTTTTGGTAGCCATCCAAAAGCTTCTGGTTTAATCTTTGACCGCTGCTCTTGACAGAATTGGTGCAGTTCAGTTAAATTTGTTGGCTTTCTGACATGGAATTGTTTCTTCAGCATTGTCTAGTGTTCTCAATGGGGTTTAGATCAGGACTTTGGGAAGGCCATTCTAAAATTTAATTTTAGCCTGATTTAGCCATTCCATTACCACTTTTGATTTGTGTTTGATCATTGTCCATTGGAACAGCTAACTGTGCCCAAGACCCAATTGAGCTGATGATTTTAGGTTATCTTGAAGAATATGAAGGTAATTCTCCTTCTTCACAATCCCTTTACTCTCTGTAAAGCACCAGTTCCATTGGCAAAAAACAGACCCACAGCAGAATACTACCACCACCGTGTTGGCGGTAGGCATGGTGTTCTTAATGAATGCATCACCCTTTCTCCTTCAAATATATTGCTGGGAATTTTGGCCAAACAGCTCGATTTTTGTTTCATCTGACCACAGAATTTCCTCCAGAAGCTTTTTATCTTTGTCTAGATGATCAGTAGCAAACTTCAGTTGGGCTTTAAGGTGCTGCTTTTAGAGCAAGGGCTTCCTCCTTGGGCAGCCTCAGTGTATTGGTGCAAAACACGCTTGACTGTGGACACTGACACCTGTGTTCCAGCAGCTTCTAATTCTTGGCAGATCTGCTTTTTGGTGATTCTCGGTTTACTCTTCACCCTCCTGACCAATTTTCTCTCAGCAGCAGGTGACAGCTTGCATTTTCTTCCTGATTGTAGCAGTGACAAACAGTGCCATGCCCTACAAACAATTGTTAGCACTGTTACTCTTGGGACCTGCAGCTGCTTTGAAATGGCTCCAAGAGACTTTCCTGACTTGTTATAGTCAATGATTCCCTTTTTCAGATCCGTGCTGAGCTCCTTTGACTTTCCCATTGTAGGGTTTGTGCGTCTATCCAATGGGCCTATTTAAATGGCCTGAGAAGTCCCCAGCTATAGTCACTCATAATCATTCACAAGAAGTTAAGAGGCCATGCAATGAAACATTTCATTGACACAACTTTCTAAGTCACAAAATTGCTAATTCATGTTGCTGTATGTATATTTTTGACCCAGCAGATTTAGTCACTTTTCTGTTAACCCATAATAAGTCATAAAGAACCAATCTCCATGAATGTTTTTTATGACAAAGAAGTATCTGTTCCAATCTCTCTATTAGAGAAAAATCGGAGTTGTATAAATAACTGGAAACTAAAGAGAACCATGACATTATGTTCTTTACAAGTGTATGTAAACTTTTGACCACAACTGTATATAGTTTAAATAAATGACCCAGGTCTGTGTGCATGGGCTAAAATAGTTACTGAACAAATGAACAGAAGTGTGTTTGAGTGTGTGTAAGTATAAATGATTGTAAATATGCATATAAATATGCATTTGTATGTCTACACATACAAATGCTGTGTGATCTTACAAAGGCTTGCCACGTTAACTGAAGCTTGTGAAAACAGTGTATCTGATTTTGGTGGTAAAACTGCTCTGAAGGAAGAGCCGAACTGAATACACTAAGTTTATTGCACCCTTAACACAGACTTCTGCTTTCCTCAGTGACCCTATGTTGTGGTTTCCTTTTTTCTAGTCGCAGTACTTTTTTTTTGCACCAGTGCATCATGGACGTCTTGCAGCAAAATGAAGAGCCCATTTATGAGAATGACACAATGTATGTCAATGCAATTGCAATGCGAGAGTTTCAAAGGAATGGTGATGTTTAACTTTGTATGTCTATTGCCAAAAATTAGTAAATTTTGTCTTAATTTTAAATTTGTTTTGAAGCTGTAAATATGATAAACCCATATAATGTGTATTCACTGTAAATGCATAACACACCTGAGATTTTATTCACTTTATTTTTTGTAACTTGTTTTTAAAAGTGTATTATTCTAATTACTATAAAAGCTGTCACTTGAGGGAAAACATCTGAAGATGTCTTTTTGAAAATAAGTAAAAAAAAAATCACAACTTGTACAAGAAATGAAATATATTTTTATTAAAATACTGAATCTGTTTTATGCAAATCTGTACACAAATTGAAAAATGATTTGCTTTCACCCAGCACTGGCATTTCTCCAACTGCACAATCAAAATTAATTAAATATAATTTTGTTCTAGTGTTTCCCTGAAAGGATTAACATGTTTTTGACCCTGTTAACTTCCTATGGTAAGAGACACATCCGCTGTAATCAAACATGCTTGTTGTTGCTTGCCTTGTATTTTATTGCAATGCAAAAACAAGCTGAAGAGACAAATGACCAGTAGGGACATCGAGGGGTCAGAAATGTGACAGCCAACACAGCAGCAGGGGTAACATAACAACGAGGTTTAAGGACAAACTAATAAAGCCCACATTGAAAATAAACGTGACACATTAGACAGCAGACTAAGTTTTCTGTTAATAGCTTTTATGTGACCAAACATGACACACCCTCTGGGAGGGCTAGAAACACATTTCTCTGCTGTTTTTTCAGTCTTGGTTGCCATCGACATTTTTTTTCTTTTGGCAAATAAAGTTGCTGCTCAAAGCAATAAGAAAACAAACCTGGATTGTTCAACTGAACAGCATTTGAAGAAAAAAAAAAACAGGTTTCAGTTGAGAGCCACCTGGCCTTCAAAAAGTCGTCACCCTTGCAGCACCATTAGCTTACAATAGTCCAACCAAAAAACTTCTTCTGAACCTGAAATTAAATTTTGTCTTTAACAGTTTAAATGAACACTGACTTTAAATTATGGCCCCAAATTTAATGGTGAAAACTTCCCTGTTCTTCACTTCACAGATGGCAGCATTAAAACACATAAAATCACATAAAACTTCCCAGACTTTGTAAACTTTCATCCTGGCAGTGTCAGGAGAAGGATTCTCCACTGCTATAGAGTGTGAACATTAATTGACATTCTAGTCAGGAATGTGCCACTTTTGATGACTGTAATGAGGGTCAAAAGTGCCTGAAACTTACAGTTGACACTGAAGGGACATTTTAGTATTTCAGATGTTGGGTTTGGATTGGGTACTTCACAATAGTGAAATCGTGGCTAAAAGGGCTCCTAGCAGCACAGTACATTTAAGAACAACCTGAGACCACTATTAAAGTGCATTTCTGTATTTTGGGTAATTATTTCTGTACAGAAGTGTTCTCGGGTTGTTCTTAAAGTTACAGCCCTGCTAAAATGCCTTTCAGCCACTTCCCTAGCTATCGCCAAGTACTTCAACCATATCCAAATTTAAAAATACTGAAATATGACTTTAATGTTAATGTTTTCCAGTGATTTTGAAGAGATAAAAATTAAAAAGCCTGTTCATCAAATTGGTCAATTGGTCAATGAGAGCTGAACTCTTACTCTTCAGTCTTCCGAACTGAAAGCTTTCAATAGATGCTCTTTGCTGTCACATTGTTTCGCACATTTGGATGCAAGTCAGTGGTTTAAGTTACACCCATGCAGGGAGGGACATTTGTAAAAAGAATGCAGACAGTGTTTACGGTGTGGTCACTCATCCATCCCCTGATTTTATCCAATGTTTGTACAGTTTTCGGATATTGTGTTTGTTTAAATCCCACAATTCATGGAACTGTCTCAATGTCTGTAGTGTATTTCCCATGAAGCAGGTAGTTGTATACAGCCTGAGTAACACGTGTCACTAATGGGCAGAGACATTTACGTGGGCGCTCATGGTGCTGGTGTGTCAACAAACACAAGTTTAAAAAGCAAGTATATCTTTGGCCTCACTCCCCCTCAGTTGTGACTCCTTCATTCTAAAGGTGCGTTCACACCGCAAGCGACCCAGCTACCAAAATCGCGTCGCCCACTGATGTAGCGTCGCGCGTCCATAAATACCTGTTTGGTCGCCGTTGGCGTCGGTGACGTCACGTCCGCTCGAGTTTTACCGCGATCATATCATATATCACATGATAGGGTGTATAAGCGAACATTATTCCAGCTGTATCCTTTTCACTCACTTATCAGACACAAAACTCTGCAGCTGATGATGCAGCAGCATCCTCTGTGAGTTTACCGCGGTCCGTCTGCAAATGTCTTCACTGAGATTAGTTCCGCCTAGAAGGAAGTCATCTGCCCTGTAGTCCGGATGAATAACGGCACCGTCACACGTACGCACACCGCTGATTGGCTGATGCTACACAGCCACACACGACATCGCCTGAATAGATCAACTTTTTTTTATCTTTGACATCGCGCGACGAGTGAAGTGATCGTCTTGTCGCCGGCTGTTGCATCGCGGGAGGGTTAGCCCCGCCCCATCGCGGCTGTACATTGACTTTGAATGGAGAGTGATCGCCGAGGTAGTACAAGTAGCATCCGGTGTGAACGCACCTTTACAGGGGGCATTTTTAAAGTTTTCTTTTATCAGTTCCTGTCTAGCTTTTAATTCTTCAGGGTTAATTTCTATTTCTGAGCGCTGCTTGCTGGGAAGCAGGAGTTCGATGTTGCCAGTGTCAGGCGGTAGAGGCACGGAGAACTTCTTAGCGATGTTGTGAAGGATGCTGCATGCCTTGATGATGTTGGACTTCTTATTCAAAGAGTTTTCTTGTGCAAATCCAAGCTGATTTAGACACTGGAAGCGAATCTTCATGTCCCCCAGCGTTGTTGCCATTACACTGTGGATCTTTGCATGTGCCTCATTGAAGTGGGTCTCGCTGTCACTTGTTGGTTCGGACACAGGAGTCAGGACATGTTTGCTAAAGGTGTAACCTTTCCCAGATTTAAGAGAGACCAGAGAATCCAATTAATATATAATATCAGGAAATTAAAAAAAATCTATCCCAAATTTCCACGTCATCCATCTGCAGAGCATCACATCTGCACCACAGCTTTGCTCCAAACAATGATGCATATTCTCGCCTACAGGAAGCACATTTAAAGAGCTGCACAGTGGAGCACAGCCCTGAAACCTTGAAACTCAGGATCATCAAGATCACGAGAGAACCACAACTTCATGAGGTAATCATGAGTTTATTAGAGAACAGGAAGAGCAACATGTAAACAACAGGTTACTTCCTGTCTAACACTGATCTGGGAAATCTGAGCACTAATGTTCCTGTGTTTGATCAGTCTGCTTGGTGGAGACTGACATGGAGCTGAAAGTGCAAAAACTAAAAATAGACTCTCTGGGTGTCAAAGCACAGGATGTGGAAACAGAGCGATTGACTAAGGGTATTTTGCTGTAGAAAACGCTGCAATGTGGAAATTTGGAGGTATGTATTAACTCAGAAAAATACGGTGGCCCTGAAGGTCAATGCGGATTAAACATATCAAAATACGCGAAAACATTTATGAATGTACAAAAACATTTCACAATATGCAAAAACATTTATGAATGCACAAAAACATTTAAGAATATGCAAAAACTTTAAAAACTTTTTGCGTAATGTGAAATGTTTTCGCACATTCTTAAATGTTTTTGCGTATTTTGAAATGTTTATTCGCACTGACCTTCAGGGTCACCGTAGAAAAGCCCTCTTTGCATAACAAACCTATAAAAGGTGTAGAGAAAATGAAACTTGCACATCAGAAACCACAAGCACTAAATAAAAGTGAGTTTTTCATTTGAATGTGGTTGAGAATATTATGTTATTATTGCTGAACAACTTGTCCATAGATAGTAAATATGTAATGTGTAAATTGGATAATAAGTGTGAAATGGAGCCCTTAGCATGCACACATCTTTTTATTTTTCTTATTTCTTCCTGTGATGAAAAGTCATTTCTGGTAGTTTCCTCCCTGTCTTAGATAAAATATTAAATAAAAAGTATCTTCGTATATATCAGCAGCTCCAAAAACACAATGCAGATGTTGAGGTACGCTTGCTTTACCACATTACTGCTAGCTTGGCAGTACTGTATGTCACGGTCTACATATCAATCAAAACAGGTTATTTTACTTCCTGGGTTGCCAGTAATAAAAAATTTGAGTCACAAAAACAATTTAAAAAAAATTCACAGATGATGGATACATAAAACTGTTATGATCAGAAAGCATTTGTTGCTGTGAGATGGGAACAGAAATAAATCAAGATCTCAAGGACAAATGGACATTAACTTATTATTGGAGGCGAGCAGTCATATCTCTTAATAATAGGATAAGTAATTAAATAATTAAATATATAATATAATTTGATTATAAGCAGGTAAAATTGAAGTTCACCATGGCGTGTCGATTCTTCTTCGACAAGTGAGACACAAATTAACCTGACACAGCAGAAAGACAGACCATACCACGCAGAGGATACTTCAATAGTCCATCTGGGCAACAGCAATGCAAGTCCAAGTTTGAGGCCATGTTGACTGTTTTCTTTGACATTAAGGGTATCATTTTAGAGGAATGGGTTTCAGGAGGGTCAACCAACACAATCGCCATAAAGTTCTGGAAAAACTGAAAGCAGAAGGCTGATGAGAGAGAACATCACTATACAATGACACAGCTCACTCTGCACTTTCAGGTCAAAAAAATTTATCAGAGCTCGATCACCTGATCTAGCATAATGTCACTTATTTCTTTTTCCTAAGATCACATCTGTGCTCAAAGAAACACGTTTGGAGTCTGTGTTAGACTTTAAGAAAAGAAAAGAGTTTCTGAGACAACTGTCTGAAGAAGACCTGCTGTCATAATTTAGTTGAATTAAATAAATTTGATGATAAAAAATAGATCTGATTCCTCAGAAAACTGTATGAACCACTAAATATTCAAATTTTGCTCTCTGTTATGTTTTTCTTTAATCCATTCATGCCCAGGATAACCCTTGACAGACAAGCCAACCACCAGGCTGACCAGCATATCTGCTTTCTGATCAGGTAATCTGAAAAATAAAGACTGAAATGTTGCTTAATGAAGAGGAAGCAACACATTTTTTCCAACAAATTTGTTGCAGGTGTATTTCTTAATTTGTAGGACAAAGGGTTCATAAAACTGTATCACAGCATTAACCATAGGCTGGTGCTCCTGCTGCCGCCCTCATGTCGACACTAATGGAGCTGCACTTCCTGCCTCATTTCTGAGCAAAAAAAAATATCACGTTTTTCGTCATGGCCGATCCAGACGGTTATCCGGATCAACGCCAAAATTGAATCACTTCTTCCTTTTCCCATGCTTTCCCATTCAACATTTCCTGAAAATGTCATCAAAATCCATCCATAACTTTTTGAGTTATTTTGTTCACAGACAGACAGACAGACAAACAAACTCCCCCGAAAACATAACCTCCTTCACGGAGGTAATAATATTGGAACAAAAATGTAGTACTATTTGTCACCCAAATCACAAGGGGAAAAAGGCTATGTAGTGCTCATGATGAAAGGCTTTTACTTTGAAAATCATAACTGCATAATTATACAGTTAAAATGCTGGATATAGCATCAGTGTGTTGTCAGAGTGTTCCTGAACACAATCAAATCAGCAATTACCAGAACTTATGGGAACTCATGTAACAGTCAAGAACTCCCTGAGCTTTAATTTTGGTACCTCCTGTTTCCAGGAGTGTCAGTTTGCATGTTAGAATATTTAGTTGCACCTGAGAAATTCAGATTTAACATTTATATTTACATTTAACATTTATATTTATGTTCAACATTTATATTTATATTCAACATTTAGATTCACATTTATATTTATATTTAACATTAAGATTTATGTTTATCATTTATATTTAGATGTAACATTTATATTTAACATTTAAATTTATATTTAACATTTAGACTTATATTTAGCATTTATGGGCCCTAATTTCATGATGCAGAGTAGGGTGGTGGAAGCTGGCACATCCCGCGCAGTGGTAAATCCATCGCACCCCCGTGTGCACAGCCAATTTCGCAATTCGGTAGACAGGCTGTGCTGAGATTGGTGTGACAGTGCATCAAGGGGAGATGCCGACAGATTCAGGTTGGCACAGTGACAATTTTGTGCCAAAAAACTGCGCTGAAAGCTCTCCAGCTCTATTCTCAGTGCTGGCGAAGCACACCCTCTGCAGCTATAATTTTGAAAGTCAAAAATTCTGGTAAAGTTACCAGACAGGTTGGTATCCAGATGAAACAGAAAGGCTATGAAGATTATCCACCATTCAAAGACTTTATAGATTTCATATAAAAGGAAGCTGATCTTGCCTGTTACCATGTGTCTTCAATAAAAGCCTTAAAGAGTTTGAAGGTGAAAGACCAAACAAAACAAAACTATTCAAGCAAAGACACTGTCCATGAACACAACATGAGACAAAATTACATCATGAATTCAATAGCAAGTCGCTACGCCAAATTTTCTGACTGGTCTAGGGTTGTACAAGGTTGCAAGGTGGTTGCAAGGCTTAAGAGGTTTTGTCAGAGAATTCAAAGGACTTCAACAAAATAACAAATGAAACATAAGGTCTTCAAGAAAGGAGAGAAGCTAAACTCTTTATCATCAGGCTAGAACTCAAGAAGATGCCTTTGCTGATGATATCAAGAAAATCAAGCTCAACAAAGAGAACACTCTAAAAAGACAAAACCAGTTAAAACAGCTGAACGCCTTCCTGGATAAAAATGACATCTTCAGGATTCCCAGTCAGCTTGACACTATGATGTAAAACATCCAGCTATCCTACCAAAGAAATCTGATGTGTCAACCCTGCTAGTCAATTATCATCACAAGCGTGTCCCCCATCAAGGGAGAGGCATGACCTTGAATGTGATACATGTAAATGGAATAGGGATCACTGGATGTGGAAGCGTGGTCTCCTACATTTTTACAAGTGTGTGACATGTAGGAGATACAGAAGAGCTATGGAAATTCAATAAATGGCAGACAGAACTAAAACATCACCTCCCTTTACCTACTGTGGTAGCAATTGTTTTGGCCCGTTCATCGTAAAAGAAGGAAGGAAGGAATTGTAAAGATATGGACTTTAGTTTACATGCTTGTGCTCATGAGCAGTGCACATAGCGACACTGGACAACCTGACTGCAGATGCCTTCATGAATGCACCTCACACACTTATAGCAACCAGAGGACCAGTATGACAACTTAGGTATTATCAGGGAACAAATTTCATGGGTGCTAAGAGACTGTTTTCTGAACTGATGAAGGGTGTGGACCAAGAACACCAAAGAGCAATTTGATGTGAATTCATAACTAAGATGTCCCATCAGCATTAGTAATTTGGGGAATTTGGGAGCACCAAATTAGAACAATCAGAAGTGTTCGAAAAGTCATGCTCCACAAGTCTGGAAGCAGGCTCAACACCACAACCTTAAAGGACGTTTCTTTAAGAAACCATGGCTATCATCAACAGTAGGCCACTAAGTGCTGTGCATCTTCATTATCCCACTGGCCAAGTATCACTTACACCAAACCACATCTTAACAATGAAATCTTTTAGTTATCTTGCCGCCCCCAGGAGTATTCTGCAAAGATAAGAGTGCATTTTCTAGCTAATGAATTCTGATGAATTCTGGCAAAGATGGAAGCGAGAACACCTGGTCAACCTACAACAACAACAGCAACAACAACAACAACAACAGAAATGGCCAAGACCGTCAAGGAATTCACAAGTTGGAGACATTCTGATCCTACAGGATGACAACTTACCCAGAAACGAATGGAAACTCACCACAGTTGCAGAAGTTTACTCAAGCTCAGACAATGGACTGAGGTGCTGAAGAGGCTTGCAGGATAATATGAAGGGCCAGACTTCTGAAGGGCTGGATCAGGACACTGATGAGGACAGAAGGTGCCTGGGGTGGAGGAGGGGTTACCAAGATCAAATGGCACAAACACCACCGACTGTGAAGGAGCAGAGACTCTTTTAAAATATGACAGCTGCAGGATGATTGGACAAATCTGATTCAGAATCAGACTGGGAAGTGAGTGTAGGCAGGCAAAGTGAAAAAAATGATCCAGAGTTGACTTAAATGAGCCAAAGAGTGACTTAATAAACATTTGTCACAGTACAAACATACTCTTTTTAAATATTTTTTTAACATTTATTTTAAGTTATTCTATTTTGGATTTTACAGTAGATGGAGTTGAAATTGGAAAAATACAAAAAGGCAGAGAGTCTCAGGAATAAGATGTTGGAAATAGCCAGGTTTCAGAAAGAGACTGAAACATGGCTGCCGACTTGGACAACATAGTGTTTCCCGCAGAGTTATACATACAGCTTCTACAGAGTTCCCACAGAGTTATACATACAGATACAGCTTCTCAATTTCCAAATTTTAACCACTTTCCAGCAATTGCATACATTTAAATGGATTTGAGCCATGTTTTATAAATTATACAATCATCCCCAAATATATTCTTACCCTTCCATAAAAGAAAATTTACAATAGTCACTCAAATAACTAGAAACTGAAATAGTTATAATTTATTGAAATAAGACATTGCTTTGGAATTGTGGTTAAAAAGAATAATTAAAAAAAATATGTCCAGGACAAATCAGAGCACCAGAATACCTTTGAACAGGAGCTGAAGTCTGATGGAGAGTTACAGAAAAAGCTTGATTTTTAAAAATTGTCTCAAAGGGTTGTCCAACAAAATATTAGTTTATATGTCCTTATGCCTGTTTGCTTTGTATATAATATATATTTCTGTTGAACTCTGGTACCTCACATTACTTAAGATTTGGGGCTTTTCAGACACTATCCGGGGCCTGGAGCCCAAGTAGTTACTGATGCAACAAAACATCAATTGGTTCAAAAGTAAAAAATACTCACAGTAGTTTATGCGAAGAGTACTTTGTACTTTTACTTAAGTATTTTTTTTTAACACCAGTACTTTTACTTGTACTTGAGTACAATTTATGCAATGTAACAGTACTTGTACTTGAGTACAGATTTTCCGTATTCTTTCCACCTCTGGTAAATATACAAGGGAGTATTTTCCATGTTTTGGAAAACCTGGGACAGCAGCCTCTGTACATGGAATGTGACTCAGTGTCACATTTGTAACTTGTCATTAAAAGTTCCCATGAGAAAAAATTAAACTGTCAACTAAAATTTTAATGCTATCAATGATTTTTTTTATATAGACATTACATTTTGGGCAACTTTGGGTTCATTTACTTTTAAACTTAGTGGAGATGCTTTCATATAAGCACACAATATATTTAAATGTCACTTTGTTAATTTTGACAACCTTGGACCATCTATGCTTCTGCAGCACTTTGGAAAACCTGATTTAAAAAAGTGAGAACTAGAGGAAAACTTTTTTCCTTTAAGAAACTCTGACAGAAACCAAGTAAACTCAAAGTATCCACTATCATTTTAGAATATTTTTGAAAATAAATAATGGACTGTTCCAAAGTCATGTGTACTTCACACAGAGATGAGGGGAAAACTGTTATTGTTTGTGACTTTGTTTAACTTCATTCTCATGTTGCCAATTGCAGAATGTTGCACATGTTCTTTGTCATATCCCTCTTTTGATAACTGGTGTACTGTGATGTAAAACCATAAACATCCTGACTTCATGTTTTAAAGATGGCTGATTTGATTTCTCGAGGTGCAGTTCCTGGTGGGGATCTAAATAAATATCATGGCCACCCTGTAACAACACAGAGAAAGCAAAAGTAAATGTACTCTAGTCATACCAAATAACTGAAAAGAAAGGATGTTTTCTTTACAAGAAATCATTTCTGTAATCTTTAATGATTTTATTTTACAAATACAAAGCTGGTAAATAATAAACCTGACACTAGTGATAAGCATGTAGCAGGCAATACACAGCAATTACCACGAATAAATATGTAAAACTCAGATCATAAGGCAGGAGCAGGCGGGGCAAAGGTCTCTGTGGTTGTTCAAGGCCGAAAAGGAGAAGAAGCTGTGTACTTGCTATAAAAAAGGACCAGAGGCTACAGAGGGAGGACATGGTGAGGAATTAAAAGACAACACCTTTGGGATAAGTTAATGTTGGACTGCATCAGCCCAGGCATGAGGACCTTTCCCGCAAGGCTTAAGTTTTGATGTTTTTTTTGTGAGTACACCAGTGGAAATACTGAAGACCAACCACTGAAATTCATCTGGAGACAGAACAACAAATCTGGAGAGGTCATAATCTACAGTTTTCCTCAAAATGACGAAGCTTTTACCTTTCAAAATCATTTCAAACAAGTGGCTGCTGTCTGTCCTCCTTTGTCTGCTCTGGGTAAGTGTTTCTTTTAACCTGCTGCTGTTTCTTCTGAAAACAGAGCGTCTAAACAACAGAGAGGATTTAATGTATGATTGATCACACAAGAGCCCAGACAGTAAAATTAAGTACACTGAAGTATAGCTTTGTAAAGACAAAAATACTTGCACAACTGGAGAATGTTAAACCCTCTCAGATTGTGAAATATTGAAATCCAATCCAGTCCAATCCAGCTTTATTTTTTAAGCACTTTAAAAAACCATAGTTGAAACAAAGTGCTGTACAGGAGAATAAATAAATGAGAAATAGTTCTTTCACAGCAGCAGTAAACTTTTCCCACTGAATTTTCAGAGTCTACAAGTTCACAAATGAGAAAATAACTTTAGAATAAAACATAAACTAGAGCAGCTCATTCAGCATTTGTTTTGTGTTGTGTGTATTGAAGAAAAGAGATGGTGTTTGGAAAAATGTCTCATTTTTGAGAAGATACAGAATTTTCTTTTATATTTCTCTTTGATCTTGTCTAAATCTGTTAGTGAGCCCTTCTCCTTTGCCAAGATAATCCATCCACCTCATAGGTATGGCATATTAAGATGGCAATGAGGCAGCATGATTATTGTGTGCCCCAGGGTAGTCACAGTTAAAGGCCACTCTAAAATGTGCAGTTTTACTGCATTGGGGGAGTCAGAAAACCAGTCAGTATTTGGTGTGACTTCATTTGTGCAACACATCTCCTTCATGGCGTTAAGAGTTGTTGATTGTGGCCTGTGACATGTTGGTCCACTCCTCTTCGACTGCTGAGCTGCTGGATATTGGCAGGAACTGGAACACACTGTCATATCTGCTGATCCAGAGCTTTAAAGTTAAAGATCCTACAGTGACACCTTTGGATCTGATTTATTTAATCATCATTTTTGTCACTTCTTTTTAACACCAACTCCCATTTAGCTGAGAGCATATGTTCAGGGATTTGACTCCATCAAAGTAATTAACTGTAACTTTGCTAAATTTTTGCCAACACCAGAATTTCCACTTTTTTAAATTCGCAGTGTAGAGGGAAAAAATTGAAATAATTTAAAGGACAAACTTGTATTTTTATGATTAACTTCTCATTCAATGTCTTCACCATATAGTCAGATTTGGCTTGGATTAGGAATTCTCTTATGCCAAATTTTGATCTCCTGATCTGAAATGTGCATTTTGTCCGTGAGTAAATAAACTATTGATCCTTTTAAACTATCCAGGGAGAACTTTCTTCACGTTTTACAGCCAGTTTGTTTAGAGAACATCCACTATCATAAATGATCATGTTATTTTACCTTAGACATGAAAACACAACCTCAAGAATGATCTCTGCCAAAACTGAAAATAGCAACAACAAACTGAAGTTTCTTGAAGCGAAGACTAAGCTTGTAATTCATTTTAAGCCATTTTAAATTTAGATATTTCTGTAGACATTTAAGCTGAATCTGGCTCAAAATATTTCCATTTATATGTTTTTGACCAAAGATGTAGATAGTTGCTTGGATCTGCACTTTTCTTCACCTAACAATGGCTACATAGCTTCTGTTTATTAAATTTCACATAACAATTTTAGAAATATATATTTTATCATAATTTCCTTTCTTGGTATCTTTGGACTGTCTGAGAAATTCATACAATCCAGGCTGAAACAATGAAAAAAAATCAAATATCACGACAGACTGGAGCACTGCCAGAAATTTTTGGCCCCTTAAAAAGATATCAATATTTCTCAACACAAGCATCTAATAAGCAAAATAACAAAATAAATACGGTGATAAATACATATTTTATGGACTAATTATAATTAGTACAGCCCAGTTATTCTGTATTAAGACACAAATAATCTTCAAATCATGGACAAAACTCTCTTCAGATTAAATTACAGAATAAATGGGAATACTAACTTTCTGGCATTTGGTCCATTTTAAGCATTTACAATGTTTTTTTAATCTTTCAATCAGGATTAGAATATTGAAGCGTTTTGCAGATTTTATATGTGTCTTACTTTATGTCCTGATTTTTATGAAGACTCAAATATTTTAATATGCTGTTTGGTTTAATTACAGTAATATCCTCCAGTAAATCTTGAAACTGTGAGGGTTATGGTCTCTTTTACACAGTTTTGACCCTCTGAACAGTGTGTTTCTTGACCTGTCTTTCACTGTAATTGAATGCATAATGGATAAATTTGGATAGAACAAAAAAATCTTTATTTTCTTCATTGTACGCACATTGACTTACAAATGTGTTAACTTTGTGGTTTTCGTTATGTTAAAAACTTTTGGTATTTTCATTTTTTCTGTTTAAGTGTGAGAGGGAATCTAATGCACAAACAACCCCGGTAACAGATCCAACAACCATACCGACTACAGTTAAGCGTAAGTCAAAGCTGCTTTCCTTTTTTTTAATTAAGGTTACCTATGTTGCAATAACCATTGGCCAAAAGAAAAAAAGTTTAAAATTATGGTTTTTGAAGTCTTTCTACCTTTCAGTGGTATGACTTAAAGTATTTCAGTTTACTTACATACCTGCTCAAAACCCCAATATTATCATCATCATCATCATCATTGTCATTATCGTCATCATCATTCATCATTACAGTCTTCATCAAGTACTCATGTCACAGACATTGACATGATATTAAGCATTAGCATACTCAGTGCTGAGTTATTTAGAAAGAGCAGGGCCTGAAACTGTCTTACACATTTTACCACTGAGAACTGCAGAGGAGAGGACTCAAACTAAATAAGTGTTCTCTAATTCATTCCACCACTTGGGGACAACAGAGAAGAGTCTACGTAGTGATTTCAAGTCGTGCTCAAGGATATTTCTGGGCATTTTTCCTCCTCTCCTCACTGGCTTTGGTAAGAGTTTGGTTTACCAACTGGCCTGTTAGGTACATTCCTGCTAAGCAGTGGAAAGAGTCGACCTTATAGTTCATCATGCATGTTCACTTTGTGGTATTGGCTCAACTAGTCCCAACTCTTCTCACCTCTTTTATTATTTTCCACACAGAGCTGTACTTGATACACTACATATATTACCTCTGGTGAGGTTTCAAGCAGGCTGTGCAGAGACTAAAATCTGACGTAAAGCACAGAAAATATCATCAGAGAATGCAACCGTGAATTGCACTCTGACATCAACCAAATAGGGTTAAGTTGGCACCATGACCTGAGAAGTCAGTTTTATCTTATTAAAAGGTGTACACAACCTCTCTGCCACAACACTTTTCCAGTGAAAAACTGTCTCAGGCTATGGTGCTGCATGAAGAGCGTATTCAAAACTCTCCACTCTGGAGCCTGGTTACAAAAGTTTGCGGATCTAAGAGCTACAGGTATACTGTTCCCATGTAAATGCAATGATAACTTATCTGATTTGACTGTTTTAGACCTCATGTAAACGACCCCTCAGAATGACTCAAATAAAGACGACTAGACTGTTCTCTGTTGTGTCAAAACGGTGGAATGAACTACCAGCTCTGTTTGATCCACAGAGGCCCTATCTACTTTGAAGATATTTAATTTGATGTTGGTGTCAATAACATGATGACATGATTATGATTATGATGATGATGAAACTGAGGTGATTTTACAAGGTCTTTTGTCAATTGCTTTATTAGAAGAAAATAGGCACTCTCGATCAGACTTGAAGCAGGTTGTTCTCTTAAAGATGATGTTCCCTCTGGTCTTAGATTTGTGCTTGTGTTGTACTTCCTTTCAGATGTATGTCACTTTAGACAAAAGCATCTGCTAAATGACCCTGTAACACTGTTACAAACAAATTATATATTCAATTCTGTTGTTGTGTTGCCAGATAGATAATACAGATGTCCCAAGGATATTAGAAACAGTCCATTTGGTGTGTCAGGTTTATCAGGGATTTGTGAACATGATAAATCTGTAATACACACAGAAAAGGTACATGTAGCCTGTTGCACCTAACCTTGCATAGCAGATGGGCCTGCCTGATTCAGTTCCTGAGATCCTGCATTTCTGTGGCAGATATATGGAGCTGTCCATCTGGCTTGTCAGGTTATGTTGCACCAGCTATGCACAACTTTTACCTTATGTTCTGGTGTAAAGTCCTCACTAAAGGCTAAGATGGAACTGGTTTAGTTCTAACTTAAATTGTGTCCCAGTCCAGCTGTACCCAAGATCATCTTAGAGTGTATCATTCAAATAAGAACTAATATTGTCTCAAATATGATGTTTTAACTTCAGTTGCCCAATCACTTAAAATTATCTTTTCTAAGTTTGAAAGAAGTGATGCTTTTAAATGCCAAATCTTGTTGAAGTTTCTTTTCCCAGTGGAGACTGGCATCTGGGATTAACTCTGGATAACTGCTGTTAAATAATACAAAGCAACAAACATGTATGGAAATAGTGACAAAATATTGGGATATGAAGTTTAGTAAATCTAAAACAAAGTAATTTAAATCAGTTACAACATAAAGTGAAATTTCTAACAGCATGAGATAATCTAACAATGCTTTTTTTCTCAAAGAATGAAATTAAATTCACTGGTTGAAAACAAAATTGTGAGACAGTCATTATATTTTTCTGAAGGACGTTATCCATCCTAGAGAGCACACTGCTGACACCAAACAGCCTCTAAGACCCTCTGCTACTTCAAAACCTTTGAGTTATTCCAGTTTAATAAACACAACCCCAGGGCAACCGTATTTTACAGAGGACTACACTAGAAAGACTAAGGGCGTTTTCCCATTAGGTCCACTTGTTTCGAACCGTGCTACGGCGCGGTTCGCCATGGGTTCGCCCCCTCCCTCTCCCCCGCTGGCTTGCATTCACACTGGCAACATTGAACCATGCCCGGACCCACTTGTATATTCACTCAGTTTGAAACAGCAGGGGGCGATATGCACGTAACTGGTTACCAAACCTGCTACGGAGGAGAACGAAGAAGAGACTACCATGGTAACCATTTCCTACACCAGACAACCAATGTTTATGTTTCGCTCTCTTCTACATTTTCCTTCAAATGTTTTTTTTATCGTGTTTGAGACAGCATCAGCGACCTTCTGGACCCTCGTAAATCATCGTAATCCTCAACTAGAATAAACAAATCGACAAATTGAGTAAGCAAAAGATTCAACCGCGGGATTAACAGGAAGTAATGCATCAAAAGTAGATCGGTTCAGACCACTTTGTTTCACACCAGTGAAACTGCACCAAATGTAGGGAGATGGAGCGGATCGAGACCACCCCTTCATGAAGGTCTCGGACCGGCCGATTTGGTGCGCACCAAAGGGCGGTGGTTGCATTCACATTGACACTAACGTACCAAAACCTGGGCCAAAACTTCTTTCGTGCGCACTAAATGTGGTTGGTGTGAAAACACCCTAAGATTTATTCTAGAGCTTAAGCTCATGTTGAAAATATCTCAGTTCACAACACCTCAAATATTAGTCAGGTGAAAATGACCTCTTAAGTGGGAACTTCAGATTGATCTGGGCAACATCTGAACTGACACAGAGCTGGTGCAATTTTTGCTGAAAATAAACTGGGACACAGATTTTAAGTCATAAACATGCTACGTTCTTCAGGATAATATTGACAAATGATTTCTTGCTTATTTTTGGCACAAATACACCACAGACAAAAGTAAAATATTCATGTAAGGCTGTAAAGGAACTGTACCTCAGTCAGCTGACTTTAGCTTCATCACCTCTAAGTCTTCAACTTTAATTTAATGCTCTTAAGCTCTTTTTGAAAAATGTCTCCTTAGTTTGACCTGAATGAGTTAATGGTCTTGACTGCGTCAATTATGGGCCCTGCATCATATTTCAAAGACAATGAAAAATGATGATGTTTTAATGTAGCATACTTGAGAAACTCTTTCACTTGGTAGCATCTGCCTTTGGTAAGACATGAAAAGATGTAAGACTCATGAGTGGGGCATTTTTAGATGTATTTTAAAATGTTTAATCTTCTAAATTTGTTCAGCACAGCCTTTTCAGAGTTATTACCAAAAAAACATTAAAAACATCCCAGAGACTCTGTGGCAAGGGAACTGGGTATGCTAACATGTCTGTTCATTTCAGTTTTAGGAATCATTGCTGCACCTCGACTGCTTTTAATGCTTTGTTTTTACTGTGAAAGGCACTTTGAGTTGCTTTATGTATGATACGTGCTTTGTAAATTAACTTCCATTGCCATCTTGTCAGCCCCTGAAAATATCAAGGCACCTTCTGTAACTCAACAGGAGCGCAGCATAACTCTGACATAGAACAAAGTTGGCAACATCTCAACATATTACGTTAATTATGAGCATGAGAATGTGGATGTCAGCAATAAGGCTGATTCAGTTGATGGGAATACTGTAACATATGTGGCAACTCCTCTGACTCCTGGGACATTTTATACTTTCCGTGTCATCACAACATACGGTGGACTTAACAGCACCGGACTGCCAGTCTCAACGTTTACTTGTTTTTCTCCAACCTCACTTTTTACATGAAAATTCATTTGAAACTTTCACTTTGGGTCCTCTAATTTACTTGATGAAATGCAATAGCCATGACAAAAAGACTTTAAAGATTTAGTAATGTTTTCTCTGTTATGTTTTTTTTTGCTAGTGCCTCGTAATGTTGAGGATCTTAAGGCCACTGACCAAAATGAGACAAGTGTAACTCTACAGTGGACAAATGTGGAAAATGACTTTTACATTCTTAGTTATGAAGACAGTGGGATACCCATCACTGTATCAGATGATACCACAGGGACATTTACAATCTCAAGTCTGACCGATACAACTAAGTATGATTTCACTCTCATCACTGTACTTAATACCATGAGAAGCAGCGGAGCCGTCCTCACTGCATATACAGGTAAGAGGACATATTTTTCTTTCTTTAGCCATTAAACAAGAGTTAAAGCTCTACAAACTTTTAAAAAGAGGAGGTAGTTTTACCTTGAATCTTTTACTTTAGCTGAGAAAATAATGTGTTTTTGCACATTTGTTTTGTGAGTTTACTAACTTTGGCACAGTGACACAGGAGGTGGTGCACACACTCAGCTGGTGATCAGCCCAGGCTGTACCCTGCCTCTAGCTCACTGTCATCTGGGATAGAGTCCAGCCCCCAAAATCCCGAGAGGGACAAACTGTACAGATGATGGATGGGTGGACAAATGTACTTAAATAACAGAAAAACGCAGGTCCCATAGCGTTTAAGGTCACCGACATTTTTAAGGTTATATTTTCATGAACAATTCAAAGACATAAAATTTAAAAAAAAATCACAAAAATTTGTGATTAGACTTCATTTGTCATAGAAGGCCTATAGAGATCTAGATCTAGATCTAATTAATTTAAATGATCAAGATTTGCCTATTAAGGCTAAAGTCATCCACATTTAAACTGTTATTAGTAGGATTTTTATAACATATGGCCACTCAGCAAAAAGCTGGTGAAAAAGAAAAAATAAAATAATTTTGTGACCATATTCAGAAAAAAGATAAAATTGACAAGATATGTCTCTGTTATAAATTGACACATCATAAAAATATTAAAATGTTCTAAATTAAATTGATCATCACTGACTTGCAATTTACCACTTTATATTTCTATATTTTTATTATTATTATTACCAATCTGAATATTGGGACTATAATGTAGAAAACTTGGTATATAAAGGCTTTCATTTCAGAAAAAGATTATATGTCTTTTCCCCAAATTTCTGAACAGTTTGAGATTTGGTTAAGACAGTGTATTAAAATTATGAAATGTAGCATTTCATAATTTCATGACATTTCTGCCTCTGCCAAGTAGGTTCTGTGTCTGTTTCTTAGCAAGATAACCTGAAAAGTTACCAGAAGATTTTGATCCAGATTTCAGAGAATGTTGGTCATAGGTAGCCTGACACACTAGATGGACAGTTCTTTACATCCGCCAAGGGAATATTTCACTAATCCATCTAGGAAAGAGACGTTCTCAAATATTTTCAGAGGCAGAACCTTCAAAAACAACAGAAGCTTGTGATAGGACAATCGTTTGGCTCGTCACACTCATCACAGACCAATCCATATCAAACAATGCTGCTATGTATGAAGTAGCAACTGTTGTTAACTTAGCTTAAACTACCTTAGACTATTGTCTTACAATAATGTATCCCACACATATATATCATTTAACACTTACATGTGGCATGAAGCTTGTCAAAGACAATCCCTACCAAGTTTTCCCAGTAAACTTCTGAGGAGAGCAGATTTCACCCAGTATCAGTGAGTAACCATGACGACCACAGGCTATCCAGCATGTTTGCGGAGGACTTCTGCATCTCTCCCAGTTTCCCAGCAGTGGTCCCCGGTCAGGAGAGGAGCAAAAAAATGATTTCTCTTAAGACAAGCTTCAAGTGATGTTCTTTCCTCCCCTTTTAAAGAAAAAAAATTAGTGAATTTCTGATTAATAAAACAAAAAAAACAAAAACAAAAAAACAAAGATATCGAGACCGCTTCAGAAGCTCACATCGTTTTCAACATGCAGTCACTCCCAGGTGCCGTCACATCTGTAAATCCCACCTCTCTTCCCTGATTGAGCCATTAAAGAGGACATATCATGCTTGTTTCTCCGCCAGACTAGGATGCCTGTAAAGCATTTCTGCCCTCAGTACAAGTCATTTAGTTCCTTCATTGCCCCACAATCAACATCAACAAACAACATCCTCATTTTGAGCCATTGTGAAGCTCTCGTTGAAACACTCGGATCTGAGGATGACCTAAAGTTACCTCGTAACGACACAGCCCTTTGTGCTCTGATTGGTCAGTTCTATCGGGGGAAGAGCCAGCCTGTCCTTCTTCTTCTACTGTATTTTCCGACAGGCTCAATGCAGCAACCGCATATTGAGTCCCCCTACAGGCCAGAGCTGGCACTGAGTGAATGTGAGCTAGGGATCTATATACCCCTGCTGGTGGATGTGTTCCTCTGTGACGGTTTTGTGGCTAACAGACATCACAGAGGAGGAAGTGTTTTATCAGATTACTCCAATAAAAAGAAAGGTACCTTGTGTCGTCACAACGTTTGAAATCTCGCAGTCATCTCGCAATGACCTATTTTCAGAGGCATCAAATCTCGTTCTAGGATATCAGAAAAAATACAATATCTTATTTTTAAAATTAAGGGGGTGTAAGGTCTTGTTTTCAAATTTATTATATTATATGTAAGTATTAAATCATGCATCAGCATGATATGTCTCCTTTAAGCATTTTGCAGAGTGAAGTTGTTGAACAATGGAGGTTGGCAAGATGGATATGCAGGATTTCAGGATCAGGCAGATCTGTTTCTTCTGCTAGGCTAGGTCATGGGACAAGGAAGTAGTGATTTTAACTTTTGTCTTTTAACTGACAAAAACATAAAAACCTAAAATAAACCAAAATGATGTGACAAGGAATTACTGAAATGTGCTAGGCTGTGTAGCACAAGAAAATCAACAACACTTTGGTCTCTGAGGAGAAAATCTTACAATAATAATAATTTTTAATATCATATTTTTTGGGGGGGTTTTCATCAAAAAAAAAAAAAAAAATCAGACACTCAAACTGGCATATGAAATGTTAAACTACTTAACATTTTTATCAATGTCTTTATTCTTATTTAGTTGGTAATAATTTGTGGTAAAACTGGAAAAAATATTAATGTAGAGTAACTCATGGCACTTTTACGGCGTGTCCAATCTGAAGACTCAATGTGCTATTTAACTTTTTTATAATCAAATATGACAATTTAACAAAAATTACTGATCATCAATGCAGATGTCTAAACAACCAATCACAAGGCACAATCAAACACTTTTGGCACCAAAACATGGTCAAGATGATGTAGTGAAGTTAAAACCGAGCATCAAAACTGGAGAGAAAGTTAATGTCCTTTGAATGTGCCATTTTGTTCTGCAAAGTTTTTATGCTGTTTCAACAAATTCACGCCCTACCACACAGAAGTTTATACTCAACAGCAGGGTGTGTTAGTGGGCCTCATTAAAAGATAATAAACCTTCATATCTTTATGTCTGAAATATCTATCTTTATGTTACATATGGCTTAATGCACTAGGGTAATGTGACCTCCCTTTTCGGCGCCTGTTTGGAGGTGAGCAGCAAGGTTTTTGACCAACTGCAGGCACCGGATGGGCTCCAGGTTCAATAATGTAGTAAGAATTACAGTTGTCAAGGTGAGATGTTACTATTACATCATATATTTCAGATAAAAACTTCAATTAACAGTAGAAAAGTTCAGCCTTTTTATTTTCAAAAACATTGTTAAAATAGTCAAGATGCTTCAAAGAAGAATGCACTCCACAGGCAAGAGGACCATGAGTGCACACATCCCACAGCCAGTGTTTCCAAACATCAATCAATCAGTCAATCAATCAATCAATCAATCAATCAATCAATCCATATTTGTATAGCGCCAATTCATAACAAGTGTTATCTCAAGACACTTTACAATAGAGCATAAAGTTCTTCATTTTATGGATACACATACATGCATAGATACATATATACATATAAAAGACACATATACATATATAAACACATGTATACATCCAACACCCAACATGAATCCATATAGCCAAGCATGAATCCCTCCATCATGGCGGCAAGAAAAAACCTTCTGTTAAGCAGCAGGAAATCTTGAATGTGGATCCCAGTCTCATGATGACCAGCAAATCCACACAATGCTGTGCTGGTGTGAGGGCGAAGGAAGGGAGGTAAGAGGAGACAAGTGGACTAAAGTAAGAACTAAAGTTAGTGACAGATCTATGAACACAGACCTGTCGTCTGATTTATTAGAGGTTAGCCTCTTGAGATGCTACATCTCATTTTCAGGAGGGTCCTCATGTCTTAAATGGTAGTGGTGATCATTTTATAGAAGTATAATCTTAGATATTCTTACTGAAAATAAGAATTTATGGTAGTGACGAACTCATGGGTGCCCAGACCACAAGTGCATCCCAACCATATTTGTCTCCATTAAATATAAATGTGTTAAAGGCCTCTTGAGATGTGACATCCCATTTTCAGAGGGATGTCACATCTCATCACATCACATCGACTAGGCTTGCAGCAGACCCTAACTTTTATTTCAAGGTCCTGTAGCTGCACACAGTCTGCAAAACAATTTACACACAAGTTATATTTATCAACGAATAGAGCCAGAAAAAAGAGGATGTGCTGCTTCTTACAAGTACTAATGGCTGCGACCTGCGGGAAAGCGGGGCTAGACATCCAGCCCCACCTGTCACCTACGTCACAAGTCCAGCCCCGCCCACATCCAAACTGGTTAGGGTTAGGGTTAGGGTTGGGGGTGGGGCTACGGTAACCCTAACCCTATATTTGGAATTGTTGGAGTGGGGCTGGACCTTTGTGGACGGGGCTGGACGTCCAGCCCCGCCTTCCTGCAGGCCGCAGCCATTACCCTCTCGCTTCTTAGCCTATTGGACAAGCATGGCACCCTTAAAGGTCCCGTGTCCTGAAAAATCAATGTATTTGCCTTCAATCAAACCCAAAGAGAAATGTATTATGCTATTTTAAAGGAAATGCCCCTAAAATGCTCTGTTTTTTATGAAATGGCAATGCAAGCTCCCAATACATGTGTGTGTTTTCTGCTTGTCACAGGCAGATGCTATAACTGTTGTAAAAGTTCTCTCTGCAGCCTGTACTCACTTCTGTCAGACGTGGTTTGGGCAGCCAAAAAGCTCAGAGCTCATTATCATAGTCTCCCCACCCACTCAGACCTGAGCATTTCCAAAGAGGAGCTGCATCTGGTCCCCTACAGAGATACAACTGCTCATTTTTATAATTTAACTTGAGTCCTTGATCAATAGACACACAAGATATGATGTTATCAGTCAAACACAAGAAAACATTGGACCTGTAAAGTCCCTTAAATCACCTTTCTTTCTAATTTTGATTCTTCATCTGAACTGTTTCCAACTGTATATTTACTGTTTCTAAATGCCTGAATGCATGTGTGATGACCTGCTTGTGTTAATGAGAAGTTGGACACATTACTGTACATTAATCATTGAGTGTAAGAGCTGTAACTGTTTCCTCTCTGTGTCTTTTGCTCTTTAGCTCCTCGTAACCCAGAGGTTTTAAAACCAGCCGATCAAACTGAGACAAGTATCACTCTGCGGTGGAATAAAGTGGGTGATCTCAGTTATGTGCTTCTCTTCAATGGAAAGGAGGAGAACATCCCTGCACCCGCTGGACAAGATCCTGTGACATTCACAGTCTCTGGTCTTGAAAGTGGAACTAAATATGATTATACTCTTTTCACTGTGTTTGAAACTCTCAGAAGCAGTGGGATAACAGAGTCTGCAGTTACAGGTAAGAGGTTTTTTTTCTCTACTGACTTAAAAAATAACCTGATGACAGTTTGGTAATGCCTAATTTAAATTACCTGGTAACAAACAGTGTTTGTCATTAAGCGAAGGTGTGTAAGATCAAGACTGCTGCTGATTTTAGACCTGCTCTGTGGGACTGAAGCATCATGATAATGACAACCCAGCATGGACAGTGCTTCTTTTTTTTTCTTATGATAGATTTCTATCTAGACAGATGGATAAACTTCATTTGGCAGGATATTTGTCTTAAACAGCAGTGCTTCTGGCTTAGGGCACGATATACATTAAAACCACTAGACAACATAAAACAGTTACAGAAGCAAGAGGCCGGTGGCAATTGTGGTCAGTAGTTAATGCACAAGAGGATTAAAATGCAGTGCTTGTTACAGTGCTTGTTATTATTCTTGTTACAAGAATAATAATAAAATGATGGACAAAAAGCAGTATAACAATAACAAAATAATTGACTGCTGGCAGTAAAATAAGCTGAAAAAGTATACAAAATATTATATAACAGTTGCAGGAGAAGAATTGCACTGACTGTTTGTTGAGAAGAGATTTAGATGTTGGGAGAAAAGAGAGCTTATTGCTGTTTGTTTTGTGTTTGCTTGCTCTGTATCATCTCCCAGAAGGAAGAAGTTCATATTCTAGAGCAAGAATATGTGAAGAATCAGTCAGAATTTTATGTGCCTGGTAAAGGACAACGCTATGGAAGACAGATTGGAGGGAAGGGTGGTCTTTTTGATCTATCACCTTCATAGCTGATTTCATCAGTTGGGAGATTTTTGATTTGCTCTGGATGGAGAGTGTGCAAAACCAGGCTGCCAGTCCAAATCTCAGAAGGCTTTCAAAGATAGCATCATAGAAAATCAACATAATTTCATGATCGACACCAAACAGTCTTAGCCTGCAAAGACAATGCAGTCTTTGAGATAATTCACTGCAGAGAAAGTTGGCATGATCAGGCCATTTTAAAACAATATCCATGACCATACCTAAATATTTGTAAGAGGCCCCCTGCTCTATAACACTGTTGCTGATTGGATAGGGGAAGAATGGGAGCCAGGCAGCAGTTTATTTAGATGAGGCAGGATGCCTGGTATGCCATCAGACCCCGTAGGCTTCTTTGTGCTCATTTTCCTAAAGAGGGATTCGACCTCCATGGGGTCGATATCCACCCAGTTAAAAAAAGTACAATTTTTGAAGGAATCAGCCAGCCTAGGTGGGGAAGAGGACTGAGAGGACTGTGAGTCAAATCTCAGGAAAAAACTATTTAAAGTGTGAGCTTTGTCAAGATCGTCAGGGGTGACAATTCCCTTTTTACTTGTAGTCATCATATTTTTCATTCTCTTCATGGAGGCCCACAGTTTTTTTCACAGTCATTAGAGTTATAGCTCTGCTTAATAGCCCCGATGCCTCATTGTGGCCTCCCTCAAGACTGCATTCATTTCTTTTTCTGCAGTGGCTACACCTGCCAGATATTTTTGTTCAATGTGGAAATCAACACTTGAACATCTTACAGGACTTTTCTTTGAAGGCTCAGAGAGGGTGTGTGCATGTCCCAGTTTAATGTGCAGTGAAGTGTTGCACATTGAAGCACAAAGAGCTTTAACAGACTGTTGAGTCACAGTCCACAGTGATTTTAACATTAATCACAGTTCTGACAAGGCTATAACCATTCTGTCTTTGGGGATTTTCACACCCACAGCTTAGTTAATTTGCTCTGATTGACTTGGAAAACTGCTACAAATTTGCATATTTCCTTTGGGTTGTTTCATTTTCACATGGCTACATTTTTAAAGTAGACCAGGTTCAGGCCACATCCCATTCTGGCAATCTAGCTGTGACTAGATGTTGAACATGTCAACATGTGATCAAGCATTTTAGGATCATATTTTATGATATCAATATAAATAGAAAATGATGTTCTGAGGGCAGTGCAGTGGCACAGCTGGTTGGTGCAATGTGCAACACAGTAAGAAGGTTTTGGGTTCAGCTCATTGTAGGACCACAGCCTCCCTGTGTGGATCTTTGCCTGTTCCCCCATGTGTCTGTGTGAGTTTTCTCTGTGCACTCTGGTTTCTACGGTGGCCCTGAAGGTCAATGCAAATAAACATTTCAAAATACGCAAAAACATTTAAGAATACCCAAAAACATTTCACAATACGCAATCATTTATGAATGCACAAAAACATTTAAGAATGCGCAAAAACATTTCACAATACACAAAAACATTTATGAATGCGCAATAACATTTAAGAATGTGCAAAAACATTTCACAATACACAAAAACATTTATGAATGCACAAAAACATTTCACAATACACAAAAACATTTATGAATGCGCAATAACATTTAAGAATGCGCAAAAACATTTCACAATACACAAAAACATTTATGAATGCGCAATAACATTTAAGAATGCGCAAAAACATTTCACAATCTGCAAAAACATTTCAGGGATCATGAAAAACATTTCAAGAAACCGGAAAGGGTAGGTCCTCCAAGGCTGTAACCATTCTGTCTTGAGAAATTTTCACACCTACTGCTTGGTTATTTTGCTCTGATTGACTTGGGAAAATTGCTGCAAATTTGCATATTTCCTTTGGATTGTTTCATTTTCACATGGCTACATTTTGAAGTAGATCAGGTCCAGATAAAGTCCCATTCTGGCAATACAGCTGTGACTACATGTTGAAAATGTCAACACATAATCAAGCATTTTATGATCATATTTTATGTTTTCAATATAAATACAAAATGATGTTCTGAGGGCAGTACAGTACAGTCAGGTGGTGCAGTGTGCAACACATCAAGAAGCTTTTGGGTTCAGCTCCTTGTAGGGTCACAGCCTCCCTTTGTGGGTCTTTGCTTGTTCCCCCATGTGTCTGTGTGGACTTTCTCTGTGCACTCTGGTTTCCTCCTATGTACCAAAACATGCTGGTTCAGTTGATCAGGGACTCTTAATTGCCTTTAGATGTAAATGTGAGCATGAATGTTGCTTTCTATGGGTCCCTGTGATTTGCTGGCGACCATTTTTAGCTTGTACGCTGCCTCTTGGCTAATGTCAGTTCCTGCCCCTCACAACCCCTGAAAGGAAAAGTGATACAGAGAATGCATGGTAAGTCATTATGTTTGTGTCTTTTGTTAATTGTGGCCCACTTGCAGCACCCATAGAGACAATCTTGAGGCTGTGGCCCACTCTCTAGTAAAAAAGCTTGACAGAGATTTTGTTTCAATGCCTTGATTTTATTTTTCAGTCATCATGTCGTTAAACAATCAGGTAGTCACGGTATAGTTATAATCACAGTAATCAATTTGACAGAAGAATTAATTTATATCATCAGTTCATTTAGACATCTCAGAATTTGTATTTTTTTTTTTTAGCATTTATTGCAGCAGCAGATTAAAGACTGAGTTTAGCATTATGGCTTCAGCCTTATTGCTCCTTAGAGATTTTTTGTCAGGCAGAATTTGAGTTACAATGAGATTGGGTCTTAAACCTCTTGTGAGTGTCCACAGGATGATGGTGAGTTGATGGAGGAGAAAAACCAAGAGAGCAGTATTGCAGGGCAGAGCTATAAGAGGCAAATCAGAGAAAATGACCTGAAATATTGCAGCTTAAATAGGCTGTTAATTTGTGGGATATTTGTCAGGTATTTGGATGACGGCATAGGTCAGGTGTAAATTCAGCACAGCTGTCTGTCTAAACTAGCTCAAAGGTCATACCCCACTGGTGAGAATTTTGACGATTTTTTTTACAAAGTTAATAATTATAAAAGTGTAGAGATGTGTCATGGCATAAAAAAGATCTACATAAAAATTGTATTCATACAAGCTGTAATAGCAGATAGTAAATTGATAAGACTGTTTTCCAGACAAAAACAATCCTTGGATAAAAGTAAACTTTAAAACATGGAGGAAGGTAATTAAAGGGACTTTAAGGAGTTTTTTAAGTAATTACAAAAAAGTCTGACTTTTAGATATATGCCTGATCGAAATACACACTTTAAGATGAGTTTTATAGCATCAAAATAGGTTATCTGTAAATGCTATTCCTTAGCCTTCCAGTCGGGTCGGTCAGGGCTGAACTGGCCTGGATACTCAACTTCGGGGACAAGACAATTAAAACTAGAGCAAATTTATATTATTTTATTATTTATATTACACGTGTAGTTCCTCGCTGGTTGATGTGTAGATGCAGTTGATGAAGAAGCTTTGCCAACACAGACTTGTTTGTATATAAAAGAAGTTTATTACAAAATCAAGCAAGTGTCTAAATCAGGAACTCCGGACAGCCTGAGAGGTTTTACAGCCGAATGAAAAAACCTCCCGAACAATGAAAGAAGACATGTATTTTTTTTTTTTTATGACTTGAACTTTTATTGAACATTTTTAGATTGACATACAAAATCCACCCGCAGTACCGTTGCACTTATTGGCTTAAGTGACAGACAACATACCAAACAGAATGATAAAACAGAAAACAAGCAAATAAGCACACTGCCTAACAAGCGTTGTGAAAGAAAAACAAAAACAAAAACAAAAAGAAAAAACAAACAAACAAAAAGAAACAATAAAAAACAAAAACAAAAAGAAAACAGCACATTACAGAATAAACAGGTCAGAGCAGCCCAAGAGGACTAAAATGTGTACATTACTGCAGCCCCTGCATCTCAAACCACTCCACGCCATTAGTTATGCCACCCAGTCCCTCACCACGAGATTAGAAATGACTAACCCTCTATGTGTCCTCCCTACACAACTTGCCAGGAGTTAAAATCTAAGTATTTGCCCCACTTACTGAGATACTTTCCACCTCCATTTACAAGGTTATAAGAAATCTTTTCATAAGCAGCGACTTTACTTAATTCCAGAAGCCAGTTATTGAATGAGGGGCCTTCTGAAAGAAGACATGTATTTATACCAGACACATTCTTTGAAGTATACAGAGCCATGCATGCAGGGCGGACTCTCATTGGACCAGAGCATCTGAGGTAAATTACCAGTGTTGACACGGGGGAGCCTGAAGTGACGGCATTTAACCTCTGACACAGGGTATGTATCAGGTTTAAGTTGTCAGCTGTTTACCTACTCACAGGAGTCTGATTTTCCTTAAGAAAAACAACTGAAGAATGTTCTTCATTAAGCATCGTGGTCATAACATCCTGAGTAAAACTAGGCCAACTTCAGTCTACTCATGAACTCACCCCCAAGGTCACCCATCTAACAGTCACATCAGACACTTCACACGTCTTAGAGCACCGGGCTGTAAGTAGAGATATATAGCCGGCTACAAAACTACGATACTAAGTTTTCCAAAAATTGCTTATTGTCACACATCAAAAACTACCGCTACGTAACTAGAAAGACATACATTACCTCGTCGCTTTGCATCCTGTAAGTTGTTGAAAAAAGAAGTTGTAAAGCAATACAGAGTTCTGAGGAAGGTCAGAGCTGCATTCATTAGCATCACAACAAACACGCTTTTGGATAGCACACGTCTTGTGGTGCGTTCCAGTTGTAGTCAGAAGTAGGAATTTTGAGTTCCGAGTAGGAAACTGCAACTGGAACGCCCCCCAAAGTCAGAATTTCCTACTGGGAACTCGGGGAAACCTCGCCTCCCCCGAGTTGACAATCAAAGATGGATGCCCCCAGTGTGAACAGTTATTTAGCTCCTGTAATAATCAATTTATTTGCACGTCTGACTGGGGTGTGTCACTCTAGATCAGCTGTATACATAGTATTGTTAGACTTATATTTACAAAAATGCTGCCATAGTGATTATCACATTCTTCATGTGATATTTGTGAACAACAAAGCAGGCGTGCTAACAACAGCTAACAATAGCCTGGTAGATCAGCATGTTTTTTTCTGACTTCAACTGGAACGCTGATAACTCTGAGATGATGTCACTCCTAGTTCCGAGGTTACTGGAACGAAGCATTACGACAGTCGCTGCGCGTGCTCATGGGTAGCAGAGTCTTTTACGTTGCCGGTGATAGATTCTCCTCACAGTCCCTTTAAAAAGCATCACCTAAGGGAGGCAGAGAAAATTTTACAATGTTGTGCATATGATGTAGAATTTATGCCTAAAAAATGACTGCAGATTTAAAACATGGAAGGATAAAGGATTAACTGCATACTGCTGTTTGATTCACAACAGAGTTATGAAGAGTTTTGAAACAGTTAAAAAAGAATATGGACTGGAGAACCAGGACTTCTTTAGATATTTACAATTAAGAAATTGTTTGAATGAAATAATAATTGAGACATCAGAAAAACAAGAAAATGAGTTTCTAAATGTCTTTGTGACATCTTACAATCAGGATGTGAAAGTAGAAGGATTTTCAAATTATATAAAAGTTTTCAAAACTCTTCTGGCTCAAATCCTCTTCATGTTTAAGAGAAATGGGAGAGAGAAGGAGGAATAATTATATCTGAGGATGAACGGGAAAACATGATTGGACTGCAGTGGAAAACTACATCTTCTCATAGTTGGAGGGAGTTTGGGAGAGATTTTTTTATCACCCCAGCTCAGAAGAGATATCAAGATGTTGGTACAAACTGTTGGAGGTTGTGTGGATTTGATGTTGGAAACCATTTTCATTTATTTTGTGAATGCCCTAAAATCGGATTATACTGGCAAGATATTCAAATGTGTAAAGAAACTGTATTTGAAATCCCTATTTCATTTAATGTCAAGACTTTATTTTTGGGTGCTACAGTGTGAAAAATCAAAAACCAGGAAAGGAGGACTGGTTTGAAATCATTCATGAAATTGACATTATGGAGAAACTAACTTTTTCTATCAAAATGCAGTCAGAGAAATTTAAGGGTTTTTGGCCAAAGTGGGTTAAATTCATTGGCTCACAGAAACCAGGTTTGATTTAACAACTGATTAACTTATTTTTTCTTCTGACTATTGAAGTAACTGTGTTGTGAGCGAATTTAGATGTGATGAATGAGGAATATACTGTTGAGACACAGAAGGATAACTCAGTTACTCTGTCTTTGATTTATTTATCCATTTATACTTGTATGCATTCTGTGTTTTGTAAAATGGTGCAATATGTTTGATGTCCCTGATAAAAATGATAATAATAAAAACATATTTATGTAATAGTATGCTGCCGTTGAAGTCTGACTTTACAGTGAGTAAAATGTATCCTAATACCGGCTCAAAGGTTAAATAAAAATAAAACCATTTTACTTTGTTAGAACTGCAAAAACCTCCTATTTCCTCCTATTTGATCCTACAGTACGCTATCATCTGTAGTATTCTGGAGGCACTGTACTCACACACAGTGTGTTTAGATACACAATTATAAATCATTTATCATCTGATACCTAAGCTAATCTCATTACATAAGTAATCATGTTAATGGAATAATCAACATTATTCAGAAAAAAAGATATTTTGAGAATTCAAATTAATATACCTACATTTTATTTTATTTTTTACCTCCAGCTTAATCTGATTCTTTCATACTGTCAAGTCTGTGCATAAGTCAAATATGGTAGCTGCAGCAGGAGAAAACACCATCATCACCGAGGATAAATAAAGCACAACAGAGTAAGGCAAAGTTCAAGGCTAGTTTTATGTTTTCTTTGACATTAGAGGAATTATGTTGGAGGAATGGGCTTCAGAAGGGTCAATGGTAAATTAATACTAGTGCAAACAGGGCTTTAGAGTAAGTAGAAAGGAAGGGACCAAAGCTGTTGAAAAATGGTTTGATTCTTCATCAGTACGCTATCATCATCTGTAGTTTCACTTAGGCCATTGATTGTGTCTTCACTCACACACAGTGTTTGATATATATCATCTGATACCTAAGCTAATCTCATTACATAAGTAAATCATGTAAATGGAATCAATAGAAATGTTCAAAAAAGTTATTTTGAAGAAATTCAAATTAAAATACCTAAGTCTTTGCTGATCTCTGATCTTTTCTTTTTACAGTTGCATGTGTACAGTTCTTTCATACTGATTCTTCATAAGAAAAGTAGCATAAGTCAAATATGGTAGCTGCAGCAGGAGAACCATCATCACCGAGGATAAATAAAGCACAACAGAGTAAGGCAAAGTTCAAGGCTAGTTTTATGTTTTCTTTGACATTAGAGGAATTATGTTGGAGAAATGGGCTTCAGAAGGGTCAATGGTGAATTAATACTAGTACAAACAGGGCTTTAGAGTTAGTAAAAAGGAAGGGACCACAGCTGTTGAAAAATGGTTTGATTCTTCATCAAGACAACACTCCAGCTCACATTTCCTACAGAGATACAACTGCTCAATTTTCTGATTTAACTTGAATCCTTGCTTAGTAGACACATAATGGGATCCATGTGCTCCAAAAGGAACATGTCCCTGCAGAAGCCTGAACCAAAGTTGGCTGACCATCTCACCCCCCAGGTTTCACGTAGGTGTGAACCCTCTGATAAGGACAATAAGACCCTGTTCTGCTATGCAGTCTTGCTCAGTTCTTTTTTCTGAACCATGGACTGAAGGGGACACAGGTCCTCATCCTCTCACAGCTCTTTCTTAGGAAAACAGCTCAAACTTTTTCCACAGTCCTTCTCAACGCAGACTGTATCACTACTTAAGTGATGCAAGAGCCAGCTTAAACAGAAGTTCCAGTCCAAGTGACAAAAAAGCAACACAACAGAGTTAGCATTAAGCTGCTAACTCAAGGGACAAAAGAGCAACCAGTGGACTTCAGAGCCAGGGGCTGAAGGGACAGACCGGCCTGGGACCCACTGAGAAACCACCGAACTTGCAGCACTGGACAGAGCAGAACAGAACCAAAACAGACACCTTTTCCTCCCATGGACTTAACTGGGTCTTACTGAGTTTAGCTAAGCACAGGACTATTCGGTTTTACAATCACGGCATTGCTTTATTGAATATGTTCTTCGAGTTTAAGCAATAGCTAACTTCTACATCGTTTAACATTACTATTTCATGTAGAGGCATCAACCTAACACAAAGAGAGACATTTTTTTTGGGGGGGGGGTTGCATTTTGTGCCATTATTGATAGGAGAGAGACAGTGGAGAGGCTTGTGAAAAGGGAAGAGACAGTAGGGGAAGACACACTGCAAACTGATTACAGGGGGGATTCAAACCTGGACCGGCAAAAGTAAGTACATTGGGTGTCTGGTTGCTAACCACTTCGCCAAACCAGCACCCCAAAGAGACCCATTTCTAACCTCCACCGCTCCCCATGTGGTCCTGGTTGTAAATGCCTTTGAGCCATGCAGTGTTAAGACACCCTTGTGAGGTAGCCATCTTGCCTTTGTCTGTTACACACACACACACACATACACACACACTTGTAAATAGGACTTAGGTTAGGTTAGATATTGTATGTTTTCATGTTTTGTTTGTCAATAAATGATTTTGAACATAAAGTCAGTTGCTGATCTGTTAATGTTGTATAAGGATGATTCTTGCAAACCTCTCTGCAGAACCCCAAATCTTTCAACTTTGACTGTCAATTCATTAGGTAACTTTGGTTACAACCAATTATTAATTAACTTCATAAAAGTATATTTTTATGAAGTTCATTATAAATCATGGTTCCAAATTAATAGTCAGTAACCTTAATGAGACCAACTTAAAAAAAATTACTATCATATCCCATTGTGGTGGTGCCTTGAGGTTTAATGTAAATTAAATCTAAATAATTTTTTGTTACAGCCAATATTATGAAGTGAAACAGGGAATAGTTGTCCTCTGATCATAAAGTATTACACACAAGATATGATGTTATGAGTCAAACACAACAGGACATTGGACCTGCAAAGTCACTTATACTTTCTTTCCCATATTGATTCTTTGTTTGCCAGCTTTATTATGTGCTGTGTCTAAATGCCTGAATGCATGTGTGCTGGTCTGTTTGTGTTCATGAGAAGTAGAACAATTGAACAACAAAAATGAACCACTGAGTGTAAGAGTTGTAACTGTTTCCTCTCTGTGTCTTTTGCTCTCTAGCTCCTCTTAACCCAGATGGTTTAGAAGTGGATCAAAATGAGACAAGTATCACTCTGCAGTGGAATAAAGTGGGTGATCTCAGTTATGTGCTTGTCTTCAATGGAACGGAGGAGAACATCCCTGCACCTGCTGGACAAGATCCTGTGACATTCACAGTCTCTGGTCTTGAAAGTTGGACTAAATATGATTACACTCTTTTCACTGTGTTTGAAAATGTCAGAAGCAGTGGGCTAACAGAGTCTGCAGTTCCAGGTAAGATGTTGTTTCTCTCTTATGACTTCAGAAATAACCTGATGACAGTTCGGTTGTTCCTAATTTCAATTGCCTGGTAACAAGCACTGTGATCATTATTGTTAGGGGAAGGTGTGTAGGTTTAAGACTACTGCTGATTTTACACCTGTTTCTGGTTGACTGAAGCATCATGTTGATGACAACCCAGTATCCCTCAAATAATTTCATGTATGACTGGACAGATATTATTCGTTCTTATTCTTATGTTGAAGTCAACACTCTAATGGCCCTTTTCCATTAGCCCAACTCTACTCTACTCGACTCTACCTGGATTTACTCTACTCGCCTTGTGCTGCTTTTCCATTAGCCCCAGTTGCCTGCCCAATACGATGCAGTGTCGCTGAGCGGTGACGTCATTTTGAGCGCGACACAATCTGTGGCTTTTTGTCACAAACTGAGTAGAAAAGAAAAGCGGGAGAAGGCTGCAGGTGGCAAGAAGAAATACCTTTTGAGAAGCACAGGAGAGTTTTGGAAGCTATACAACAGAATGAAGCCGAGGATGAGAGCAATCGAGCTGCAAAGAAAAGACGTATGAGGGTAAGCTAATGGTAGCTACCACTAGCATGCTAGGTCATGCTAGGAGGTACCGGGCTAGTGGAAAAATGCTGCAAATCGAATAGGGCCGAGTAGAGTAGGGCCAAGGCGTGCTAGTGGAAAAGGGCCATCACATCTTACAGGACGTGCAGTGAAGTGTTACACATTGAAGTAAAAAAAGAGCTTTTAACAGACTGTTGAGCCACAGTCCACTGTGATTTTACCACTAATCACATTTCACACCAACTCCTTGGTTAATTTGCTCAGATTGACTTGGAAATTTGCTACAAATTTTTATATTTCTTTTGGATTGTTTCGTGTTCACATGGCTACATTTTAAAGGGACTGTGAGGAGTTTTTAAGTAATTGCAAAAACGTCTCACTTTTAGATATATCCCTTTTAGATAAATACATACTTTAAGATGAGTTTTATAGCATCAAAATAGGTTATCTATAAATGCTATCCCTTAGCTTTGCGGTTGGGTCTGACAGGGCTGGACTGGCCTGGGTACTCAACTTCGGGAACAAGACAATTAAAACTAGAGCAAACTTATATCATTCGGACACGTCTTAGAGCACTTAGGGCGTCTTAGGCTGTAAGTAGCGATATATAGCCGGCTACAAAACTACCATACTAAGTTTTCCAAAAATTGCTTATTGTCACACATCAAAAACTACCGCTACATAACTAGAAAGTGATACATTACCTTGTCGCTTTGCATCCTGTAAGTTGTTGAAAAAAAAGTTGTAAAGCAATGCAGAGTTCTGAGGAAGGTCTGAGCTGCATGTATCACAACAAATACACGCTTTGGCTTGGGTCACGTCTTTGGCACGTTCCAGTTGTAGTCAGAAGTTGGAATTTCCAAGTTCCGAGTAGGAAACTGCAGCTGGAACGTCTTCTAAAGTCAGGATTTTATCCTGGGAACTCGGTGAAACCTCGCCACCCCCGAGTTGACAATTGAAGATGGATGCCCCCAGTGTGAACTGTTATTTAGCTCCTGTAATAATCCATTTATTTGCACTTCTGACTGGGGTGTGTCGCTCTAGATCAGCTGTATACATAGTATTGATAGACTTATATTTACAAAAATGCTGCCATAGTGATAGTCACATTCTTTATGTGATATGTGTGAACAACAACACAGGGCGTGCTAACAACAGCTCACAATAGACTGATAGATCAGCATGTTTTTTTCTGACTTCAACTGGAACGCCAATAAGTTGGAGATGATGACACTCCCATTTCCAAGGTTACTGGAACGCAGCATTACGACAGTTGCCGCGTGTGCTCATGGGTAGCACAGTCTTAATGTCACCGGTAATAGATTCTCCTCATAGCAGCTTTACAGTAGACCAGGTTCAGGCCAAGTCCCATTCTGGCAATACAGCTGTGACTACATGTTGAACATGTCAACACGTAATCAAGCATTTTATGACCTGTTTTATGATTTCAATTTAAAGAGAAAATGATGTTCTGAGGGCAGTACAGTGACACAGTCAGGTGGTGCAGTGTGCAACACATCAAGAAGGTTTTGGATTCAGCTCATTGTAGGGCCACAGCCTCCCTGTGTGGGCCTTCGCCTGTTCCCCCATGTGTCTGTGTGGTTTTCTCTGTGCACTCTGGTTTTCTCCCACAGACCAAAACATGCTGGTTCAGTTGATCAGTGACTCTTAATTGCCCTTAGGTATAAATGTTGGCATGAATGTTGCTTTCTATGGGTCCCTTTGATTTGCTGGTGACCAGTTTAGCTTGTACGCTGCCCCTTGGCTAATGTCAGTTCCTGCCCCTCACTTTTCCCTGAAAGGAAAAGTGGTACAGATAATGGATGTTAGGGCATTATGTTTGCGTTTTTCATTAATTGTGGCCCACTTGCAGCACCCATAGGGACAATCTTGAGGCTGTGGCCCACTCTCTAGTAAAAAAGCTTTACAGAGATTTTGTTTCAATGCCTTGATTTTATTTTTCAGTCATCATGTTGTAAAACAATCAGGTAGTTACAGCACAGTTATAAGTAGAAAGCACTCGGAGAGCGCAGACCTCCGCCAGCACCACAGTCCTCAGGCATATTGTCATTTTGACCATAAATATTCCTCCTACCTTTATTTCATCTAAATATTTAGATTCCTTGACCATGAAAACATACCGTTAGCAACTGGATTCATAATGATATCTATTTTAGTTCAGTAGTTATTCACAGAAATCACATTTTTCGCCATGGCGGCCAGAAGCTGATCCCAATCAACACCAAAATCGAACCAGTTCTTCCATGCTGAACTTTTCCTGAAAATTTCATCCAAATCCATCCTTCACTTTTTGAGTTATTTTGTCCACGGATGGACGGACGGACAAACTCTCCCGAAAACATAACCTCCTTGGCGGAGGTAATTACAGTAACCAATTTGACAGAAGAGTTGCTTTTTTTTAACCATCAGTTCATTTAGACATCTCAGAATTTGTATTTTTTAAGCATTTATTGCAGCAGCAGATTAAAGTCTGAGTTTGGCATTATAGCTTCAGCCTTATTGCTCCTTACAGATTTTTTGTCAGGCAGAATTTGAGTTGCAATGAGATTGGGTCTTAAACCTCTTGTGAGTGTCCACAGGATGATGGTGAGTTGGTGGAGAAGAAAAACCGAGAGCAGTACTGCAGGGCAGAGCTATAAGAGGCAAATCAGAGAAGATGACCTGAACATCTTGCAGCTTAAATAGGTTGTTAATTTGTGGGATATTTGTCAGGTATTTGGATGATGGCATAGGTCAGGTGTAAATTCAGCACAGCTGTCTGTCTAAACTAGCTCAAAGGTCATACCCCATTGGTGAGAATTTTGATGATTTTTTTTATAAAGTTAATAAATATAAACAGTGTAGAGATGTGGCATAGTTTCAGCATGACTCACTTACACTATTGACACTGTACTCACACACAGTGTGTTTAGATGCACAATTATAAACCATTTATCATCTGATACCTAAGCTAATCTAATTACATAAGTAATCATGTAAATGGAATAATCTGCAGTATTCAGAAAAAAAAGGTATTTTGAGAATTCAAATTAACATCCCTTAATTTTTGCCTGATGATCTTTCTTTTTGTTGCATGTGTACACTTTAATCTGATTCTTTCATTCTGTCATATCAGTGCATAAGTCAAATATGGTAGCTGATATGGTAGATACAACTGCTCAATTTTCTAATTTAACTTTAGTCCTTGATTAATAAACACACAAGATATGATGTTATCAGTCAAACACAACAGGACATTGGACCTGTAAAGTCACTTCTATCACCTTTCTTTCCCATATTGATTCTCTGTCTGAGCTGTTGCCAACTGTATATTTACTGTCTACATGTCTGAATGTATGTGTGAAGACCTGTTTGTGATCATGAGAAGTTAGTAATAAATTAACCACTGAGCTGTTAGAGCTGTAACTGTTTCTCTCTGTGTCTTTTTACTCTCTAGGTCTTCTAAATCCAGATGGTTTAGAAATGGTGGATCGAAGTGAGACAAGTATCACTCTGCGGTGGAATAAAGTGCGTGATCTCAGTTATGTGCTTGTCATTAATGGAAAGGAGGAGAACATCCCTGCACCTGCTGGACAAGATCCTGTGACATACACAGTCACTGGTCTTGAAAGTGGAACTAAATATGATTATACTCTTTTCGCTGTGTTTGAAACTGTCAGGAGCAGTGGACTAACGGAGTCTGTAGTTACAGGTAAGTTGTTTTTTTTCTCTCTTATGACTTCAGAAATAACCTGATGACAGTTTGGTTGTGGCTAATTTAAATTACCTGGTAACAAACACTGTTGGTCATTATTGTGAAGAGAAGCTGTGTAGGGTTAAGACTACTGCCGATTTTAGACCTGTTTCTGGTGGACTGAAGCATCATGACAATGACAACACAACATCCCTAAAATCATTAAGACTGGACAGGGATTCTTTATTTTAATTCTTATGTTGAAGTCAACACTTTAACATCTTACAGGATTTTTGTTAAAGGCTCAGAGAGGGTGTATGCAACAGTAAGTTAGTTATACAACAGCTATAACTCATGTTTCCAGTTTAACCTGATGTTTATCATGTTTTATACAGCACATTTACCTGCAGAATGTCCCTTCTTAGTCTAAAATAAATACAGGAAAGACCTTTTCTCCTCCACTGAATTTTCATGAATTAATCCAGTAGTAGCAAATTGTGGCTTTAATTGAATTGATTCTATGCATTAAAATTTGATATACCAGTGCATTCCCAGGAAAAACAGTCATCAGTTCATTAGAAAACACCATTATCATCAAGGATTAAGAAAGCACAACAAAGAAAGCCAAAGTTCAAGGCTTAATTTTTTATTTAATTTAATTTTTTTTTTTTTTACTTCATTGCAAAAAGTTACAATAAAGGCACAGACTAAGACATAAAACAAGACAATTTACACAACATAAAAGCAGATTGGTTTACCCAACAGACAAATCAGAATGAGAAACCAATGAAAAACAAAACAAATAAAAGAAATAAGATTGAAAAAATGAAATGAAATAAAAATAAACAAGGAGTTAGCTGTTTTTGTGTCTATGATATGTGTCAGTGCATGTGCATGTGTGTTTGTGTGTGTGTGATTTTTGTTCTTTATCAGAAAAACTTTTTCTTTGTCACTTTTTTTTCTTATTCCTCTCCCTTCTCTTAATTTTCAGCATGCTTAGCCACCACCTCCAACCGTAGCTCACCAAAGGCGCCCTCAGGCTAGTTTTATGTTTTCTTTGACATTACAGTTATCGTTTTGGAGACATGGGCTTCAGAGTGGTCAATGGTAAATTAATAGTTAACAAACAGGATTTTAGAGTTAGTACAAAGGAAGGGACCACTGAAGGAGAAAAGTGAAAAACATTTCTTTTCAATAATTTTTGAACTTTCAATTTAAGCCAGAGTGAAATTGTTCTAAAAATGACAGACCAATATTTTCCCATCATTGGACATGACCAGAAAATATACGAGAGAGAAGCGGGACCATCAGAACAGCGAGGACATGCTGAACAGACATTGTGACAGAATTCTGCCAGACGAGCATGACACAAATGTTCTATGTTTTAGTTTGAGTTAAATCAAATTAAGGTGTGTTCAAGAAGAAGAGTAATTTACTCTGTAAGGCCTTTGACCACACCTTGTCACCCAGTTCCACCCCCAGCTCAGATTCCCATCCATGCTTAGTTTTGGAGGAGTAAGTGTTATTAATAGATGATATACGACAATAAATGAAAGAAATTAACATTGGAGAGGTGTGAGGTAGCTTAAGAATCTCCTTCCAAGATAATTCAGAAGGACAAAGAGGATAAGAAGCAAACTGTGATTGTGTAAAGTGACAGATCTGAAAATAAAAGTTCTATGTGTGGAAGGTTATATTTGGATCTTAACTAAGAAAAACTACAAAATGTCCCGTTGTCAAATAAATCGTAGTCTTAATCCCCCATCTGGCCCATTTGTCAAAGTTTGTGTCCAGTAGGGTGCAAAGTTATGATCAGCAATTCAGGGACCTGAAATGGAGGCTAGGCAGAGGTTAAAGTGGCGTCAAAATTGGAGCCAGATCTTTAAGGTGGTTTGAACTACAGTGTTAAAAGAGAATTTAGAAGGTGATAAGGGCATAGAGGAGTGAGCTCGGGCAGAGAGCGGGGAGGAGCGTGATTTTAGAATGCACCAATCAGCTACAATACCTGTTAAGCTACAATACCTGTTTGTTCTTTTCCCAGTTGTCTTGTCTTGTCTGTCACTATTTCCCTTCTTTCACACTGATGATGTGGCACAGCCCTCCCCTTCAGCTCCCATCAGGGGTTAAATAAAGTTTTATATGATGGAGTAGCCTACGGGGAGGGCTGGTGATGGTCACTATAGCAGTGAATCATATTCACATATCTCTCACTGCTAATGTAAAAAAAATGAACTTGTCTTTCCAGCGCTGCCACGGACACACAGTGCTCAGCTGAAAAAAAAAAAAAAAAAAAAAAAAAAAAAAAAAAAAAGTTTTATCCATCCATACTTTTATCATGTTTAATATAATATTTATACACGGACTGCAGCAGAGAAAATTTTGTCCATCTTCATTTTTGGAACATGTATGATATTCAGCATTTTTTTTTTTACATCCATTCCAGACATTTAATGGAGTTTTTGACTCTTTGGAGCAGCAGCTATAGAGAAGGCTGTGATCCATCTATTGTAGTGTAATAACGACTGACAAATACAGACCAGTCTTAGACACCACACGACTCCACCACAGAAAGTCTAGAAGGTTTTATTTTGTTTCGCCTCACATGAACTGTTTCTCCTTGTCAAAGATATTGAACAATAAAAGTACAGAGAACTCTGCATATGCAACAATGCAATGCTTCTTGGTAGTGTCATCATTTTATTTAGTGCAGTAAATTTCTGGTTGTTGCCCATCCTTCTTTGTTTTGTTAAACACATCAGGTTGCATGTGTTTTTTTTTTTAATTGATTAATGTCTTATTCAAATAATGGGTTATAATAATAATAATAATAATAATAATAATCATAATAATAATAATAATAACAATAATAATAATAATGAGTTGATAAACTGAAGATGAATACAAGAAGATAGTTTCTGCATGTTTTATCTGCATGTGATAAAATGCTTTGGATTTCTTTAGTTTAATTTTACTTCTTCTTTTATGCTTCCATTTGTTGTTTTGTATTAGTTCAGTTATAGGATGTGAAAATGCTTTGTTTCGACTTAGTTTTCATCAGTTTTGTGCATGTTTTGAATTTTTGTCTCTTAATAAGAAAATGTCCTGAGGAAAATTTTAGTCAACTTCTTTGAAAACTCTTTGGGAAAAAAAAACTTCTGTAGTCAGTAAGTCAGTAGTCTTAAGAGACATCTTGAGAGTCTGAAACATAAATTTTCTTTTTCAAATTTGCAAATCAAAACATAAATTCTTTGTTGGTGATACTGAAGTTTTTTTCTTTTATCAGTGCCCTCAATGGTGGCTGCAGTCTCTGTCAGACGCACAGTGGACAGCCTTACCCTGGAGTGGAACAATGCGAGGACAGACTGGACCTACATTGTAGAAATAAATGGAGAAACCAAACATCCAGAAAGTTCCAATGATGTGGTGTCACTTCAGGTGTCCTCTCTAGAGCCTGGAACAGAGTATAATTTTACCGTGACAACAGAGTTCTCTGAACTCAGGAGCCGTGCTTATGAAGACTTCACAGTCACAAGTACACACACCTCTATTATTCTGGGAGTTTAGGCTATTTGAATTAGAAATGTTGTACATTTTTAAAATACTTACAAGTCTTGATTCTTTACAAAATGAGTTGATGTTATTATTAAGAACTGTGGCAGTTTTAACAAACAAAGTCTAATGTTCATATTTGTTTGTCATTTCAGCCATAGACTGTGCAAGTGTTCCCTGGGTCGTTACAAACTCATCAATCAGTGGAACAGTTGAAGGATTGTTCTCCAAGGCAACAGCATCAAATCACATAAACACTCAGTTAAGTCTTGAGAGTAAAACTGTGTTGTTCACTGATCTTTACCCTGGGGACACCTATGAGATATCTCTGGTGTATGAGAAAGACTCCAAGACATTTGATCAGTGTAGACACACACTGACTATCAGTAAGTATCAGTCTCTTGCTCTGTGCTATCTTTGTATTTGTCTGAAAATTTTACAGAAATAATTCTGAGCTCTGAGTATTTTTTTCATTGTTTTAAGTGATGTTGATGGTTTTGTACAGTTGTGGGAAGAATCTTGTCCCCAGCTAAAAACCTTGTGAAACTAACGACATGAACATTTATATTAGCCACAAGACACATGAGAATGAACTCAAAGGTCATCATCATAGAGCTTGTGCAATCCTGTAAATACCTTGGTACAATCATTTATTCAAACATGTGTTAAAAGCTAAATGTAAGGCAAAGATGTCTGGTAGAATGGTCAACACTTGTGTAAAGCTACTGACTTTATGTTTTTAATGTTTTATTGTCTTAGAGTTCCTGTGAAGTTGTGTAAATCTTGGTACTCACTATGAAGAAATCTGTACCTGTTATTTCTCTTGTTGTTCAGTTCTGAATGGTGTATTGCTTGTAAACTTACCCTGCAATCAAATGCATCACTTATAAAGAATGTTTGTCATGGGAACTATTTTTAAAAGGCCATTTTCTGCATGAAACAGAGAGTGTTAATTTTTATAAGACCAGCCCCAAGGCAGGTGACATTAAAATGGTTGTATTGAAATGATAAGTTGTGTTTTAACTCAGAAAGAAACTTCTGTATTAATTTGATCCTTTCCAAAGCTATCTAAAAACTCATCACAGGAGCTTCAACTGTTTGTACAGATGATGCACAATTTGAAGAATAAAGTTCATAACATTAACACCATGTTGACACTGTCGTAGAATTTTCATAAATCCTATTTGTTGTTATTGGAGAAATGCATGATTTTTGTGCTGCAAATACATGTTATAGGTTTGGCGACAATTCTGTATGCATAAAACCATCACTCTGACTATATATATGTTGCAGAGGCATAAAACCATCATGTTTTAGATTTAATATTAATTGTACTGGATTTTTTCTTTTTTTCTGCACAGATCCTCCAGATTTAAATGCTTATTGTAAGTTCTGGGGAGGTGGATATTCAATATATATTGGCTGGGACAAACCAGACGGTGTTTGGACTGCAGTCGAGGTGAAGACGGACATAGCATCTTTAAATGTAACTGGTCCTGAGGCACATGTTGAAATAGGAGGATTGATGTAAGGAGGTGTCTGTAGCAACACGATCAGGACCTGTTAGGAAATCTACGCCATATGTTTTTCAATGTCAAACTGATCCAAGAGGTGAGTTTGTGATGTTTTCTCTGAAAATAAAAGTTTAATTCAGTTTCATTTTCAAAGGGAGAAATCATTATTCTGCTGTTTGGTATCATGTTCATTTCTTTTCTATTCAAATGAAGATACGTCCACTTTGGGTAATTGCCTGTAGAATTTATTCTGTGTTGAGTCTGCTTTTTGTTGCACAGCATTAAAGCATCAGGTTTTAGATTTAATATTAATTGTACTGGGTGCTTTTTTTCTGCACAGATCCTCAGTGATGCTTATTGTGCTTCAATATATTTGTCATCCTGGTGTGTTTGGCTGCCTTCATTTTTCTTTCGGGACATAGCATCTTTAAGGTTAGGTCTCAGTCAGGCACATGTTGAAATTTTTTTTTATGAACCAAACTAAAACATCAGCCTTATTTGTAAAAAAGCCAAAGTGAGTATGGTTTAAGTCATCACCTTCAATATGAACAACATTGTCAACAATATGAAACGAGAATTACTGCATGGTAGTTTTATGTCTCAGGGAGGTATTTGTACACTGCAAGAGAGTAAAGGTACAGTGGTGAATCACTTGATCTCTCACCTTACACTCCCAATTTAAGGAGTTTATTGTCAAATCAGAGAGAAAATTTGTGCCAAATCTGACAGAAATCCTTCAAGAACTCAAGTTCAGGTTCACACGGAAGCCATGATTATGTGGCCCGAAGACATTTAACCTTGCTCCACCAAAGTTTGCTTTTGGGTCAGTAGGGACATCGGTACAAATTTTAAAGAAAAACATCTTTTAACTAGAAAAGCACTTGGAGGGGTGCTTGTTTGGCGGAGGGGTAAGCAACCAGGCGAGTCCCATATACATCTGCTGGCCCGGGTTCGAATCCAGCCTGTGGGCACTTTGCAGAATGTCTTCCCCTACTCTCTCACCCCCTTTCTCAAACTTTTCCATTGTCTCTCTCCTATCAATAAAGGCACAAAATGGCAAAAAAAATACATTTAAAAGACAGAAACTTGTGCCATGAACAATGCAAACCATGATGTCACTCTCAGGCTGAACACGGTTGGTGACCTCTGCTCTACAGAAAAGCACCACTTCATCTTGCTTGTTGCTCATCTGGAGAATGAAATTATCATTCAGACATATATTTGATATGTATTTATAACTCTAGAATTGACAGGACAGCAGCCCAGATGTGTAAACTCTCAAAGTGTTGTTGTTACAGTGAGCTCTCTGAGATACAGCAGAGCATGTTTTGATTTACTTTAGAGAGAGCATGTATAGTTGTGTGTGAAAGTGTGATAAAGACATATAAGACATAAAAAGTCATACAGTAAGGTCAAAGTGAGGTCAGTCTCTCCACTTCAGAGAAACACAGATACATCCACACACAGACAAACACACGCACGCTCATTTAAGGGGTTAAAATAAAATAAATGATTAAATATTGACATTTTGATTAGGAATTAACTTGACTGAATAATTTGAGCATAAAAAGTTTTAAAAAATCATCTGTAATGTTTTTATAGCAGTTTTTGGGAGAGGAAATTTTTGGCCTCTGATGAGCTAAAAATGGTCATATCTTAATTCAACCCACAAGGGTTGAGTAATTTCCCCGGTAAAACTTAAAAATCAGCTGAATATTGTTTGATAAATCACACATGAGAAGGCCCTGGTCCATCAGCAGTGGTTTTTGTTTTTGTCACAACTTCCCTTTTGTAGATGTTCATGTTTGTTCAGTGGCACTTGAGACAGATTGAAAATCATGTTTGTTGTTTCGGTAATATTTATATTAACTAATTTTCAATTGCATAAATCATTTAAACAGTGGACCTACTCAGTCCTGTTCCTTATACTCAGTCCTGTTTCCCTTTATATGAGCAACAGGACTGAAAAAAGTAACAGGACTGAGTTTTTGGCATAGAGTTAGCAAATACATGAAATATAGACACTTGACATTCTTAATAATCACACGAGGAATCTGAGCACAATCTGAGTCTCTAAGAATGCTTTTTTTTTTTAAAGATATAATTGAAGTAACAGGAAAGTATATTGAGATTGACCCCCTTAGTCATTCAAGTATTATCAAATATACAGAAAAATGAATGAAAGAACTTAGTTTTGGTCTTCTCATGGCCTTAAGAAGATCCAATTGATGCAACTTCCTGTTGTGCATGTGACTTGTTGATGTGTTAGGGTAACTGGACTGAGTGAGAACCCAGGGACACGACTAAAATATGTACTTTTACAAAGGAACGTATATGTATTTTTACAAAGGAATTTAATGGAATCAGTTTTTGTTGCCATGTACATTCACATGTTCAGTAACGTGAGTGATGGGAGCAGCTAGTAATCGTAAGAGGCTATAAAACAGAAGTGCTTCTGGTAAGAGGTGATCTCAATAGATATGATAAGAATCAAAGCATTTTCAAAAGATAGAATCAAATTTATGGAACTCTAACTGTAAGTACAAAAGTTGCATCATAGGGACTGTTAATTATTTTATCACAATGCAATTATTTATGCATGATAATCAGAAACTAAAGTGATTTATTCTTCTTCAGAGCCATTCCTGCAGAGAAGTTTTCAGAACACTTCCGTCAACTAGGTGTGGACAGTAACAGGGGTTTCAGTGAGGAATATGAGGTATATTAAGGAAGCTCATTATCTTTGTTCTTCTTCTTACTTCTTCCAGTAAACCATTACCTTCATGGTTATTGATGTGAGTTGACCTTTTGTTTGTCACATGCTTTGTTTTCTGCCAACTTTCACACAGAGCCTTTTGCCTGTTGGCACCAAGCAGAGTCATAAGAAAGCTACTCTGGAGGAGAACAAACCGAAGAATCGTTCCACCAACGTGCTGCCGTGTAAGCCTGTGCTCTGACTGATGGGTCATGCTGTCAGACACAATTAAGATTCACTGAATGGTTCAGATTCATGTCATCTTTCTATTCATGGAATTATAACTTTAAAGTTTGAGTTGCTGTTAAACCAGCTTCTCTCTTTCTAATCTTAGATGACCAATGGCGAGTTAAACTTACAGCCTCAGATGGGAAGTCTGACTACATTAATGCCAGTTACATGCCTGTAAGTATTACTTTTACTCACACGTATAAATACACTAAAACATTTACACTCAGTCCCGTGTACTGATTAGACTAAATTTGGATTTAATGTGCAATTGAGTGATCACAATAAGTAAATTAATGAAACATTCTTTGTTTAATTAAAATAAATTAGTGAATTCTGAGACTGAGACTGAGACTTGAAATTATAGTCTGCTTGTTTGCCCATAAACAAACTACAGTTCACCTCTTGAGATTCTCTTGAGTATTACATTTTCATCCATTTAACAGCCGGCATTACATCATGTATCTCTGTGTAAATTAAGTGCTGCAGGGATGACATGCACTCAGAATTTAAAGACCAGTTGAAAAATAGCAATAATTTACATTTTCCTCTGTTGGATCCTAATAATGGTATAAGCTGCACTTCAAAATGCAAAAAGAAACAATGGGAGTGAGACAAAATACATTAGAGCAAACAATTTATTACAGGCAACAATTAAACTTAAATAGGCTATCCATCATTTTGATCAGGAGTGTATTTCTGCCCATTTGTTAACATTGCACATGTTCCATCAACAAAGCCTGTTTTTTATATTTTTTTTCCTCAATGCAAAAAAACAATCCTTTCTGCATAAAACAAATTAGGGATGCACCGAAATGAAAATTTGTGGCCAAAGCCGAAGTCAAATAAAATGTAGATGCTGGGCTGAGTACTGAATACTGAATATCGAACAGCCAATGCGGAGGCAAAGTTGTTCACTATATTTTTTTAATAGTGCATTAATATCTTAGAGTGCATTTTTAGACATGTTTTTATAAGAAAGTAATTGTTTATTAAATATAATGACATTTTTCAATATTCCCGTAGCCTTTGCTTTTCAAAAAAAGCCCAACAAAGTTTTTCATCCATATTAAGCCTTCAAACAAAACATGCATTAAAAATACTAATGTGCATTGATGGATATATACTAATAAACCAGTAATACCAACAAATAAATAATTGTCCTTTTGACACACTACTGCTTTAAGGCTGTCACTTTATATTCGATATTTGAATAACCGATCAAATATGGGAATAAATATCCGTAATCCAATTGTAAATAAATATTTGAATGGAAAATATTGAAAGTGACCCTCAGTCACATCCGGCGCTCTCTCGACCTCACTAAACATAGAGACTGAATCCCAAACCGCCCCCTACACACTACCCCTTCACTAACGAGTGTCACTCCAAAATTAAGTCACACTCATAGATATGGAGGACACTTCCACTGAAGGGGGAGGGTATGTAAAAATGACAGGCAGGAATGGGAGGCCCTCTTCACTTCACCGGAAAACAGAAAACCTCGTGGCCATGGCAACAGAAAGACGTCCGTGTATGGCTGTTGACTGTTACGTTGTGTCAATGATTGTGATGCCCTCGGACAGGAGTTTTAGCCTACTTCAAATGATTTAAGTGATTCCACATGTCTTTCAATCCGATTACCATCTGACAATTCCAATTAAAGAAATGAATAATGCTGCCAATTGTGCTCACATTTTATGGTGCCAGGGCTGCACAATCATATCAAACGTCAGCATAGAGTATGATTTGCTTGTTTCATTTAAATCTTTTAATACCACTTTTTATGTGTTTTTTGTCAGTGTGACAAAGGTTTGGGGAACATATGGACACATGCGGCACTTACATTGATGTTGTTTCCTCTCCCATTTAGACGTTGCACTTCCTGCAAATGTCGTTGAAAGCCTGCACCGATGCAGACTCGATGTTTAAGGGCTGAACGGTCCACTCCCCCTCCGCACAACGTGGTTTGGGATAGCCCTTAATATGGTGGACCCTCCGCAAGGACGCTCAAACAGAGGGGTAGTGGGTAGGGAGAGTGTGTAGGGGGCGGTTTGGGATTGGGCCAGAGTTCCCACTCCGAGCAGAGCAGACATTAATAGATCTGTATGTTCTGAAGAGAGCTGTGTGGAAGTAGTTTTGGTTCTACACTGTTGATGGCAAACTTAAATCCAAGACCAGGTTTTCTGTGAAATGCAATTTAGTCACTCATCCTCCACGGGCTCAGCCGTCGGCTTTTCATCCAAGTTATACGGCCGAGTTCAGCGGCGCTTCGTCAAGAGTTTAACCCCGTGTCACTGTGTTTTTTTCGGCAGGGTGGATAAGAGAGTGTCTGACCCTTACTGAGGGGGGAAACTAATCTGCCTTGCTTTTACCTCACTCCACCGAAGGCCGAATATGGCTTTTTTTGCAATATTCGGCTGAATTTATTTAGCCACCAAATATTTGGTGTGCCTTAAAACAAATTTATGACAGGTACATTTTTGTCATTCCAAATGATCTAACTGGGGCTACTTTAAGTGCAGTACACAACAGGATCCTGACTTAGACATGACCAACACTAAGTTTACCTCGACATCTAAGTCCACTTATTTGCAGTCTCCTAATCCTTTCTCTACTATTGACACTTAACTGGTACCTGGCCTGTCATATCAGGTGATTGTCCTGAAGCTCATACAACTGAACCTAAGAGATTATTTAAAGAAGAGGAGGGAAATCTGAGTTGTCATAAACAAGGATACACGAGTGCAGCCTACACTGATGTCTTCCATCTCACAGGCCTGCCCTCACAGGTTGTCACTCACTGATCAGAAACCACAAACTTTAATAAACACATCAGATAAGACACAATTTGAAAAAAAAAACAACAACAACAACAAAACAGACCTTCAAATCAACATTACATGATCTTGAATCAGATTATTAACCATTTTTCGTGATTATTAATGTATCAGCGTATGATGAACTGAGTTCTTTTTCTGGTCATAATAAGCATTAATCAATCAACCAATCAAAGTTTATATATATAGCACAGTTCATACAAATTAAATTGCAGCTCAAAATGCTTTACATCAAGACAAAAAACCTAATCCTGAACCTTTCTGTTTTATTTCATTTTGAAATATTAATTTGTTTTTTTTTACAAATTGGATTTTGTGGTTTTAACTTTATCTTGTCTGCCCCTAAATGTTGCACTTCATTGTCAGTTTTTGTGGTCGTGCGTCACTTTGTTCAGCATAAGTTAGATGTGCTTGTTTAAACATGCTTTATGAACAAATTTTGACTCGACTTTACCTTATTCAGGGAGCCATACCAAAACAATTGTTCTAAAGTCCAAAGACTTTAAGACAATGGTACAACAAGTGCAAAGATGCTGACTCATTTCTGCCCCACTCCTTAAAGGTGTAGTGTGCAGAAGTTGGCAGCATTTCTCTGAACAAAACAGTGAATATAGGATACAATGTCTCTATTTGTTAAAGCTCGGGTCTACGATTTGAAACCGCAGCCTGCCCCCCCTTCCCTCACCTCTCCCCTCCGTGTTCCAAGATCCCGCCCCCAGTTTGTGTCGCCTCATATAGCCCCCTCGGACAGAGCTACGAGCGACTAGCACAATATATCAGCAGCAAACTCAATCAAAAACAGCTCAGCTCAACTGAAAGTATCAAACACGACAGACATCTCACTTATAACACACAGCAGTAGCCATTTCAACTGGACCGGCGGCAATGTGGGTCTGGCGCCGCCAGAGCGGAGCCGAGTGTGGGGGAGGATTTATCTTTCTCAGCCTGTCCTCCCCAGCTCAGCTTACAGTGCAAACGATTAGCGGCTAGCAGGCTAACCCGCTCCCCTACAAGTTATTAGCCCGTGCAGGCACAAACTAACCAGAGTTATTCAGCAGACATCTCCCACTGTAGTAAACAAAGCCATTACCTGATCAACCAGGGGCGAAACGGTCGATGCTGAAGGTCTGGCGGCCGGCTGAGGCTATTCGTTAGCCGTTAGCCCGCTAACAGGCCTCAACCCGCGGGCAGAGCTCCGTTGGGCCCCGCGGGAGAGGGAGGTCTCGGCGCTAGGCTTTTCTGGCTCCATGATAGTTCAGTAGCTAACGCTGCTAGCTGCTCACCGGAGGTAGAGGGGAGGAGGCGGGACCATGGGCATGACGCTGCGTAGCGAGGGAGACGAGGATTGGATGGACTCACAGACCAACTCACGGACCAATCGATCCTCGCAGGTTCTTAGGTTTGATTGGTCAGCTAGTATGCAGCTTTTCAGCGGATATACTGAATGGATTTTTTTCGTTCTTTTTGGTCTTTATACTGTGTAGATAGGACCATAGGACCATAACAGCCTTATAAACGGTGTTATTAATATGTACAAAGCTTCCAAATCGTAGACCATAGCTTTAAGTCTGTCAAAACAGGTGCACAATCATCACCATAAAACTTTTGTTGTTTCTTAATTAAGTTAGAAAAAGCTTTTTGTATTTATATACTGCAGGTCTCTCCTCCTCCGATCGGCCATGTTGTCTAGGGGAGGGTTTGGGGACAAAAAAAAACAAAATGTGATTTTTGAATACAAGTCTGGCTGGTGGTCTTTAAATCTACCTAGATGGCATGTGGCATCTTAACTGACCTATAATCTCTTAAAATAATAGTTACAAATATGAATGAAAAACCCTCACCTGGTAACTGCTGTAAATGATGCTGTGTACACAATCCTTTTAGGACAGGCTCATTCCAGAATCTGATCACTAGATGCTGCCAAAATGCCAATTTCTACACACTGCACCTTTAATGAGCATAATATAACTGAACTTTGATTTTGTTTAGGAAATTCAAAAGGAAAATAAAAACTTAAATCGTTTACAATCCTCAGCAAATGTATTTACAAACTTTCTAAATAACTGAAACTTCATGCAGTTTACACAGACTACTTTGCCTTTTTTTTGTTTACAAAGAAATTTGTTTGATTTATTAACAATATTATTAATGACTATTTCTTCTCAGGGCTACAACAGAGAGCAAGAGTTCATTGCTGCTCAGGGTCCTCTGCCCTCCACAGTCCGTGAATTCTGGAGGATGATCTGGGAACAGAAAGTAAAAGGTATCGTAATGGTAACCAACTGCAGAGAGAGTGGGAAGGTGAGTGAATGTAAATGTGTGAATTTACTGATACTAGATGTTCTGAAAAGACATTACCCATACTGTTGTGAGAGGCTGTGGATCATTTCCTGTACTGCTAATGTGTTGAAAAAAATCAAAGTGAAGGTGTGCTTTTGAACACCCACATTTTTTTTCTTTTTTCTTTTTGCTGCATGCACTCCAAAACAGTGTTGTGACCCTGTGCTGATCCCTTTTATTCTGTTCTGTGTGCCTTTCGCAGACTCAGTGTGAACAGTACTGGCCTGCAAACAGACAACCCTGTGATTATGGAGAGCTGAGAGTCACCATTAGATCTGAGCAGCGGGATCGTCACTGGACACTGAGGGAATTCACAGTTAAACATGTACGACACATATGCACAGTATTTGTGCTGTATGGAAGTTTAAATATAAATGTATTTAAAAAAATATATAATCTGTGTTAATATAAACCACAAACTCTATCAGACATTTAAGAGTTAATTTAATTTCTCTAGACATTGAAGAGTCCAAATTCTGCTTGTTTTATCCGCCTTCAGTGAGTTTACATGTTTCCTCCACATGATAGAGCACAAGACAAAACATCTGTGGCATCCAGACTTCTCCTTTAACTGTAAAAATCAATACAATTCCAGTAAAGAAACTTGATATCCAACACCTGAATTGATGCCATGGCAAAATTACCCGAAATAAAAAAATAATCCTTATAAAAAATCTTTTTCATTGATAAATGCAAACAAATGCAGATCTAGGAAGGAAGTAACTGAGCCTCTGGCAACAAATTTGCAGTGAAGTCTGGGTAAAAAACCTGCTGTTAAGACAGTAGGACATTTTCCCCTCCCCGTTTACACCACCTTAGCTGTCTGAAACACCCCAGTCCCAATAGACCACAGGTGTCAAACTGATCCAGTAAAGGGCCACTGTGGCTGCAGGTTTTCATTCCAACCAAGCAAGAACACACCTGATCCAACAAATCAACCATGTAAAGACAATCCAGTTGATTGAATAATTTGCGTCAGGTGTGTTTTTGCTTGGTTGGAAAGAAAACCTGCAGCCACAGTGGCCTTTAACTGGATCAGTTTGACACCCCTGCAATAGACAAACCAGTATGCCATACTACCATTGGTTCATCTCCACTTTAAGCTCATTGGCTTAGAGTGGCAAGCAGAAGAAAGAATGTAGAGTTGTTGACAATGAGGCACAGAGCAGCCTTAAACTGAGATTGGCTCATCCAATCAGAGCAGACTATGCCCATGTGGGGAAGGGGACTTAAAGACATGACCTGCAGTAGACTGTTTCAGACAGGCTGAAGACACAGGTGGATCAGGGCCACTTGGTACATGAAAACTATGAGGTTTTTAGAACATTAGCAATTGTGGACACATTCTAGCAGTCTTTAAACAGTACTTTACATTTTCTCCACAGACTGGAAGCTCAGAGGAGCGCACCGTGAAACATTTTCACTTCACGGCCTGGCCTGATCATGGAGTCCCACAGAGCACAGAGGACTTGATCCAGTTCAGAGAACTGATGAGGCAGCACATAAACAGAGAAGGGACTGGAGCCCCCACTGTGGTTCACTGCAGGTACAGAATGAGTGCTTGAATAAATGGGTGTCCAGTTGCAGTTGCATGCTCCCACCGGGTTTGCAATAAATTCCTGGACAGCAGAGACATTAAAATGAATAAATAAAGAGCAGAACTGTTTTTTGTGTGAATTGTTGGCAGTGAGGTCAAATTCTTTTTTTTTCATGCTGCACAGGCCTTAAAATTAAACCTCCAAAATGTAAAAAAAAAATTCTTGATTTGTGCAAAAGTGTGAGTAAAAACCCCTTAAGTTTCTCTGAAACCACAAGTCCACAAGCTAGGTTTGAAGTTCAAACTTAATGACCTGTACCTTTGACATATGAGCTAGAAAATCTTCCAGTTTATTCTTCGGGCTGAAAGGACATTTGTGCACCCTCAATGGGAAATCTCTCAAAGCCTTTGAGTGATCATGTTTATAAACAGAGAATGAATATTAGGCACAATTGCCTAAACCTTTGACCTCCAAAAACCAATAAGTTCTGCCAGACCAGACGTTTGTGTGAAATTTGGAGAAAATCCCAAAAGAATTTTTGAGATTTGATTTCCCTGGACAAAGGTTGAGCAAAAGGATTTTGCACAGGTATAAAGAACTATCATTTAAAGAGTTCTTCAGAGATCACTTTAACAAGAAGATCTAAATGAGGTGCAATAACTTAATGTTGATCTCAATGATGTGATCAGTTCAACACTTTGTAAATGTCTCCAAAAGCATTGCTGTGATACCAGGTCAACAGGGCAGTAAGGTTGTCTGGACACTAAAATTATGAAATTCATTACTGTACAAGAAAAGACCTTTATTAATCGCTACTTGTTTTGATACCACAACAGAAAATCTAAATAAAATCATAAAATATCCTTTAAAAATGTCTTTTATTCACTGACGTGCAGTGCAAAAATGCATAAAAAGTAACAATGAGGTAATATGACGACACATTTAAAGTTACTAACTACAAATTCACTTGTTTTGTAAACAAACACATTCTTTGTCGTAGATGCTTGTTTAAGATTTTTTTTTTCTCAAAAATTTTAAGTAGTTATCTCAGGATTCTTGTTAAAACCTTTTTTTAATTTCAAATTAACATTATTCAAAAATAAAAATAAATAATAAATGACCAACAATTATTTGAAACTGTAGGAAAAAACTGTTTTATCTTACATTAATTTACCCTTTGCATCCCTGGGTGTTGGACATAGCATTGGCTTAGATAAATGGGTCAAAGGAGAATCAAACAACACGACATGGGATTAAAAATTTAACAACTGTTTGGAAATTTAGAGTCTTCTGAAATGCTTACTGCAGTATTTCTTACATACATTATGCATTTACTTTGAGTTTTGAACATTAAGTAACGACAAACCATTTTGATACAATGTGGACTACCTTATGATGAGTAACATGCTTTTTTCAGTGCTGGTGTTGGGAGGACAGGCGTCATCATTGCTCTCGATACTCTGCTTCAGCAGCTTGAGAAAGAGCAAGCAGTCGGCATCAACGCTTTTGTGCACAAGATGAGACTGAGCAGACCACACATGGTGCAAACAGAGGTATGACTGCTTTTGTCTCAGACTGATTACAACAAATGAACAACAAATGTGTGGACACCCCGGCCCAGACCTGTCTCCATAACTTGGCTTAGGTTATTGACATCAGACCTTAAAACAGTGAAACTACACTGGGTGGGCGATTCCGCCAAGAGTGAAATTTCTGTCCCCAGCATATTATTGTATATCAAATGTATAAACACAAGTAATAATATATTACAAATTATATTGTATTATTATACTAAACACCATACATATTAATATGTGTAGAAATTACAGATATATATATTTTTTATATTTTTAAATAGCATCCAAAACACTTATACATAGCATTTCTTGCCTGTCCCCACAGCCAAACACTACACTTTACGACAATGCATCATGAACAAAATCCTTTCAGAGCAAATTTTCTTTTGCATTGAAGTGTGACTCCATATTCTATCTACACTTTTAAAACAAAAGATTTACAAAAAAGTCATTATTTTTTTGTTAAAATTCACATTTTAATGCTGTCCCCAGGTTTTCACTCATTGCTGTTACCCAAACACATTCCCCCCTTTAAAATTTTGGAACATTTCACCAGTGACATGTTCTGCAGGAGGTGACATCATTTAGGTCTTCTGCAAGTCATGGGAAGACCAAAAGTAAGTTATCTCTTTTATTTTACCTTAAATAAAATGATATATTAGCTGTTTTAGAGATGGTCAATCTAAAAACTCAGTCCTGTTACCTAACTTATCTCTAAGACAACAGTTGTTGATATCAAAAGTGAAATATTCAATTAAATTTTAAGAATGTGCTCCTTGTGCTCAAGCTACTAGCATAGATGCTAAGTGGCTAGATTTCACACTATTGCTGATTTTATTCTAAAAACTCATTGCTGTAACCCTCATTGCTGTTTCGAGTAACAGCAAAAAAAAAGTCATTTTTTTGTCATAAATATTAGTATTTTCATCATGTAACCAACCATTTCTTCTAAATTAACTCTTTTTCTAAGGGAAAACATTGTATGTGGTTGATATTCTTTTAAACATGGTTTGAAAATGAAATAGTTTTAATAATTTGAGTTTTGGTAACAGCAGAGAAAAAATTGCAATGATAATAAACTGTTGAAAGTTGCACTAAATTAAATAAAGTAGCCTGAGATTGACAAGTACTCATTTTAAATGAGTAAATGTGTATATTACTAAATTCTATTTTGAAATTGAATGAAAAATGAAGTTTAATTTTGAAGAGTTACGACAAGCAAATTTCACTCTTTCGGCGGAATGACCCGGGTATAACCAAAACATACAGCCCCATTCTGACACATTTCTCCATTTTCTCCATTCTCCATTTCCAGTCTGAAAAAAATATGTCCTAAATGTGGAGCTTTCGATGGTTTCAGGAGGGATCACTGTATCTTCAGGCTTATGCAACATAGTTACCACTTTAGCTGTGCTTTCACTTAAGTAATTCTTAGATTATATGCAAGAATGCATTTTTGAAATTATAGTAACAATGAGGAAAATGTTTTAAACACATCTGAAAGTAGAAGTCAGATCTCATGTTTTATACAGTTACAATCAAAATGTCAATAAAGAATAAATGTCATTTTGGTGACTAAAGGTGGCGCACTGCCATTATTATGCACATACATCATTTCTTTCATCTACCATTACAAGCTGGCATGTCACGTTTTCAAGTGGCATGCCACCAGGTAAGGCACAAATGCAACTGTAAGAAGCAACATGGCACTAAAAGAGTATCAGCTGCCGCTTAAAAGACTGTCCTGCCACAAATCCCCTGGCAGCCTGTCACATTTGGATCTTGCAGTCAGTCTGGATTTAAAAAGTAAATATACAGTTTAAATAAATGACCCAGGTCTGTGTGCATGGGCTAAAGTAATGACTGAACAGAGAAATGAACAGAAGTGTGTTTGGGTGTGTGTAAGTATGAATGATTGTAAATGTGCATGGATACAGCAGTAAAAGAATAAATATGTTTTTAAAAAAATCCAGTGAGTGTCTGCACATACAAATGCTGGGTGATCTTACAAAGGCTTGCCACATTAACTGAAGCTTGTGAAAACAGTGTATCTGATTTTGTATAAAACTGCTAAGAAGGAAGAGCCAAACTGAATACACTAAGTTTACTGCACCCTTAATACAGACTTCTGCTTCCTTTTGTGTCCTTTTTTCTAGACGCAGTACATTTTTTTGCACCAGTGCATCATGGACGTCCTGCAGCAAAATGAAGAGCACATTTATGAAAATGAAAACATGTATGTCAATGCAACTGCACTGCGAGAGTTTCCAAGGAATAGTGATGTTTAACTTTCTGTCTATTGCAGAAAATTTGTGAATTTTGTCTTAATTTTAGGTTTGTTTTGAAGCTGTAAATATGATAGACCCATGTAATGTATATTCACTGTAAATGCATAACACACCTGAGATTTTATTTAACTTTAATTTTTGTAACTTGTATTTAAAAGTGTCTTGTTCTAATTATTATAAAAGCTGTCACTTGAGGGAAAACATCTGAAGAAAAATGTCTTTTTGAAAATAAGTTAAAAAAAATCACAACTTGTCCAAGAAATGAAATATTTTATTAATAAAATACTGAATCTGTTTTTTACATGTCTGTAAACAAATTGAAAAATGATTTGCTTTCACCCAACATCAGCATGTCTCCAACTGCACAATCAAAATAATTTTGTTCCAGTGTTTCACTGAAAGGATTAACATGTTCTTGACCCTGTTAACTTCCTATGGTAAGAGACACATTTGTTGTAAACAAACACGCTGCCATGCTCTCCTGCCTTGTATTTTATTGCAATGCAAATACAAACTAAAGAGACAAATGACCAGTAGGGACAGCGAGGGGTCACTTATGTGTCAGCCAACACAGCAGCAGGGGTAACATAACAGCAAGGTTTAAGGACAAACTAATAAAGCCCACATTGAAAATAATCTTGACACACTAGACAGCAGACTGAGTTTTCTGTTGATAGCTTTTATGTGACCAAACATGAAACACCCTCTGAGAGGGCTAGAAACACATTTCTCTGCTAAGTTTTCAGTCTTGATTGCCATCGACATTTTTCCTTTTTAAATAAAGTTGCTGCACATACCAATAAGGACACGAGCTTGGATTATTCAACTGAACAGCATTTGAAGAAAAAGTCCAGGAGAAGCAAACTGCAAATTAACTCTGCCAGGCCAAATCACGCTCTTTTTCGTCTGGAGTCGTATGGAAATGAGTACCAAAAACACTGATGAGTTAGCATTCAGCAATTACCAGCTACAAACGCCAAAAGGATATGGGATTTCAAAACAGCTTTTACAGATAAATACCTGATAACATTTGAGCTTAAGAATTTGTGAAGACTCATGACAAACCAAACGTGCACGTTTCATAATATTTCGTTCTCTATGTACTTTATCGTCATAAATGATCCAGGAACAGTGAAGACTCCCACAGGTTTTTAGTTTAGAGCCACCTGGCCTTCAAAAAGTCATCCCTTGAAGCACCATTAGCTTACAATAGTCTATACAACCAAACAACTTCTTCTGAACCTGAAATTAAATTGTCTTAACAGGTTAAATGAACATTGACTTTAAATTATGGCCCCAACTTTCCTGTTCTTCACTTCACAGATGGCAGCATTAAATCACATAAAACTTCCCTGACTTTGTAAACTTTCATCCTGGCAGTGTCAGGAGAAGGATTCTCCACTGCTATAGAGTGTGAACATTAATTGACATTCTAGTCAGGAATGTGCCACTTTTGATGACTGTAATGAGGGTCCAAGGTGCCTGAAACTTACAGCTGACATTGAAGGGACATTTTAGTATTTCAGATGTTGGGTTTGGATTGGGTACTTCCCAATAGTGAAACAGTGGCTAAAAGGGCTCCTAGCAGCACAGTACATTTAAGAACAACCTGAGACCACCATTTATGTGCACTTCTGTACTTTCGGTAGTTATTTCTGTACAGAAGTGTTCTCAGGTTGTTCTTCTTAAAGGTACAGCCCTGCTAAAAGCCCTTTCAGCCACTTCACTAGCTATCGCCAAGTACTTCAACCATATCCAAAGTCAAAAATACTGAAATATGACTTTAATGTTAATGTTTTCCAGTGATTTTGAAGAGATACAAATTAAAAAACCTGTTCATCAAAGTGGTCAATGTTAGCTGAACTCTTACTCTTCAGCCTTCTGAACTGAAAGCTTTCAATAGATGCTCTATGCTGTGACATCGTTTTGCACATTTGAATGCAAGTCAGTGATAAAAATTCCACACTGAGGCAGTTACACCCATGCAGGGAGGGACATTTGGAAAAAGAAAGCAGACAGTGCTGACGGTGTGGTCACTCATCGATCCCCTGATTTTATCTGTTTGTACTGGCAGTCCCACAATTAATGTAACTGTCTCAATGTCTGTAGTGTATTTCCCATATAGCAGGTAGTTGTATACAGCCTGAGTAACACGTGTCATTAATGGGCAAAGACATTTACATGGGCGCTCATGGTGCTGGTGCGTCAACAAACAAAAGTTTAAAAGGCAAGTATATCTTTGGCCTCACTCCCCCTCAGTTGAGACTCCTTCATTCTGAGGCTTTTTGTTACGGGGGACATTTGTAAAGTTTTCTTTTATCAGTTCCTGTCTAGCTTTTAATGCTTCAGGGTTAATTTCTATTTCTGAGCGCTGCTTGCTGGGAAGCAACTGCTCGATGTTGCCAGTGTCAGGCGGTAGAGGCACGGAGAACTTCTTAGCGATGTTGTGAAGAACGCTGCATGCCTTGATGATGTTGGACTTCTTATTCAAAGAGTTTTCTTGTGCAAATCCAAGCTGATTTAGACACTGGAAGCGAATCTTCATGTCCCCCAGCGTTGTTGCCATTACACTGTGGATCTTTGCATGGGCCTCATTGAAGTGGGTCTCGCTGTCATTTGTGGATTCGGACACAGGAGTCAGGACATGTTTGCTTAAGGTGTAACCTTTCCCAGCTTTAAGAGAGACAAGAGAATCCAATTAATATATAACATCAGGAATTCAAAAATTCTACCCCAAATTTCCACGTCATCCATCTGCAGAGCATCACATCTGAACCACAGCTTTGCTCCAAACAATGATGCATATCCTCGCTTACAGGAAGCACATTTAAAGAGCTGCACAGTGGAGCACAGCCGTGAAACCTTGAAACTCAGGATCATAAAGATCACGAGAGAACCACAACTTCATGAGGTAATCATGAGTTTATTAGAGAACAGGAAGAGCAACATGTAAAGAACAGGTTACTTCCTGTCTAACACTGATCTGGGAAATCTGAGCACTAATGTTCCTGTGTTTGATCAGTCTGCTTGGTGGAGACTGACATGGAGCTGAAAGTGCAAACACTGAAAATAGACTCTCTGGGGGTCAAAGCACAGGATGTGGAAACAGCGATTGACAAGACTAAGGGTAATTTTCAGCAGAAAACGCTGCACAGGTGGGCAATGTGGAAATTGGGGGTTATGTACTAACCCAGAAAAAGCCTCTTTGCATCACAAACCTAAAAAAGGTGTAGAGGAAATGAAACTTGCACATCAAAAACCACAAGCCTTAAACAAAAAGTTTTTCATTTAAATGTGGTTGAGAATATGATGTTATTATAGCTGAACAACTTGTCTGTACATAGAAATTATGTAAATTGGATAATAAGTGTGAAATGGAGCCCTGAGCAAGCACACATCTTTTTTTTTAACATAACTTCTTCCTATGATGACAAGTCATTTCTGGTAGTTTCCTCTCAGTCTTTAAATGAGTATCTAGATATCAACAGCTGCAGAAACACAATGCAAATGTTGAGGTACGCTTGCTTTACCACATTACTGCTAGCTTGGCAGTACTGTATGTCAAGATCTACATATCAAACAAAACAGGTTATTTTACTTCCTGGGTTGCCAGTAATAAAACATTTGAGCCACAATAATAAAAACTTTATTGTCCCAGATGACAACTACATAAAACTGTTATGATCAGAAAGCATTTATTGTTGTGAGATACGGACAGAAATAAATCAAGATCTCAAATGGACATGAACTTATTATTGGAGGCGAGCAGACACATCTCTTAATATTAGGATAAGTAATCTCCAGAAAGCAACCAGAAATTCTCTTTATCACTGGATAATGAACCTCGAAAAATGCATGAAAGCTTGCAAACTCTGACTGTAAAATGTTTTTAATTTTGTCAAAATTAAGTTTTATTTTCCCTTTAAAGTACACAAGTATAAATAGTAAACCTGGAGTGTAAAAGAGAGGTGCAACTATCGAGTATTTTTTGAATCGAGTACTCTGTCAATTATTTCTTCAAGTACTCGAGTACTCTAACAAAATATACTTTTTTGTTTTTAAACAAATAAATCAATTGCATACAATGCAACATGTTGGGGCTTTCAAAATGAGCAACCAAATGCCGTTTATTCCTCAGAAAAGGGGTTTTATTTTAACAGTTTTCAAAGTTTTAACCAGTACTGGCTTAAAACAAAGCCAATACAATACTGATTTACAAAGCAGTAATATAATTCCGCAATTATATTTGTGAAGTGTGTTCTGGAGGGCATTGTGTGGTTTGGATTGAAATCCTTGATCATGTTCTTAAATCCTGTGTCCTCCACCATGGAGAGAGGAGGCATGTCTGTGATGAGCATATTTAAAATGCTGTAATAGTAATAGTTGCAGCCCTAACGACGTGCTATCATGCTAAGCTACATGCTAAGCTCACTCAGTTTGACATCAGACACAGTGCATTGTGTTTTCTTTTCGTCCCTTCTTGTAGTGACCACACACTTGGGACACTCTCTGCCATTTCTTCTGCGGACTCTCTCCTTTCTGTCCCTCTCTTTTCTCATCCTTCATGATTGTACAAGCCGCGCAGCAGCGGAGGTAGCAGGCGCCACAGAAATGACCGTCCGTGTCAAACACCGTGCACTGTATAGTAGTCCAGATATATATTTATATGTATAATTATATATTAAACGAGGCTTCGAGGCACACAATTTAATTCGAGGATATTTTGTAATCGAGTACTCACGAATATTCGAGGAATCGTCTCAGCTCTAGTAAAATGATTATTTTTCTCTGTTTTATTTTCTGCACTGTGAAGTACAATATTGTGGTTTTAAAATTATTATGTATAGTATAAATATATATAAAGTATGATTTGATTATAAGCAGGTCAAATTGAAGTTCACCATGGTGTGTTGATTCTTCTTTGACAAGTGAGACACAAATTAAGCTGACATACCAGAAAGACAGTCCATACTACACAGAGGATACTTCACTAGACTTTAAGAAAAGAAAGAGTTTCTGAGACAACTGTCTGAAGAAGATCTGCTGCACTGTTTTGATCAGAGGAAGATCTGAATGCAGCAGTGTTGATGCAGAAGAGATTGAAGGAGAAACACACTGAAAGAGTTGAAATTTAACACTTTGACTGGCACTGTAACCATGTGGTTGACTTTTTGCTGCTATTACCACAGCATCGAAAATTTTGAAAGCCCACCTTTGTCTATTTTTCCTTATTCACCCCAGAGAACCAATATGTGTCCACTGGCTGGTGCTACTGTACATGAATATAAATGTTTTAGAACTAGAAAAAATTGAAAGTGAATTGTTGCTGCATAGCTCTTCAGAAATCTAACAGTAAGTGCACACATCTGAGTCAGAAAAAAATATTTTCACTGCCCTTAATGAAGAGGAAGAAACACATATTTCCAACAAATAATTTGTTGTAAATGTGTTTCTTAGTTTGTAGGACAAAGGGTTAAGAAAACAGTGCAACAGAATTAACCATAGATGTGTGTTAACCTTCTGGTGCACGTGCTGCCGCCCTCATGTGGACACTTATGGACTGACTGGCCCCATTTCTGAGCCTGAATCATGGATGTATTATACTGTAATACATCTAGGCCTGAATGTTGATGTTCAGGGTGACCTGATGGAGTCAGTGCCACCCCTCTGGACACGCCCCTGCTCACCCTCCACACACAGTCCTACCATATAACAGGATCTCACTTGTTCACGTCTTACCAATCACCCAGTATGGTCCATGGATGTCCTCCTCCATCTCCTTCCCTTTGAAGGAGGACTCCCACAGCTCCTGCTCGAAGGTGCTGCCTACACAACACTTCTCCACACTCAGGATGTTTCCATCGGAGTCACATATGATCTGGCTCACCACGGATGTGAACCCCATGGAGTTCACAAAACACCTGAAGGTGTCCTCCTCATAAGGGGAGGCTCTGACTTTAAAGTGAGCAGCCCCCAGGACCCCCAGCACATTGGGGAGCCCACAGAGCCTCTGAGTCATGGACGCAGCTTTCGTTTTGGCGTCGTGGGTGAGGGGGAAGGAGATGAACTGGTCAGACATGCCTGCGATGACCCCGGAGAACGACTTGACGATGCTGAGGCACTCGGACTGTGTCTGGCCGACCCTCTGCATGATGGAGCTGGAGGGGACCCCGTGTGCGTAATAGTTGAGCGCCACCATCACCGTGGCGTCCACGGACAGCGCGGGGCTCCTGGGAGCAGCTGCCTTCATGCGGATCCGAGCAGCGTCCAGGATGAAGGAGATGCAGGGTCTGCTGAGGTGGAACAGCTCTAACAAAGCTTCATCCTCAAAGTCGTCGAAACAACTCGGAGCGCCACAGTCTGGTCCTCCATCATCGAGGAGCTCCTCCTGGAGGGCCAGCCACACGGGCAGAGGGAGGGCAAAGGTCATTTTAGTCCTGCGTTGACCCTCCAAATAAACACAACACAGATATTACACAGACTACTGAAAGAATAAGAGCAAGCAGGCTGTCGGCAGATGTCTTCTTCTTCCTCTCTGAGGAAATACGAAGCGTGTGATATCGCCACCTAGTGGACAGGATCAGCCTCACATGAGTCAGACAGATCCTGCTTAGCTGTGGACACACTGTCAAAAACAGGACAGCAGAAATCCTGTTGGTGTTTCTGATTATGAAAATCTCACCCTGACATGTAAAATTAAAGATCAAGATTAGTGTTCGTGCTGAGTTTATTACTATAGTCTGTAACAACATGTTTATGTCATATCATGTCAGACTTGAAACTGATATTGTTAGAACAATAAACAAAGTACACCTCTGTGAGCTCAAGCCTGTGCTAATTTCCTCAGCTGCTGTTTAACAATCACCCTGTCAAACCATCAGAGGAGTGGTTGTTTTCTTTCTTTCTATTTATCTCAAACTTTTAAAAACAAACAACAAAACAACCAAGTCAATGCAAAATAACACATATGTACACCAAACCACTGCACACGTCTATCAAATTGACTTAAACATGTGAGTACTGTACATACCCATTTCATCACAACAACCCATTTGAGAAGGGACATAATGAAGCAAAGACTTTATTCATCTTGCCCCTTCCTCACAAATCAGACACGATACTGAATTTTAAGATACCAGTTGTAATTATTTATGGGAAAAATTTGAATTCTTGGGTGATAGCAACCCCATTCTCCAAATAAACCAAGAAAATACACAAAACATCTTCATAATAAGTAAGCACTTCAATGAATATATTATATGTATATATTAAAAATACAGTATCTTTATAATCTTACTATTTAAATTTCCCCTACAGTATTCATAATCATCCATTTCATAAATACTATATATACAATAAGCTTCTCCATAGTATATCTGTGCTAAACTAAAGTTTATGTTATGTACTACATTTATGGCATATGTTAATAATAATCAGTGTTAACATACAAACCTAAAATACTTATATGCTTACAAACTGTTTTGGTATAAGGCTAAATTACTTGTATAAATCTAAAAATACTTGTCTATTGTGTAATTCAAAAATTTGCATGTTATTGCACATTTTTAAAGTGACATTCAGGCTGTTCCAGAGTTTAACTCCACAAACAGAAACACACATTTTTATTTCATTAGCTGGTTAGCAAAGTGAACCTCTTGTTTAAGTCTCCCATTTAACCTTATGTCACAGCCCCCTTAAGTTGTCTCAATGCCAAACATATATCAACATTTTACATTGTTTTTATAATTTAGCAAGCAAACCTGTTCATCCTAGATACCAAACTAACACATTGGCCGATGATTCAAAATGTTTTTTGGGGTTCTTTTTGGAGGGGAGGGGGTTTAGGAAGAAGACAAATTTGGGTAATGTCGGTGATTAAAACTGTATGCACTAAAAGTTTGTTTGTATACTAGTATAAAAATGTTATCATTAAAGTGTGGCTTCATAGATTTATGTTGTTCAATAGAAAATAATTCTTGTTCTTTCAGTGGTTGAGCAGCAGCATTTATGTCAAACTATCTCTTCTAGTCTGATTATCTATAAATGAAACATTATTCTTAAATAACTTCATGTAATAAGGCTATTTAACAGGACATGCAAGTACCAAAAATGGACACAACTGATTTACTTCAGCATTATTTTTTTCTGACACGTTTATTATAGCATTACTTTTTGGTGTGCAGATATTTACCATGTTTCATTTGGTTCCTATTTTTTAAAGTGTTGCTCTGCCAAGCCTTTATTAATCCACCAAACACATGCTGCCCCAAAATCCACATAAAAATGAACCAGTCTTTCATTATATAAATATGTGTGTTGATATCTTTATTTACAGTGGCCACCGTCACAAAAGGCAGCCCATATCTGTTTACTCTCAGAGTTTTGAGGGTAATGAAAGTGTCAAGAAAGAGTTGATCATGTCATCCATGAAGAAAAAGCAATTTTCTGAAAATTTAAAGCAGAGACCCTGGTGTATCAGCCTATATAGACTTACATGAAAGGAACTTGGAATGAAAGAGAAATACACTTGAATCATAGAGTAAAAAAAATCAACATATTTTTACACCAAGTAAACTGTGGATGTCACATAAATAACATGAATTTATGTTTTGAAAGAAAAACATCTCTGGACATCTTCTATCAAAGCTTTACTGGGTCATTTAAATAAAATACAGCACACTTATTTCATGTTATAAAATGTTTCTGTCATTTCTTCTAAATAGACAGTAATCACATACTGTCTTCCACAATACACAAACTTTACTTAGTGTTCTTTTTTGGCATCAGGACAGACCAGTTCATCTTCATCTTTGCCAAAAAAGGTAAAGGAGGACAGCAGCTTAACCTGTTTGCGATAGCTTTTGTGATAAATAAAACATCTGGTTGACTTCACTAATGGAAACATCTCTCAGTCTTGGTATTCCTCCTTTGTGACAGTCCTCCCTCCTCTGTCCTTGAGCGTACACATCTGTAAATGATAAACACATTGCAGGAGTTATGAGCACTGCTGATATTCTAAATGCAACAGTAGAGACACTCAAAATATTAAGCTGCTAATAAACTTGCTGCAGAGGTGGAAAAAAATCAGGACAAAAATCAGCCTCCACCCCTCACTACCTGTGATGTTGTCCACAGAGTCGAGTGGAGCTGTGTTGTTCATGTTTATCCCAAACAGCATCACCAAAGAGATCGTCAGGGCAACCAGCAGATAGATTGGAATCGCAAGGGCCCAATATCTACACACACAGAAACAAAGACATCAGTGAGCAGGGGAAAGCTTCTGGGAGATGTTTTTATTCAAGTGTAGGACTTCTAATTGAATATTTTTCTTAAGTTTTTCTTACTTCTGGGGCCAGTAAGTGAGTCCGACTGAGTGAAGCCATTCCTCTGGTACAAAAGCCCACAGGCAGTACAGACCTGTGAGGAAGGAGGAGGAACAGAGGTCAGCATGTTTTGTTGGGGTAATGAATAATCAAATAATATTATATTTCCAACTATCACAAACACATGATAAACACGTTAATCCTCATGTCCTCATGAAAATAAGTCATGCAGAGCACATTAGGTGAAAATAGTGGATACATCAAACTTTGCAGTCAAGTTATTTTCTATATTCACTTCATCAAATGAACTAGGAATAAATATATATATTTTTAAGTTAAACTTATGATATGTTAATTTTAAGGAATTGATGCATTTTTGGGAAATACAGTTTACCATAAATAAAATACCTGGAGTTATTTTCCTGGACCATCTGAGACATGTTTATGGCTACCAAAAGGACTTTATTTTTTCAAATCATCTTAATTTGTATGAACTAAATAAAACTCCCTTGATAAATTCTCAGTAAGTCACTTGAAGAACTGCCTGTTTTTTCCTTGGGGTACTAAAAGAGAAAGCAGGTCCATCTACGGGAAAATAGGAAAAGATTCAGATGTTAAGCTTGGCCTGAAAATTTACATTTTTTAGGACATCATGTGTTTTAAGCTGTTCTTAGCCAAGCTTTGGAATCACTTATAACATGGCTGATTTTTGGCCTTTATGGGCTCCATGTGTTTATTCAAAGAGCAGCGTTGGCCGATTACACCAGCAGCAGAAATGATTTCAAATCCTGTGTTGCTCCTGGAGGCAGAACTTTAACCAAGAATGGAAGTCACCAGAAAGGAACAGTTACTGTGCTGCATGCTGTCTCATTATTGATAAATGGTTCAGTGTTTGCTTTTATTAAGGCAACATAAGCGCACCCATATACCCCCAAAACATGGTACATTTATTATGACTACATTTAATACATTTTAAAGTATATTTAGAGTTCTTTTTACACGTGTAACCCTGATATTTTCAGGATAATGTCCAGGCTCACCCGGGTAACTCACTGACATGATCGTTCAAACTTGCTCCTCTCAGCAGGTAGTGGTCTCTGCTGGAGGGGGTTTGGGGGTCACTGACATGCCCCATAAGACATCAAATATATGTGGCAGAAGTCAGTGTTAATATAATTTCAGAGCCAAGCACTAGCCTGTTTTTAATAGTAAAAAAAATAATACACAAGCAATTTTATAATGCATAGAGAAGAGACATCATTATGAAAAGTATATTTATATTTTGTATTTTGATCTACCCACCCTCCTTCCTCAAGAGTCTGTTCAGGTCAGAACCAGACTGGGATGTAAACAGTATCATTGCTTCAAAGTTACTTATGTAAGTGAACACAAAAAAATATTTAACGCTGAGTAAATGCAAACTGAAAAAAACAGGGCAAAGTAAAGAACCAGTTTGATGGCAGCTAAATAATAGTCTTGGCGGGGAGTTTCAAATACTAACTACTTTGAGAATATTTTCAGCAAAATGCTTCATTATTCTTAAGACACTAATGGAGAGCCTTATTTATTAGAGTAGGATTTGATCAAAGTAACTATACTTGGATTGGAGTACTGTAGTTGTGTATTGTTACAGCTCCTGTTATACTGAAATTAATACTGCATACCTTCATATTGCATGAAGAGTGCTCACCTTTCTACATGCACATGAAAGTATTACTGTGAAATAATATGAAAACTAAAAAAGTAAATGCTATTGTAATAGAAATAAAAAGAAAATACAAAAGGTAAAATTAAAATTAAATAAAACAACAGCAAAAAGAGACTTACAGAAACCAAACTGCGCGCCGAGGAAGAGAACAAACCCATAAATGGCTCTCTCAGGAAGAGGAGAGGGAGAATTTTCCACCATGATCTGAAGCAGAAGAAAAACAGTGACACAAGGAACATCAAGGAAGGAACAACATAACATTAATGAAGGTTTAGATCTGAAAATAAGAGTTACAAACCTGCAGGCTTGACTCATAAAAGCTTCTGAGACGACCAGCTTGTTTCTAAAAATGTCCTTCACAACATGCGACAAGAAGAGTTCTTAAAGTATAAATAAAACAACGTCCAGGCGTCTAAAACCGAACACATAAAGCTATTTCAACAAAATACACAGCGTTTCCTGTCCTGTATGTCCGACCCCACATTGTGTCCCATGTGAAAATCTAACAAACCAATAGTTCCGCACTCCAAGTACGAATTAAACATCCCCTTCCCGCAGAAAATCTAAATACAAAAGAGTATGAAATATATAGAACTGACTTAATCACCTTGAATGTTACCATACTTCCTTTTGGCAAACTCTTTATGTGTTTCTGTTCGTTATTAAGGACAAAAATCACTGCAGTGTGGCAGATGGGAGAGTGAACAGAGGGCCATGACTTGTTATTCTAAAACACTGTGAGGACAAACCCAGGTAACTCTGGTAAAGACAGAAGGCTTGTGACAGAAGGCTGATGACAAGGCTGTCCTCAAAGTTCGTCTTGAAATGGGTAAAAGAAGTTCAGACATGTTGCTCCTGTCTTGGACAGCTTTTCTCTGTACATCTTTTTAAGGCTAAAGGCTTTAGAGGAAGATGAAGCAGCTGTGACTGACTTGATTGGTTATGTCTGTACTTGTGTCTGTAGTTGTTTTATGTCTATAACTTTGTAAATGTGCTGCTGCCTGTCTTGATCAGGACACTCTTGGAAATGAGATTTTAAATCTCTATGAGGTTCTTCTGATTAAAGTTAAAAAAAAAAAACTAGGAGACTAAAATGGGACCCAGCAAAACAGGCAAGCATGAGGACAGATTTTGTAGGTCCTGCAATCAGCAACAAACTGTGAGTGTGTGTGTCCTGTTGGAAGGGGACTTGTACCCGGAGCAAAGGAAAGAGCTTTGTTGTGTGTCAGCACAGTTACTGAGTTCAATTTAAACATTCTGCTTAACCTGAGGGGGAATCAGACACTGACTGTTGAGACAATCTTGAGCCCTTTTTGTCTTTTTATTGAACAATAATAGAACAAAACATTAAGAAACATACTGCCTACTCTATGGACCTTTCCTTGCAATGAGATTTTGTCAAACAGAAAAACTCAGACACATTGTAAATCATCAGGCACAGAAACTAGGCAAAATTAAAGAGAAACTAAATAGGAAAGAAACAAGATCTTAACAGATCTGCATAGCTTTTTTTTTTTTTTTTTTTTTTTTACTGGAGCACGTTTAGAAGAAATAGTTTAAAATATTTAATAAACTAAAAAGGAAGAGTTTGCTCTCCACTTACCAAAATGAATATGATATTTACCCACCGGAATAGTCATACCAGATAGATATTACATTTTAAATTATATATTTAAAAGAATATATGGGGAATATCAAAAGCCCAGATGTCATTTATTTTACATCATATGTAATTTCTTATTTCTAACCATCAACATCCTACACACAGTGAGACACACACGAGAAAAGCATCTGTTCTAATATTTCATCTGCATTCAGGCACACAGATCAACAGCCAGATTTTATTAAGTTTATTAAAGGACTTTCTTAAATCTTTGGGGAGAATGGGTACATTTGGAGTGCGCCTTTTCCATCATACACAGTTACCATGTGCTTTAGTTTCTCTGTTTTAATCATAAAATATAAAGATTACAAAGCAGAATTAATGAATTTGTGATCACATTTTTTTCATGTTACAATCATTAACCATCACTTTTGGTGGTACCGATTCCACATTAAAATATAATAATGTATTCTGGATTCAGTAAATGAATGGTAAGAGGATTTCTTTAAAAGTCGGCAGTCCTGAGCCTGATAACCTCCTGAAGATCACTCTCTGTGTGAGGATGGACCCACCTGAGATTGACGCTTCACCTGAGAGAGGCAGCAGAGCCCCGAGCCAGCGAGTCTGCCGGAAATACAAGAGAAGTGTTTCTGACCGGAGGCTTTTCGTTGCTGCACATTACGGATGTACACTTTTCAGCATGGCTTTTGGAGCAGCTAAAGTTTAGCACGCAGTTTTCCCTTACAGTCGATTAAACCCTGAATAGAAACAGGTGTTGGTGTGTTACTCTGTCGGACTTTCATCGGGGCAAACGTTTTTGATGTGACGGCTCGAGCGTTACGTTTTAACGTCACCTCGTTGCCCAGTAACGGAGCTTAACGGAGCTCCAGGTCTCCAGCGTGGCCCATGTGAGTCCAGACTCTTAACAGATATTTTAGTTTATTTAATCTAAAGTGGCGGTAATGTCAGCTATAAAGACACAGAAGAAAGGCCGTCCTGATAAAGCCAAGCAGCACACATCTCCAGAGCAGAGCGGAACCTCGAGAATGAAGAGGAAGAGCTGGTTGAAGGACAAGTTTCAGAGGATTAAACCTCCACCAAAAGTCAAAGAAAAAGCCAAACCTCAGGAGTTCTCTCCTCCAGAAGATGCTCAGCTGTACTCTGCCAACTGGAAGTCCTTACAGCAGGTTTGTCCACACAGTTGATTCCCCTGAAGTCTGATGTCAACCTGACACTGAAGTATTAATGCCAGGTTTATCCCTCTAGTAGGGATGTGCCATACCAGATTTTTGTATCCGGTATTCAGATATCGAAAATCGTTATCGCAGATACTGATATATCTTGTCAAGTGCATAAGCTCTGTACTTAACAAAAAATGACTTGTTTTTTCAGTGTAACATGTATGATTTTGCATGAACAATTTGTTAAACAAGGAAAACATAATTTAAAGTCTTTCAAAAGTAAAACCCATAATTTTTAAATTTACAAGTACTTAATGAGCAGATGCATCAATATTGAACATTTGTGTAATTTGCCAGTATTTCAGCAGATATATGGATGATGTATCAGCTGTAAATATCTACAAAAATCTAAATCAATGTTGATATGATACTAAACTTTTAAAGCTAATGTTTGATACCAATAATATTGTTCACCCCTACCCTCTAATTTTGGTATTTTATAAATGTCAATTCCCCCTGCTGTCACAGTGTGGTCACTACGACAGCAGGGGGACTGAAACACTTTAGTACATTTTCAGTGAAATACTTTTTAATTTTTGGTTAGATTGATGGAAAGCTACATTTACCTCAGTGAAGTTTTATCAAAGTAATTGTGCTTCTAGTTGAGCACAGTATGTGAGTATTCTTACCACCCTCTGTTTCTGAAAACTTGTAATTGTAATTGATTTGAAATTTAAATTACTTTGCAAAATCGTTCGGATATTTGAAGTCGATAGATAATGTTATATTGACCATAAATACTGGCAGAAATGTTCATATTTGCAGGTACAGATAAACATTTGAGGCAATGATCTGCCTTTCCTGTTGTCATACAGAAAATGGTGTGAATCCATTTAATAGATTTGGTTGGATTAAAAATGTTTAGAAAAAGTCAGATTTGTGTATTTTAAAAAACAGAGAAATTAAAATCTTGTGAAGAAATTGGAGCTTTTCCGAGAATAAACTTTAACAAAAGTGCAGGTGAGGCCCAGACAGAATATGCATTGACTTTACTTTTAAAGAAATTATTTGTATTTTGTCTTATAATCACGGTTCATTCATCACCGGCAGCACTTACAGTGTATGTGGGTCTGTTAAGATTAAATATCATTCTCATAAATTTGAATTTTTAACTTTTTCAAAATTACCCATATTATTCTCAAAATTGAAGTTTCATATTGTAATTCTTGCCATGAATTTTTGTTGTTGCAGCATTTCAACTTTTCCCATCATTTAGCTGTCTCCTCCAAAAATAATTCAGGAAATGAGGAGTAAAATCGTTTCAAAAGTACAAAGAACAGCCATGTTTCTTATTCAGGATATTTCTGAATCAGAATCAAATGTTAAAAACAATTCATCTAGAAGACAAAGATCAAAAGTCCACAGTCACTTTCGGGAACTCTAGTCTTATACCCCTTTCACACTGACCAAAAAACAGTTTAAACTCGGTCACAGTTGGCTCATGTTTGCAGTTTGACAGGGTCTGATCTGTATTTTGACCCAGGTCAACTGACCCTGCAAGCTACACAGGGTTTTTTTTTTGGCTCGCCTCTGATTGGCTTCAGTGGGAAAATCACACCTGGTTCAGCCTGCTAATTTACGTCATGACATTGGCTTCATGTGCCCACAGCATAATACAGCACCAATCCCCTCCGTCTGTAACTTACGTGACTCTTGGCATCTCAGCAATAAATTCCATCCACCTTTGTATCATCAGTGCTTGAATGTCGTTCAGTCTGTACATTTTTAAAGAGGGACAAAAGTACAAAGTAATGAAAACAGATGACCACTGTGCTCATGTCTTCATGCTCCTCTCCATTGTTTACATTGACGTGTTTTATCGTGCTGATGAGGTCGTCAACGTGATAATACGCTTGATGCAGCAAAGAAAAAGAAACAGCCACGTAGCTCGTCTGCTGCCGATTACACCCGGGTCTGCTGGCAATGGGAAAGAAGTAGCTTGTAGATTGTTAGCGGGTTATCCTGCGTTGAAAAAACCTGTGCTTACTGGCTAATTTTAGTGTAAAAACGGTATTAGAGACTCGCAGGTTTAATCTGGGAATTTTGGTGATATTGAAAATAAAATTCATGTTCAGTTTTATTGTCCTGAATACGAGGACATATCACATGTCTTCCATTGAGGCTGTTATCTTTTTTTGGATGATTTTGAAAAGCACAAGTTATTCTTTAAAGGAAGAGGTGATAGCTATGAGAGAGATGACAGCAGAAAGTCACTCCTTGTTCAGACATTAGCATAGATGCTAACAGCTTTGGTCGCAGTTTGTTCAGATCTGGACCATATTTCTTCATTAAATGAAAAACAAATATCAGCACTACAAACCTTTTCTGTGGAAATTATATTTTCGCTCCAATTCTGACATATTTTAGTGGGAGTTTGTTTTACCAAGAGGCTTAAATTTTGTTCTGTACAGTAGCGCCAACGTTCTTCATCATCTTTGGCCCATATTAATGTGATTGATGGAATGATCATCCAGTCACCTGTTTGCTATGACCTTAAAAAGTTCCACCCATTCCCAAACACTTTCTATGGGCTCTATCACAGCTGGACAAGTGAAATATATGGAACGGTCCTGAGAGAGTTTGTAATAAAGAACAATTAAATCTCTCTCTGCACGTTGAAAAACAGCTTCCCTCTGTCATTTTATCCTCACACCTGCCTCCAAACCCCCTCAGTAACCTTTTATTCATCTTTCCTTTTTGATTCAATTTTATTGTTTTTTTCACATCAGTGTTAAACTTCCCGCAGGTTCTGAAGGCCTCTGAACCGGAGAAGAAGCCTGTGACACCAAAACAGAATGGTACTTTGCAAAAAAAGGACACCAAAGACATTTCCCAAAAAAATCCGTCCAAAAGTAATTTCCATCACAAAAAGACAGACACGGGGACTAAAGTCAAGCACAAAACTGCCCCTAATAGTGTCAGCTCCAAGGACTCTGGTATGAGCTCAAAAGTTCCTGCTGCCACAGAGACGGAAAAGTCTGTCGCTCCCAAAAGGAAAAAGGAGAGTGGAAGGTCAGACCATGAGCAAGCATCCAAAAAGAAGAAGGAGGACAAACCTGTGGTTGAAGACACCAAACCGACCAAGTAGGTATCCAGCAATACCTGCTGCTCAGTGACAAGCAGAGAAGAAGATGGCACCTTATTTTATCTTGTCCTTTGCTTTTCTAGGGAGGACCTTTGGTTTGATGACGTTGACCCTGATGATGTTGAGGCGACGTTGGGAGCAGAGGCAGCAGAGATCATGAGGCAGAAGCAGGGAATTCAGAAGAGCAAAGATCCAGAGAGCAGTCTGGTCAAGGAGAGAGCCTTTGAGGGGTGAGTGATAAAGACAGTATGCTTTAATTTTCACCCCCTGCTTTAACTCAAGGTGAAACTCAAGCACTGCATTAGCACAAAGACTGTTTCCTCTTGTTTTGAACGATGACACTTCTGTTCCTGCCATTTTCATTTCTTTAGCTGGAGGTAGGCCTGTCACGATAACAATTTTTGCTGGACAATAATTGTCCAAAAAATTATTGACGATAAACGATATTATTGGCAATATTATTTTGATTTTTTTTTCTTCATTTTTTCATTCATGTAATTATAGTATATGCCATAATAAAGTGAGTACTCCATATCAAATATCAAAAGCAAAAAACTTTAATTTCTTAAGAGTATTTAACTGTAATTGGAAGGTCAGGATCTTTAAATAAAATAAATTAAACAGACAGTATAATAAATTTAACAAAAAAAAGAGAAAAAAAAAAAACAAAGAAAATGAAATGGGCACTCTTTTAGGAAAGGTTGCTTGTAAATAAAATAATTATACTAATCAAAAACAAACAAAAAAAAGACCCTGTCTCTGTAAAGGAAAAACGAAACTCCAATAAAAACAATAAATAAAAGGGAGTTTATACGGGAACTGTTTGTGACATCTACTTTCTCCCAGTAGTCTGTCAAATGTTTGTCACATTGCTGGTTTTTTAACCGTATTGAAGGGCTGCATTTCTTTTGCACTATAGTGGACGACACTGTCTGTGTGCGCACATCATTTTGCGCTTTTATTTATATCTACTTTGCCGACCAAACGCCTCAGTAAGCATTGACTGTCGGGACAAGGCTCCGCTGCACCTCCTCTTCTTCTTCTTTGTCGCCACTACTTTCAAATAAATGCGACATATCGGCTCGTCGGTGTTCATGGGCTCACACCTTGTTTATTCTGTTTAAAACCAAGTATTTCCTCACTGGGGCTGTGGCAGCCGGCTTACGAACCGCAGCTTTCATGCCATCACTCATAATAGCGTTTGTTTCCTTGTTACTCCTCAGGACGCTCACTTCAGCTCTCTCCGTGTGTACGCGCGAGCGGCCCCGCGGCCCCCACAAAGATTGCATGTCTGACAGATGCTCACTCCGCTACAAATCTGCTAAATCCACTACAGAACCGATGCACCCCGGTGTTAAGAAAGATAGACGTAGTGAGCCATCTTCTCATTCACCCTTTTTGGTAGAAAGAGAGGAGGAAAACAAACACGCATGCATGTGTCAGTTTATAGAGGCCGGCAAACTTCCCAAGGACGTTTTTATTTATTGTTCGGTTAATTGATTTATTGATTATCGTGACAGGCCTAGCTGGAGGGCAATATTGAACAGCTTATTGAGAAGAGAAGGCAAAGAGGGTTAAGCATTTAAGGGAATAACAACTTAATGAAGCACATAAATCTAGTATGTCATTCTTTTCAGTAGCTGTCTGGTCTATTTGGTACTGGCAGCGGCTGATGGTTTCCTTGTTGTCCTTTGGCCTTTTTTTTTTAGCCTCACTCGAGCTGTTGCCATTGACTGTGAGATGGTTGGAGTTGGCCCTGATGGAGAAGACAGCATACTCGCTCGTGTGTCCCTCGTAAATCAGTTTGGGAAATGCATCTATGACAAATTTGTGAAACCTACAGAGACGGTGACGGACTACAGGACAGCTGTGAGTGGCATCAGACCAGAGAACATCAAAGATGGTGAGTGGAGACAGAAAAAAATAATGATAGTAATAATAAGGGGTATAAAAAGATTTTTACTACAATGTTTGACTCACTGCAGGAGAGGATGTGCGCACTGTGCAGAGGGAGGTCGCTGAGATCCTGCAAGGACGAATAGTGGTTGGACATGCCATCCACAATGACTTAAAGGTAGCATGAATTTGCTCTCACAAAAATCATATATACTCCTGAAAAACAATTTGGAAATGATATAGCCATTGATAATTCCCCCGCTTTAATAATGCCAATCAATATAGTACTTTATATCATGGGAGGCCTGGTTAGTCACTTTTACAATGAAGTACAACTTCAAACGATTGTGCATTCATGGAATGGGTAACTCAAATGAACATGTGGGTCGTGCCAAAATCTCCAACTCTGCAAGTGCAACTGGAAATGATGTTCCTGTATGCAGAGTGGCAGCATGATTTGGTGTCAGCCATATTACCATTTCAAAACCTAGGACCAAGTTCTGTGAGATTTGTAAAGTGAAAGACAGACCCTGAAGTGATTGTCCCAGGAGACAACAACTCAAGAAGACCAGTTCCTCATCCTTTCCTCCAGGAAAAGGGGATTTTGGCACATTTTTCGGCAGGCACTACCTTGACTTTTAGCCGTGTTGGTCGATCCATGAGTTGAAGGGATGCAAATAAAGTGAAAAAGCTCATAAAAAAATGAAAATAATACAAATGTTTTCTCCATTATGAGATGTTGGTTTCATGGAATGGATGCATGCTTCTGTTGGCCCGGGTTCCGACCCAGTCTGTGATCCGCTTGTGTCCTCCCCTACTCTCTCACCCCTCTTTACAAGCCTATCCACTGTCTCTCTCTCCCAACTCTCAACAACGGCACAAAATGCAGAAAAATAATCCAAAACAAAAGTTGTCTGCATGCATCCAAGTGTCACAAAAAGGACACAATTCATATGCATCAGATAAACCAGTTTGAACTTGTTTTTAGATTTTGCTCTTGGATCATCCCAAAAAGAAAATCCGGGACACTCAGAAGTACAAACCTTTTAGGAGGACTGTCAGGGTATGTTTTTGCTAAAAATACTATTTTTCCTGATCCTCTTAAAACCTTACAAATTGCATCAACTAATGATCACTGTCTTTGCTCTGGATGTCTTCAGAGTAACCGTCCCGCTCTAAGAGTCCTCTGCAGAGAAATACTCAACGTCAAAGTACAACAGGGTGAACATTCATCTGTAAGTAATCAATGCTGTCAACACGAGCTGTTATTTCTCAGTCTGAAACTTTTGCTGTTAAACATTCTCCACTCATCCCCTTTTTCTCTGTTCAATTGTTCACCAGGTCCAGGACGCACAGGCCACCATGAGGCTCTACACGCTGGTGAAAAAACAGTGGGAGGCTGAAATCAAAGCCAGGCAGAATAACAAAGGCTTGAATAAGAAGAGTGAGAGGAAGCCAAGGTTTCCCAAAAACAAGGACAAGAGGCTCACGGGAAACAAAACCACAGACCACTGACAGTGTCTGGATCAGGTCAGAGGTGACTGAAATCACAAAAAAATTGTGTTTGTTCTTGCAAAACAGGAAACGATGAACAAGCGTTGCTGTTCCAAGATGTGAAAGACTGATCTCTTTTTATTTTCAGAGACATATACCTGACTCTCAGGTCATTTTTTGTTCAAACTTTCAGATTTCTTTTCGGATGTCTTTCTTTTTTTTCTTCTGTTCAGCCTTATTCCATTCAGGCTGTGAAGGGTGGGTTAAAGGACCATTAAGGCATTTCATCACCTGTCAAAAGAGTTGGTATGAATTCAGTTTAAAACAAACTTAAAGTACTTTAGGGATCTGTCTACTGTACAGCTGCTGCATTTTGCGCACACAACCTTCGTTTGTTCCTGGCCCGCTTGCATTCTCCTTTACATCTCTGCTGTCATGAGTTTTTGTTAACTTGGCCGTATGCAGCATGTGGTAGCTTGGGACTGCACTGGAAGGCACACAGAGACCTGGGGCTGTGTACAACTACCTGTTGTGTGGGAAGTGAACCAGAAACATGGTGAGTGTTAAAGTTTGAGAGTATATTGAAGTTCAGCAGTAATCAGTGCGGTGACAGCTGATGACCAGTGGTCTGACCACACCATCAACACCCTCTGCACTATTTTGCTACAACAATTTCACCTGGGCAACATTAAGGCCACGTTTATTCTACAACATTGTCTCCAGAAATGGAAAGATTTTTCCTTTGCTATTTCAAAAGCTTTCTGCATTCACAGGTAGACGTGAGAATGACTGAAAACACTGTAGCTTGCGTGCCTGTCCGGTAGATGATGACGTTTGTAGTGAAACAACAGTGTTGGAACACAAGTACGCCTTCCCGGGGAAGACAAACTTTTCATAAACAACAGTGGGGAGTGGACACACAAAGATGCAGGAGTTTGTTGGCTGGACAAAAATGTGTTTGGATATTTCTGTCTGGATAACAAACGAGGACAGTGAACAGCACACATGCTGCTCTGTAGTTGTTTGTGGGCTGCACGCAGCCTTCTTGTGAAGAGTGTTGTGCATGCGCCGCATGTAAGTAAACCAGAGGTCCCCGATATACATGGTAACTGTTTAAACCAATACACTACTATTGTTTCTAAATTAATACCCAAGTTCTTGAAATGTTTGCATCTGTGTTGTCACGGTGAAAATGTTAAGCTGCTGATGATTGTGGACTTAATTTATCAACTTGTCCACAAAACTTGCTGTCATAGTGTTTCCTGCTGCTGTTTTGATGCAGTCACCTGTGTTTGCTTCCACACCGTTACAGTACCACACCAGTGCTATTAGCCTTAAAGCTAGGGTTGGTAATCTGATTTAGATACACTTTATTTTTGTAATACTGGTTAAAATTATCTTTATGACCCAATGGCAATCAATTCATAATGTGTTCTTAGAACAGAGCAAAAAATATCCACTATCTACAGCAGGAATAAACCTGGGAACACAGCAACCAATCACATCTTTGTAGCCCACATTTAAAACCAATCAAATCCTGTTGCCATTCTGTCCTCCTCCTGTGTGTACATTTTGCTGGCATGCACAGACTCTGATTCAGTGTGTGTAGCCGAGCTGACAGGGATCCAAGTCCGCTGGAGAATGCTTAGCTGTCAAGTTTTGGCTTTGAAAATAAGCAAAGCCCGCTACAAGCCGTCTCACAACCCCAACCAAGCTCCAGTTTCCCTCACATTTTAAGACAGGTGTACAAGAAATCTAAAACACTTTGTCTTTCTTGGTTTGTTCCGATGTTGGCTCTAATCTCATGACAGCTGCCACCCTGGCTACTGTGGGTGGCAGTTCTCACGAGGCTTATCTTCTTCTTTGGTTTTACGGCGGTTGGCATCCATCATTTTGGAGCATTACCACCCCATTCAGGCTAGTGAGTTCAGTTTGGAGTGGCAGAGGAATGTTTTTATTATTATATCGTCGAGATTTATGAGGGAATACTAATACGGGAGGACGGTGGGAAAGAGGATAAAATATGTAAAATACGGTAGTGTCATGGCCAAAACGGGAGACTTGACAGCTCTGTGGAGAATGGCAGAGGAACTACCTATACCCCGATCAACATCGGGCTGTGAGTACTAACGAACTTTCCATGTTTGTTTTTTTAACTTTACTCTGATAATGTTTTGGTGTTTTCTTGCCGCTGACTGAGACATGATTTGGTGTAGTGTAAAACATAAACGTTGTGCTGGGGGCCGGAGTTTTTTTGGAGTTTAATCAGTTTTCTGGTTGGGAATCAGCGGCGCTCGTGCATGTGAGTGGGGGATGTCATTTTGGAGGAGGGGTGGGAGAGGCTAGATGAAGACCTGAGGAGATGCTACATTCAAGTTCATGCTAGTTTTCAAAAATTACAGATCCTAGTGTTAAGTCAGTCTTTGCCTCCCTGATCTTAGTAGGGGGGCAAACTTGACTTAAAATTGGATTAAAATCATCTACCACGGAGAAAAATAATAATTCAAACCAAACTGTATATTCATTTTAAACATCAGTATATTCCTTTTTTACAGTTTGTCTTGGGGAGACTCATCTCTTTTAGTTTAGGTGATTTCAAAAGGAGCAGGATCCTCTGGTCTATGTTACAAACAAAAAGATTGGTTCTTGGAGTAATTAATTATGAATTAATGCCAGACTAATATCAGAATCATAATCAGCTCTGTTGTATATGTAAGATATACAAGGACTTTGATGCTGGTTTACTTAACTCTCTAAGGACAGAAGAGAAAAATACAGACTTTATATACTTTTCAAACAAAACAGAAGGAGAAAATGTTATGTTTACCCACAAGCCATATAACTTTGATTTTGAAATAAAGTACTAAAAGCAATACTGCATACCACTGAACACCCTTTTCTGCCTCTCCAACTGGATGTTACCTCCACCAAGGAGGTTATGTTTTTGCCAGTGTATGTTTGTTTGTTTTTCAACAAGATCACACAAAAACTACTGAACACATTTTGCTGAAGTTTTTGGGGGATGTTGGTAATGGTCCAACTTAAAATGATTAGATATTGGTTGTGATCCAGATAACCGCCATTAGTGAACGATTGTTTCTGCTCAATAACTGTCAAACTAATAATGGTATCAACATGATTCTGAGTTCTGGGTGTGGGTTTTCAGGTTCAAGGAGTCACACTGTGATGGCAACTTTGTCTTGAAACTATTGCTCATAGATGTAACAGCAATATGTGGCTACCTTGGCAGATGTTTGTGCTCTCTGAGTGCTTTCTAGTTGTGTCAAAGTATAGTATGGCTGTCATAACACCAGATGTTCAAACCCTGATGAAATTGTAAGGACAAATTAAGATCATTTTCTGTTTCTTTTCCATGACGACAACAAAAAGTCACCAGACATAAATATAATTTAATAATTTGTCTATACCTTTATAAACAAAAGCTGGCGGTGGACTCCTCTCAGACTCCACAAATATGTTGGCAATGTTTCTGTATGTAGGTGTTTCAAACATATTTATAAAATTTAGTTCTCTCTATCACCCTTTGTCGGTTTTGAGTAAAAACAAATACTTAATATTTTTTTAAGCTTGTTACTTTTTTATATAGTGAATGAATCCTATTATCAGCTAGGCTTATTGCTCCACAGCATTTTGTTGGTGCCAAAAATTTTGACTGGAGAAATTTCCCAGGAGAATCCTCAAAAACCCTGCCAAGGATTTACACAGCGTCCATATGTTTTCAGGCTGTGGAATTTCTGTGGAAATTCTCCAGATATCCTTTTTAAATCTTTTATTCCCAGCTGTTTGGGGCAGGTGTTCAAATCCCGAGCCATCCAGTTTCCTCCATGAAGAGTTCCTCAGAACTTAAAGTCGCTTCCTTTCCAACATTCACTTGCTTTGCTTCTCTCTGCTCTCAGTTTGATATCCACTGCTTCCTCTAATGTCCAGTCTTTTGTGTGGTTTGTGATCAGTCATTCTGTAATGCCTTAAGATTTGAATGTTTGAAAAGTGTGAATTAAAGAGATATTTTTGATGTTACGTTACTGGTATTCTTTACTGACTTAACTCTGAGCCTGTGATGAATGAATTAGCTTTGTTTCACAAGTGCGCCCTGATAAGTTTGTCCTTTACAGGTATTTTTGATCTTGTTCTTGTTCCATTATGCCTTCTGTGCACAAACAAACTGCATTTTTGGTCAATGAATAAGTAGTTTTTCAAGAAACCTTCACAGTGTCAGTTCATTTAAACCTTGAATTTGCACTAACCACATGTCACGTCTCTGTTGTGTTGATTGTTGCTGAAGTGCACAGCTGACGTACTGAACCGCTCATGGTACCGTGCAGATAACACCAATGTTTGGAGATAAAGGATGGGGGAGGTTGTAAGTAGTAAAACAATAATATTGACGGTTTGTCTGAGTTTTTATTTGTACAAATAGCGTTACCATTGACCTCAGTCCACACTTACCTTGTCATTGAAGGGGGCAAACTAGATCCAAGACTTTAATCAAAGCGTTGGCCACCTGAAGTAATTGCCTCTTCGAATGAGATTATGTTTTTGCTGGCATTTCTCTGTTAGCAAAGTACACTGAAAAGTCATGAATGTTTTTTTTTTTTTTTAATTCACTCCTTATGGCATTTTGCACATTGACAACAATACAAAATGTATAAAGAATAAGAGTACAAAAATGAAGTACATAAAAAACAAAAACAAAAGGGTTAATCAGTACAAAGAGTTAATCACAGGGTAAGCATTGGCTGGGTCAATCACACGTCAACTGTTCACACATCGGCAATGTCATCCACATTTCATCATAACCTCCTATCACATTTGGCTTTGGAATCTTCTAGAGGCATCTTAATTTACACATATATACAATAACAGTGAAAAATCATTGAGTTCCATATTTTCCAAAGTACCTCTTTTGTCTATTCAGCTTAAAAATTAATTGCCCCTGACTAGCTTTTTTGGTTATTTCTGTCAGCCATTCAACAAATGGGATGACAATTTTTGTTTACATTATCTAAGGATAATCCCACAACCTGTGGTAAGGGCCAATCTACATTACGTAGTCTGTTGAGTTGATAAATCCAATCGTTCGGTGATTATACCCAGTATGCAAAGCACAGAGCTCTGAACCAAATTTTATTAAGGACTACAATGATGTTCTCATTGATGTTATATGAATGCCAAAGGACACACAGCCGTGTCCTTTGGCATTCATATAACTTATGTATTAGTGTACCTCTGCTGTTTTCACATCTGCAACACACATCAGATTCCCTCAATTTTAGTTTGGCCATCTGAGAGGGGTCCAGTAGCTTCTATGAATTACCTTGTATATAGTCAGTCTAGTTTGCGCCTACCATGATGTCTTACACCGGGACCCCGCAACTTCATTCCATATGTCTTCAGCTACCTCCCGTCCAGGGTCAACTTCCCATGCTCTTGAGGCCTTCAAGCTTTGGTGGATGATATTGACTATAATGACGATATTGACTCTCATAAGACTATAGAATCTAGATGCCCTTCCCCCAACCAACTGGCTGTCCAGAAAAAGCTCCCGTATCGCTGTACGAGATTTCCTTTCTAAGGATAGAATACAGCTTCTTAATTGTAGGTATGTTCAAAAATCTTTTTTAGGGGTTTTGTATTTGGCCATCACCTGTTCAAAAGACATAAAATTATCACGCTCAAAAACTTCCTCAATAAAAACAAACCCCGCCTCGACCATGTCTTCCAATAAACTCTCATTAAGTTGTTATGCCAAAAAGAAGACTACCTAGTGAAGGATGATTTTTGTGTTTAAATATCTGGTGTGATATTCTCAAGTTTTTTCATCCCAAACTCCAATAGAGGGTTCTTAAATAGGATTTCACCCCCATTTGTGAAATAAAAGCCTGGACTTGTAGGGGATTATGACCCATCTTGGAGCTTTATCCTCTGCAATAGTTATAGGATAGCTGATTGAGAGAGAAAGCATAGTGGTACCAATCTACCCTTTGCTAATTCATACCTACATCTTCTTTAGCTACACATAATTTAACTTTTGCCTGCCTAGAAACTTGTCTCTTGCCTTATTGAGCCTCTTCAGTAGCAAAGGGGGGAAACTCAAAGGTGTTAAGTATGTACTAAAATTAATGTGTGGCAGTCATCATTTTTAGGATGTTTATTTTACGTAGCAAAGATAAACCAAGTTTGATCCAACTTTGTAACGTACTTTCAAATATACTATACCTGAAGGAAGCCACTTAAACTTCCAATTTTTTTCAAATAGGTGGGCAAAACCTAGACAGAGGAAGTACTTCTGACTTACCCCCATTTATTCTAAACCCAGGTGAGAAAGAGTCAGTCAGTGTTATATGAGGTACAGCTGTTACAGGATTTCTGGTCAGTAACAACATAGATATCCTCGACATATAGAAGGAATTTATCTTCCGTCATTACTGCATCTATACCTTTAATATTCACATTATTCCTAATAGCAGCAGCTAAGGGCTCTAATGCCAGGACAATGATTAATGGGCTCAGGGGACATCATGTGTTGTACCACTGAACAGAGAAAAGACGGAACTTCTTCCCATGTGTAAATACTGATGCCACAGGATTAAAGTACAATAGTTCAACCCAATGTAGAAACATGAGCCTAATCCAAACCTATGTAATGTCCTGAATAAATGTCTCCACTGTACCCTATCAAACGCTTTCGCCACATCAAGGGGGAAAGTAGAAGTGGGTTCAGTATTATTCCTTGTCTGCCAAATAAGATGTAATAGTCTCCTTATGTTGTCAGTCAAACAACAACCTTTTATAAAACCTACCTGATCAAGGGTGAATTAGATTGGACAAGTGTGTCTCCAGCCTTGAAGCCAACACTTTAGCCAATATTTGTAAATGTTTGTCACAGAACTTTGACGTAGATTTTTGGACAGAGATATGCATTTCTCATTTTGTTCCATGATGACAAAAGCAAATCATCAGACTCAGATATTGGGTAATGATTTGTTTTTAATCTCCAAAAGGTGTTGTTGAACTCCTGTACACAGACTTCATTCTCACTATATCGGAACCCATAATGAAAGGAGAAATGTCCAAGTAGTTCTCAGAAGCCTGAAAGCCCTGCCAAGAATATACACAAACACTTGTTCTCAGGTCGTGACTGAAAACTGTGGGAGAGTAACTTTTGAACTGTTTTCTCTGGAAAACTCTTCAGATATCATTTTCACATCTTTAATTCCCAGCTGTTGGGAGCAGGTGTTCAAATCCTGAGCCATCCAGTTTCCTCCATGGAGAGTTCCTCACAACTCTATGTCACTTCCCCTCCAACATTCTCTCTGCTCTCAGTTTGATACCCACTGTTTGCTCAAATATCCGGTCTTCTGTGTGGTTTGTGATCAATCATTCAGTTATCCTTCACAATTTAAATGTTTGAAAAGTGTGAATAAAATGATTTTTTAATGTTTCATTACTGGTATATTTGATTTTTTGTCAATTCTACAAGTAAATCTATAGCTTTGTTTCTCAAGTGTGCCCTGATAAGTTTGTTCTTTACAGGTACAAAACCCAAAACCAGTGAAGTTGGCACGTTGTGTAAATCGTAAATAAAAACAGAATACAAGGATTTGCAAATCCTTTTCAACTTATATTCAATTGAATACACTGCAAAGACAAGATATTTGATGTTCGAACTGAGAAACTTTATTTTCTTTTGCAAATAATCAACTTAGAATTTAATGACAGCAACACATTGCAAAAAAGTTGGCACAGGGGCATTTTTACCACTGTGTTACATCGCCTTTCCTTTTAACAACACTCAGTAAACGTTTGGGAACTGAGGAGACCAATTTTTGAAGCTTTTCGGGTGGAATTCTTCCCCATTCTTGCTTGATGTACAGCTTAAGTTGTTCAACAGTCCGGGGTCTCCGTTGTTGTATTTTACGCTTCATAATGCGCCACACATTTTCAATGGGGGACAGGTCTGGACTACAGGCAGGCCAGTCTAGTACCCGCACTCTTTTACTACGAAGCCAAGCTGTTGTAACACGTGCAGAATGTGGCTTGGCATTGTCTTGCTGAAATAAGCGTTGCTTGGATGGCAACATATGTTGCTCCAAAACCTGTATGTACCTTTCAGCATTAATGATGCCTTCACAGATGTGTAAGTTACCCATGCCTTGGGCACTAATACACCCCCATACCATCACAGATGCTGGCTTTTGAACTTTGCGCCTATAACAGTCCAGCTGGTTCTTTTCCTCTTTGGTCTGGAGGACACGACGACCACAGTTTCCAAAAACAATTTGAAATGTGGACTCGTCAGAACTCAGAACACTTTTCCACTTTGCATCAGTCCATCTTAGATGAGCTCGGGCCCAGCGAAGCCGGCTGCGTTTCTGGGTGTTGTTGATAAGTGGCTTTGGCTTTGCATATTAGAGTTTTAACTTGCACTTACAGATGTAGACGAACTGTAGTTACTGACAGCGGTTTTCTGAAGTGTTCCTGAGCCCATGTGGTGATATCTTTTACACAGTGATGCCGGTTTTTGATGCAGTGCCGCCTGAGGGATCGAAGGAGATCAAAATCCCTAAATTCCTTGCAATAGCTCGTTGAGAAATGTTGTTCTTAAACTGTTGGACAATTTGCTCACACATTTGTTCACAAAGTGGTGACCCTCGCCCCATCCTTGTTTGTGAATGACTGAGCATTTCAGGGAAGCTGCTTTTATACCCAATCATGGCACCCACCTGTTCCCAATTAGCCTGTTCACCTGTGGGATGTTCCAAATAAGTGTTTGATGAGCATTCCTCAACTTTCTCAGTCTTTTTTGTCACTTGTGCCAGCTTTTTTGAAACATGTTGCAGACATCAAATTCCAAATGAGCTAATATTTGCAAAAAATAACAAAGTTTACCACTTAGAAAGTTAAGTATCTTGTCTTTGCTGTGTATTCAATTGAATATAGGGTGAAAGGGATTTGCAAATCATTGTATTCTGTTTTTATTTACGATTTGCACAAGTGCCAACTTCAATGGTTTTGGGTTTTGTATATTTAACAGTTGTTTTTGTTCCATTTAGCCTTCTGTGTACACACAAACTGCATTGTTGGTCACTGAAGAAGTAGTTTTGTCAAGAAACCCTTTTGTGCAGTTAACACAGAGTGTTTCTGTGGACATAATGGATTGGGGTAGGTGACATCAGTTAGTCGTATTGACAGTATGGCACAGCAAACCTGGGGTTTATTTGGACAGAAAGCATTGCCATTTGCCTCAGTCCACACCGTCCTTGTCACTGAAGGGGGCAAACTAGATTCAAAACTTGAGTAAAACCATCCAGAGTGGAACCAACCCTCATCAGTCTTTGTAATCTGAGTAATAGAAAAAGCAGTTCAAAAACTGTATGTTCATGTTTGACAGCGGTGTCATTTTTGTTGTGTGTCCTGGAGCTACTCATTCTGTGCACATTAAAAGAGCAGGACTTTTTTGGGGATGCCATATATGAAGGCTCGTACCTTGTGCAACCGGCCCGGCTTTGACTTCCACCTGAGGCTCTTTTGCAGCATGTTGTCCCCTGCTCTCTCCAATCCTTTTGAGATCTTCCTGCTGTTTCTACATTTATCAAGAAAAGAACAAAAATACTATAACATTTTTGGGGAGGGGTGTTAGGGTACTCCTACCTGTGTTACAAAAAAATTAGCATTGATCACCTGTAGTAATTATCCTCCAAAGAGGTTTTGGTTTTGCTGGCATTTGTCTGTGAGCAAGATACTGTGCCTTGAAAAGTCTGAAGGGATTTTGAGGACATTTGTTAGTGATTGTTGATATTGACACAAGAACGAACTGATTAGAATTTTGTGGTGGAATTCAGATTCAGGTTCAAGACCTTGTTTTCGAGGATTCGTCCAGTGTGAAACAGGGCAGTTTTCCACATTTTTGACAACAACTCGTCAACAATGTTAGAAATGCCTTGGCTGTGGTTATTGCTCTCTGAGCACTTCTAGTTAAACTGAATCAATGCCTGACTCGAACTTCAAGCTGCATAATTTTGATCCTGGAAAAAGAAATCCCAGCAAAAAACGCCAACCACTGATCACACTCTTCTGTCTCTTTGACTCGCTGTAGGGTTTGTCAGAGTGTGGTAGGGCTGTCATAACACCAGATGTTCAAACTTTGACAAAGATATCAGTTTCTGTTTTTGTTCCATGACAACAAAAGCAAATCACTAGACTCCAATATTGGGTAATAATGTGATTTTAATCCCCAGAAAGTGTTGTTGAACTTTTGCACATAGACTCAAGTCTCACTGTGTGGGAACCAATAATGAACGGAGCAATTTCCGAGTAGTTTTCAGAAGCCTGAAAGCTGTGCCAAGGATTGAAACAATATCCATATGTCATCAGGCTGTGACTGGAAACTGTTGGAGAGTATCCTTTGAGCTGTTTTCTCTGGAAAGCTCTTCAGATATCATTTTCAAATCTGTAATTCCCAGCTGTTGGAGGCAGGTGCTCAAATCCCGAGCCATCCAGTTTCCTCCATGGAGAGTTCCTCACAACTCTAAGTCACTTCCTCTCCAACATTCACCTGCTTTGCTTCTCCCTGCTCTCTGTTTGAGTACTGCTGTTTGCTTGTATGTCTTAACCTTTATTTACGATGTCTCATTACTGGTGGTTTTATACTGGTATAACACTGAGCCTGTGGTGATGTTTTGTTATTATACAAGTAAATCTATGGCTTTATTTTATACATGCACTCTTGCTAACTTCCAGAAAATTTGATAATCAAATGTCTTACAGTATTTTTTTAAATGCAGCTCTTTCTGCTCTTTCAGGTGCACACAAAAACTGCATTGTTGGCCACTGGAAAACTACTGAAACTTTTACAAAAGCCTTTTTCACAGTGCAAATCTCTATAGCAGAACTCTGTCACTATTACACCTCAGCACATTTACAATAATAGAGGGAGGATGTGACATTTGTGCCAGTTCACAGTGTGATGTGGCCTTGTCTGAACATGAGAGATTAACTGGGCATATTTCATATGCATGCACACAGGGCTACCTTCCCCCATTGGGTCAACTTGCTCCCCTCGCACCAGTGTTACACCTCTGATACTGCTAATTGAGAAGGAACAAATGGAAATCAACTCACCCCCCACATTCGGTCTCCTAGACATTCACAGTCAATTTTATAGCTTAATATGGCGGCGTGGATGGGGCTCTTGTTTATGTTTTAATAGGGAAAACCATGCTTTGGAGTTATTGCACTAAGTGCTGATTTCTCCTCTTTTTTGACAACATTTCACAACATCATCACTTTTTCTGCAAGAGTAGTGTGGATATTATAACTTTGCTTTAACGTGGGTACTTGGACCATTTTAATATTTACACGAAAAACCTTTACATGTATTTAAAGGTAGTCATGTTGAAAATGTGTCTGTCACTCAATAGAAGGGTTGGGGAGGGAAAATAGGACTATCGGGCTAATTCCATTGAATGTGCAGCTGTAAACGCCCTGCTAATTGCATCCACGCATGGAGCTCAACTTTGTAAGTTCAGAAACTTACAGTATCTCTGTATGTTTGGCCCCTTTCACTTGATACCCCAGTATATTTCAAAAAGTGTAAGAATACCCTGCCAAGGAAATCTCCTGGATGGCAAGTCGCTTTCCTTCATTTCAGATGCCTTTTGTTAGCCCTTTTCTCAGTACATTTTTTAAGACACCACAACAAAGCTGTCATCATTGCAGCAGGAGACATTAACATTAGCTCCATTTATGCTGCCATTTTTAGCCGTAATATTTATGCCACTGTGACTGTCTTTGTGTGTATGGGTAGCACATGGCATTGCGCAGATCCAAGCCATGTTGCACCATGAGTTGACTCAGTTGTTTCACCCTCATGGAATTAATGTGAATGTCTTGAGGTATAATGAAGATGGATGCTTGTTGTGGCACATTTGCACAAGGGCACAATTTATGCTTAATTCTGTGTGGACGTGATGTTTGTGTCAGTTCATGTGCAGTACATCCAGAAAGACAGAGTTTGTTCTCCATACAAACAAAGGCAGTGGCACACTCAGTGCTCCTGCCCCCAATTCCAATTGCCCCTCTATATTCCACCTATGAGACAATGAAATGGTGTGTCAACTCATTGCCCTGATTCCATCTCCATTATATTCAGATTGAAGGTAAATCATCAGTGTAAAATTATGGCTAACAGCAACCAAAAGGGGGCTGACATTATGGAGGGGGAGGAAGAATGGGACATTTCAGGGTTAGGTCTGGATAACAAACATGGTCACAAACCCTGATGTCTGCTGTGGCAGTTTTGCATAAAACCCAGTTGAAGTTTGGAAGGAAAAGTCATTGATGAGACAGGGTTTGAACACTCTTGAACGTCAAGAACGTTGTTGTACGCTCCTGACAGCATTTAACAGTGCACATATCCACTTTCATGCAGAAATGGAGGTTTTTGAGAACTTGTGTGTGGATGGGATTATTTTTAGGAAAGAGGATGAAAGCCTCTGTTTTAAAAATTACTCATCTATGTGTGGACTAGGATGCGGGATATGATGTCAAAAGGAGAGCCTTAAATAGTGAAAAAGCAAAAGATCTAGAATGATGCAGGTTTATTTATAGCAGGGGTGGGCAATTGGCAGCACAGGTCCACATTCAGCCCTCCTTTTCCCCCAAAGCCCCCTGGTAGTTTAACATAACGACCATATCTACCATGAAAAGAAGAAAAACATAAGTATTTCTAAGAAAATGGAGCTGTTATTGTGTCTGTGAGATTGTGCTCTCTGCATTGATCAATAAATCTTTCAGAATAAAATCAAAGGTATCATATCCTTTAACAACCAGTAAATACACTTAAACTCACAATGATAAATATGTCCACCGTGGCACCACAGTACATCCACACTGAACATAAACATATACTTGTCTTGACTTTGACTCCCTCTCTTGTCTTTTATTTGATATTCATGTTTAATTAAACCATTAAACACACCCACACAAGCACTGCAAAGTAGCCAAAACTGGCTTCATTTTTTTTGTTGTTGCCATTAGATTGTCCAAGGTACCTTGCATTTGAGATAACATATTCATAGTGAACAATTGTCCTCGTTTCTCATACACTATATTGCCAAAAGTATTTGCTCACCCATCCAAATAATCAGAATCAGGTGTTCCAATCACCTCCACGGGGAGAATGAGTCGCTCTCAGGAGCTCAGTGAATTCCAGCGTGGAACTGTCATAGGATGCCACCTGTGCAACAAATTCAGTTCTGAAATTTTCTCGCTCCTAAATGTTCCACAGTCAACTGTCTGCTGTATTATAAGAACATGGAAGTGTTTGGGAACGACAGCAACTCAGCCATGAAGTAGTAGGCCACAAAAACTGATGGAGCGGGGTCAGCGGATACAGACCTCCAAACTTCATATTACCTTCAGATTAGCTCAAGAACAGTGCACAGAGAGCTTCATGGATGGGTTTCCATGGCCGAGAAGCTGCTTCCAAGCCTCACATCACCAAGTGCAATGCAAAGTGTCGGATGCAGTGGTGTAGAGCACGTCGCCACTGGACTCTTGAGCAGTGGAGACACATTCTCTGGAGTGACGAATCGTGCTTCTCCATCTGGCAATCTGATGGACCAGTCTGGGTTTTGAAGAGGGAATTATGGTGTGGGGGTGTTTTTCAGGAGCTGGGCTTGGCCCCTTAGTTCCAGTCAAAGGAACTCTGAATGCTTCAGCATACTAAAACATTTTGGACAATTCCATGCTCCCAACTTTGTGGGAACAGTTTGGAGCTGGCCCCTTCCTCTTCCAACATGACTGTGCACCAGTGCACAAAACAGGTCCATAAGGACATGGATGACAGAGTCTGGTGTGGATGAATTGACTGGCCTGCACAGCGTCCTGACCTCAGACCCCCAATAGAACGCCTTTAGAGCAGAGACTGAGAGCTATACTTTTGCTGGTCTGTCTCACATTTGAAATAACTGAAAACTGGTTTTGTTCTTGATAGGTTAATCGGAGGCTATTTTCCAAACTGCATGTTATACCAGCAGTAAGTACTGATATTGGATTGCCAAAGTTAGTATGTACTATGGAAACATTCCATACTACATAAAGGCACAAAATGCCCCAAAAAATCTGTTGTATGCCAACAATACCTTTATTTTATAATAATGTGAAAAAAGCATTAAAAGAGACTTTGCCAACGCAGACATTGCCTGACTGGGTAGCCTTATAACAGTAACTGGACATACTGTATAAATAGGAAAAGGGTCATTGATGGCAGCTCAAAAATCATATCTATCTCCATATAGGGGCTGCTCTTGTCAGCCTTCTTTCTTCTTTGTTGGTGGATTTAATGATTAACCACACATATACTGCCATGATGTTACCCTCGTGAAAGTAGACCAGTGTTGGGGTAGGGTCGGTGGGAGGGCAATTGTGCTCAGTTATTGTATGAAATCACCAAGAAAGTGTAAACATCTGCTTCATCAAAGCTTTTCAAAGAATCAATTCACTTATATTAATTTTTCATACTAATCGAATGTTGTATCATCTACAGTCTCAGCAATGGTGCTGTTTTTGTCTCATCCATGTTGCTGAAGTCAGTGGTTTGGACTCCCTGTGTGCCTGCAGTGTGTCAGTGTGATTTGCTGCTGAGAAGCTGATGCACAGTGTGTCCCACATTGCAGAAATGTAGTAGCCGCCCTTGGTCTGCAGCCTCAGGGCTCTAAATTAGACTCTACGTGGAGCTCAGGCAGATGCTGTGAAGGCCTCTGGCAGATGAAAAGCAGCACAGGACACAGTGGCGTGACATTGAACCCAGAGAAAGACTCATTTGGTAACACATGTAGGTTTGTGTTTTAACAGGGATTTATTTAATTGTGTTATATTCCTGTTCTAGGGCGATTCTCTCCAGAGGGAGAGGGAAGAGAGCACTCATAGCACACCTCTGTGTGATTCTCTCTTGTGTATTCAGTGCCATACAACAGAATATATAGCACACAAATAAATCCTACTTAAATCAGCACAACCTGTATTTAGGAGACGATCAGCTCTGTACCAACAAACATGATCGTACACAGCACACACATGTGGAAACAGAATGGCAAACAAGTTATAAACCACAGTGTCCCAGGACATTTCTACTGTGCAACAGAACACTTAATCTCATCCCAAACAGCAGGTGCTTTGGACAGCTGTATCTTGTTCACACTCTAACGGCAGAGCACAAAATTTTTCTATGCTGCCACTAATAAGATATTTCCAAATCTAGTCATTTGATTTTGAAATACTTTTAACCAGAGCTTCTTGAGTCCTGTGGCCTCACATCTCCATGGACACAATCACAGGCCAAAGTTATTTTAAATTCTTAAATCTATTCAATGAAGAATATGTAACTACCAGACAATTGCCCAAGTCCCTCCGATCCGAGTCCCAAGCAAGTCTCGAGTCATTTGATCCGAGTCTCAAGCAAGTCCCAAGTTTTTTCTGTTGTGGGCAAGTTGAGTCGAGTCGAGTCACAGGTTTTGTCAAGTCGAGTCGAGTCACAGGTTTTGTAAAGTCAAGTCAAGTCGAGTCACAGGTTATAACAGGTCAAGTCCCTCACCTTTGTTCCCCAGTCCACCCAAAAAGGACTCAGATTTTTTATCTTGAAGATACAAACCTTATCTTCCCAAGGTCAACATAAAAAACTGCATCAGACTAGTCTGCCTGGATTAATGCAGCATAAAGCTGGTCATTTACCAATAAGATATTGCATGTCTGATTATTTAGACCTAGGTAGAGGAGAAAGGCTACATTAAAGAAATAGCATGTTTCATATAAAAAATACTTTAATCTAAACAATTTTGCAACAGTTATTTGCAACAAATAGGGGGCTCAGCTTGAAATTCAGCAAGCATAAAACTGCATGCACGCACTCACTTTGACTGCTGAACCTAAAAAATAAGAGAGAACTCCTGATATCTTATTCTGACACACCTGGATAACCCAGATCTAGTGTATTTAAATAGTGCTATTTTCAGTCAATAGTAGAGGATTTCACAAGGTGAAAGGTAGTTAGTCGCTTATGTGTGTGTCACACACACGCATGCACCCCCCCCCCCCCACACACACACACACACACACACACACACATATACACACACACACATATATACGCGGGCTACAAAAAATACACTTAAAATCATTCATCCTACGCCGTTTGGCCGATTTTCTTTCACTTACTTGCACGTGATAAAGTTCGATGTTGTGCCCTCTTTTTCGCTTATCGAAGCGTTGCAGGTCGTACACTTGGCTATCTTCGTTTTCCATCTGAGTGAAATTCTTTATATACAAAGAAAATAACTTTGGGCACAAAAGACATAGCAGCTGAAGCCTGTCCGCCGCTTATCTGCCCACTGATCATCACTGTAGCAGGAGCGGGTGTGTGGTAGGAACATATGTGTGTAGCGCTGTGTTGTGTGCGGGACCATAATAGTTGACAGACGTGTACTGTGAATGGAGCATCAACAGCGGCGTATATCTCCTGTCTGGCTCTTCATATAAAGCCTGAGTGAGTGAAGTTTTCTGAATCATGTTGTCTCAAGTCAGGTTGAGTCTGGAGATATTTTCTCCCGAGTCCCAGCCGAGTCTCAAGTATTTATCTCCCCAGTCGAGTCGAGTTCTGAGTTTTTACCTCCCGAGTCCGAGACGAGTTGCAAGTCGTCTCATTAGCCGCTCGAGTCGACTCGAGTCCGAGTCCTATGACTCGAGTCCAATTGTCTGGTAACTACTTACCTGTGTGGTTATTTCTCAGGGCAGCAGGTAGTGCACATGCCCCACAGCAACAAGGTTGCTGTTCAACCACAGATCAAAAATGGGCTAATTAGGTTGACTGGGGACTCAGAATTGCTTCCAGGTTTGAGTGTGAGAGTCAGTGGTTGTCTGTCTCTTTATGTAGCCCTGCAATTGGCCAGCAACATGCTCAGGGTGTATCCCTCCTCCTCTTTTCCAATGTCAGCTTGGTCCCCGCTCCCTTACAAACCCAAAAGGGATGAGCAGTACATATCATGGCATTAAATTCAGAATTTGTTTATTTACAAAGAAAAAGTAAAGTTTGTTTGCCTAAATATTCAAGACCTTGCCCTTTACTGCATTACATTAAAAACGGGTTAAAATAATTAACAAAATTAAAAATAAAGGTTCAATTTTTTCAGTGTTGTTCTGATACTTTCTCAAATGTTTTGCATAGTTCTATTAAACAGCTTTGTTTGTGTCTGTCCTCTCTGACTGTTGAAGTCTGTTGCAGAGAGGAGAGGCTGTTTGCAGCCAGCAGCAGAGAAAAACTCTAGACAATTCACAGATTCATTACAAACTATGATGCAAAGATGTGCTACATATAGTACGAATTTCATTTTGGCTTAAAAATAAAGAGTCTATTAGCTGTGTGCTGTGTTAATTTAAAACATGCCGGCAGACTGTTAGCACAGGAGTTGAAATATTGTTTTTCATGTTGTGCTTGTTGAACAAGTGAAGCGATAACTTATCAACCATTCTGTTTTAATACGCTACTTCGTCCGAAGCTGCAGCTGTGTCACAGCTTGTTTGGAGAGGCCAGCGAGCAGGCTGTTGCAGTAATCTAACCTACTAGAGACAAATGCATGGATAAGTATCTCTAGGTCAGGTTTAGACACTATACCTCTGATTTTGGCAATGTGTTTTAGATGGTAAAAGGCTGCTGATGTTATTGATTTTATATGGCTGCCAAAGTTTAAGTCTGAGTCTGTTATTACCCCGAGATTTCTAACCTGATTTATAGGTTTTAGAGAGACTGGAGGTGACTGCTGACACTTTCTCTTTGTTTCTGTGGACCAAATACAACAACTTCAGTCTTGTCTGAATTTAGCTGGAGAAAGTTTCAACCCAACCATTGTGAGGAGAGAGGGGTTGTAATCTTTAACAGTTAAAATTGTCTGACAATGTGTTTTTAAGTAGTGTTACATGTATTATACCATCAAAACACTGTACTTTTCTTCTCTATGAAATTCAAACAAGGACATATAAAATAAAAAAGCTGCATATTAACTTTAATTGAGGATAATTATACAAATTGTAACCGACTTCAGGCTTTATATCTGTGTTGGGGCCGTGTTTTTTCAATCATAACTTGAAGGAACAACTTGTACAGACTTGGGGCCTGTTAAACTGATAAATAATGAACGCTAAAAGCAGCCATTTAAGGACAAGAACTTTTGAATACTCTCGCTAAACATAAAACTCAATGTTGGCTCTGAAGAAAAAAACATACATCTACTCCTGATTTGATAGATAACGGGAAATGTAAATTACTTTGTCTGTTAATCGTCTGAAACTTTTCTTGATTAATCTGTAGAAATTGTTGAAAATGAAACCACTATTAAATTATTTGGATTACACAGTGCACTTGATTCATGAATAATTAAAAATAGGGCTGGCTAAATGTAGGGAGTTCTTATAGAAAGTATCTGCTTCCTGGGGTGCTGGTTTGGCAGAGTGGTATGCAACCAAACACGACCCATATACCTGCTTTTGCCGACCTAGGTTCAAGTCTAGCCTGTGTCCAGTTTGCAGAGTGCTCTCAACACCTTTCTCAAGCTTATCCACTGTCTCTCTCTCTCTCTCTCTACTGTCAATAAAGGCACAAAATGCCCCAAAAATAATCTTACACAAAAGAAAAGAAAAAGTATCTTCATACACACACAGCCAAATAACGTTGAAAGAAAAATGTGGACTTTAACAAGTATATTTAATGATTCACAAATTGCCAGAAAATGACAGATGGCTTGCTTAGGGCACCAGTTATCACTCACACCTGTCTCTTTGCCTGTTTCGTCTTAATTTATGTCTGCTTTGGCTATTTGTGGCATTAGCAAGTGCTGTGGCTCTGCACCTTCTGGAGAAAAGTGGGACATATTTTAAAATTTCATGCGTGCAACAAAAATGCTGGAAAATCAGTTCATGCAAAATAAAAAAAGGACTTGCAGGCTCAATGTTAAATAGGTAAACAATATTTTTTAGTTGCGACACTAACAAGGGGATGTATCCATGTGTGATAGTCCCCTTTGAATACTGTCCCCAAGATCTAATATGTAGTCAGTCATTGGAGAAAACTTCACATGATGCCAGACTGAAAGTCCCTTTGCTGTATTCTGTATATAGTTTATGTTAAAATAAGTTTATGTTTCAAATAAAATTGCTATTTCATAGTCCTTTTCCCCATAAGCGTTTATAAATCCTTTTCCTCAAGAGATTACAGTCTAACATAAACAAATGTTTTAAATGAAATTAATTGGATGCTATTATTTTGTTTTAGTAATCCCACATGAGCTGCTATAACCAGGCCGCAGCTGGATGCTGCCAATCTTAGCATCTCCTTAATTTCAGAATCATGGAAATAAAAACATGGCTGCCCCTTTGAATTCCTTTTCACTTTTAAAAACTACTGGTCAAAATTGATTTGTGAAAATAAACATTTCTTAAAGCTTTTGTTATTTACTTTTGGATTTGTAAAAAGGAGATAAAAAATTAAGCGATACTCTTAAAATTTGTGAACTGCATCACTAGACTTCAACATGTGATTTTGTACAAACACTCCCCACACCAAATGTATTTTTTCAATTTACATCATTGTCAGAAACTGTATTTCACTCAACAAGCACATTTTGACATTTTCCCTTGCCTCTGAGAACAGTTCCTATTTTTTTTTTAAAAAGTTAATACTATAAAGTACATTTCCTAGCATCCTTTTGATTTAATAATCAAGACACTGATTGTAAGTACTTCATAAGACAATGTGAACTTAAATTTCTTAAAATGAAAGTTCAAGTGCAGGATTTAAATTTCATTAATCACAGTTTACTATTAGATTTTACAGAGCCCCTAAAGGGACAATAGCAGAAAAAAAACTATCTAGAACACATCAGTTAGTATCTGGTGCGCACCAGATAATCATTAATTTATTTTCTGCCAGTGTCCCTTTGGAGGCTGCGTAAAATTTCTATTATTGATCACCCTAAATTGTCAGATAGCTCTTCTCGAAAACCAGTCATGACAGGAATTTCAAGAGAAGTTATATGCAGTAAGATCAATATGAAATAAGAATGAGTCGTCGCATTAGAAAACATTATAAACAAATAGATATAATTATGATTTCTGTACAATATTTTAGAGTACTATCATCCTATACCATTATTTTACATGTGCTCAGAACATAACTGTTTGCTAAGATCAGACAAATCATATATTCCATTTTTCCTCCCATAGAACATTCTTCTACTGTCCTGAGGAATGAGTTTGGGTTTTTGTGATTATTGGCTATGAAACGAGCTTGAATCTGGAAGAATTCTGTGTGCTGCTGCATGCCAAAGCGGCAGATCCCTCCAAATAAAATGCTCTTGCTTGCTTTGGGGAACAGGGGATGGAAATGTTTATTCAAACATGTAAAACAGAAAGAAATAAAACAAAACAATCATACAGACATGGCCATTGATAGAAAAAAATACATACAACAAAGTCGATCCTCTGCATGAAGGTTTTAGACTTCTAACTCTGCCACAGTGAGATTATAATGGTTAGTCACTCGACCTCTGACCTTATGCCTACCAAATAAAATCAGTTTAACAAGTCAGGAAGGACATTTGTGCAAAATTTGACTAAAATAACCCACAAACTTCTTGACCTATAAAGGCCACATGTGATGAATGATCAAATCACCCAAGAAATTTGACCTTGGCTCTCCAAAACTATCTGTTTGTTTTATTTAGTCAAAGTGGACAAAATCAGACAGAAATCTTGGAAGACTTTAAGATATGGAGCATGATGCAGGTTAACCTTGGACTTATGATCTCCAAAATCTCATCAGGTTATCTTGTGGCTGGAGAAGACCAACAGGCAAAGTTTGACAGAAATCCTCAAATCTTTCCTGACAAAAAAAATGACAAAAGGTGTTTGTCATGAACTGTGAGTTGTCTTTGTCCCATTGAAAAAAAAGGAAAATAGTACATTTCTGAGTGCTGAGTGTTTATGTTTTGTTGTGTTATAAGTTTTGTCCGGCACCAGTCAGGTGCTTCTTATATATTTTCTAGGGCTGTCACTTTAGTGCATTAATTAGGTTAATTAATTACATCGCAAATTAATGCATTATAAAAATTAATCGCAAGATTAATCATAGCACACAAACATTTTGATATTGTCCAGCTGGAGGACCCGTACATGGCAGTGGCACGTCACTTCACACATGCATCTCTAGTCAAACCAAACAAAGCCCAGGTGACAACAGGAATGGCATATTTGAGACTTAGTCTTATTTTATTTTTGAATTTTTTTAACTATATTTGTACTACATTCTTTAATAATGCATCAGGCCTAATTGTTTTATTTGATGTCCTCGACCTTTTTCTTATTTTGAATTTGATTTATGAAACACACTTAAAGTGTAATTTGAGTTGCCTGATTGAGCTTAGAATTTTCTGGACAAGTTGCCCTGACTTTGGTTTTGTTTAGTCACCATTAAAAATGTGGATTTACAAATCTTCACTTCTTAGTGTATTTATTTGATATTTTATAATATCCTAGAATTCAAATTCTTTATTTGGGTACTTTAAGCAGATATGCGATTAAAATGCGATTAATTAGATTAATTAATTATAAATCCGGTAATTAATTAGATTAATTTTTTTAATCGTCTGACAGCACTAATATTTTCCTAATCTAAATAATCCCACTTGGCCCATTGAGGCCAAAACTCACTACATTTTATCACTTTATAAATGTGACTTTTGATCACATGGACCTACAGCAATACAAGAAAATAGCCTCACTATCTCATTGTGGTTAATTTTGGGCAGCAGCTGGATCTGCATGTTTCAATATCATCTGACTGATCCATTTTATCCTGCTCCAATTTACAAGGGATGTGCCCGAGCCAAAGTGACACAGCCCGATCAGCGCGTTTTAGGATGATCATCCCGTCACCTGCAAGATATGCCATTGAAAGGTTCCGCCCTCCCAAAACACTTTCTATGGGCTTTTGCCCAGATGGACCAGTGAGATGTCAGAATCAAATCAGCTTTATTGGCCAAGTACGTTCACAACATACAAGGAATTTGGTTTATGCAGGTGGTGTCACCTAGGCATAAAAATATGCCTAAATGGAGAAGAAGAAAATATGTATGGACCTAGTAGAAAAAAATATGTACACATAATTGGAAAAAAGAATCTATATGTATGTACACATGTGCAGAAAATAAAAACACACACAATTAGTGCATGGTACATAAAATGTAGTGCAAAACTGAATCAGTGACCAGTTAAGGTGCATATACAACCTTTGTGTTGAGTAGTCCATCTAACTATTAGTCCATTGAATAGTCCGTCTATTCCATCATGAATAGACCATTGTGTTGAATAGTCCGTCTGGTGTATCATTTACATTTTACATTTTAGTACCCTATGTCGAAAAACATTTGATTTTTGTTGTTACTAACAGAGAACTTCATTCATTCATTCACTAGTTTATGAAAATGAACAAAAATCACTTATGTTGTGACACATTGATCTGTCCCAGACTATGTTGATTTAAAAAAGATTGTTTTTTGCTGGAAACTAAATATTTTTCTTGTTTTGCAATGAAAATGCCAGTGATATAACATAGTCAACCTGCAAGATGATGGTTAAAAGTCTGAAGATAAGTAATTATCACTTGTTTTAAGCACGTTGAGTTACATATGTTGTAGGAAAAGTGCTATATAAATAAAGTCTGATTGATTGATTGATTGATTGATAGGTTGGACAAAATATTTTATCCAGTGAAAGTAGAAATGAAGCTTTATGCATTGTGCATTGCATCAGCATATCCAAAATTGTGTTAAATTAAGAAAACACTCCCTTTTGCATCTTGTGTGCCCTTTTAGGACGCAATGTGCCAAGTGTGACTATTTTCAAACAAGATATTTGGGGTTATTTACCACTCTTCTGTCATCTTCTCAAGACTTTTTCCCATAATGTTTCGAGAAACATCAATAGTCTCATAATTAATGTGTATTAACAACATATACATTTTTGTATTGGCTGTATAGTCTCACAAAAAATACCTGTTTGTATAAAATTGTTTTATGAGCTAGACTTTGCATGAAATACTTTGCAAAACAATACAATGATTCTCTAAAACTTCCTTCACAGCTAATTGGAGGCAGACAGTGACTTGCAAAAAGAAAGTCCCTGATTCAAAACAAAGCTGAAGCACACAGCAGCTTGCAAGAATCTTGTAGCTGCGGAGTTTGAAATAACATGGGCTGCATCTCCTAATTAACAAATCTCACGAAAGGATTCAAGGCATTACTGCTTCCTCTAACATGCTGCTGTCTTCGTAATCTAATAACAGCTAGCTCACAGTCCTCCACACAGCTGCACATTGTTTCTGTCTCGAAGGTGATTAGAGTCAATATTGACGTTTCCTGTGTGGTCTGCAGCTCTATGAAGTTGTGTGTCTTGTTTTAGTTGGCAAACTAAAACCAATTTGGGATCCCAGTGCAGCCTCCTTCCACGAAACATAAAATATGTTACAGACCTGAAGATCACTCAGAATTTCATCACTGAGGGACATTTTTCACCTCTCTAAGTCAGCGGGTGATGTTTCCGATAAGTGATGGACAACATCAATACAGATTATTGACCCACCACTCTCTCATTGTCATTCATAGTGTTTCCACCCTCAAGGCCAGAGGTGCTCTCTGTTCACCCCATACTGATCCCCACAAACATAAACATGATTACAGTTTCACTGTAACAACAGAATCTAGTTAGTTCTCTCTCATCATCAAAGGTGCTTTTTGTTTTTCTGCTCCAATCTTCTCGTGACCAAACAACATCTCCTCGGTCTGGCTCTACTTTCTTATGCATGAGCTGCACGATGCTGCCGCCAAGAGCCCGGCTGTGGATGTGTCTGCCCCTGCTAATGCTTGCTCTTAGAGCAGACTAAGTCAAGCATTCAGTATTTATGGAGGGTTGATGAAGAAACACTGTCAGCTCTTTCCCGTAGATGACTCCCTGATCCTCTGCTGCTTCTCAGATTGAATCTGCTTTTGGATTGTTGCAGAAGAGTAAGAGCTGGCGGAAGATAGAGACTCTCCTCTACCATCCATTACCCTAACATGACTCCCTGGTACTCCAAAAGACAATGGAATATGCTTTCCAAACAAATGGGCTCCATGAACACAAACATCTGCAAAGACATTTCCTTTTTTTTTAAATATGTTTTGCCTTTAATTTATAGTGAAGTGAGACAGTGTAAAGGCTTGTTACAGGGGAGGATATTTTGTATATAAATGGACCTAAGGCAGAAGTCAAACCTAGGCCGGCCAGAGCATGCATAGGACATGCCTGTTTGCTTACCGTTTTGTTAAACTTGCACCCATGCTAAGGCAATTCCAGACAGTTATTGTCAAAAATGTGTAAAACTACTCTGTCATACATGTTCCAAACACATGACTCAGTCAAGGAAAAGGAAAAGCTGTAAAGAATCTTAGGCTGTGTCTTAAATGGCATACTAACATACTACATACTACAAACTCATGTGTATATACTGTATACTACATACTATAAGTATGATTAGGATGCCAACTGTTCACGCTGTAGTATACTACTAAGTTTCCCATGATGCATTTCAAACCTCCAACGACTGTTGATTCGCCACATTTGAAAGTTCAGAGAGCATTTTAGGTGAGAAAGTCACCACGTAGAATACCAAAATGTGGTCATTTGAGCCATAAAACACACAGATACAAATTTCATTTCGACATTTCGGACATTCCATTATGTGCACCATTATGCTATCGAAGAAACTTCGGTCGGCTCCAAAACAAGAGCCCAATTTAAAAAAGCCTTAAAGAACTAATAGGAGATAATAAAAGATGCGTTTATTTTGAAAACGAGAAGTTTGCTAATGGCTGATTTTTAGCTGAATGCCATTTGGTCATAATGCAAGTCACAATGCATTATGGGGCGTTTGAGTGTGACCAGTATGCCCACCTCACATACTTAAATTTTTTTCCGATATAGTATACATTTGGGTATTTCTTGCACACTCAATCTTTTCATGCTATTTAATGTGAACACACTACATACTCATTTTGACGTCACACTTAGTATGAGTAGTACGTTAGTATGCCATTTCGGACACAGCCTTACTACAGTGTCTAGTCTATCCAATTTTTGAGGGTAGTTTTGCCCTAACAGTGAGTTAAGCACAAGACTTCCAGCAGCACCATGGACTGTTATGTACTGGCTGGCATCCTCATCTGGATATCTCTCCTCAGTGACAGAGCTGCTCGGCTGCTTTAGTGTCAATTCCAGTATATTCACAAGTGCCTTAGACCTCAAACAACCCTACTCAAAAAAAACCTGAACCATCTCTTTAATGCTGCAGTGCTCCTATAAAATGTTGGCCTTGCAGAGCAGACTAACCTGCCTGATTCATTGCCTGAAGTCTAGTAAAATATTTCCATGCTGGATATATGGAACTGTCCATCTGGCTTGATGGGTTAATGAAATGTCAGTTTAGGGTCGTCTTTCTTATATTTGTAATTAGCTATAATCTCCACAGTTCTTCAGTGCAGATTTTAAGAGTTGTTGGCATGGCTGCACACTCAATTTATTAGAATACCAAACTGTGAGTTAAATCCTACTGAAGTCCTGCATATTTTGTTGCAACAGCTCTGGTTTCTGCTTCAACAGCTTTGAATTGCCTCAGAAATTTTAAGAACAACACCTTTATAAATCTTGTTTGACCATAGATGGTGCTGCAGGGGTTTTCAGGGGATTGTAAATGAAACAAGGAGTGATGTGGTGCATGGCAGAGTTATGCATTGTTTCCTGAGGGTTTAAAAAAAGTCTCTATTCAAAGCCGTGTATGAACTCCTAAATGTTAGACAGGAAAATATGTAGCTTGCTATTTAGAACCATCTTTAAATACCTCAGACTAGTGAATATTCAGAGCAACACACACTTTACATGTAGATGCTGCAGGGTTGTATCTGAAATCTTGTGGAGTTATTTTCAACAAATAATGATGGAAAGCAGTGGAAAGTGGTTTATGGGACATAGAATGCAAACAAAAAGACTTAGAACTTGAAGAAAGAATTACTGTAGATTTTCACTTCATCCTGCTTACTCTGTCAAAAGAACATTTCGTTTGTTCTTTGTCTGCCCCATAAACACAGAGACTGAAAGTGAAGAGACTCTGGTTTTATCACTGTAGACTCACAGCACAAAGAGGGCTAACCTTGAACTTTATCTTGTTTGAGATTGTATGGAAGTTTAAATGACTCAGCAGTAGGGTTGCCACAACATCAGATTTTCAAACTTTAATGTTAAACTAGAGAAAAGCTCCCTCTATATTGATCCATATTCAAGACTGCTTTCACAAATAGATTTTTTAATGTGTCATTTTAATCAATGAACAAATACAAAGTGAATGAACACAAGATAATCAACTCAACATTGTGTGTGACCACCTTCACTTTCAAACAGCCTCAACTCTTCTTGGTACACTTTCACAGTTTTTGAGGGAACTTAAGTTGTTCTGGACACCTTGAAGAACTAACCTCAGACCTTGTGTGGATGCTGGCTGGCAGAACTCCTTCTGTCTCTTTGTTTAATCCCAGACTCACTCAGTGGTGTTGAGATCTGGGCTCTGTGGGGTCATAACACACCCTCCAGGACTCCTAATTCTTCTCCTCTCATTGCTTTGCTGTCTAGCCTTTGGTGAACAAACTGCCCTCTGCTACAGCAAATACTTCAAATTATGATTTATTGCTCCACAGTGCCTCAGTTCCTATGTCTTTGCGCATAGTCGAGTGGCATAGCTGTGTTCCCAGTTTGTCTCCTGTCTCCAAACTGTAGAGACAAATAGTTTTTTCAGAACTTTAATACTTTTCAATACTATCAACTACCCAGAAACAAAAAGGTTATCATTTAAAATTGTTTTTTTTTATTGGTTCCAAAATTTTACTCTGGAAATCTACTCTGAAATCTACTTGTGTGTTAAAACAACTGATTATTTATTTTATCTTTAAATTATAAAGTATGTTCTTATTTGTACTTAATTTGAGTGTACTCTTAAAACCCATCCATCTTCCCCTTTAGCCTACTCATCCTTTTTCTGACCGCACTTTGCTCTTATGAGAACATTTTGTGGTTGCAGGGAAAAGCCTAAGCGATAGCCTTTTGCCCTTTTACTGCTGTTGTAATTTTCATGAGGAGATGCTTGATGAGTTCCTGACGACAAGTGCATCAGCAACAAAGCTAATGGTTGTACTTTGACTTAAGTATATCTTGAAAGAAAGGGCCCACATGCTTAAAACAGTGGTAAACAAGTCTAAGAAACAACCAATTATTATTTTACTGGGGTTGCTAGTTAAAGAATTGTTCCGAAAATCCAATATGGAGACATTTAAAAACACATTTTGAAATAGTTGTACCTATTTTTATTGTCAGTAACAGAGAGTCTCTCCTGTGCTAGACTTTTATTTCAAGGTTGGGACAAAATAATCTGCTCAGCTCCGCCCTCCTCTACTGAGTACTTGTTTGTATGTTTTTTAACGATAATGCAAAAAAAAAAAAAGTAAAATCCACAAGGTGCTTCTTCTGAACAGTAAACCATTGGTTTTTGTTCCACAGATGATGCAGAAAAGCTGTTAAAAGAGGCCTTCATGGTGCATGCTGCAAGCTACTCACAAAGCATTCTGGGGTCATTCACACTGCAAACCATAAGGCAGTGAAGAAGATGCTCAGGTATTTAAAAAGGTTTCCTGAAATCTGCATTAATCTTTACACAACTGTCTCTGGTATTGGGAAAATATTACTTTTTTTTGCCTCTGTGATACATGATGCAATTGTTTTAGGGAACATATTAAATTAATGGTGTGCCAGCCACAGTGATAAATACACATTAACACAGAAAGGTGAATCAGCAAAACATTTACTTATAAATTTTACAACTAAACTCATGATTTCAATGCCTTGACTTTAGCATATGGGAATTAACAGCCTTTTAACCAGACTGGAGCACCCCCTGAAATAATAGTAATAATACATCACTTTCCCCACTAGATTTTTAACATTACATAGATAGATAGATAGATAGATAGATAGATAGATAGATAGATAGATAGATAGATAGATAGATAGATAGATAGATAGATAGATTTAAAAAATAATTAAAAAGCTATTATATTTATATTTGGCAAGCAGAGCACTTAATTCAGAATAATTATCTACCTTAAAATCGAAAACCCATTGTAAATCAGATCAGAAATGGCAGAAAAAACCCAAGGGTTAGTTTTAGCAGTAGTTTCGGTGAGAAATTGTGTTTCGAGGCCCTTTGACTTAACTGAATGCAAAAAAATATATTTTTGTGAAAGGCACTTGTATAACTTACTTAAAACTGTGTGGTTATGATGTAAAAAAAAATGTGAGGGCAGTGTGTTGCAAGTCCTGCCTTCAAAAATGTTGTTGATATAAGAGAAAAAAATCTGTTAAGTATGCCTCAACAATATGTTGGCTTACCTGTTTTGCTGAATTTCTAACAAACTGATGTTCTGAAAGTAACTTAATGATGAAAACACCTCAACTAATCAGTTACTTTTTGGGTTAAATAAAAAGATAACTAAATGCATAGAAGAACGGAAGTTTGTTTTTGTCATAAAATCAGTAAGAACTGAGCCTCTTTAAAAAAAAAAAAAGATCCAAACTTGCTCCTGACTTAAAGCCCATGTCATTTAGCTCTGATAATGTCCCCTAACCCTGTGAATTCTCCATGAGCAGCCTCATTTTTATGCTTCTAATAGCCCACTGTGTTGTGTCCAGAGTTTTACCTGCATTGAGAGTTTAAATGTCCTGTGGTCTCTATGCTTGAGTGATCATTTTACATATAATAAGTATTTTTATGGGACTGAAACAGGCTAAATAAGAAACACTGAAAGACAGATTTTGAATCTTGGCACACACTTCATGTTCTATAATATGACTATTGCACTTGCACATACTGGGATGTAAAAACAATACAGTGAGCTGAAAAAACGGAAACCCAAATTCATATCAAATCTTTCAGGATCTAAAACAGATATCATTAAGCTGATATGCGGGAATAAGATCAGAACTGCTTTCATTTGCACACCAAACAATTCTGTGATCAAATCACTCAGGCTGTTGATGCCCTGCTGGGTTCAGAAGGGGTGGTGAATGCTTCCATGAGGGGGAGAGTGGTGTGTTTAGAGAGAAGGGAGACATGACTAAGGACATAGACATGAAGTATTTGCTTGTTGCTTTGGGGTTCCTTCATCAACATTTCTCATTCTCTTTCACCCTTTATCACTTATGGCCTCACTTATGGAGCAATGAGTTCACTGGACAAGGCAATATGGCGCTCACAGTACTCGAGCATGCAGAGAAAGAGTCTTGAGGTCTCCAGTGCTACCAGTCTTGCTATACCCTTACGAGGCCTGGACAATGACGAGTAGGGATGGGTACCTTTCACATTTGAACCGAAACCATACCGATGCCCGGCGCCTGGGAATCGGTATCGGTACTCAATGGTACCAATTTTTGGTACTTTTGCATGTGTTTATGGGGTAAGAAATATTTATTTGTTTAATATTAAGATCTCAAATTTTTTCAATGTAAATTTATTTCTCAATAAATAAAAATTTAGCAGATATATATCAAAACAACATTCAACTGTTTGTATTGTAAGACTGTAGTTGTCCAAAAATTTCTTCAACATGAAAACCAGTAGCTAAAATGAACCACAGCTTAATTAATTAACTGCAGCCCTCACTTTAACTTTAGGGCAGTTTAACAATGGGTCCGACAGAGCTGTAAATAAAAAAAGCATTTACATTAACGTTACAAAGTACGAGGAACCGACCTGATAATGATAACTGACGCACATTAAAATGCCAAGCTAATATCATCTTAAACACGAGGCTTATTTACCTGGACCAGGTGTCCTCCTTGTCGCATGTGCTGCCATCACCAAATGTTAAAGCCATTTCTTTTCCTGTGTTTCTGGCTGCAGACGACTAGTCGCCATTGGACACAGGCGTGCTAACAGTGCCGAATGAATCCTTTGTGGTTGTAGATCTGAGGCTATCAAAAATTGTGCACTCTTCAGCTTTAAGGAAAATTTTGTGCATCAAAAGGTGCTTCCTCAGATTTGAAGTATTGCCGCCGCTGACCTTACACTTGGCGTCACAAATATTGCAGCGAGCATAATCTCCATCACATTTAATAAAGTAGAGCCATACTTTCAAGCAATTTCTCTCAGCCATGCTTGCTTTGTTGACTGAACCCGCGGCTGCTGACATCATTACGCTAGTGCCGTGCTGCGTTCAAGTCCGGTATGGAAATTCACCAACTCTACCCAATAGTATGCCCGCTTCTTCCACTCCCTCACAGTCACAAGGATGCGTTTAGGTACCTAAACATGGCACCGTTTGATTTTACGTGAATCGGTACTCAGTAGTACCTACAGAATTCGGTCGGTACCTCTTAAAGTACCGAATTCGGTACCCATCCCTAATGACGAGTGGGCAGAGATGCTGGCTGGACTCCTTCATGACCATTTCTCTTTGACACATTTTTGAGTATTGTTTATAGGACCATGTGTCCAATGCTGATGTGCTCAGGAGCGTGGGAATACGAAAGGTCAGCTGCAGCAACTGTGCTTCTACGAGCACCTGTCGTACTTTCCTAAACCTGATCCAGCTCACCATATACTGAGTGCCTCCAACCTGGTGGGTTGGATCGGGCCATGGTGGCAGCCGCATTCATCATGGAGGGGTCAGCTCAAAGGAAACCTGGAGAGTTGGATCAGGTCTCGATGAATGTTATCAGGAGGTCGGAGTTGTACCAGGGCCAAGTTGACGAGGTGAAATGCCAAACTAGGGATGGGAATCGAAAACCAATTCCACTTGGGAATCGTTAACAGCTCCATCAAAGAATCGATATCATTAATCTTTTTGCTTATCAATTCCCTTATCAATTCCTTCCACTGACAGGGTTCAGAAACATCAGAATTGTAGCTTAATTTTCATTGCACCTACTACACAACCTTAACCCTCATATTATGTCGAAAAAATTGGTACTGTGGGTCATTTTTACTGAGTATATCCACTTAACACAGTCAAAAAACAGGTTAAATCAATAACAAACTCATTTTAGATTATATAAACATTTTGAAAAGAGAAAAACATTTCATTTGCAGCACTATATTTAAGAGCTATTTAGTTTCAGTTTTCCCTCATTATAAACGCTTTTTTAAATTTCACTTGCCCCATTTTCCCAGGTTTTCAATGTTTAACATTTCAAACTTCTCCACATGATGGACAGAATGTAAGTGTGTGCTTTCCGCAGATGTAGGTCTTAAATTTAACACAAGAGGTACTTGGTTTTTTTGTCCTCTTGGGAAGGACGGACCTTGCATCTTTTCCATTTCTTTCTACCGGATCTATTGCAAATTGGTTGGATGACCTGAGCCTGACCTTTTCAATGACAACCATAAAAATTCACAAAGAAGAAAAAGAAAGGATAGCCAGAACTTGGTCAACACAAAAACTGAAATGGGTCATATTGACCCTTAACACAATACAAGGGTTAAGTGAGTGGAAGCACCAGCAACTTGCAGAAGCAGATATCTATGCTGTGACGTGTTTGACATTGTTGCCACTGAAAATCAGACCAACATTTGCCCACACAGAAAATCAGCAGGAATCGATAAGGGAATCGTTAAAGTATTGGATCAATTAGCAGGATCGTTAACAGCATTGATATTGATAAAATCTTATCAATTCCCATCCCTATGCCAAACCAGTATAATGTTCCCACACCTGACATGACATGACCTTCAACGACAATCACAATGCAGCTGGAATTTTTGGTATTCGTGTTTTTTTTTTTTTTAATTTCTGAGTTGTCAATGTTCTTGTAAGTGTATCATGCAAAACTCTAATTCCACAAACTCCAAACTTGGACGAAAGCAATTTTGACATGTTTTACAAAATGGATTATTTTGCAGTCACCCACGACCAAACATGACAGACCAATGACCGTATCGAAGATAAATGCTTATGCTATCATTTCCTGAAGTCAGTTTTAGATATCTTTATTGCCATTGTGAGACATGGAAATTGATCTGGGTTTCCATTTTTTACTCACACTGAACTCTTGGCAACTGTGTAAAAACTCTGTTTTATTTTACCTTTTTACCTAAGTCTCAGTCTAGAGAGAAATGCACTCTGCCTCTTAAAGAAAATACTCCTTTAAATCATTGTTTTAGTGCCTGTGTTTTATTATGTAATAGCTACACAGCCTCAGTCCACATGTGTGGTTGCATCTGAGATTCAATTTTTATTTTTTTATTCTTAAATTCAACTTAAATCAAGTTCCTGCTTACCAGCCATTCAAGACATGATGTAAACAGTCAAACACACTTGGACATGGGACCTTTACGAGTAATAAGACTGCATATTTATGATTGACAATTTGGTTTTGTTGCTTTTCAGTGGTTAAAGAATCAATAAAGAAACCAACACACAAACGTAGAGGTTGACCAATACTGATTTATTCAAAACATAAAAATGGAAATACAAGGCTTTTGCCAAACAGTGATGTTTTGTACATACATATTTGCCAGCAATATAACTACATGCAAATACAAATATTATACCTAAATATTATTATGCACCTTACATTTTATAGAAAAGAGTAATTCAATCAAAATATTCCTGCAGCTTGTCTTTTCATTCAGAGCAGAGATAACACCATCAAAGCAGTACCTGCATCTCCTCATCTTCTTGTTATCACTGTCAGTTTTATTGTAATTGGACATATTACTCCACTCTGTGTCATATCACCCACCTGCTCCTGTGCTGTACCACATGACTCGCTGATGTCAGCCAAGGCTGGGAACCTGTAGACAAAATGGTGTTTGTGCGTCCACCCAGCAGAGTGAGCATGTGTGGGCAATGTAGGGGGGAAAGAGAGGGAGACAATTAAAAAAATGGCGTCAAACCATCATATTATATCTCCACAAAGGCGTGTACGTGTGTGCGTATTTAAAAAAAATATTTCCAAGCATATGTATTTGTGAAGTTCAGTGAGGAAATTAGCCTCTGTATTCACCGGGGTCCTCCCACCCCTCTGTCTTCTTCTCTAATCCGCCCACATGTATCGTCTGAGGGAGAAAAAAATAGTGCAGAAGGTGACGCTCCTCCAAAGGAACAGAGAGGGAGAAAAGGCTCAGAGAGAGAGAGAGAGGAGGCATCTCCATTGAAACATTTTGGAATTTAAAAAAAAGAGAGAGAGAGAGAGGGAGACAGAGGAAGGAGCTGAATGGTAGCTACACCCTGCGCCTGGAAGCGTAGAGACACTGTAACAAAGGCTGGCAATTATTTTTTGGCAATAACAAAGAAGTGGGAGAGGAAAGAGGAGAGGGGCTCTGAAACCGAGGGGACATATAAGAGAGACAGAGAGAAAAAGAGCCAGATTTCAGGGGGACTTCTGCTTCATTTTCATCCGAAAGACTCATCCCTTTGCCATCATCAGCATGACCATAAGCTATAAGTAACAAGCGGCAATAACGAGAGCTTTTTCTAAGCAGCACTCGCGCGTAATCCTGTTTTGTTTAAAATATTCGTCTTTTGGGAAAAAATAGCTCACCTGAATGCCTGCGAGAAACTGGATACAGTCTGAAATCGTAAGAAAAGAGCGGGCTAAAGAAAGAAAAACTACATTTTGATTGATCGGTAAAGCTTTTGATGTGCGTGTCCCTGCACGCGCTCCAAACGAACCTGAACCAAGTGAGTATGAACCGAACCTCTGTGTTTAAATGTATGTATTTTATTTTATTGTGGCTTTTTTTGCGTTTACCCCTCTTATAACCGAGCTTTTCCTGCTGGGCAGCTCGAAACGGAGGATTGGAAGAATTCGGCGTCCAGCCTGCATTCAACAAGTATCGTTAAATTCACATTAGCTGCGATTTATTGTCTGTCTTGTAGCATATGGATACTCTAAGAAGCATTATGTGATTAAAAATACTCAATCATGCTTCCTGAACCTACGCATTGCATTTTTACTCGGAATTTTACCTTCATTTATCAAAAAGCTGCACTTTTACGCAGCCATATTTTATAACACCTTGAAAAATAATGGAAAAAAAACCTAACATTTCATTGCACAAATGGTGGGTGTTTCCCCATCTACACCACTAGATCAGAGCAGCTCCATGCCTCTGAGGGGAAAATGAGTGTGTAAGTGTGTGAACGTGTAGCATCATTTTGTGACTGTCTGCATGTGCATCCATGTGTGTTTTTATTTGTGTTTTTGTTTTTCTTGCCTCCATCGTGTGTGTTTTTGTGTGTTATGCGCATGCAGCAGTGGGTAAGTGTCAAGGCCTTAGAGGGAAAAAAAAAATGGAGGTTTGATAAAGAAAGGAGGGTGAGATGGGCTTACACACAAACACACACACACATATACAAGTGGGGGAAGAGGAGGAGGGAGGAGAAGGTGTGATGGAGATGGTGGGGTTGGGGTGGTCGGGTGTAGCGGAGCGTAACAACAGGAAGGACATCGTGTCACCGAGAGCTCTTCCAGGAAGTCTTTGGGGGCAGTTAAAGATCAGTCTAGACGTGGTTCTTCTCCACCTCCTCTTATATATCAGTCCATCTTTTCCCCCGCATCACACCCTCCAGTTTCATAACCCCTCTCCTTCTACTTCATCTTCTTCCATCACTTCTATGCTTCGCTTTGACTCCAGCATCTTCTCTTCCTCCATTTGCACCCTCCTCCACCAACACCACCTCCTCCTTCTTCTCAAATCCTGCATTATAAATCTACAGCTGATGCTATTTTTAGATTGAGGGTAACCCAGAAAACACCCCTTCGATTTTAGAGAAAAAAAGAAAAACTCCCCTCCAGAGACAGACAGTGGCATGCTGTCAGAGGGATGTGAGAGTTGTGATGGGGTTAGAAAAAGAGGGCGCTGCTGGTTAAGCAACCGGGGGAATAAATCTATTTTGAGGGCCATGATTTGATTACGCATCTGCCGTGTCCTGTTGGTTTTCTTTTTCTTTGCTCTGACCCTTTCCTCTCCTTGGTTTTGTTTGTTTTTCCTGCTGAGAACTTTCCCCCCATCTCTTTACGGATTCACACCTTGATCTGACTTAAACATTGACCTTGAGCCTCAGTTTTCTATGGAAGCCCTCAGCCAACGTGCATCGATTCATCTTACTTGAATCAATTTTTCAGTGACTACGTGTGTTAAGTTTATCTGATATCTGAGAAAAAAATAGTGATATATAACCTGAAATTCAGCTTATAAAACCTCAACTAAAGTGTGTCAAGAGCACCGACCTCCTTCAAGGCATTTCTGACAAAAAAATCCCTGAATCCCAGTTCTGATCACTGCCAAAACCTAATCACTTTTTCCTTTTTCCATGACAAACATCACCTGAAAAAAAGAAAATTTAAATGAAAATATGTATTGCAATCTCCCATAACTTTTAGAGTTTGCAGGTAACAGACAGACAAACAAACACATGCAAAAACACAACCTCCTTGGCAGAGGTAATAGCATGATAGATGGGTTAAGGATCTAAAGAAAACAATAAAACTTCCATGTTAGCCAAGAAAACAGTAAAAAAAGAAAGTACGTCCATTTGGTGCTTCCATATTTATGTGTCCTCGTGGATTTTATGTATGACCATGATTTAATCAAATTCCTTGTCTCTGAAAAGAAGTCTTTACCTTGACTTTTACCAATGGGTAACATGTAATTCCTTTCTTAGCCCTTTTTTCATCACTTTTTTTAAATCCTTGGTTGTATTTGCGTAGATATAAACCCATTCTCGTCTCCGTAAAGACTTTTCTGTCATCCTTTGATGCTGTATAATTCCTGGCAAATAAAAACATCAGAGGTCAGTGTTATAGCACTTGAATTGTCTATCTGTTTCATAACTCTCTGTTCATCCCCCTTTTCTTTTAATAATTGTTTTATATCTCAGATCTTAAATCATCTCCTTGTTTGATAGAAAGAGGTTTATGGTGTTTTTCCAGCTGGTTTAATCTGGCTCCTGCTTAGTCAATAGGCTACACTGGATTTCAGCAGCATGCCTCTGTCTTGTTCAAAGTCATTTTCCAAGTTTTAGATTCATCACCATTTTCTTTCTGTTTTATTTTGTCGTGCTTAAATCCTAACCCATGTTTTGGTAAGGAAGAGGAGTGACTCTCCAGTCCCCGGTCATGTCTATGTCCTGGGTAACTCAATAGTCAGACGTCAGCATTGAAATTCCTCTCCTTCTTTGTTTGCTCATCTATTGCAAAATCTCTCATTTCATTTATTTTTTATTCAGTCCTTTGCTCTATTTTCTCAGATTTAAACTTTACCATTTTGTTACTGTGAACTTTTCCTCTTCTTCTTATTGCCATTATTATGTCTAGTTCCTGGAGAGTTAATATTCTGGGGCCAGTTCAGACACTATTATTGTCTGTAAACACCTTTTACTCTGTTTCTCATTCAATCTTTTTGTTTTATCAACTCAAATTTGAACTAGTGCTTCTAGTGACTGTGAAGAGCTTTTCTTGACTTTTTAACCTTTTGGTTACATCTAATTCCTGGCTTGGACAAATGTCACTGTAGTGAAGAGTGCCCATCCCTTTAGTTTAAAACCATTACTGTTGTACCTCTTCACATCCTAATCTTTCATTTTCTTTGCTTAGATTGAAAGTGCTTGTTACTCTAAAGAGCCTTTCGTGACTTTCTACCCTTTGGCTGCATCTAATTTCTGGCTGGTTGACCGTCAGTGTGTAACTTGTTTACTCTTTGTCTGCCACTGTTGTTTGAATCCCCATTCCACCCCTTTACCTTCTATTGTTTCACTCTGATTTGCCATACGTAACTCCAATTGTTTCTGCAAAGAGCTATTTTTTTTTTTACTGTTTTTAGCCTCTTAGTTACCTAAAATATCAAAGGTCAGCGTTTTACTTCTGTCCACCCTGTTTTTCAAAATCTCTTTTTTTCTTTATTCATGTTATAGTCTTAAATGTAAACATGTATCTGTAGGGAGCTCTCCTTTTCTTCTATACCCCTCAGCTTCAACTATATTTTTACTACGTTGGACATAAAAAGTCAGCACTGAACTCTTTCCATCTGTCTGCACCTGTTGCTTTAACATCTCGTCTTTCACCTCTTCCCCAAATTTCTTTTTTTCGTATTTTCTTTTATCCAAACTCAACTACCTGTCAGTCTGGAAAAAAACCCTCTTGTGACGAGTCTTGTCCTTTGTGCCTGTCTTTAAATTGTCACCTTTCGTCATCTTTTTTGAATGTTTGATTTAAACATGTTTAAATCAAATGTGATTTTATTGTAAAGGGCATTTTTATAATTTTTCAGCCCCTTTGGCTGCATCTAGTTCCTGGGCTTGGTCAAACATCAGAAGTCGACATTCCTTACTCAAAGCCTCGTTATTCGAAGTTCCTCCTTTTTTTCCCTTTTGTCTTCTGCTCATCTTTTTATTTTTCTTAGATTTAAGCCCAACTTCTCGTGTCTGTAAAAAGCTTGTCTTGGCTGCATTAATGCCTGGCTAAGTGAAACCTCAGAATCAACTTTGATACTCTTTTGCTCTTTGCCTCTGTTGTTCAAAGTCTCCCTATTCCTCCCGTTTTTCTGTCAAACGTTATCAATTTACTCCGATAAAAATCCAACTACTGCTTAATGTGCGGAACATTTTTTATTTATTATTCTTTCACTTTTCAGCTCCCCCCTAATTTCTGTTGTGTTTAAATGTCAAAAGTCAGTGTTGTAACTCCTACACTCCCTTTTCCCTTAATCTTTTATTTCTCTTAGTCACATTTCGTTCATTTCTTTCTGTCGTGCACTTTTTAACTCCAGTGTGTCATCTATCTCCTGGTTAGTTTGACCGTCAGAAGTCGGAATGGTAAATCTTTTACTTTTCGTCTAAACTCCCTGCTAATACTTAAATCCTCCATCCCTTTTATCTGTCCTTATATTTCATTTACATTGACTCCGATTCACACTTAGTTTCCTGTTTCAGTGAAGATCTTTTTTCATGACTTTTATTTATATGATAGAGGTCAGAGCAGAACTTTCATTCTCTCATTACAAATCTGACCTTTAAGACCCTTTGGCTCTTGACTTTTATTTACTCAGTCACGTCAAGCTAAAGCAGAATGTATGCAATACAGTCAAACTGAGTCCAAATCTTTTTTTGACTGTTTCAATCCAGGCGGAGGCCTTATAGTTATTACATAAAAAACAGAGGAAGTGAAAACCTGAGCATTGTAAGGAGTCTTTTCTTTAAAAGCACCTGTTTGTCTCTGAACTGAGAGTTTGGTAAAAGTTGTCATGTTCTTCTGCTCCCCAAGCTTCCACTGAAATTAAAATAAAAGAAAATTACTTTAGCAGGACATGGCACCTTTACATGCCACTATGTCTTTCAGGAAAGAGCCTTAGTCCTGATTTGTATGCCCCTTTGTCACGTCTAATTCCTTGTTAGATTAAGTGTTAAAAGTCGCTGTGGGACAGTTGCTTTATCTCCGTTCCCCTTGTTCCAAATCTCAACCCTCTTCTTTCTGTTCTCTCATAATCCATCATTTTGTCTTCACAAATCTAAAACCAGACTCTTAAGAATACACTTATATGCCTTTTTAACAAAAAAAAAAACTCCTTAGCTACCACTTGTTTCTGACGTCAGAGGTAAGTTTAGAAGCATTATCCATCTGACAACCTTGTGTCGAATCTTATCTTGCAACTCCATGTTCTCGATCTTTCCTCAAAGTTTTTATTTACTAAGTTTTAATTGGATTTAAAACAATTATTTTGTTCTGTAAGTATCCTAGTACGTCATGCTCCTCCTCCTTAGTGATAAATGACTCCACACTGTTCCTCAAATCAGGGGCCTTCACAGTAGAAAGTATATGCCCAGAAAATTTAAAACCTCATCTAACCACAACTAATCCATTTTACCTCTTGCATTTTAGTTAATTTTCTGAGATTTGAGCTCAACCTGCCAGTCTCTTGCTTCTTAGCAGGGTCTTCTTAGTAACTTTAATCTCCCCTCTTCACCACACATCTTCATCAGGACCCAGTTAATAACTGATTTACTGTGAATCTGATGCTCTTGTTTTAAAGTTCACCTTCTGTATATTGTGAACACCCCCTTTTCCCCTTTGCAGCTTTATTCTTGGTCATGTCTGACTTCTGGTGAGTTTGTGTGCTAATAGTAAAAGCAGTAATAGTTGTAATCCTGAAGTATCTTCATTTTTCATCCCTGTTCCTAATCTCACCTTCCAGCCCCTTTTCTTATTCAGCTTTGTAGTTTCTTAGATTTATACCAGACTTAAATCCCACTTCTTGTTTTTGGTAAGAGCCTTTTTTTAAACTCTTAATATATCAAATATCAAAAGTCAGCATTATAACCTTTTCACACCTGATCCCCTTATTCAAATCTTACCTGTCATCTTCCTTTCTTCTCCCTGTCTGTTATTTTATCCACTGAAATATCATCTTTAATCTCTCTGAATGGAGCCAACCTGTGGCATTTTTCCTCTTGGGAAGATCTAATTTTGGACTTGTTCAAAGGTCAGAGGTTGGCAAAGTAAAACTTTTACTGAACCTTGTTTCAGATCTCACTTTCCAGCCCCCTTTATATCTGCACATCTTATTTTATGGAATTTAAACTTGCCCTTTTCTTTTTTTATATGCATGTTTCTTTTGTATGTGGGGATCCTTTTTTAAAGTCAAGGCTACATCTCATTTGTGGATAAGTCAAACATCAGAAGCCATTGCAAGGCTCCTTGCTCCAAATTCCACCTCTCCTTCCCTATCATCCGCTAGTATTTAATTACTCAGATTAAAAACAGATTTCCTACTTCTCTATCTTTAAGAGCAACTTTTTCCATCTTATTTGTTTTGTAGTGAGCCCCTCCATGACCCCAGTGGTCCTCATTTGTGATGTTGTCACCCTTCGGTTGGGGTCTAATTCCTGGCTAGTTCAAACAGTATTACTGTCCGTCTGGTGTCCTTTGTTTCACATTTTACTATGTATCACCATCATCCCATTTGATCTCTCAAATTCATTTCTCAGATTCAGTTTCTTGTTTCTGTAATGAACAGTCTTTGGGAATTGTTTTTAGTCTTACGGTCATGTCTAATTCCTGGCGTGTTCTTTCAATTTGTCCCCACTGTTCCAAAACAGTTTTTACCCCATAGTTTTTGTTCAAATCTCATTCTTTTCATCATTCTTTTTATATTGGCTCAGTCCTTTCCTCAAAGGAGCCTTATTTATGTCTTTTCTAGCTTTTGGTTATGTCTAATTCATGGCAGGATTAAACATCAAAAGTCAGCTCAGAAACAGTTTCATGCTCTGTCTTGTGTCTTTGTTCCAATCTCATCCTGTATTGTATCTAAACTCTTGAAGTATCATCCTGTTAACTAAATGTCAAACCCAAATCTTAGTTTTTTTGTCGGTGGTCTCATCTGTGAGTTTTTGACCTCTTTGCTAGTCACAGTTCCTGAATAGTTCAACCCCCAAAAGTCGGTGCCACTTCTCTCCATTTCTCCCTATTTTTCCATACCTCACCTTTCATTCACATTTACTCAAATTTAAATCTAAGCCTCTTGTTGAAATGTCTTTTTAAAAGGTTTTTGCAACTCCTGTTTACATCTGTTTCCGTGCTGTAAAAGGCATATCTTTTAGTCTGGCATATTTATCACAAATCTCACATTACAACCTGTTTTTCTTCATAATTTATTTCTTCTCTGATGAAACCTATCTTCTTTCCTCTAAAAAGCCCCCTCTGTGACTTTTATGCCTCGTGGTTGTGCCAATTTCCTGCCTGATTATGACATCCAAAGTCAACTCAGTGAGACGTTAAGTGAAATATGAACCCAGCTGTATGGGCCTAATGTCTAATTCCTGGCTTGTTTGAATTTCACCAGTCAGCCAAGAAACAACTTACCTATCTGTCTAACATTCTTATTCTAAATCTCACATTTCAACTCTTTTTTGTTGTCTTTAACTTAAATGTCTTAAGTGAAAACCTGCCTCTCCGTCTATGGTCTTCTTCAAAACTTGTCTGATTACTTTTAGCCCCTGTCCATGACTCTTTAACCTGGTTTAATCTTAATCAGCTGAGTCTAATTCTTGATTAATTTAAACATCAGACATCTGCAGAGTAAACTGGTTTCAAATTTTAGCTTTCATTTGCTTTTGTGATTGAATCATCATAGTCATTATTACCCTGACACACAGGATAGACCTCTCAGTATCATCAGTAAAGAGCCCATAGAAAGTGTTTGAGACAGGGCACAATCCTTTGAAAAGCACATCTGGCAGGTGACTGGAAGATCGTTCTGTCATTCACATTACGGGCCAATCCGATAATGTTGTAGGCGGGCATGACTGCTGCAGAACAGAACTTCATAAAACAAACTCTCACAAAAACATGTCATAGTGAAGGGAAAATGTCCTTTCTATAAAGAACTTTGCAGTCTTGTTTCTTTCTTATCTAGTAAAGAAATGCAGCAAAGATCTGAACAAACTGCTTCTGAAGCTGGTAGCATCTACACTAAAGCCCGGATCATCTGTTGCTTCCTGCTGTCATCTCAGTCGTAGCTTCCTGCTTTAAGGGATACAGACAGGGCTGTGCTGCTTTGGGCAGAGCACAATCTTTGTAGATTGTAGCTTTGCAAGATGGATCTCATTTTGTTTATTTTTTTCATATCTAAATCTTACTCCTTTATCTACAAAACTATTTTTGTGACTTTTCTACCTCCTGGCTTACACATATACATAAAAATGTGTGCAATAACACTTAAGCTTTCCCTCTGGCTATTTGTTTAAAACATCCTATTTCACTTTATTGACCCTTTACCCTGTCTTTTTACTCATATCAAATTAAACAAACGTTTTTTGTAACTATCAAGAGCTTTACCTGCGACTTTTTAACCTCTCGGTTATGTCTAATGCCTGTCCAGTTCAAGACATCAGGATATTCCTGACTTTATTTTTTGCTTGGTATCCCTGTTCAAAATAACACCCGTAAGTGGTTTGTTTCTGGATTCAGTTTTACTGAGGTGATTTAACTCCAGCTTCTTTAAAGAGCCTATGAAATTTCTAACGTATTGCATCTATACTTATGGTTTAATAGCTGTCAAAAGTCAGCTCAGTAACATTTCTGCCATTCCTTCCTTGTTAGGCTTTGCATTTTTTATCCTGTCTTAACCTCCAGTCCCATCATATACTCGCTTGTGTTTAAGTCCAATTTAATGTTTCCATCAAGAGCATTATCCGTGCCTTTCTGGACTTTGGTTTTGTATAATTCCAGGCTATTTCAAACGTTTGATGTCAGTGCAGTAATGACTTCTAACATCCTTGTCTCAGTTGTCTTTACTGAACCCTCCTATTTCCTCTAGCCATCCCTTTCCCCCTTTGACTGAAACCCTACTTAGTTCTCTGAGAAGTTGTAATTATGATTTTCTTGTCCCCCAATTGTATTTAACCCTCATGAGTTTAAAAATCATAAATCAGCTCAGTATCACTTTTACTGTCCTAACATCTGTAATCCAAATCTCATTTTTCACCCACTTTAATCCGCTTCTCTTCCACTCTATTTACTTAGATTCAAAAGCCTTATCAGTGACTTCTCAACTCCACGGTCATGTCTAATTCCTGACCAGTTCAAACCTCACGAGTAATCCCAGTTACTATTTTATTACCATGTGGCTCTTTTGTCACAAATCATCGCACCATTTAGTTATTATGGTCCTCATCATGCAGGAAATGCAGTGTCGTTAATTAGAAGTCGACAGGTTTAAACTGCCTGAGAGGAAGCGAAGAGTTATCGAGGTCAAAGCTCTTTGCTCTTGATCTAAACTCTCAAAGAGCGGGATTTAAAAAGTTAAACGCTGAGTGCTCAGATTCTAAACCAGGTCCAAAAATAGAGTTCCTCCTCCTGACATGACACCCTATCCCTCTGCTCTATTCCTGTGCTTCGTTCATTTTCACAGTTTTTCAGATCTCTTCTTCTGCAGTCATCACCACTTCACTCTCTCTCCTTATGTCCCCTGTACACCCCCTTCCTGTGGGCATATCTGCTGGAAAAAAAATCCTATCTAGTTGAGCCTCATTTCTGCTTTTCTATTCCTGAAAATGGCCTTATGTATTAATCATCCTCTCTGCCAGCTAAGATGAGCCAACCAGGAGTGAGAAGTGATTCTTCTACTTCTCTGATAGAGGGAAAGTACACTGGAGGGGGCTAATGGCTGGCAAGGAAACGCAGCAACATCTAGGGGCAGAGGGTTCAGGGGTTGACCAACGTGCACAAACCCCCCAAGTATGTGTTTTTTGCTGCTGTTTGTGAGGATTTGTTCAACCCTGGAGATCTCCCCCCTGGTGTTGCAGTGTAAAAAGCTGGCCCCTTGTAGATTTCCTCTTTTTTCCTGCCTGGCTAATAGAGTGGTGCAGGGATTACGTTTTCTGTTGCCAAACCCAGACGTTAGCGTCGCCCTTTTCTTTAACCTAAAGCATATGGGACTTTTCAGTGCTTTGGAAATATTTTAGGAAGCGTACACATTTGTTCTTCAAATGCTTGATTCTAACTTTATCTATTTTTAAGCTTACATGTAATCGGCGGAAGAAAAAACTATTATCAAACCATGGCGGTTTGACCTTTAGGAGGCAACAGCACTCGCCATGTATAATTCCACATAGTAACCTCACGTTTGAGAATAATCTTCTCATCTAATGAAGTTTGCACCCATGGCTTTTGGCTATCGTGTATATAATATTGTAAATAAGAAACAATAAAAATTGATTTTATGAGGTTCCCCAGAATTTTTGTAGTCCTTGTAACATTCTGTCACCTTTCTTTTAGAAACACAAACATGCTTAGAAGTTAGAATTTGAGCAAAGTCAGACCAAAATCAAATCTCCTATTCATGTGTTTTATCATGGACTTTATCAGGCAGTCATCAGTAAAGCTGTTCTTAAAATCAAACAGACTCTATGCACCAACACTCTTAAGTATGTGCATCTCTTGTTGCAGTTTGCGAGAACTGGTGTGCCCCTTGAGATCTCCCCACTTGTTTTGCTGAGTTAAGAAGTTGGCTATTTGTTGTTTTCTTTTTCTGTACTTAAAAGAGTAGAGAGGAGCTAAAGTTTTTTGTAGACCAACCCAGAAGTAAGCATCACACTAAAGGTGCGTTTACACCGGACGCTACTTGTACTACCTCGGCGATCACTCTCCGTGCAAAGTCAATGTACAGCCGCGATGGGGCGGGGCTAACCCTCCTGCGATGCGACAGTTGCTTTTCACACTAACACATAGCTTGTCGCGCGATGTGAAAGAAAAAAAAGTTGATCAATCAGCAGGTGTGTGCACGTGTGACGGTACCCTAGACAGACAGTTATTTATCCAGACTACAGAGTAACAATCCATGTCCGTGTGGGAAACATTAGTCAGTGAGGACATTAGTTCCGCCTAGACAGACCGCGAGAAACTCACAGATAATGCTGCTGCAGAACCATCAGCTGCAGTGTTTTGTGTTTGATAAGAGAGTGAAAAGGATACAGCTGAAATAATGTCCACTTATACATCCTATTATCTGATATATGATATGATCGCGGTGAAACTCGAGCGGACGTGACGTCACCGAGCAACGGCTGACGGCAACGGTGACCAAAATGAGATATTTATGGACGCGCAATGCTACGTCAGTGGGCGATGTGATTTTGGTACCTGGGTCGCTTGCGGTGTGAACGTAGCATAAGGCTGAGAGATATATCGTTATCATATCGATATCGAGATACAGTGTGAACATTCAAGATATTAATATAAAAAAAGCCATGAAATAAAGAACATAGATTTCCCCCGTGCTCGCCCTGTATGTAACGCTCTGGAAGTCACAACAAAATTCATTTATGATTGCCCTTGAATGCACCGCTTGGCTTTCACCAAACCTGTAGTCATATCGTATCTTATTGGTATTGTAATATCTGGCATGAATATCGAGATGTAAAATTCTGCCAATATCATTCAGTCTTTACATCACACTTTCAATATTTTTAAGTTCACATGTCATCTGCTGAAAAAAGGGCTATTATCAAGCTATTACTCAACTACAACAAATGTCGGTTTCACTTAAAAGCAGTAACTGCACTTCCAACATGTAACGTCATATTGAAACCATTTATTTAAATGCAATCTTCTCATCAGAAAATCAGAAGAAGGTGGTCATCATCTGTGGCTATCATGTACATAATATTATTGCTAAAATATATTCAATAATAATTTCATTAGGGTTCACACCATGTTTTGTAGTTCTTTTAACAATCTTTTTAAAAACACCAATGCTTCAAAATTCCTGTCAGATGCATTTTATATATCAAATTTAAACATTTGAATTACATTTGCATTTGTTTATCACAAGCATTATTTCAGGCATTTGTCAGGAAAGCTATTCAAAAATCCCTAAAGCTGCATTTTTAATGACTTATCTTGTTTTGTTCAGTACAGTTGTGTACAAATTGAAGCTATTCAACTCTGGAGAAGAAGGTCGTGCCAGCTATGTCCAGCACCTTCTGCACTTCCTTGTACTCCATGTATTTTCCCTGCTGACATTCTTAATGGAATAACCTTATTTTACTGCCTTTTTGGATGCACTGGTGATTAAAATGCAGCCTGTTCTGCTGTGCTCAGCCTCTCTCAACTTTTAGCTTTACTGCTCTGATGAGTTTCAGTGCTGCTGTGTCAGTGAAGCAACGCTAAGATTACTCATTTGGATCCACAGGTGATGTAAACAAAGGAATATGTAGATTTTTTTTAGTGGCTGTCATGTCATTCTTGCAACTAATCAACCCCTCCACCCTTTGGGGCTGGAACGGTATGATCTGCTAAAAAAGTGGGACTGCAGGGATCAGTTGTTCTGGTACTTTCCTTATATTTGACAGTGTAAATACCTATAATTGTCTTGCAAGCCGAACTGAATCGCACTGTTTGATGGAAACACAGCGTTGGAATTTAAGGCCTGGGAAGTGGAAGTGTTAAAATGCTCACCCACATCTGTGTGTTAGGACTCATTCCCCAAAGTGTGTGTCTTTTGCTGCAGTGTGTTAGGATTGGTCTGCCCCTGGAGATCTCCCTGGTGGTGTTGCCGAGTAAAGAAGCTGGCTCCTCGTAGATTTCCTCTTTTTTTCCCCTGCTTGCTTAATTGATTTCCTTTATAATGCCTGCTTTGGGAATTGAGCCTCATTATGAGGAGAGATGGCTTGTTTTTCTCTTAAGAATGACTCAATATTCAGCCATATTTTCCTCCATATTTTCTCTTTTTTCTCTCCATCCATTCATGATATTTTTACCATGTTCATTCTTCAAATTTAAACGCCACCCACTCCTCTCCACTCTCCTCGCGCTCCTTCCGTCTTTATCTGGCTACCTCTCGTGGAGTTACACATGATGAGGTGCAATGATGATTTTTTTTTTAAGAGGAGGGGAGGGCGGCGTGTGACACCGCACAAAAAAAGGGGGAGGTGACCGCAGTGCCTTTTTTTCCCACTGTGCTGCAGTGCCACGTTCTCTCCTGTTGGGGTCTCCTTAACACAAGGGAGAGAGACAAGAAAGAGGGAGAGAGAGAGAGGGGGGCTATGAGGGGGAGAGAAATGAGAAAGGAGGGAGGGAGGTGATATGGATGGAACAGCATGAAGCCTTGTGGTAACATCCTTTGATGAGGTAGCGGGTGGGAAAAAAATGGCTCCACACCAGAAACACATTCGTAATTTGTGCGATCGCTCTCTTTTTCTCTCATGCGCTCCTTTTACTCTTTTTTTTTGTTTGTTTTTTGGCATGGCACTCTATTTTTAACCCCTTCCCCCCCGTTCTTTGAAGCCACTCAAGTGCAATCCTCCCTCTTTTCTCCTCTTTCTACCTCACCTGCCTTCCTCTTCTCTCCATCCTCCCCTCCATTTCATCCCTCCCTCTGTGATTGGTAAACATTTCTGTTTTTTTTTTCTCTCTTCGCCAACTGCTCCCTCTGTTCCGCATAGTCAGCACTCCTCCAAATTCCTCCCTCTCTTTCTCTCTCTCTCTCTCTGTTTCTCTCTCTCTCTTTCTCTCTCTCTCCTTCTCTCCTTCTCTCTTTCTCTAGTGTGCACACTTCTCCCCTCCCCCTGGTTACTGCTGCTGGTACCTCACAGTCAATGCATCCCATAATCCTGCGCTGCCTCCCCTCCCTCCCCCCTTTCCTTGCTGCAGTGTTTCTGCTAATATATATTAGCGTCAGTGCAAGATTCGTGCACGCGTCGTGTGCTTGCTTTCTCCTCTCTCCTGACCCCATTCTCTCTCTCTCCCTCTCTTTATCTATCAGTCCACTGCAGAAATGATCGCCCTCATAATGGTTATTACACTCTTACATTTTTTTTTTTGTTGCAGCCAGGTGTATGTGAATGTGGCTCCCCCTCCCCTCCTCATGTGAGTGCAGTAGTAGCAGGGTGGCGCAGGACATGGTGGCCGAGGCAGGAAATGCTGCAGGAGAGAGAGATAGAGCGAGGGAGTAGAGGTGGTGGGGGAGATTGTTTCTCCTCACAGCTTCTCTCCCCCCTCCTCTTGCTTTCTCACTCAGTTTTGTGCCTCTTTCTCCTCGCCTTCCCTCACTACTTGTCGTTTTATTCTCCTTTCCTCCATCTTAAACCTGATGCTCACCTTGTATACCTTCTCTCCATCCCCATCCGTACCTCCCTCTCTTCCCTCTCCTCTCTCTCTCTCTGCTGTTTTTCTTTCTTCCTCTCAGCGCTCACACTGCTGTCAGAGATAAAAGTGTTGCACTGGCCCTTTAAGAGGTGCTCCTACCTCCCCTCTTTTTGGAGCTGAAAACTGCAGACCTTCTGCTGAATTACTACAGGGAGGCATCATACCAGTGTAACCCAAACTTGTAAAAATTACTTTTATCATTTTTTCCCCATGATTTTAATATAAATTTCTAGACTTAAAAGTGCCATAACTCCTTTAGAAAGCTACAGAAAAATCTGTTGGCACCATATGTGAATCAAAATCTTATATTTATATGTGTAAATAGTAGAGGTTGAAATCTTCAGTGGCCCTACAATATAATGTTATCACAATACTTGAGTCCTGATTTGATTTTGTTGCCATTCTTAATATCCTGTGATACTTAATATTGTAATATAGTGCTATTCAACACTTTCCTTGCTGTATTTACATCCTTAAAGAAAAAAAAAAAACAACCAAATCACATTAAATTTTATAAGAAACATACTGTATCACAGTATATTCAAGTCTTATCAATCAATTTTGTTTATCCCTGGAGCAACACTCACAGACTTGCATCAACACATTTTAGTTTAATGCAGCCCACTCTGCTGTGCTAATTCTCTCTTCAACTTATAGCTGTACTACTCTGTAGAGCTTCAGTGCTGCTGTGTTGGTGAAGTGATGTCAAAATGGAGGCACATAACAAAAGCCCTTGTTATCCAAATCATAGTGAGGCCTTATGTCTTTGCACAAAAAACATGGACTGAGCACTTTTCTTAGCAGGCTCAGACTGGAAACAGCTTTGTCAAGCTAAGCATGTCAAGTATTGGCTGTATTTCCAACATGGTTGTTAGCCTAGCATGGGTGTTGTTGTTGTTGGCAGCTATTGCTTTCCCTTGGTTTTGCCTAGCAAGGTGAGCCCTATTCCCACTGTATTTTACTTTTGTACATCACACCTTTTAATCCCCATGTGTTATGTCCATCTCTTATGCCCCTTCAAACATACCATATGCAAAACGTAGCATTTTTTTTAAACTCAATTAACTGATTTTATGTTATATAAATATTTTGTAGAAAGCTGAACTACAGAAAGCTCAAATCTTTCGACACGGACCACATATTGGCTACCATTTTTTACTGTTGCATGACAACATGTAGTAATGTGTGAAAGGCTTCTGGGCAAGTAAGCACGACTTGTCTCTATTGCTGGTCTTTTACTGTATCATATTCAAATTTAGTGCTGCCTACATGTGATGGACCACCTTTCCTCTCTGGCTGCTGTCTGCTCTGTCACCCAAACCTTCTCTTTCAGAAATGAGCACTCTGGTCACCAGGAGATGTCCTCACTACACAGCTGACCAACATTTCTACTACATGAATAATTTTAATAACATGAGGATCAAATGTCTGAAATTGGGTCACGCCCCAGAATGCTTTGTGATTTTAAACCCCAAACTATGAGGGCAATCCATAAAGACCTTTTCAAACATTCTTCTCTGTCATTATGAAGAGTTTTCAACGCTGGTTTTCTGTTTAGCATACACACCTCATGGAGTGACATGCTGACTGAATGAAGTCCTCAATTAGAAGAACAGTAAACAGTGAAAGTGGAAGGTAGTAACTTGGTTATTATAATTTGACTTATCTTTGTTTTTTGTTTCCTCAAAAGCCCCTGGTGGCCGAATATTACATACTGTGCCTTTAAAATACCAAAATAATTCCACAACAGATTTAAACTGCATTTCTTATGTCCCTCTCTCCTGTGCTGCCGTGTTTGTTTACACGCCTCACTTAGATTGCCTCAACAGCACCATTGTGTCGACTTGATAAGAAATTATTTTAATATAGAACCAAAAGCTTTATATGTTGAAAATTAATGCATACAAAGATATAAATTCTTGGCAGCCTTGAATCAGAAACTAGCGCCTCGCCAAATATCACTGCACTAAATTGTATCAATTTACCCCCTATGTGCACTGTGTAAGTTCGGCTGCCAGGGAGTCTCAATCAAAACAATAACAAAGGATGATAGCAGGTGATGGAAATTAATAAAATATTGTTGATACCAATGCAATTCTCAATTCTACTTATAGATTTAACTCTTTCTGTTATTTTGTATTTCTTTGAGAAGAAAGTGGATTTGTACCAACAATGTCAAACACATGACATTCCTGATATTCAGTGCTGAGCTGCATCAACAAATGTTTTAATACATTGGTAATGTGCCACCCTTGCTTGAAATTACAGTTTGCCTCATTTGATGTGAAATTTATGCTGGATCAAAAGATGCAATTTAAGCAAAATTATAGCAGGACCCAACAGTCGTACGGCTTTGAGAAAAAGATGTCTCATGATGTGAAGTTTGAAGAAAATCAAGACCACATCCAGGACACCTAACGACCTCTTGAAAGAGTCTAGGATGTTTTGTTTTATTTTATCCTTCTTCTGGTGATTAGTTTCATCACGTCAGAGTCATTGACCAATAAGAGCCATTAAGAGAGCTCTGCCAGGTGACAGTCAGAATGTTAATAAACCAAAAGGATGAAGTTGCAGCTTCAGGACAGAAATGAGACAAGGATAAAAGCCCTAAAAAACATATTTGCCTTTGTATTGTCATAGAGGAAGTACAGCAGAAAAATAGGGATTAAGATTTTGTCCTTTCACATGATTCTGTATGTGATTTAGAAAACAGTGATGCCAGGCTTTTGCTAAAGGCAATCAGAGGTGCTCAAAATGTGTCATAATTTTCACATGATATGAAGCTAACAGTGCAACAACCAATGCCTGTGGTGTGATTTTAAGCAAGGGTGAAAACAACAGGAACATGCTAAAACTTTTATTTATGCTTCATGTCATACATTATCAAGGGTGCCATGGGTTTGATGTTTTTGCACTTCCAAACCACAGGAGTTTCTGAAGAATTGGATTGTAGATCTAAATTGTATCTAAATTAAAGACAGAGGAAAGTTTAGGAGAAACAGCGCAGTGGTGGGTAACTGTGGCCAGTGTACCCCTGACTCCAGTACAGCCCAGGGGGTGAAGGAAATGTGTGTTATCAACATCTTGGATGACATAACATGCAGCGCAGTGGCAGAGAGAAATGTTTACTGATCTCAAGTAAGCAGCACAAATCTTAAAAAGGAAATACAGTGACAGAATATCAGTTTCCTGTAGCAGCTGGCACTTCTCTGTGTAGCAGGTTTGTCTTAGCATTAAGTGTTTTGACAGCAACACTTACCAAATTCTCTTGTGATGGTGGCTCAGTCTTGGCTGCTGCCATTACAAAACATGGACCATTGCAGCTGTGAAAAAAAAAGGATTTTGTATGCTTAAGAAAAACTTTGGAGTTATTTGTTGTGATTTGATTAAGCACTTCACTGGAAATATATACCAACGGATTAGTCACTTTAATTCAATTGGGCATTTCAGCATAAAAGCTCAACATATTGTATCTTAAAGTATATTTTTGAATCAATAAACTGGTCTTACATGACTTGGGTGGAACAAAAAGGCACTTAACCACAGTTACAGACCTGTGGTCATCCCAGTATAAAATATTCAGCAGCTCGCCAATAAGATACACAAGCCAATGAAGTAGAAGTAAAAAGGAAGGCAGAGGCAAAGTGCAGCCAAAAAAAGAAAACTAATGGATAAAAGTTTGAGACCACAGAGGGTTGAAAAGTTGATCATCCTGCTGAAGTTTGTCCCGGAGAAGAAGAGTGAGAGGGAGAGAGAGGTGCTGTCCAAGGTGCTGAAATCTAATCCAGCCAACAACAGGAACTGGTCTGAAAGAAATCCATCAGGACAGAGCCGACAGCAGACAAAGATCTTTACTTAACACTCAGCTCTACCTCCACATCAGGGATGGGCTACTGGCAGCCCAGGGGCCACATGAGACCCTCCACCTGACTCAGTGCGGCCCCAAAGTCAATTTCACTTATATTATAACAAGTTTTTAAAAACTGTCATTACGGTTTAAATGGCACAAAGACCAAATGTGTAAAAGTTGAGACATTTTAAAAATATACACATTTGTTATTTCATAAACACTGAAGTAAGAAAGCTGTTCATTTTGTACTTTAATGTTTTTAAATGAATAATTATCTCGAAATACGTGCTTTTTTTTTTTTAATCTCATTACTTTATGCATCTAATTGCCATAATTATTCCCGAAACAATCTTTATATCTCTTTTTCTGTATTAGTATATTTCTATTTATTTAAAATGGAAATTTGAAGTTGTGACTCAATCATGTTCAGTGAGTGGTGATTGGTGCATTACAATACAAGCACACAGACTTAACTGTTCCTGTAGCCAAATCTGCAAAGATCTGGAAGAACAGATGCAGACTCTGCAATGTTTGAAGGTTTACATAGTTATATAGGGCACATTTGTATATTGGTTAAAAAAGTTATTGACAGTTTTTTTAAAGAAGTGATGGTCATTGCACAAGGGAGAAGTGATTCCATTTTGGGAGTGAAAGGAATCCAGATGTGGATCTAGGATTTTTTTTCAAGGATTAGTTAACGGTGGTAGAAAGGGCCATTTTCCAAAATTTTGACAATAACTTGCCAATATTGTAAATGCTGTGGTGCTTTAGTTTGCTCTCAGAGCACTTTGAGTTCTTTTTCTCTGCATGAGAAAAGTCCCGTCCTTGACTGGTTATTAGCTTCAGCCACAAAGACTTAGGTTTTAAAGTGATGCAGTTGATGTCTGACTCACTGAAGTACAGACTTTTGGCTGGCTTTCAGATTTGAAGCTCCTCCTGCAAACACTGCAAGGATTTCTAATGATGAAAGAAATGAATGGAGAGGTCTAACACTAGTACTTAACTTTTTCTTGTTCTGAGTCCATTTCTCATTGTCTCCTCTCTTTCAGTAAATTTGTTATTCATTTTCTGTTTTGAATGGCATTGATAAAGTTTATTTTTTAGGCATTATTTCCTTACACCAAAGCATGCATGATTTGTTCCTCTTTTTTAGCAAGGGGATTTGATGCTTTTCTAAAAAGTTGGGATGGTTTGATAAAACATATAAGTCTAAGGAATCTAAGTGGTACTTCTTTATTTCTTAATAATACAAGGCCTACTATGGGTGTTATGTGCTTTAAATTGCAAAAGTTGAAGGTTAATATAAAGTCATCTTGTACTGCAGGCGTGTGTTTTTTTTATTCTTGTTTATTTCCTTTTTTAAATTCCTGATGGACTTTTTGCTCTGCAGTTTTACATGCAAACAGATTCGATGCTCCTGCAGTGACTCCTGCAAAAATCTGTCCTTTTATTTTTTTACCTGCTGAAAAAATCCTGGTTTGATTTTTTTTTTTTTTTTTTTGAGATTTAAGTTGCAAAACTAAATGTGATTGCTGATTAGCATTTTTGCAATCAAGCAGATTTGTTTAGGGATGGGCATTGATAGGATTTTATCTATACCAATGCTGTTAACAATCCTGCTAATCAATTCTTTCTTGATTCCCTTATTGATTCCTGCAGAATTTCTGTGTGAAGAAATGTTGGTCTGTAGATTTTCAGTAGCAAAAATGTCAAACAAATGTCACAGCATAGATAACTGCCTCTGCAAGTTGCTGGTGTTTCCAGTCACTTAAGGGTGTGCAGTAGGCACCTTTTGTAAAAAAAAAAAAAAATTAATTAAAAAAAAAATTAAGACACAATTCCGAAGCTTCTGAACCCTGTCAGTGGAGGGTACTGATAAGAGAATTGATTGGCAAAATGACTCATGATATTGATCCTTTGATGGAGCTGTTAACTGGAATTGGTTTTCAATTCATATCCCTAGATTTGTTGCCCTCCAGCAAACAGCACGATGCGTTTTGAAAAACTTAAGGAGACTAAGAATTTAAGACTTCAGACTGTAGTGGTCTGTCTTTCCTGCACTGGTTTCATTCCTTACTTCCAGAAATAAGTCCAGATCAAATATTTACAGAACGCATGATTGTTGTGCTTCATTTTTGGATGCAGGCACACATGATGCCCTGTTGGCAACTTGACAACATGAGGCATTTTATACCTCTGTGTTTATTTTCACATCTTTATAAATTCCTTTCTGAATTTCAGAAATTTGTTCATTCCTGGTTTCAGAGTTTTAGTTAGGGGCACTGTGATAAAATGCAATTGTTTTTTTTTTCGGCATCAAGTTCCTTTTAAGCTCCTGCTGAAACAAAGCAATGCAGTGACAAGAGAACTTTAAAATATGGACAATTAAGACTGCAGCATTTGGACTATTCTTCTCTATGCACATGTCTTTCTGAAGTGTAAACAGCAAATGGCTTTTTCTTTCTCTTGTTCCTGTTAGTCCATGCACTTCTTTTACAGAGTGTTCCTGGTTTTTCAGAGCTAAGATTGTCATATATAGAGATAAAACTGCTTTAGAGTGAGATTTACTCATTTTTGATGCAAGCATGCAAACATGGATGCTGCTGAAGTTATGACAACTAGCCAAACACAGACATTTAAGAAATCTAACACTACTGCAGTGGATTTTTGTCCTTACCCCTTCTTTTGCTGAAAATTATCAGACATGTTATTGGTTTTATAACATTAGGTCACAAAGCTTAAGGTTACATTTTTTTTCAAAGACACAAACTGGGGTGCAAGCAGAGTTGATGTTATGCAAGTAAGAACTTAAAGCATGTTACTCCTGGTTTTAGAGGTTTAGTGAAGACTTCTGTGCACCTCTGTGATAAAAATGCAGATGCATTTTGGCAGGCAAACCTTTTTTAAGTTTTGGCAAAAACCAAATAACACTGAGACTACAAAACTTATAACACCTATACTTAAATAAAACAACAGAATTCAAGGAATCAAACACTGCTTTTTTTTTTTTACTTTGTACTCAATACAATAAGGCAGAATTTAGAGCATCTAACTTATTGTCGGCTTTTGTTGCACTTGTTTCATTCCTTAAGTCTCAAAATCAGATCAATATTTGCAGATTTTTGTACTGCATTCTGTGATGCAGGCAAATTTGCTGCACCTGCAGGCAACACTGCAAAACATTTAATAAATATGTTAAAAAAAAAAAAAGTAACAGTTCAAGCCGCAATAACAGCTCTTATCTATTTATAATAAAAGTAAAAACATTAGGCATTTAATGCTTCAGTATGTGATTTTCACATCTCTTTAACTTAATTCTCATATCACAGATTTACTCATTCTTGGTTTTAGAGCTGTAGTTAAAAGTTCTGTGTGAATCAGTAACAATAATGCAGATGTATTTTGGCAAACAGACTCCTTTGAGCTGCTGCAAAAAACAGCAACAGAGACTAAAGACAACATAAGAACTTTAATAATTAGACAAATAAGAATACAATATTTGGATTTTTCCTTAATGTGCACATTAGAAACATCTCTTTCTGTCTGTATGTGCAGCATTTGACTTTACATGTAAACTGCAGTAAATACCGCAGAACTAGACAAAAAAAATATAAATTCAAGGAATTTCGCACTTGTTTGTTGGAGTTTTATATCTTTTTGCCTCATTTTATGAAATAATGTATGCCTGTTCATGTTTTTTAGAGCCTTGGTTGTAAAGATGAAGGTTATACTTCTTTTCAGAGTGACAAACTGGGGTGCATGCAGAATTGATTTTTGCAAGCAGGCAGATTTGATGCTCCTGCAGCAGACGACACCAAGAGTTTTGATTAATTGTGGGAAAGTAAAAATTTCAGGCATCTAAAACTGCACGTCAATTTTATTGCACTTGTTCTTATGAGGAATTATGAATCTGGACAAAACTGCAGAATTTTACACAGCTTTACTGCAGATTGGATACTCCTGCAGTAAGTTAAAGAAACTTCACAAAAACAAAGAGATTTAAGGAACCTGAATCTGTTTTGAGTTGTTTTGTCCTTAGTCCTTATTTTAGTGCCGTTAATGGTTTTTAAGGCATTAAGCTACAAAGCTGGAGGTCAAACTTTTTCAGGGCAACAATCTAGGGTGCAGTGATTTTTTTGCAAGCAAGCAGATTTGATGCTCCTGCAGCAAACAGCACAAGAGTCTTTGAAAAATTGAGTGAAAATAAGAACTTAAAGCATCTTAAACTGCATGTCTGTTTTTATAGCGCTAGTTTTGCTCCTTGCCAGGAAAAATTACTGAATGCAATTTTTAGGGATTTTCACACAGCTTTTTTTTTTTGTTGCCTGTAAGCAGATTTAATGCTCCTGCAGCAAACACTGCAAAGACATCAGGGGGTAAAAAGTAAGAGTTTCGCCTCAACTCAGCATTTTTTTTTATTTGTTATGAAAGTTAAAAGTAAAAACTGGGGCATCTTAAGGTATGTCAAATTAAAAGTATTACAATATCCACATCTTTGCAACTTACTTCCTCAATTTCTTAAATAAATCTATCCCTGGTGTTACCTGGGAAAGAGTCAAGTTTCAAAATTGTGCATTGAACCACCAGTGAAGTTCTGTTATAATATGATTATTGGCAAGCAAGCCTGATTTAAGCGCCTGAAAAAAAAACAAAGCAAAACAAAAGAGATAGGAAAGATTGCAGCATTTTGACTTTTCTTCTCTTTGCACATGACATACGTCAGTCCCTGACCAAAGTGTGTGCAGTGCTAAATACTTCTGCCCCCAAACTCATGCAGTAACCTTGATGTTAGAAAATCTTACCTGAGTGCTGTGACGTCTCTCCAGAATCTCCAAAATTAAGTAGAAAGCGTAAAGGTCAAAATCAAATCCTTAAACACAAACTAAAAAAGAAACAAAAAAGAAATACCACTGACAAGAAAAGAGAGAACTTTTCTACCTAGAAAAAGTTGTCTCCTTAGATGAAAAAAGTGACACTAAATGATCAAACAAACAGCTAGGAAGAGAAAGACTGCAGTATCCTACATGGCAGAGAGGGAAAAGTGTGAGAGGGGGAGGAAGAGAGAGTTTACTTTCAAAAAGAAAAGGGACGGGACGGAAGCAGGAAAGAGCGGAGGAGAGGAATGGAAGAAAGATGCAGCAGTGACATGCAGTAAAGAGAGAAGAGAAGGAGTGAGATAGAGGGGGACGATGAGGAGAAAACAAGAAAAAAAAGATGTGGGGAAGGGGGGCACTGGGAAGAGATGGGAAAGTGTTTGTGAGAGGAGGAGAAATGAAGCCGCGATCCCCCCTCCTTCAATGAAATGTGAGTCCTTTATGCGGAATATGAGAGCGAGAGAGAGTGAGAGCAGGCGAGTAGTAGGATCGAGATATGAGGGGGGGCTGGTGAGAGCTTGCAGAGGAGGGGGAGGAGGGTGGTGCATTTTTTTGAATAGAGAAAAAGGTTAACAACATAGGTGGAGGGAGCATGTATGGACGCGTGCCTGAAGAGAGAGTGAGAGAGAGAGAGAGAGAGAGAGAGAGAGCTGGCTTTTACTGCAGCAGAATTCATTCACTTTTATAGACCACTCTCCTTCTCCATGCCCTCCCCCATCCCCTAACCCTCACACTCTTTATCCCTCTTCTCCCCTCACTCCAACTGCCTCCAAGGGCTAGTGCTGCATTCATGGACCGTCCTTTTCTCCATCTGAAGGGCTTTGTTTGCCTCTCTGTCCCGTCCTTCTCTGTCCATCCTCTAAATATCTAAATTTATAGCCTCCCCTCGACATCCCTCCTCCCCTTTCTCTCTCTTTCTACCTTCCCTTCTTCCCCAAATACTCTTCACACACTTTACATGAGAGAGAGAGAGAGAGAGAGCGAAAGCGAGCATTGGCATAATTGTACATCACATGGAGCTCAGTGCGGTTGGAGGGGGCTGCAGCAGTGTGTGCAGCGACTCACACGCAGGGCTGATTGAGGAGATCTAACATTAGTGCGGACACGGCACCTCTTGGGAGGCAATTAACACACACACACACACACACACACATACATGTTTATATGGCATATGAGGACTTGAGGACATGTGACATTTTTGTTTTAAAGGTGTCCTGGGATGCTCAGGAATATGAGGATCTGAAGAATGTGCTCATTTTTTAGAGAGTCCTAAAACTGTGCAGTGTCTCTGAAGTGTCAAACATGACAACAAAAGATGAGAAAAAAGCTCAAAAGTCAAGGCAAAAGCACAACATTAGGAAAGTTTTTCAGGTCTCTCATACTAAAGGTTTATTTCTGTGGAGCCCTGGAGTGACACAACAGCAAAAGCAGAAAGCAAATACACAGAAGTCAAAACAAAATGCCAAAGCAAATTCACAAAAAGTTGAGGAAAAAACACATAGTACTTAAAATGTACTCCATAATACAGTGGCCCTAATGTGTGAACATGACATCTATAGCCAATAGGAATCACGGCTCCTCACACAAGTGTTTTGGAGATTCAACCCAATTTGGGTCAGGATCCAATCTGATTCTCTTTATAGTTTGTAAAACTGGGAATCTGTTCTGGATAAATGTTCATTACAGCAGGGTGGCTGTGCATGATGACAGCTGCAGACTGAAGAGGCACTTTTATAAGCTGCTTATATCCTCTGATCCTGTAACATTACCCCATTCACACTGGCAACAAAACCGCTGAAATCATCCAGACATGAGCAGGTGAGCTGTATGTGTGAGCTCAAACAGCCCAGTTTCTGACTTTACCTAGGTTATTTCCTTGAGACCCCCATTGTATTTTATCCATGTACGATTTGAGTACTGAGGCGAGTTGGGAGGCCTGACGACATCATCCTGTGCATGAAACTTAAAAAAAAGAAACTTGACAGGATGGTTTAGAAACAACTTCTGTTACGGGGATAGTTTATTTGATTGTAAGGAGAGTAACACAAACTCAAATGTGCATCTGGATATTTGAAAGTGTGATTTTAACAGCACATCGTCAGAGTTCTGTAGATCATCTGCTCTGAAATAATCACCACGGGTCTGTCATTCATCTAATGAGCTGTCTTGCACTAACCTTGCAGAGCAGACAGATCTGCCTGATTCTGAAATCCTGCAGCTCTGTCTTGCCAGCCTCCGTTGTCCAACAAATTCACGCGGCTGAATTCTTAACGGCCCAATCAGGGAAGAGAGGCGGGAGCTGTAGAATGCTGACGTGACGACAACCAAAAGTTGAAAGCCGGAAGTTGAGAACGGACATGCCAGTTAGCCTGTTGTCCTCATAGATACTCAGTAAAACTTGGTGAAATCTGCCCTCCTCAGAAGTTTACTTGTAGGGATTGTCTTTGACAAGGTTCATGTCACATATAAGTATTAAATGAATCATCTGTGTGGTACAATTCAGTGTAAGACAATAGTATTAGGCCGTTAGCTGTTAGCATCTAAGGTAACTGCTAACGGTCATTTACTGTTGTTAGCTGTTAGCAGCTGAGTTAGCGGCTCTTAGCTAACAGTCATTAACTGTTGGCACATTTTGCATCATACAGTCTTCAAAAATCACTGAGCAGCATCAGCAACCAATATAAACAAAATAATAAAATAATATGTATATAAAAGAAAAAAAATGATGACAAATTCAATGAAAACATTGCTTCATTATAGGAGGCAACCCTGCTTGATGTGGATTGGTCTGTGATGAATGTGACGAGCCAAACAATTGTCCAATCACAAGCATGTGTTTTTTTTTTTTTTTTTTTAACGAAATTCAAGGGGCTCCTACCCAGATGGACTAGTGAAATATTTCTGTGGCAGATATATGGAGCTGTCCATCTGGCTTGTCAGGTTAGTCTTGCACTGCTGTTGGACACAAACTATAACTCTGCAGCTTTCTTTCTCTGGTGTAATCGTTGTGTACGTAGTGACAGCTTCATTTTCACCTCTGTGTCCTTCAGTGCTCCCCTCAAGTCTTTCATCAATGCTGGTGATACACTTTTTTTAACATGAAACACCGAAGTTAAGATATAAATAGTTTGTCCACTCTCATTATTAGAACACTGATTTCCCCCCTGTATGTTTGACATTGCCCCCCACCACTTCACCTCAGGACAGAAGGGTCTACTCCCTGCTGAGAGGAGCAAGTGTGAATGACCATGTCAGTGAATTATCCGGACAGGGTTCCCGTACATTATCCTGATCAAATTAGGGTAGCATGTGTGAAAAGAGCTCTTGTAAAACCAGACTGAGAACACGCGCTCACTATTCACACACCAGTATCAACAGTATTAATCTTCACATAACAGTTACCTGCACTTTTGATTCAGACGCTTTTGACTCTTCACCTTCAGTGCTTAAAGTATTCCCAATATCCAAAGTATACAGCTGTTATACGAGCTGAAAAAAATGCCAATTCATCTAGTTTGGTAGTGGTTGTTTCCTTTTGTGAAGCAAGCTGGTAGATGCTGCTGGCAGAGAGACACATTGGCTGTGAAATAGTACCAAAACAAAGTGGCTTGGTAGTGAAAACGTAAGTTGTTTTAGATCTTCTGAATTTGCATGTAGTCACCCTTCACTTTAAACTATGCTGATTTAGTGGCAGCATCTGCAGCAACAGGCCCTGTCTTCTGTGCCAGTTCTTTCTGCACTGCTGCAAAGCTGACATCTGTCACTGTGGCTAATGTTCAGAGTAATACCATGTAACTCATTCAACCCCCTTCAGAAATCACAAACTATCCCTTTTTTATGATCAGTAGAAATTAAATGATACATGGTTGCTTGATACCATGTCAACAAGAATAAAAGTCCTGAACTCTCAATATTTTGTAACTTGTTTTTAGTTTTTAAAATGCATGTGAACTCCTGTATACTGTCAAAACTGCATAAACATTTGATATATCTTACATCTTGTCAGGTCTTGACACTTTTTGTTGCAAGTATTTTTGCAATCCAAACAGTTATTTCTCTCCTCTGGTTTCATATATAACTAAAGACCATTAAAGTTATCTGCTTTTTAATACTACCAATATAAAATGACAACTTTATTTGAACAAATTTGAGAACTTCAATGAATGTTGCCATTTTGGACAGTGGTTCCTGACCCTTTTTCACCTGAGCCCCCCCCCCCCAATCAATTATCACTGCTGCCATCACAGAGGTTAGGCTGACACACTCATTCCCTCCAAAATATCTGGGCACATATATGCTGCATCAATTATTACATAGTGTCAATTTTAAGGAAAAAGAACTTTACACATTTTCTCTTGTTAAGTTGTAACTATGTGGGGAACAAAACTCAAAATTTTGAAGCTCAAAAAATCTTAAACTTACTTGGAAAAAATGCCTTAGTCCTTTATCTGCCCGATGAGCTAAATTCTCAATGGATGTAAATATATCATCTTGACCATTTTTTTTTTTAATGGCTCAAATTCACAGCTACAAGTGTTTTAGAGAACACAAACCTCTGCCAAGGCATTTCTGATATTCTCAGCCAAGATATTAAAAATGTGGAAATCTGTGTGATGTTACCAAATCCTTGAAACAATTCCTGGATCCAGATTCGGATCACAACCAAAACGTAATCCCCTTCTCTCTTGTGCCATGACATTCTGTATATTCCCTGGGGCTGGACGATTATGGTAAAAATAAGAATCCCGATTATTTTAAATGATATTGAAATCACAATTAATATACACAATCAATCATTTATTTAAAAACTTCAGTATTGATTTAAACACAACTTTAAAGAACCAGCGAGCGGCACATGCAGTATTATTGATCCACATAAGGCACACACACTCGCTGTGGCTGCACGTGGAACACAGAAGTGCTATGAAGCGCAGGAACTTGCATACACGGCACTCCACACTGTGTGGCATATTAATAGTTTTTCTTCGATTATAATGTTTTTATGATTGTCAGATGGCAAAGTTGAAATCATGATCAAAGTCCGATTAATTGTCCAGCCCTAATATTCCCCCAAATTTTCATCAAAATCCACTTTTAATTTTTTAAATGAACTCACAGACAGGTAGACTGACAAACAATCAAACTGACAAACACTGGCAAAATCAGAACCTCCTTGATGAAGGTAATAATCTTTTTCTTCTTAAATATGTATTAATTTATTTGTTAAAGTCAACCTTATTTCTTTTGTGACCCACAGGGCATAGAAAGTTTTGTATCCCATCAAACTTTGTCTGCAAGGTTTGATAATAAAAAGAAGACATTTTCCAGTGTTGGATGCGAAGTACTTCTATTTCTGACACCGTAGTGTCAAATGTTGCCCTCCAAAGCAGACATTTGATCATACAAGTCAAGGTGTAAGAAGTCCCCCTTCTGTGTTTTTGACAGGTGAAAACAGTTAAGAGGGCGCTTCTTTCTCTGAGGGACTTTCCAGCTGCTTAATCACAGCTTCTTTAGTTTAATGCTGTTTAGTGAAACCAGTGATGAATTTTTTATCATCCTAGTCTTCAGCCTCTGTTATTATAATTATCTCCTCTGTCTTTAGAGTTTAAGGATTTCTCCATACTGTGAATGCATGCTTTCTGAGGTCCACACAGTCTTACCTACAGAAGGACTTGTGGTTCTGGGGTGAGGTAATCCTGTCTGACTCGTTTCAGTAGGTTTCTGTTCCTTTCAATAACTCTCATCAACAGTTCAGTTGCTGCTTTTGTAAAGACTTAATGTGGGTGAAGTAGTCACAACTGTCAGCTTCAAGAAGCTAAAGGTAAAAATTTACAGATGAATGATATTTTTGGTTTCAATCAATCAATCTTTATTTGTATAGCGCCAATTCATAACAAGTGTTATCTCAAGACACTTTACAATAGAGCAAGAACTTTTCATTTTGTGGATACACATATATGCATAGATACATATATACATATAAAGATACACATATACATATATATATCCAAATATGTGCATCCAACACCCAACATGAATCCATGTAGCCAATCATGAATCCCTCCATCATGGCGGCAAGAAAAAACCTTCTGTTAAGCAGCAGGAAATCTTGAATGTGGATCCCAGTCTCATGATGAACAGCAAATCCACACGATGCTGTGTTGGGTGTGAGGGCAAAGGAAGGGAGGTAGGAGGAGACAAGTGGACTAGAATAAGAACTAAAGTTAGTGACGGATCCATGAACCATAGACCTGTTGTCTGATTTATTAGAGATTAGCCTCTTGAGATGCTACATCTCATTTTCAGAAGGGTCCTCATGTCTGAATGGTTGTGGTGATCATTTTATAGTAGTATAACCAATGATATTCTTACTGAAAATAAGAATTTATGGTAGTGACGAACTCATGGGTGCCCAGACCACAAGTGGTTTGATATTGGTATCGTCTGATATCAGAATCTGATAGGTTATTGCCGGCGTCTGTTTGTTTTTTTGTTAGTTGGTTTGTTTGTTTGTTTCTCTGTTAGCAAGATAACTCAAAAAGTTATGCAAGGATTTCGATGAAATTTTCAGGAAATGTTCGGATTGGGACAAGGAACAAATGATTCGATTTTGAGAGTGATCTGGATCACCATCTGGATCTGCCATGACAAAAAATGTGATTTTCGTGAATAACTACCGAACTAAAATAGAAATCATGATTAATCCAGTTGCTAATGGTATGTCTTCATGGTCAAGGAATCTAAGTATTCAGATGAAATAAAGGTAGGACTAATATTTAGGGTGAAAATCACAATATGGGTGAGGACTGTGGTGCTGGCAGAGGTCTGCGCACTCTGAGTGCTTGTCTAGTTATTGAATATCACTGTTTAGAGTCCTCACCCCTTAAAGGAGCTTACAATAATTTATTTGATAGAGCAAATTGTATCTTGCATTATTAACAGAACTTTTTTTTAAAATCCTGGATTCTTGGCCAGAATGAGATCCCAATTAAATTCCAATTGACTTTTACTTGGTCCATTTCTGACCTAGGGTTCCCCCTGTGCATGCTTGAGTTTTCTCTGGGTACTCCTGTTTTCTCCCAGAGACCTTAAACATGCTCATCGGGAAAATTAATGACTCTAAATGACCTGTTGAACAGTTGTTTGTGTCTGTGTCCCTGTCAGTAATTCTAATTTGCTTAGGTGTGGATAATGTTGTTGTTACAAAAGTTGAAATTATGCATTTAAAGTCTTTTTATTTCAAAAAGAGATATTGTACTGCAGTAGGGCAGCATGATGGCATAGCAGGTAGTGTGTGTGTGCCTCACAGCAAGAAGGTTTATGGTTCAAACTCTGTGTAGGTTAGGTCCTTTGAGGTTTATGTTGCATGTTCTTCCTGCACATGTGTTCTCTTCGGGCACTCGGGCTTCCTCCAACAGACCAAAAACATGCTTTTTAGGTTAATTGGCATTAGGTATGGGTGAGAGTGAGTGTGAGTGTGAATTATTGTCTCTCTAAATGGCAGTCTAATCAGCTGGCAACAGGGTGTATCCTTCCTCTTCAATGTCAGCTGCAATAGGCTCCAGCGCCCCGCAGCCTCATAAAGGATCAGCGGTGCAGATGATGGATGGTTGGATGCTTAGCAGTTCCATACAGTTTGGTCCTGTTTGGAGCGGCAGGCTGTGATCTCACTTACATTCACACTGCCAGCTGCACCCCTCCATCTCTTTAACAATATCAAAAAGAAGTGCACCTCTGAAATGCTACACACCAGCACTGTTCTGTGTGGATATTCTTTATAGCAAAGGTAGTAGACAGGGCACTCACTCTGATCAATGGGTGCTTGAACCATGAGGTGGTGTGAAAGGTATGATACTTGCGACCAATCAACACTCTCCAGAATTTTTAGCTCCACCCTGTGGGGTCAGCTTGACATGCTCAGCCCCCAACAGAAGGGTGCCTAAAATGTGGAATGGCACAGCTCAGTTCTTTGACAGTAGAAACACCTGTAACTGCATAACATAAGTCGAACTGAACTGTACTGCTTGGTGGAAACGAAGCTTCAGCGTGTGTCTCTTGAGTCCATGCATGGTGATCACGAAGGATTCAAAGAAAAAACATGAAAATATTGTTTTAAAACATACTCGGCGGGGGGTGTAAATATGCCTAGATGGCTCCTACAAGTGTTGTTGATCCGTCAGAAACACTGCATTCAGATCATGATATCTGTTCCATGTTGCCAGACCCTGGGAGTTGATCAGACTCTTCTTTGACCATGCTCACTCGTGCAAGATTTTTTGCTGTTGTTTCGAGGAGGATCATTGTCTGTAATCATTTCTGGGACTCAACATCACCCTTACTCAGAGGGGGGGACTTCTCCATCACTGCTGGGATGGAGAACATGCTCCACTGCCCTGTGCTGCAGACAGAAGTTGCAGGCATGTGGATGCTGTGCTAAAAACCAACTTTGCCACCCCCTCCTCTCCATCCCCCCTCCCCTCCTCAGCCACTGCACCTGCACAAGGTCACTTTGTGCCCTCTTCCTCTACCTGGTTATCACTTTACTTGATTGCACATACATGTGTCACCAGAAACCCAGAATGTGTTGCAATGTTGATAATCCAGATCTATTTCTCCCTTCTGCTAAAATTTCTACCCTTTTTCTCTCCCCGCAGACTCCTCCTCCTCCTCCTCCCTCCGGTTTCTCTCATCCTCTCCCTCCCCCACCGGTCCTCTATGCTCAGTTCGGTGTGTGTATCCTCTTTCAAAGGGCGCAAGGGTGGGAACAAGTCGTCCAACAAAGCATGTTACAGCGCAGACATGACTTGTCCGTCGGAAAGCGAGAAAATCGTGATAAACTGCGGGGGGGTGCGGCATGAGACATACAGGAGCACCCTGAAAACGCTGCCCGGGACCCGCTTGTCGTGGCTCACGGAGCCGGACGCCTTCAGCAACTTCGACTACGACCCCAAATTAGATGAGTTCTTCTTCGACCGCCACCCGTCGGTCTTCTCCTTCATCCTCAACTACTACCGCACCGGGAAGTTGCACTGTCCCAACGATGTGTGCGGCCCCCTGTTCGAGGAGGAGCTGGCCTTCTGGGGCATCGACGAGACGGACGTGGAGGCGTGTTGCTGGATGAATTACCGGCAGCACCGGGATGCGGAGGAGGCGCTGGACAGCTTCGAGACTCCCGAGCCGGACGCGCCGGACGACGACCCGGCGCTCGGAGGCGCGGATGGGGACTTGAAAAGACTGTGCATGCAGGAGGACGCCAGGAAAGCAGGCTGGTGGAAAACCTGGCAGCCCAAAATCTGGGCACTGTTTGAGGACCCCTATTCGTCCAAATATGCCCGGGTGAGTCCCCCTTTTGTCTCAATTATCTCTATACTGCAGCATGCTCCCATCTTGCTTACCTGAAATCACTTTCTGACTTGTATAAAAGTTTGTGCTTAAGGTATCCATGCCCATCACTGCAGTCAGGTGTAGTCACCTGCAGACCTCTGACTGCTGGAATGTGACTGTAGGGCTGTTTAAATATGGCAATAATCACAAACACAATTATTCTAACTGAAACAATGACCAGTGTTATCAATCACAATCAATGCTTATTGATGTTTTAACATCTGCAGCAAATATTTATCCAACTTAGACTCTCTTAATACTCGTCAACACTTTGGAAAACAAGCAGAGCATCTAATCAAGCAGTGCAAATGGATAAACATTGGGCTGTTCAATTAGACAAAAATTTGAATCTCGTTCTGATAGATTGTGAGATCACGATGCATGTCTTGCATCTGAAATCTGTGATTTTAATAGATTACATTCAGTCATTGAGCTTAAGGCTCTGTGCTCGGTATAATTTTGTACATAGAAGAGCATGCAATACCCGAAAATATGAAGATAAGTATCCTACAAATACTTTTAAAAAAGTGCAACATGTGGTTTGGCACTTTAATCAATTAATCTCAATTGTCTAGTTTTTTTCATAATTGTTGACAGCAGTAATTGTAACTGAAATTAATATTTGACTAATTGCCCAACTCTAAATGGATATATATAATGATAAGGAAATAAATACGCATCAGTTGATTGGTAGTGTTTTTGAAGTCCCAGTGATGCCCTCTTTTGACCAGAGTATGTTAAAAATTCATCAAAACATTCCCCATGCATGCCTAAAACGCACCCGAAACGATTCATCGCTCTTGATTTCCATCTGTAGATCACCAAATTTACATTTTTAACCACAAATGATGAATCTCTCAGCATTGTCAGAAGTAGAATGATATATGCTTCACTAATGTTTAATAATTAATGCTGATAGCAGAGAGAAATGGAAAAATGATCCTGCAGCCATGCCTTTTGACAGATGCTCACTACATACAACAAAAACCGAACGCGCCCCCTCCGTGTCCCACACGTTGATGTATTTTATGTCTCACGCACTGGATTCACACTGAATGCTGCTTTTATTGCTATCATAACTCCTATGGCTGTATTCAGCTCCTTGAGCAGCTTTAAAACATATAAGTCTCCAAACGCGTCATCTGCCGCGCTGCCTGCATCCAAACGCCTTCATTAGGTCGTATTTGTCCGTTTACGATGCACATCAGTGCGCCGTATTTCATATGCCTTTTTATATATTGCAGCAGCTCACCGTAGAGGCTCACATGACGCCGAAATGTCACCGTTTAAGTGTGTGTCTTTGAACATGTTTGCCCTTGGTGAAGCTTCACTCAGTCAGGTCTGTTTTTTTTCCTCTCCTCCTCCTGTCCCAGCTGAACGTTACGCGGCTTTTACGCACGAGCTTTAGCGCTTTTACGCACAACTTGTCTCCATGTTAAGCCTCACTTTCCCGTCTCTGTGTTATCAATTAATGATGTAGCCTTTGTGGCAGGCATCTGATCACACAAGTGTGCGTTTCTGACAGTTAAGAGTGGGCACCTTCCTCTCTGGGACCCTCCTGCTGCGTGATCACAGCTGCTTTGATTTGTGTTGCTTAGTGGAACCTGTGATTGATTTTGATCATCCCATTTTTCAGCCTCTGTGACAGCCATTTCCTCTTCAGTTATGAGGGTGTTTTAAGGACCATCGGATGCATGCACACTTTAGGCACATATGCAAACCCAGACAGCCAGCAGACACCTGCAGTGGCTAATTCATGCAACCAAAAATAGCTGAGAAAAAAAGCATAAATCACTGCACAGTCAGCAGAACTGAGAGGAAAACAAAAAGACAATAGCCAAGCCCCCGCACACACCTCCTGTGGTATAGATCCTGGATTCAGTTCCCTCTAGAGGGAAGAGGATGTGACGGGCAGATAGTCTGATCTAGGCCACCTGATCCGCCTCTGGGATCAAGCTGGAAGTGCTTCTTAAAGTGTCACTCTTGTCTAGATCAAATAGATTTCTTACCATCCACCCTTCTCCATGAAGCATACCATTTTTTGAAGAATGTCCTAATTGTAGCCATGACAGAAACAGGGCTTAAAGAAGCTTTGGAGCTAAGTTGTGCTCAAGAGGAGGCAGCATTTGCAGCATTTTCAGCCCAAGCTGCCGTACTGTACCTGCTGCTAGAATGCTGTTTTGTTATGTAACGTACAGTTTTAACACCACAGATCTCATGAATCATACAAAATCCAACATTCATTGAGCGAAATTTCTGCAGATGGTGTATGTGACACCATGCTGGGGTTATGCAGAGTACAGAGCAGGTAGCTGGTGGGTTTCATTTCAGTGGCTGCACAACACCTGCTCCATTTGTGGGTGAACGCATCCCCCTGTTCATTCCCGTAGGTCTCGTGTGCCAATATGTCAAACAGCGTTCTGCCCCAGATCGGTCATTATTCCTGCATTCTTGTCTGAGGGATGCATATGAAGAGAAAGAGAGGGAGATGGAGGGAAAATGAGATGCTGATGTGGAAATAGAAAGAGACAGTCGAGAGGGAGATGGAAGGACATAAAGAGAGACAGGATGGAGAGGTGCTCCTCTAATGATTTGAGGGGGCTTGTTTGCATGGCTGTGATGTAACGCATCAGCAATCAATGTTTTGATCAGAGCGATCAACACACATGGCTCCTTTTTTCCCTCCAACAATAACAGAAAGATCCCACCTCCTTCGTTTTTTTGCTCCTGATTGTGTGAAGCTTGCTAGTGGATCTACCGTAGTGGCACACACATGTAAAAACACACACATGCTGGTGTCTGTGCTGGATTTTCTGCTGCAGTAGACACGGGAGAGAGAGGAGAGAGGAGAGGAGGGGTAGCACTGGAGGAGAGGTAGAGGCAGGCTGGTAGGAGTAAGAGGAAGAGATGAAGCGAGGGAAATGGAGAAGGGTTGAGATGGAGGAGAGAAAAAGGGGATGAAGAGGAAGAAGGGGGGTTTGAGATAAACAGGGAGGATGTGACAGAGAGAGAAAAAGAGAGAGAGTCGTAGCATGATGGGGGTGGGGACCCTCGTCTTTGCATCTTCGATTATCTGTGGAGGCTCGAGCCATTCAATCTTTCCTCCCTCCTCCTCCTCCCTCCATCCCTATTGATGGATAATCAATTGATTATCTCCTCTTTTTGTTTTTTTTCTAAAGCCATTCTGCGTTTCTCCATCACCTCTTCGAAACATTCAGCTGCTCATTGTACTCTGTACATGGATTGGAGGGTGACAATTAGCCCATAAGCAAAATTTATGGATATATATGTTTCTATTTGATGAGGTGTAGAGCAGCACGATTTGCATCTGATTTCTTTATCGATCCGTGCCTGCATGGGCGACATGGATCCTGCAGTGCAGCTGAGGTTACATGTGTGGCAGATTCTGATCTTTGCTTTATTTCCTTTTAAAGGTGAATAAAAACACTTGAACCAAGATCAAAACGGGAAAAATAAACCAAAGCATTGCTGCAAGACAAATTTCAGGCTTACTTAGAGTGACAGTAATAATTAAGGTTATCACAATGCTAGAATTTGAAACTTAAATATGGCACTAAATAGGGCTGGACAGTGTTGAAAAAAAAGACTTTACCATGAATATCCTTTTGATATCTGTATGATGTTCCATGCATTATAAAGGGATATAATATAAGTAGGGATGCCCTTCAGCTTCAGTTTAACATCAGTATTGGCCAATGTGGGCCCTTTTTCAAACATTGACCATCGGCATATTAAGGTGGAGTGAACAGATATCACTGTACAGATGTTTATTTGTTGTGTCTTAATTCTGACATATGGCACACCCAGCTGCAGATTTAGAGAGTATTTTGTGTGCTAAAAGACTTGTTAGAAAAACTGTAATTTGTTTTCATGATCACAAAGGAGACAACTGAACTGTGGGGGACTTATGCCAGTAAGCGTCATTTATAAAACGTCAGTATCAGCTAAAATGTTTATTTTAAACACTGATATTCACCCTGATTTTAACAACAAGTGCATCACTAGAGATAAGTACAGTTTTTAATTTTATACACACTGATAAATTGTCTGTCATACAATGACATGTTTGTTCGGGTTTAAGTGGGCTGGAATTAGAATACCAAGTACAGTTGAGAAATTACAACATGGCTATAAGAATTGGTATTATTTGTCTTTTGTTTGATAATGGAGTGGTGCAGGGATGACGTGTTTTTGTAGGCCAATCTAAAAGTCAGCATAGCACTGGTTCCATCCACTCACAGCCTGTGTACTTGGATCTTTTCTGATAATAAGCTCTGTGACTAACAAAAAATTATGAAACTTGCACGATTCGTTTGTCGTGATTATCCTTATGAACTGACACGACTTTGGTGTTTTTAGGTTAAAACGTAGTAGGAGAGAGTAAAAAGTGGGGTAACATTAGATTCATTTTATGTTGAAAAATGAAATGTCTTACACATTTGCTCTTCACAGACTTTATTTTAGGTATTTATCTGAAAGCTTTTCTCATATCCTGAACACTTTCGGCCATGGCAAATGCAAGTGATAGCATGCAAACTCATTTTTGCAGTGTTGGACTCTTTCCTGCACCACTCGCTTTCCTTATCATTGCCTTTCTTCTAAGTTCTGCATGCCTGCAAATCAAGGTCATGCTCTCATCAGACAGCACAAACAACAAAGAGGTTTTTATGGCAGACAGAGGCAAACACTATGTGATGCTAACTGCACAACATCCAGTGTCTCTGTGGTTTCAGGGAGAGATGCAAATATTAGAAGCTTACTGAAGCATTTGTCTACATAACTGAACATCAGGAGTGCCATGAATTTGACATTGTTGACCCTGAAAACTGTGGAGATGTGCTTTTTTCACACAGAAATTCGCAGGAATCAATGAGGGAATTGATAAAGAGTTGGTTTGATTGGCAAAATCAACTATGACATTGCTATCAATGAAATCTCATCAATGCCTATCCCTGGTCTCCGAATTTCAAGTCTAAATCCTCTCTTATTCATCACTGATAAGTTTAAATTTCAGACAAACTTTCAAATCTGAAGCCCATGTTAAAGGTATTGAAATAAAGAGAAAATGATATTCACCATCTAACCTGGGAAATCATTTTGAGATAAGTAGCTAAAGGTGTTTTGTTCTGGTTGCATGTTTAAAACTTCAGCTTGAATGTGTTCATTGTTACAGTAACAGGTTTTATTCTATGGTAGGTTCTGCAGGTCCTGCAGGTGTAAAGGTCATGACTGCAGTCATGCATTGTGAAAATACATTTTGTGTTTTTTAAAATGTACTGTAAACCTCATCATTTTAGGAAGCAAGTACTTCAGTGGTTTTAGTGAAGTATTTAGTTTGATTAGCAACTTTCCATTGTACAGGAGTGATATTTCACCAGGAGGACCTTAACTTACACTTAGGTATTGAACTTATGTGTTCTGTCTGCCCTTGGAGTGACTTGAAAAGAAAATGGAAGTGTCTTGGTAGCACAAACCTTTGACAAAGCATTTGCAACACTGATGGGCAAGTTATCATATTTGTGGAAACTGCCCTATCTCGCACTGCTAAGAAATCTTGGTAATGCTACCTCGCCTTGTTGAGTTGACTCACTCACCAGTTGACAGCTCCAGCTGCAAAATGAATCATCATTGTGGTACATCTGTAACTGTCAGTATATTTGATTCTTGCACTGATGAGAAGTACAAGGTTCCGCCTGGAGTTAGAAAACACTCTCTGAATATCAGCCTTGTGCATTGAGCATCTGCCTCATACACCATGTTGGTTTGTCTTTGGCAGGCGCAGTATGTCTGCAACCTGAACTGTATTCAAGGGCACACACTGACTGCACAGTGATCAGTTCTCTGGCTGCTGAGGCTGATGTCCAACAGACTTGAATTTATTATTTGTCATTAAAGAGAGAAACCTTGTGTTTCAGGTTTCAACAAACAACACAAAAGTGGCTGTTTGAAATGCTCGAAGTCACATGACTCATGTTGCACATGCTGCAGCGTTATTATTGGTCACCTACACATTTCAGTTGTGGTGGGAAAATAGTATATTGTGTTAAAGATAAATTATATTTATATCTAAGAGGGTTGAAAGATTGAATATTAATACTGCTAAAGAAGTAATGGTAAAATTCATTCTAAAATTTGGCCATCGTGCTCTTACTCACAATTATTAACCTTTGTTGAAGTAACACTCTCTGTCCTAGTAAATATGAGACCTCAAATATTCAAATATTCATGTAGTGTCTTCTGTAATTGACAAGAACAATTCAGAGGTATCTTGCCAGCATGTACTGGCTAAGATGTCCAGAGCAGGGGTGGGTAACTTTGGTCACCAAGAGGGACACATAGAACTTTTCATTACCATCAAAAATCTAAATTACACTTTAACTATGCTTAATTTACTGACCTTAAAGCGATATTCCGGGATGGAACAAGTTGGGTCCTATCACAAGGTTTAGGGCAGAAATTACCCCTACAGCGGTGTTTCTGTGCAGCAGAAGCCCAGGGCGTTTGCACCAAACTCCCCCTCCCTGCTCCGGTCCTGCTCGTCTGCCGATTCCTCTGCACTCAGACGGGGCCATATTTTACTTGACCAAAAACACACATTAACGGACTCCCACCAAAAAATCTGATATTGGTCTGCATTCACGCTTTATTTAGAGAATTTTCAGCGCGTTACTTTCACACAATAACACTGCTAAATAAGACTCTAGTTCTCACAGCGTCGTGAAACGGCCTCTGCGGAAGAGCTACAGCTGTGGCTGCAGAGCCTCCGCTGCAGCTCTGGCTCTACAGAGTGTTATTGTGTGAAAGTAATGCGCTGAAAATTCTCTAAATTTTTTTTAAATGCATGTCATCTATATTTGGTATTTTATTTTTTGTTCGCTATTTTTTTGCCCCAAATACTGTTGATGAAGCATATGAAAACAGAAACATTAACTGTCAATCATATACTTTGTTTTTGCGAAAGATGGAAAATATTATCAAAGCTTATTGTAGAGATAGGCTGTTTCTATTTTTGAAGACAAATGGCAAACCTTTTCATGCTTGTGATATTACATTAGTACTTGGGTGCCGATTGGGCAAGGCAAAGGGTCACATGTGACCCCTGGGCTTCCTGTTGCCCACTCCTGGTCTTGAGGACATGCCCTCAGCTAAGCCCCACTCCCTAAAATCATCACAGTGTTTGCAAACGTAAAAGGACTTGCTACTGCAAAACAGATTTGGGTTATTTTCAGCACAAATCTGTTACCATACAGTAAGGATGTAAAATGATAATTTAAAGTATTAATGATTGACAGATAGAGGAAACAACCGCTGTAAAGAGATGGAAGAAAACAGTGCTTTGACCTTTTGATATAGATTTTGATGAAGGTTAATTAAACGTATTCATACTTTGTACATAATTGTTTGCATAAATAAATTGGTGTACAATTTCTTGTTACATCTTTTCTTTGAAAATAGGAATGCTCTTTACACATTTTTTCATTGTAGCCTCTCTTGATGTTGTCCTGTAATATCATCCCACAGGTTCAGCTGTGTTTTGGTCACTTCTTCTTTTGCACCAGAAGGGCACAGTGGTCTTCGTCAGCACTCTCCTGACAAAGCACCATTTGTAGCTCAGCATGTACAAGATGCCTCTTTGCCCTCTCTAAACCAGACTTTGTGCTCCTGTATTTGATTTGTTTTAGCTGCTGCAACCAGAACCCCCTCCTCTCCCTGAAGGTCGCGTCTTTTGGTTCATTGTTTGCTGTTCCTTTTCATGGTGTTCAGCGTCTGAGTGCACAGCGCTGCCATAAACACAAATGTGACCTGCTGTCGAGCTGGACAGACCCAGAACGGGTCGTCTCTGGGTAGAAAATGACTGCAGCGGACAGAAAACTGAACAACAATGTAATGATAGGTGCGTATATATAGATATGGTGTTTGGCTGACATTACCGTTTCTGTCAGGAACATTGCTCCACATTTTTAGAGAAAAAGACCATGTGTCAATGGCGTAGGGTGAAGAAGACAAAAGTTGCCTTATTACTGACCTAACTAGGTACTTCAAGTAAAACTTCCAATGGCAAAAGCTAGGGCTGGGAATCAAAAAAAGATTTTATTTTTACTTTTGCATGTACTTTATTAAGGAAAATTTAGCATAGACTTTGAAAAAATTAAAGATATTGATACCTGTTTAAAACTGTGGCAATAAAAATATGAATTACAAACACTCAGTATCAAGTTATTAAATTGCAGGCAGACTATAACCTTGCAGTGCAGCTGGATCTGCCTGATTCCACGTCTGTTATCAGGCAAAGCTGTCTACAAAAGCTTCAAGCCAGAATGATTGGACTCAGTATATAGAGGCACTGCCTAATCAAGGAGAAAGAGGCAGAGACCTATAAAAAATGGCTGCTTTTAAAAGATCAGCATAGATGCTAACTTCTTTAATAGCATTTCTCACAGATATGAATGTTTCTTCTTGAAATAAAGAACAAAGACCAACACTAAAAGAATTTCCTGATGGGCGGGGTGCTGGTTTGGCGGAGTGTTTAGCAACCAGGCACCCCATGTACATGTTTCTGCCGGTCCAGGATCAAAACCTGCCTGTGACCAGTTTGCAGAGTGTCTTCCCCTACTCTCTCACCCCCTTTCACAGGCCTATCCACTGTCTCTCTTCTATCAATAAAGGCACAAAATGCCCCAAAAATACATTAAAAAAAAAAAAAAAGAATTTCTTGATGGGAAAGATATTTTCCTCTTCTGCTAAAGAGTTTTGGAGAGAGTCCAGAAACACTGATGCAATAGTGCCTGCGTACTAAATCATCTAATTTGCCTTATAATGAATAAAGCTGACAGAATGATCACCTTACAGATGTGATTTTTGAAAGGCTATTCCCTCCCAAACACTGTCTATTGGCTGTTGCCAGTGGACTAGTGAAATATATCCAGTAGGGCTGGGATGATACGCTTTCTCCCAATTAGATTTTTTACGATTTTTTTAGGTGCTGATTCAATTTAAATCTAGAATATTGCCGATTTTTGCAATCTTTAGTTAGCTTTTTTAACACCAGCAAAAACTGTGAGCAATGATGATGCCTACTGACTATATCAGGAAAAATACACATCATAGGTGAGTCAGTTTTTAGGATTTATTTAGCAATATATTTTAACCAGCTGTTTATACTCTCTCTTCAAAAGCCTGGATTGCATTTAAAAGTGGCTTATTAACACAGAAAAAAATGAAGCACTTAAATTTGAAAAAAAAAAAAAAAAAGATTTTTCAACAGAAAAATTGATTTAAAAATTGTCAAACAAAAAAGTCCCGATACTTATGTGAATCGATTTTTTTCTCCCACCTCTAATATCCAGTACATCAGGGCCACCAAACTGTAGATCTTGATATACCTGTAGATCTTTGTGACATTTCTAGTAGACCTTAATAACTAGATGTGCTTTCAGTTTTTATCTAACATACCAGATGGACTGTTTCACTCAACTGAAGCACATGGTAAATCAGGCTGCCACCTAAAGATAATTAAGTTTAACTGATTTCCCTTTGCCCTAATAATTTCAGTACAAGCAAAACCTTGATTCTGTGTTTCACTCTTTTCCCTTCATCAATGTGATGGTTTTAAGGTGCTGACAAAAATATGGATTAAGTTATAAAATACCCAATGAACATTACCTGTTAGCTGTGATCCATGTTTTAAATGCTTTATTGTAGAGATGCATGATAGCACTGGCCCTTGTCACTTATTCTGGTTGTGATCTTTTCATAACTAGGTTCTTAGGGTGCAGCAGTGGAGAGGGAAGTGTGTGTAGAATTTCATCACTGCCTTTTGCAGATGATGTGGTTCTGTTGGCTCCTTAAACCAAAGATCACCAGCAGGCATAGGGGCTTTTACCGCAGGGAGCAAAGTAACCAGGATGTGGGTCAGCTCCTCCGAGGCCTCGGCCAAGGTTCTTTACAAAATGGTGAAATGGTGGATTGCTCCATCCAGGTTGAGGAGTAAGTCCTTGCCACAAGTTAAGGAGTCTGGGGTCTTGTTCAGGTTTGAGGGTTGGCTGGACAAATAGATTGACAAGTCGATTGGTGCTGCACCTGCAGTGTTGCAGACTGAACCACTGTGGTAAAAGAAGAGTCGGGGGAGTCACTTCCTGCGGTTGTTTCACTCGTCTCTCTCAACTGTTCCTACTCTAAGAGATGCTGACTGGGCCGTGACGTTTTGGGCGAGCACAAACAGTTTGGATTGGAGCTTGCATGATTACAGATATTGAATCACGCTGATCCAGCTGCTGTGCAAGGTTACCTTAGCTCAAAGATAACTGATTTTCATACCTGTTGTTTTGACATTACTGTGTGTTTATGAACCAAAGTTTAAGGTCTGAAATTGAGGAATCATCTTGCAAACCTGTGGCTTAGTTAAGTTAAGCTTCTCACAAAAAATCAGATTTATTCTGAGCTCTTCTAAGTCTTCCAGAGATTGTTAGACTGTTTCTGGTACACAGAAAAAGGACTTGAACCTTAGATTTATAAAAAAAAATGTCTAAAATGAGTTTGGAAATAGTTACATATTGGATATCAGCAAAATCTAATATTATGTTTAGGGATGGAAATTGATACCAGTGCTATGACCAGTTCTGCTTATTGGTACAGCTCATTACCAAATCCCCTTATCAGTGCCTTTGGGTTTTTCTTGGCCTACACAGGAATGTCAAGTCAACAACGCCAAACACACACACACATCTGAAATTAAATGTGTTGCAAAGACAAATGCTTCAGCGTGATGTTGGTGATTCCAACCTTGCATAAAATCCCATGGACCCTTGACATTGTGCAGTTAGCATCATTTTATATGAAATCTGAACACATTTTAACCACTTCTGAGTTCTGTTTGCCAGTGTCAGTTGAACTTCTTTGTTGTTTTTGTTGTATGCCTCTAAAGAGAGCGGGATCCTTGATTTGACATACAGAAACAATTATACATTAAGTATAAGATGATTTGTTATTTCTGATTTTAAAAAATATGATAATAGGTTCAATATATTTACTAGAGAACTGTATTCATGTTGGAGGTAGTTGTGTTTAAAATAACCTCCACTAAGAAGGTTGTGTTTTTGTGTACAAAATGACTCAGACATTTCTCAACTCTTTTTGATTAACTTCCCAGGGAATGTTGGTCATGGCAAAAAGAAGTACTGATTCAATTAAGGTTGTTATCTGAATCCGAATACAGATACAGGACTCTTTGACTTTGCAGGATTTGGCAGATTTCAACATTTTTGTTAATAACTCAGCTAATAAATGCCTTGGCAGAAGTTTGTGCTCTTTGAGCATTTCTAGTTGTAGTATTGTGATGGACCTGTTTTGTCCTTGAAGAGAAGTGAACAATGTGTGTTGCTGGTTAGATCATCATTACTGTTCTGTTTAACACAGCTCTAGAAGCAGCTTTTACTGTATAAAAAAAATGAAAACACTTTGTTACTCTATGTACTGGGTCACTTCTAATTTTAAACAGTCTTGTGAGATATTTGCACCAGTTTTGTTCGCCCAGAGCAACGTCGTTACACAGAAGGTTCCTCCCATTGCACATTGGGAATAGCTACGGAGAAAACTGGAAATCTTTTGTGCAGGCCTGAATTATCTTTTTTTCTGACTTGCTCTTTTGGGATTGAACATACCACTGTAATTGTAATGTAAGACGTGTCCTTAGGGAAAATCACATCCTGTTTGAGCAGGACAAAAAGTTGTGGATAGTTCACACAACAGTCTTCCACATTAGCAGTAATGTGAATTCAGGGATAGTTCTAGTCGTATGAAACTTTTGTGGCACTTTAGATTAACCAGCAAGTCTAAATTTGCTCATTCAGTTTTATTCTACCAGGTTCCCTGTATTCAAACCCATACCTGGCAGTAGTTTTAATATCCCTCTTCCATTCTTGCTCCAATCCCTGCAGGCTGAATCTGAATTAGCTAAGTGAGGGAAAGGAAGCCTTGAAATCATTCACTGGTGGCAAATTTCTCTTCTATTACTGGCAGAAGAGACTCAATACTGGTATGATCAGTCAGAGCTAAAACTGTAATTTAGACACACAAATGTAGGGTTGAAGAGCAGTAATTTTGTCAACAGGAACTACAACAAAGTAAACATCCTTCATCCTACCTGTTTCTCTAAGACAAAAAATCTTCATAATATATTTAGAAAAAATGTTTTTTGAAAGGTAGACAAGACAAATCAGACTTTGAAAATTATTTTTTGTTTGATTTCATGAGAAATATTGAAAGTGACATCAATAAAATCTTGTTTAGAAATTGTTATGAAAGTGGTATGAATATAACTTAAAAAACAACAGAAAAAATACTTCATAAAAAGTCATTCATTCATAGTATTTTAGTATTTTCTTCTGTTTATTTTTAAGAAAATCAAGTATTAAAAGTACATTAAAACTTGTGCAATAAAAAATACAAGTAAATTCGTGTTTTTTAATGGTCAGTGATGTGTAAAGAGAGAAAACATTTGGACTAAAGGTATTTTTTGTCTTTCTTTACATTTCCTTAAAGGGGGCATAGATTTTAAAACTAAATGAAATTTGGAGGACAAAATAACATCAACCTTTATAGTGTTTATAAACTTTTGGCAAGGGCATGATACTGTATTTTGAGAAGTGTTGTTCCTGATGGACATCACTCTGTTTCAATTTTCCCTGACAACATTTTGTCCCGCAGGCCTTCTCAAGTTGTGTTTGCATCCTCAGAAGTCCCAGTCCTCTGTACATCCTGTAACTTGATCACTGTATGTTGGCAATACTTCATTGGACAGATGCCTGATGTCTCATAACAAGGGCACGGACAAGAGCTTTGTGTTGAATAAGCGAGAAACACTTAAATGCTGTGAAAACACAAACACAAAAGGAATATCCAGTGGAGCATTTAAGCAGTACTTCTTTGATAGCTTTTATTTTTGTTAAACACTTTTTTTTGGTGTTATTAGCAGTTAAGAATTGAAACACAACATCCTGAGCAGAGGTTTATATCATATAACTCAGCACAGCTTTTATTGGAGGCCATTTATTTTTAAAATATTTCGACGGTTCAAAAAACAAACACTAATAGTTGATACCGATTCCCAAAGCAGGCAAACATGCACAAATAAAAAGAAAAAAAATACAGCTGTTTTCATTTTTTGGGACCTAAATATAACAGCTGATTGCATTGTGCATCCCTACACCTGTCATGAACTTCATAAATGTTGCTATTTTAAGTCCAGAACTAGTCAAACAATGAATGATCATTAGCAAATTTGAGAGTCACTGTTAGCCTGATGAACCTTTCTTCGTCTTCATGGTCAGTCACTCTCGCTGTATCCCTGCTGAAACTAACCTGCTACAGGCTTCATATTTTCCGTACACGCCAGAGAGTGGTATTGATCTTCTAATTTAACTCTTGGCAACAAAGGAAATAAGCATATTTTCAATAACGCCAACCTTTTGCTTGAGGCATTCCATTAACCTTTCAGACAGGCGCATTTAACATGTTGCGTGATTATGTAGCAAAAATCACTCCCCCATCACTCTGCATAGCATCCTTCCTCCCTTTAAATCCTCCCCAGCCATCCCTCTTCTTCTCCTCCTCTGCCTCGGCCCATTTAGCCGTGCCGGTCAAGTGCTGAATCAGGGATCCAGACCACCGTACAGACAGTCAATTAGTAGAACCTTGTGGTAAAGCTGGGACATTTTGCTCCTCTGTGCTGGGATTGGACAGATTCAGGACGCTGGTGTGGTTCAGAGCTCACTCGATGCCAGAGCCGATTACAATGGTGGGAGCATGAATTCTCTAAATGGGGCAAATCTTGTTGGATCACACGAGAGAGTAGCGTACTGTGTGCTATAGCCCGCCCCACACATAAGTGAATGTACATGTGAACAAATAACTCAATGTTCACATACAGACAGAAAAAAAGGCTGCGTGCTGAATCAAAAGTCTTAGCACTGCAGCAAGATAGTCAATAATTAATGGCTGATATCCAGCACATACTGTAACTAAAGGAAGACTTAATGTGGTGTGGAGGCACATTCACTCACGTCTATTACATCATGCATCTTACATTTGACCCTTCAAACACCTGGTGGCTCATAAATCAGTCCTAGTACCCTCACCTTTACACGCTGGCCCATACCCGGTAAATGTAGCTGTCCATAAACCATCCTGCTGAGCATTCACACTTGCGCAACAAAGATAAATCATGATGTTCAACACGCCTTTACATGTAACCTCGCAGACCACTCTCACACGTGTCAATGCCCCAAATACCCTTGTCTGACAGAGGAATAGACTCATAAACTACACGTCAGTCAGCTGGCAGGATATCACACTGACAAGGTCTTCAGACGTTTTAATGTTTAGGTCTGAAAATATTTAATTTTATCTGATGTCATTTATTTTATTTATCATATGATTGCTCTAAAAAGAGCGAAAGAGACTTGTATCATTATAAAGAAGATCATTAAAGTAAAGAATGGAAAGGACTTCTAAATATATAACTGAGTTTTAAAAAAAAAAGCTGTACGAAGGTTGCACCAGCTCTGCTTAGTACAAATATAGTCTAATTTTAGCAAGTTCTGATATACAACAGAGTTTATGTTCAGCTTACATTTGCAGAACAGATGGGTATGACCAAGCTGCGAAACGCTTCTCTACTACATGGAATAAATATGACAAGTTCAAATTTAATTTGTTGTTTTGGCTTTCCAATAGTAATTGCACTGTGTTCCTGGCACTGTTTTTTGCATTACCTCCAGCAGAGTTCCAAGTGAGATAAGGTGGGCCTGAATGTGATGTGGAGACACTGCTAAACAGTGCATGGTCAGAGTACTGCAGAAATTAAGCACCCCCAGTCGTCAGCTCTTTAATGCTGTTTGACTTTTAGACTCTGCTATGCTCAAACAGTATGTTGTTGTGCTGCTTGCAAGCATCTTTGGACCAAATGATCTCCCGGCTGTTACATACAGCCACACATGGGCATGACTGCCTTTGTTTTTTTCTTTGTCATTGAGAGAATGCCACCATAGTTTCGTGCAGCCATGGTAAGACGATGCCACTTACCTTAAGAGGTTCTGATAAAGTCTATTCTGTAATAACAGTTGCACAGCTAGTACCCAAACCATATGGAGTTGAGCCGAGTTGAGCAGGTACTACAAAGAAAAAGCACCACAAGTGGCCGCTTTAGACTGGCTGCAGGGAACACATTAGTAATTTGACTATGTGCCGACAACTTTTACAGTCTTGACTAATATATTTGCATCCTCATTCAGTAATTGGCTTTCTTATAAGTATTAAATACATGTAAAAGCTCTCACTGAACAGGGATTATTTTCTAATATCACATCCATTATTATTTTTTTAAGGATTTTTGATAGTTAGGGACATGATTGACATGGCTACCAGTCTGCATGGTCTCATTGACCTTAAATCATGACAGAGCTCGGCCTCTTGGCCTAAAGTTGGGAAGGCGTGTGCAGTATGACTGTATAGAAACCAAGCCAAAGCTCTATTTGATAACTGAATTATTAAAGTCACATGGCTTTGTCTATTTCTTTCTATAGCCAGATTTCTTGCCTGTCATGAGGCAGATCAATTTTGCAAAGCTTCGATGATATAATTGTTAGTCTGCATCCTTTAAGGTAAAAGAGGAGATAGCTGTGAGCATGGGCTTGGTAGGCTAAAACTGAGAAGGGGCTGAAAACCCTTGTCATCCCTGTAGTGAGAGTGACAGAGAGAACAATGATTCAATCAGCTTCCACTCTCTAAAGGGTCTGTCCTTCCTACACGCTGTCTTTGGGATGTTGCCCAAGTAGATGTGAAATCTAGACGGCATGTTTTCTGTTGTATGACTTTAGTTGAATAATAGATCACAGTCTTGTTATTTAACGACACTTCTTGTTAATACGTGGCTTTCACTTTGCTTAGCAGAGTTCTAACTTGCACATATAGATATAGAAAAACTATGTGAACTGACAATGGTTTTCCAAAATGTTCCTGAGCCCACTTGGCAATATCCTTTAGGGATGTTAGTTTTTTTTTTTAAAGCAGTCCTGCCGGAGGGATGAAAGTAGAGCTGCAGCTATCGATTCTTTTTGTAATCGATTACTCTAGCAAATCTTTGTCGAGTAATCGGATAACGGTTACATTGCGCTCACTGCTATTTTTTTTACATTGAATCACTACACATTATTATTGTTAGTAACACACAAAACAGAAAAGCCAGGTCACCTAAATTAACAAATTATTTTTATTATTTTAAACATTCTGAGCATACATGGGATCTCAAAATCAAAATCTATACTTTTATTTTTACTCTGGGACATATCTTGCTTTTTTCAGTATTTTTCTTTCAAGTTTGGTTATTTTTATTTTATTTGTATTCATGCTTATCTCTTTTTGCTAAATTATTTCCTTTACTACTGGACCATATTGATGATCTTATTTTGCTTACTTTATTTCTAGGACCAAATAATATCATACTTAGATACTAAGATCATTTAACTAGCTAATGTACATTTCTATAGCATATGAAAGCATTCCCTACTCCTGCTTCCTCTACTCACTGTCAGTGTTTCCTGTTCTACTCTCTGCAATCAAATTAAAAGGAAAGTTATTGGATGTGAAAAGTATGTGAACAGAATACACATCATTCTGGGCGAGTAGCCTCCGCATTGATTTACGTTCTGAACCAGCCTTTACTCGGAGCCATAATCAAAGTAGGTTATTTACTCGCCCATATCTCAGTTATTGATCACATTACCTGCTTCTGTTGATGTAACATGAGTGTCATCCTGTTGGGTCGCTCTGAGGACCTGACGCACAGACCGGATGTTTCCTGTTGACGTGCTGCAGCATTGACGACGTGCTACCATGCTAAGCTACGTGCTAAGCTAACTCCGTTTGACATCAGACACACTGCACTGTGTTTTCTTTTCATCCGTTCTTGTAATGACCACACACTTGGGACACTCTCTGCCATTTCTTCTGTGGACTCTCTCCTTTCTGTCCCTCTCTTTTCTCTTCCTTCATGATTTTACAAGCCGTGCAGCAGCGGAGGTAGCAGGCGTGTTGTGCCACAGAAATGACCGTCCGTGTCAAACACCGTGCACTGCATAGTAGTCCAGATATATATTTTATATGTATAATTATATATTAAACAAGGCTTCAAGGCACACAATTTGCCTCAAAGATATTTTGTAATCGAATAATCGAGATTATTCGAGGAATTGTTTCAGCTCTAGATGAAAGGTCACGGGAATTCAATATTGGTTTTCAGGCCTTGACGTGTCCTGAGATTTCTCCTGATTCTTTAAATCGTATAAACCTATTTTGGGCTGTAGATGGTGGAATTCCCAAATTTTTCACACTTTTACATTAAGAAATATTTTTATTAAACTGTTGGACTATTTGCTCATACAGCTGTTGACAAGGTGATGAACCTTATTCACATTTTACACAGTATCCCAGCTTTAGTGGAAGAGGGGTCTATGGACAAATTATCCCCTCCTCAAAGTCTAAGGTTTAAGTGGTAACTTAAGTAAGGCCCTATAAAATCTGTGTTGTTTTTCCCAAATTTAATTTGTGATATTCCGCTTTTTTCCGTTTTAATTATTTGAGAATTGTTTTGTTTTTAGTATTTAACACATTTTTAATCCTGAGGCACTGTTTAAAGTAATAAAATATAGATACTCACTCTTCAGATGATCCTCACACATATCTTTACAGGTCCAGTCCACAGTGTGTTGACAAAATCTGCAGAATATTTGATCACCTGGCACATAATAATCATTGGCAAACCGCTCCGTTCTGTACTTTGGAGTGAGCTGGAAGTTTTTTTGATTTTTTGTCAACTTAGCCGGGGGGGTGAGGCATGCATTGTCCCCATCATTAGTGACCCCCTTGGAGCATTTTCCCGAGAGATACGTTCCTTTTTATTCAGAAAAAAAGCTTTTACATAAAATGTCTGCCATTTCCACGATATTGTGTGTTTATATTGAATTCCACTTTTAATTTTCAATTCCATGATGCCATGACTGACCCTGATTGACCCTGATTTCAGTCCAAATATATTGTGATGCGTGAGTTTTTTAAGGTCTGGGCTGAATGTTTTATCTGGCAATCAGACCAAAACACACAAGATATCAATTCACAGGCTTTACTGTCAACCAACTGATTAACATGTAACATCCAATTTATCTTGTTGGTGGTTTGAATTGTGAACACTGCAGTAATTCCCTTGTTTTTTTGTTTTTTCAATGTATGGATGATTACATGTCGATAGCCATGAACCACTTATCTCTGCTCATTCCTTCGGAAAGTGACATTGGAGGGCATTGCTCAGACTATTCCTGTGTGACCATCTGTCTCCTCGTGATCAAACCTCCTGTCCAAGTGGCAGAGTGGAGGCAGAGCAAAGGGCCATTTAAATGAAATCGTGATCTGGGAAATGTGTATATCAGTCTGATGCAAGAGCTTATTTGGATGAAAATGTATGAAATTTACTGATGGAGTTTGTGGCAATTCTTCCTTAAGTTCATCTGAAAGATGTGTTTAAAATAATCAAAAAACTCTTAAATGTTGTTTTATATGGGGGTTGATAGACTACATAGCTTCCCTTTTATATGACAGCATGCACTTTTCAAAATGTATTGAAAATAACTACATGTAAACAGGAGCAGAGCAACAGTTTTAAAAAGCAAACTAATTTGACATACTAATGAACAGATGTCATGGGCAAAATGTGCATCTATAATATGTGCTTTGCATGTTTGTTTGTAAAGATGAACTAAGTCCCTTCAACCCTGGCTTTTAAGAAACAGGAGTAACTGTGCTTACCTGCCAAATTGACTCTGGGGATGCCATCATATTTCTCTGTTGCTTGGGTTGGGAAATATCTAAAAAAAAAAAAAAAATCAGTACTATTTTTAGGCTGTATCACAATCTTTATTTTTTTTAGGGTTCTTTTTGTACCGAGGGTTATCACTTATTTGCAAATTACCACCAAGGACCCTACTTAAAGCCATGATTATTTTAAATTCACAAACAGTGAATTAAGATTACAAGTAAAAACTTTTAACATGTCTTCAGCAGAATTCTGTTGTTAAACGTATCAAGTATTTAACTATTTGTAGTTTTACAGTGGAAACCATTGGGTAATTGGGGTGTGAAGGCCTGTCACTTTACTGAACAAGTGTAGGCAACTTTTGACATCGTATCAGTAGGGATGGGTACCGAATTCGGTACTTTAAGATGTACCGACCGAATTCTGTAGGTACTACCGAGTACCGTTTCACGTAAAATCAAAAGGTGCCATGTTTAGGTATCTGAACGCATCCTTGTGACTGTGAGGGAGTGGAAGAAGCAGTCATACTATTGTTAGAGTAGGTAAATGTCCATACCGGACTTGAACGCAGCACAGCAATAGCATAATGACGTCAGCAGCCACGGGCTCAGTCAACAAAGCAAGCATGGCTGAGAGAAAGCGCTCGAACGTATCGCTCCACTTTATTAAATGTGATGCAGATTATGCTCGCTGCAATATTTGTGACGCCAAGTATAAGGCCAGCGGTGGAAATACTTCAAATCTGAGGAAGCACCTGTGACGCACAAAATTTTCCTTGAAGCTGAAGAGTGCTCAATTTATGATAGCCTCAGATCTACGACCACAAAGGATTCATTCGGCACTGTTAGCAGGCCTGTGTCCAATGGCATCTAGTCATCTGCAACCAGAAACACAGGAAAAGAAATGGCTTCAATATTTGGTGATGGCAGCAAATGCGTCAAGGAGGATACCTGGTCCAGGTAAATAAGCCTCGTGTTTAAGATGGAATTAGCTTGGCATTTTAACATCAGTTAATATTATCAGGTCGATTCCTCATACTTTGTAACGTTATTGTAAATGTTTTTATTCATAGTTTTATCGGACCCATTGTTAAACTAAAGTGAGGGCTGCAGTTAATTTATTTGTGGTTCATTTTAGTTACTGGTTTCATGTTGAAGAAATTTCTGGAACAACTACAGTGTTACAATACAAACAGTTGAATGTTGTTTTGACATGTAGGTGTTAAATTTTATATATTGAGAAATAAATTCACACTGAAAAAATCTGAGATCTTAATATTAAACAAATTAAAATTTATTGCCCCATAAACACACGCAAAAATACCGAAAATTGGTACCATCGAGTACCGATACCGATTCCCAGGTACCAGGCATCGGTATGGTATCGGTTCAAATGTGTACCCATCCCTACATATCAGGAATAAAGTTTAGTTGTGTGGGCTCCTTCGTGTTTGTAAATCTATTTTAATGATTATCTTGGAAAAATCCAAAGATGTTCTCTTACTCTGAGGTACAACTCTTTTTTGGACTATTTTTAAGATTCAGCTTAATCTTTCAGTGCCACTCCTGCTCTGCCATGAGGCTTTGGGGGTCATAGGACTGCAGCAGATAGAATGAGCCCCTTAAATGATCCTCTGATCTCTCTGATCGCTTTGGCATATCACAGAAACGTTCTAGTTCCTTATGATCCAATACTGTCCCTACGATATTACCCTATCTGCTGCCAAAGTTAACAGAAAGTAAAGCCTTTGTCTAACATAATGCTATGTAAAACATCATGGACAGAATTCTCTTTGTCTGTTACCAGGTAGATCAAAAGTTTGTTTGAGACAGCCTTTTTTCAACATAGCAGCTGCTGCAATTTGGACTCAAATGCCTCATTCAGTCACCAAACGGCTGACGTCACTCCTATTCTGTCCAGTGTTTCCACACTAAATAGCTAAACCACATCCAAATTCCAATGTTTATTTTTATATTTTTTAATTTTCCTCCCTTAGCCTCACACTGTGGACCTGTAACAGTGCCAAGACACTTTAAGCCGTGATAGCTCTATTGTCTTTGTGTATACCCAAATTATCCGGTGACATTTCACTGTCTCTTTTACAATGGTGCTACGAGGTAGGAAAGTTACTGAAGCACAAAAGGATGAGCGGGAAATGGACAGAGGACTTTGAGGAAAAACAGGAGTCAGACAGTCAGTCATCACATTTGAGGACAGAGACAGCTTTGTTTTACATGTAGGACAGATGAGGTTGGATGGAGAATTGAGGGAGGATGGGAGTATGAGGGAGTAATGGCTGGGGGCTGTGTCGCAAGGACAAATACACATGGTATGCTGCAGTAATCTGGACTGAATACAAAACAGATGAGAGAAGATGGACACATGTAACCCTCCGCTCATGCTGTATTTGTTTGTCTTTATTACCGTGTGAAAAGACTGCAGTGGGACCAGAACGCTGCAGAGCTACCACACTGTGACGTGTCAACTCACCGGAGCTGTGTGTGTGATTGTGTGTTAAAGCTTACCAGTTCAAACATAAGCGTGTCAGGGAGTTGAGTCATTCAGGGAGCGTCTGTTAAAGACGTCTGCTTTGTGATTGAAATTTTCACCAGTATCACATCCAAGAGCGCTGACCTCAGAGAGTCAGTGTTTCCAGTGCTCATAAAGTAAAATATATGCACGGATTACCCTGAGAAGAAGCTAATTATATCTGCAAGTTCAGTGCCTCTGCTCTACAACCTCCAATGCTCCCCTCTCATCTCCTTCCACATTCAGGTGTTTAATGACTTAGAACTGATCCATTCGTGTGAGTCCCTCACGTTTCGCTCAAATGCAACCACGCAGCGTCACGCAATCGTCCCATTCAGCCTCCTCCAGTGCCAACCCTTCTCCCTTTCCTCACCTTTCCTGCCCTTCATTATCCCGCAGTGTCCCATGTTGGGTGCTGGATGACCCCTAGCAGAGGCTCGCCAGTTTTCTGATTGAACCGCCCCTCCCAGCTGGGACAGCGGTGCTCCTCCATGATTGTATTTCCTTGAAGTGAGACTTGGCTGTAGTTCCACTGAAAAAGACAGAAGGACGAAGAGGGAGAAAGGGTCACAGGAAATTGATACCTCCTCTGATATTGTTTTCTGTATTGTCTGTTTGTTATGAATGGCTCTCATGGATCTTCTATCTTTGAACAAGGTAAGGTGACATGAAATCACCTTCAATCACAAACTACTCTGCAATATAGTAATTAACTTAATAAAAAACCTGAAAAGCCTGTGGCACAATGTCATTGGATTAGTTTTAATATAATGTGATTGATTGCAAATCTGATTTGATATATTTTATAATGCATGATATGTCAAATATCAACGTATCCATGCCAAACGTCAGGAAAATTTGCCCCTGACTGACAGCCCAGATGGAAAGACTGACAGAAGAAGGACCATTTTAGTCTTTTACCTGCAAGGAGCAGAGCAGTTTACAGCAGGGCAACTTCCTCTCTGCAGTGCTACACAAGTGGGTGTTTGTCCAGAAACAAACATCAGCCAATAATATTGCAATGCACAGCTACACAAATGTGTCAAAACAGTGGTTATCAACTGTGACTCTTCTGCTGATGTGGAGGGGCTGTCTTTGCTTTTCAGAGAAAAGATACTGTATGTCTTGATTTCTTGTTTCTGGTTCTAGCTTTACATGGAAGCTTTTTACACAGGCATATTAATCATAGCTATGTACATTTTCTTTACACCAAAATAGCCACACCTATATTATCATTTTTTAGTGTAGAACACATTTTTATTTGAAAGAACACCAAGGGCCCTATTTTGATGGCATGAAGAGTGCTGTCAAAAGCAGCTGGTGCACAGCAGTTGGGGGCATGTCAGGCTACATTTTGCAGTTGTGACAATGCAAGTTCTCAACAATAGTGCAGGGTACAGAGAGGAGGAATTATGTGTCTTGATTCTAATAAGTAGTTTTTTGGGTACACCTTAAAGTTAACCGGACCAATGAGAATATCCCCAGGACATGTTTGACTGATCAACAGGACATACAATACCAATCACATGACTTAAAGCAGGTCTTATTGCCATTTTTGTGTGCAATGATGAAGACTAAAGCCATCAGTTTTCTCATTTCCTTACTGTGTACAGTAAAATCTGCATTATATTACCATTATTAGGCTTACTCAGAGAACCAGTCAATATGTATGTTTGGTTTGTTTCCTGCACATAAAGGTACAAGCCTAAACACAACACTTGTCACATAGCCGCGTAACACTGCAAAGAGCAATCATGTTAATTGGAGATTTTCGCTGGTTGGTTTCATGTTTTTTTAGCTTTCTTTCAATTGTAGTCATAAAAATTCTCATAATATTTGGCTTTATTGACCATCTAGATAAAACTCAGTGCTCACTTTGAGCATCGTCAGAGAAGTTAAAAATGCTGGCTACAACTAAAGCAGCTGCAAGCCACAAAGTTGTAGTTAAGTTTTATGAAGAAATGTGGTGTTACATTCTTCTCTTTTTGTTTTTCTATGTGTCACAGCTGTTGTCCGAGGACTGCAATGCAGGCTTATAAAAAATGCTTAAACATCTGTATCACCCTTTTTTACGAACACCAGCCATTTGCAAATGAATGCAGGATGAGCAGATGGCAATTGCAAATGTTTATCTTGAGCTGCATATCAATTTAGTGCTTACATCAAGCTAACTGCTGTTACAGATCAGGAAATTCCTAATAATCAGGAGAACTCACCTGTTAATGTTGGATATGGCACAAAGAAAAAGTGATTAGATTGGTGATAATCCCAAAACAGATGTGGATCCAGGAATTTTGTAGAGAATTTGTTAACATTTCGTGATCGGACTGTTTCCCACATTTTTGTGAAGAACTCAATAAGTTCTCAACATATTTTTATGATATTTTCGGGAAATATTGGTCATGGCACAGGAGAAAAGTTATTAGATTTTGGTGATCTAAATCCAGATGTGGATCCAGAAAATTTTCAGATATGTGAATAGTGCAAGCGGGCAATTATCACATTCTTGACAATGAATGTTAGGCGGAGGTTTGCACTGTCAGAGCACTTCAAGTTGAAGTGTCATTTGCATTTGAAGGCTATTTGCAATGTTGTAAGCCAAAGATGCATTTATAGGACACCACAACAACTACAAAACTAGTTGATAGTTTTCTGCGTGTTCAGGACAAAGATTGTTAGCAAATGTTTAACCATTGTAAAAAAAAAATGTATTTTAAACTTTTGGATGTCAATGACTTGGTGGTAATTAATCAGATTGTTCTGGGAATCAACTAAAACAACAAAAGAAACCATTTTCAGATTGCAGCTTAAATTAAGTTTCTCCCTCGTGATGAATAATGCAGTTAGTGGTCTTGACACTAAAGACAGTCTGATTATTGTAAGTGTGGTTAACATTGTTGGGCACATTTTATAGGCCATGCCAGAACAGTTTAAACTCAAACGAGGCAGCCTCAATGTTTAGGGTCATAAACGGCTAAAAGCCACTAAAGTAATTCATAATTCAACACATGGAAGAAAAAATGCAACACTGGAAGAAAGGTGAAAGACATCTCCTCTTTTCTGCTATTTCTTGCTTTTCTCTCCCCCTCTCTGCACTCAGTTTTACTGCCTGTCCATTTTACACATGTGCCTGAAGGGAATTCTCTCACTGTTGACATTTGAGTCGCTCTCTTTGTCTTGTTCAGAATTGTTTGAATGTTGGGTTTGTAATTTTACAGAAACACCTTTAATTCTCTGCAGTGTTACTGAGAACACAATGACGAAAACAATGATGATGATGGCAGAAGTGAAGGCTATTCTTGTAAGCCACCCAAGGTTAAACTGGCGCTGAAAGCTAAGTGGCTACTTTGAACGTCTTTGAGTGATTGCTGCAGTCATTCACCTAAGATAATAGATTAATCAGCCAATCCCAGACTCTACCATTTGCTCTGGTCGCCCTTCAGGAGAACGTTCTGTATTTCACATCGTTTAAATGTTCATTTTTCATGCCTCATTCATGTGCAGATTTCACATCATCCTTCAATGTCTTCTTATCATTGCTGACTCTGCAGCTGCAGTCGCCCATTTGCTTTGCCCTCTGGTAGAGAGACTCCACATCCTCCGTCTTACAGGCGCTGCTCATCATACTTATGCTGATCAAACATCCCCATCAGTGTGAGTGAAACCAAAGTGCTGGTAATAAGAGGCAGAAATCCAGAATTTTCTTTTGTCAAGGTCACTCAGCTTTCACCTCACAAACGTGAATCTTTCATTGAGCGAGCCCATACGATTACAATCTCCTCGCTCCCCTGCATACAGCCCAGCTGTAGGAGCAGTACTTGGCTCACTCCTGTCCTTGGTGCCTGAAAGCAGAGGCTAACGCAGTGGTTGTCATGGTGACAGAGAGCCAGAGCAGGGCTGTGGTAATACTGTAATGATAAAGCTCTTCTGGATGGTGCCGCAGTAAACACAGCGCCACTAGGGTCCCGTTAAGGAAGAGCGTGGCGTACCGCCGTGCATGCAAAAACGCCTATAGGGCTAATGTCACCTCCGACAATCTCTCCATGGTTGTATCACTTACATTCCTGCTCCCCCTGCACCTCCTCCTTTTCTTCTCCTCTATCTCTTCTTTATTGCACTCTCACTCTCTTCGAGCCTCCCCCCACGTTATTGTCCCCTCTCCCCCATTCTCTTGTCATCCCCCTTCCCTTCATTCCTTCGCTCTCCCCTTCATTCATCCATCGAAACACAATCAACGCTCTCTATCATCAACTTCCTTTCACAGTCTCTCTCTCCTCACCATCTCAGACTCCCGCTCTTTTAAATTTATGTTGATGATCTTTCCAAATCTAATTTCAGAGTCTCGAGCGTGGGGGAGACTCTATCGGGCCTTGAAGGTCATCGGGGCTGCAGGTGTCACACTTGGTAGCTTTCCTGTGGGGAATTCAACGCAGTAAACCCCCCTCTTTATATTACTGCCTGATACAAACTCGTAAATTCAGAGCATTCAAACACACATGCTTACCTGCAGAGGCTGGGCAATGGAGCTTCAATAAAGCTTCAACACCAGCTGAAGCCTCACAATAATTGTGATGAGATGAAAATGCATAACAACCAAAGTCTGCTAAACTTCTGCTCACACCTCTGTTGATCCATAAAGCAAGTTTAGAGATCAAATACCTGAGAACTTTATCTTTGTCTCTCAAAATCATTTCATTAAATTCACCTATCAACTTTAAATAGCCTACAATTATGGCCTCTGGGCCTCTTGTGAATGCAAAATCTTTATGATATGCTGCTATATTTTGAATTAAAGAGAGTGTAGCATCCATCCAGGGTTACAGCCTATGTTTATCATCATATTAAGACTCTCTAAGACCATTTTCAGGCTCTAAAATGAATTTTTTACTTTGTTTCAGTGTTGTATAGGATTATGAATTTTCAAATTAATTAATATATAGTATTTGACTCTAAAGTTATGATCTCCAAAATATATTTTGTATTGTTATTACGCTTGCAAAGGAGATTATGCTTTTTTCCATTGGTTTTTTTTCTATCTGTGAAGTTTTCAGTGTTCATCATGAAAAAAGAGGGTGATGTGATTTTCATGGTGATCCAGATGTGGATGCATATACAAGAATTTTTCCAAAGTTTTCTTAACATTGCTAGATAGGGTAGTTTTCCACTCTGGGATATTAACTGGCTAAGAATGTCAGAAATGCATTGTCAGAGGTTGAGCTCTCTGAGCACTGTGATGCCCTGCAGCTAGAGGCAGTTTTTGGTACATAGAGTGGCAGCATTATTTGGAGACAGCCCTGGTACCATTTTCTGACTTAGGGCCAAGTTCTGTGAGACTGGTGTTGTCAGAGACAGACTGCAAAGTGGGCATTCCAGGAAGACAACACTCCAAGAAGGCCAGGTACCCACCTTTGCCTATGTAGGAATTTTTGCTTTGTGCTACCCACATGTTCAGCTGTGCTTCTCATTCTACTTTATCAATCCTTTTTTTTAATCATTTCATTTAAGCTTCACATTTTGCAAGTTGAATCACGGTAATTGGAATTTGCCTCTGCCATCTTTCTTATATTCATCTTGAAAGTTTGAAAATTCCATAAGGTTGCATCCAGCCATTTTCCTCTTCCTTGTATGTAATATGGTTCTGTTAGGGCTGAATATGTTTGCATGAACTCGTAAAACTACAAAAAGTCATTACTAAACAGGGAAGATTAGATAAAGTTTTAAGACAAGTCTGTAAAAGTGTAAAAGATGTGGAACCTCTGACAAGCAGAATGAAGATTACATAATATACTTGATGTCCTCAATTTAAAATGTAGTCCAAGACTTTTTAAGGATCCTTTGAATATCTGCACATTACACAAATTTCTTGACAATATTGGAAATGTGGGAGATAATAGTGAGGAGTAAGGCCTGTAATCAATGTATCTGCTCCAATATTAAATAAAATATGGTAATCTTCTATTTAGACTTAACATTTTGAAACTATTATTACTTATCATGTTCAGTAAACATACTACTGTTCTTATTTCTTACCTGAAATAATCCTTTAAGCATAACTTAATATATATTTAAATATACAATTGTAACTTAAAAACGGTATGTACTGCCCAGCTCTAATACCTGCATGTCGCAGAGAGGAGAGGGATGGAGGGAGAGAACAGAGATGAGCGCCTGAGGAGATAAATAAGTGTGAAGTGACAGATTGCTACTCCTCCTTTTTATCATCTTCCTCCACCTCTTTTCTTTCTCTCTGTCTCCTCTCCGTCACCTCAATGCAGCTCATGTAGCTACCACTCACTATCTGCGATCACACACCTCCTGTGCCCATAAGCTGTTTGCCTCTCTCACACGGTGACTCATGTCCACACACACACATACTGCTGTAGCACGGCACTTACGCCGACACACGCACACATACAGTAGAACAAGCTCTCACCTACACCTGTGCGCTACATACATAGAGCTTTAAGCTTATGAGCATTAGCAGAGTCAGAGTGCTCCTCTCCTCGTCCTCAGACACTCACAACACATCTCTGCTTGACATGCTGCTGCATATTTAATCAGCTGCTGTGATGGATTGATCAATATTGATTAGAGGTTCAGATCTGCAGTGTAATCCACTGTGTGCTGCCATCTTGAAACAGTGCCTCATTAAATTACAGAAACCATGAATGAACTTTGGTTTCATCAGCCGTGAGGTTTTAATGTGGCTTTTAACTACAGCATGGACAAAGTGCTGTTGATAATAACTGCAGTCTGGTTTCGTAAATGGTTTGGATGAATTCATTCAGCTGTCCTTGTCAGATTTCTTCTGAAGAGTTGGCAGTATATGTGCAACATCAACAGGCCTTTGAACTCAAGAGTAATGGAGTAGATATCACACTATAAAGGTACCTGTTTAGTTATCTGTAGTGAAACCAGCAGAGATGCTTAACTAGCATTAACAAAAGCGTAAACGTTAAGGAAGGGTTACGGTTATTTTAGTCATCATTAGTTATACTGATACTGACATAGTACCAGTACTGATATCAGTATCCAAACCAAAAGATGTTATTTAAATAACCAGCACTGCTAAAGGGGCTGATATTAAACTGTTATTAGCATTCATGACTGTATCATAAATATGGTACTGACATTGGTAATTACCACCAACAGTATCAATACTGCACTAGTACCCTGTGGTACAACTATAAACGCAAAACTAGTATAGATCAATACTTATATTGGTACATATTTGTGTTGTTAAGTACCAAGGACCAATACATAACAGGCATTGACACTGTTGTCTAAATGATGTTATTCTAGTTACCATCACTACTTTGTTAATCAGCAACCAATACAAGTTTATATACTCTACTTTACTATCATTGGTGCTGGCATTGCTATAATTTCTAAAGGGTGCTACTTTAGGTACAGGCACCAATACCTGTTCCTCTACTTAACTGGCAGAAGCACTGAAATCTGCATTATTATTGATGGGTTATTTTGGTTATTTTGGTTATGATAGTGTGTTGTTTAATTACCAAAACAGATACCAGCGTTGATCCTTAACTAGCAGAAGTACTGATATTTTCGTTGTTACCAAAGAGTTTTTACTGAATAGCAGCACCAAATTATATGTTTGCTTGAATTGGTATCATAATAAAAGGTTAATACTTTTTTATGTCCAACTTTGTTATTCGACACGCGTCAGCACAAATAATGTCAGTGAGTTTTAGCACTGACACCAGTATGATCCTTTACTAGCACTGACACTGCTATCAGTATTAACAACCACAAAATCAGTATAAATAATTATCTAGTCTCAATACTGACTTGGCTTCATTCTTTTGAGTTTGTGCACATAGAGTTAAGCAGTATTGGTACTGATGTTAGCACCTGAAACAAAATATGCCAGAACAATAGGGTATTATTTTGTTACAAGCACCAATACCTTTACTAGGATTGGCACTGATATCTATCGTAAATTAAGGGCATTGTTCTTTCTTTTGTTTTTGATAGACTGGGTTTATTTGTAGCTACTTAGGGTTTTCACATTCAGTGTTTCAACATGATTAATAATTAGAGGTTCATAATCCAGAATTAGGACTGTACAATTAACCGAGTTACAATTTTAATCACAATTACAGCTCTTAACAAATATGACAAGCAGTGCAAATTGAGATTAAACATTTACTGTGCCACATGACATATTGTACATGTTTTTTCTTTTTCTGTCCATGATTATTTTTAAGTATTTGTTTTATTTACTTAAATTCATTCCTTTCTTGTTAGTTAATGTTCAGAATAATAGTATTAAAAACTTTAAGTTTAACGATTGCATGTTGTTCGTGTGCTATCAAAATAATCACAACAGGATTTTTGCCATGATGGAGCAGCCCTGTTCAGTGTTATGATGATCGGTACCTCACTATTCATGTGATCCATTTTTCAAATTTACGGGCTTCGTTTTGACTGGCTGTTGTAATTTAGTTTTTCTTGATTTTTGTGCTTTAGTCACTGTCCAGGTTTTTCTTTCTGTATAGGGAAGAACAAGTGTCACTAAACTGCTATTATAGTGTCACTTATTGTCATTATGTGAGAAGAATTCAGCCACTGCAGTTAGTATTGTCATGTAACTTGTTGCTATAAATAATAAATTAATAAATGTTGCTTGAAAACAAATGCAACATAATGCATTTAAAGGTCTTATATATCCTTAACACTTCTACTATAAATCTCACTGAAGTCAGAAAAATACCAGATATTAGCTAACATCTCATTCTGATATCAGTATCAGGATAGATAGGGTAAAACCAACACTCATATTACTTAAATCATTTTTTTATCTATTATGTGGTCATGTAAGTAGTTAATTACAATAATCATTATTTTTAGATTGCTCATAGATCTTATGTCTCTGTTGTGTCCATCAGGGCCTGCTCAAACAGTGCTGTTTACCATCATGACGTCTGTGGGTCCACTCTATTTTAGGGCCTCAATCCTTTCATTAAATATCATCATCCTCTCCGGAGCTTTTGATTGTTACCCTTGAAAACGTGTGGTTATTGTGGATTTAATCTTTTACTGAGGGATCTTAACCGTTCTTGACAGTGTTGATACAACTACCTCAACTAGCATCAGTACAGCCTACTAAATGAGTGTTTTTAAAGCTTGTAAAATACTGGAAATGTGTGTTTTTCCAACATAAAACTTTTTTTTAAAGGAAGGCTTAATATCAGCTAAAACCAAAGTTTTGCACCAGTATCCCTATCCGCAAAACGAAGGACAAAATGATATTAAAACCTCTCTATTCCTCTGTACAGATCTATCTCACTCACTTTTATCTGAGACTACGTTTTGTCTTTCAGTGTCAGGTGTTGGGATTAAAACACTGATGTGCTCTTTCCTGTGTGTATAAGATTTCCCAACAGAGCTCCCGCCTGACTCCAAAGTTTAATTTAGAGGAAAAGGAGAGAGGGTGAATCTGCAAATCAGGAGAGGCTTTGCAGTTGCATCACAAAGTCTCTGGTGTTTTGCTGTATTCAGACCATTCCAGCTAGACAGGAAGAGACAGAATGTCTTGAGAATATTGTTTTTGTGTGGGAGTATGTTAATACAGGGCTGTCTGAGTGAAAAATGAGATAATGGTGTGGATTAGAGATAAGAGCTGATCAACACTGCAGCCATTTATTTATTTTGCACGTATTGTTTCAGTTTTTTCTGCTTCAAACAAGAGAAACGACATTAGTGATTTCAAAAATCTGCTGATCTCAGCAACCAGCTTGTGTATTCGTTACAAAGTATTGTCTTGCAGCAAAGGAAAAAGAAAACTTTACATTAGTAAGCAGACAGCTTTACTTATACAATGTTAACATACAATTGATTTGAAATGAGGACAATGTTGACAACCTCTTTCTGGTAAATATTTTAAGTGTCATATGTAGGGCAGCACAATAACTCAGTTTTATTCTTGGTTGCAATACAGGTTTTGCCATAAGCACATCACTGCAACCTGAATTTATTGTAGGACCATGGCTTGCATAGGTTTTCTCCTGACCAAACACATGCTTGTTAGGTCAATTTGTGACTTAAATTGCTCTTTGGTATGAGCGAGTAATGCTGTCTGTCTCTCTATGAGGCCCTGCTATCGGCTGGCAGCCGGTTGGGGGTGTAGCCCGCCTTACCCTCAATGTCAGCTGCAATAGGCTTCAGCCCCACAGGACCACAAAAGGGTGAAGGGCATAGATGATGGATGAATGGACATGATGATGTGCATCTGACTTTTAGAGGCATAACTCAGTCAAAAATGAGCTGAGAGGAAAAGTGCTTTTGTACAGTCTGTAATGAGAAACCAGAGTCTGTCAGAGTTCACGTCAGCTGGTTTTAAATCATAAATGATCATAAAGTCTTCATTTGACACATGCATTATAAACCCTTTATGTTTATCTTATGATACTGAAAATTATCTGGGTTTGATAGAGGTGAAGAACATCACATAGCAATCCAAACAGAACATTCTTTAGACTCCACATCAGCAAGAAGAAAAAAGCAACCCAAAGTTTTTTTGGTCTGTAGTTATTGCAGTGTTGGAAACACTTTTCAAACATTGTAATAGCAGACCATGATTGGCCAGATGCTTTTTTCGGGTCACAATGAAATATCAGGTTAGACAAACACTCTTCAAAGTCATGTATAATCAGGACACATGTTGAACCCTGACATTTATTTTAACCTCTTAGCTGTATGTAGAATTAAGATACTAAACAAATGTAGCTTTAATTGGAAATTGGTAATAATCAAAAATAATGTCCAGAAAATATTTCTCATTCACCATTAATAAATGCTCTGACTCTATTGTCATTCAGATTAATTGCTGTAAATCTTATGGAAAATTGCTTCAGAAGATTCTGTACATGCTGTTAAAATGATGAAAACAAAATGATAAAAGTTTTTATTGCTCATATTGAATATAACAGAGATAGTCACTGCTTTGATTTGGTAAAACTTCCTGTATTTCCTTGATGTTGTCAAAGACAGAAAAGAAATCACAATGCCATATTTTCCGACAATAATTGATCACGTGAGCTCAATATTTTGACAAATCTGTTTAACGCTTCAACTATTACACAGAAACTATGAGGACTTTTCATCTTTGTGATTGTTGCTCCTGTCTTTGCTGTTGTAGAGGCTTTAATTTTCATTCAGTCAGGATTAGGGCTGTCACTTCCCCCCCCCAAAAAAATAAACTGAACTGGTTTTGAACATGCAAACCAATTTAGTTTTTTCTAGTTCAGCACTGTTTTTGCTCAATAAAATATAAAGTATTATGATAAAACTTAGACAGTCAAACATTTTACATGTTGTCATCAGCTGTTTGATAATCAGCATTCAGCTCTGAAGCCCTCATCAGGCTTTATTATCATTCGATGGCTGTGTTAAACATTATAAGAAATCTCTCTAAGTCAAACTTATTTGTCAGTTTTGTATCATATTGTTACATTTGTCCACTATTGTATGATTACGGTAGTCTTTTATTTTATGTTTTTAGTCATTAATTTGTTACATGTCTCTAAATAAACTACTACTACTGAACTTAGGGCAAATATGAAATATGGACCAGAATCATGTAGTTTTTAAGCTTTGATGGGTCATGCTATCGGTTTGGAATGCACAGATGTAACGGTTAATGATTTGTAACCCGGTACCTGTGCTTTTTACAGCCATCAGCAGAGACAGTGGGATAAACAGCTGTTGATGCAGGCAGAGAAGAGAGGTTTCAATGGGAAGAGCATGTGAACTGGAGAGTAGAAGCGGAGGGGGAGCAGAATTAGGGATGGGATTCGAAAACCAATTCCAGTTGAGAATCGCTAACAGCTCCATCAAAGAATTGATATCATTAATCTTTTTGCTAATCAATTCTCTTATCAATTCCTTCCGCTGACTGGGTTCAGAAGCATCAGAATTGTAGCTTAATTTTCATTGCACCTCCTGCACAACCTTAAGTGAGCGAAAACACCAGCAACTTGCAGAAGCATTTATCTATGCTGTGACGTGTTTGACATTGTTGCCACTGAAAATCAGACCAACATTTGCCCACTCGCAAAATCGGCAGGAATCGATAAGGGAATCATTAAAGAACTGGATCGATTAGCAGGATCGTTAACAGCATTGATATTGATATAATCTTATCAATCCCCATCCCTAAGCAGAATGTTATGTCCCAAACACGCTCATGTTTAATCAAGGCACATAGTCCACCCACTTTGCACCTTGAACCTTCCTTTGTGTTGAGAATTTGCATTGTCAAAATATCAAATGACGACTGACATGCCCAAACTGCTGTGCGCCATTTGCTGTACTTTTAAAAATCGGGCCAGTTTTGTTCACAACATTTGTCCAATACATGCAGACAACCCAAAACATGACACTGTGCCTCTGGTCTTTTTATGGGTTACCTTAAATGGAACTATTTTTTTTACAGCTGCAGAAAATCTAAGGTATATTAATGTCTCAATAATTGTTTCTTATTTATAAATACATTTTATCCTGTTAGAAAATAAAAACAACCAGTTACAGCTCTATGAGAGAAAATTGCCACAGTACACCCTGATCAACAGCCAGCTTCACAATGTCATGGTGTGCAAAAAATATTGACGTTAAGACTTTGCTGACAGTTTGTGGGGGAAAAATGCTTCTAAAAATATATGTACAAATGCAAAGTCCTGAAATGGACAAAATATTTCAAAAGACTCCTCCTCTGACACAAAATTTAGTAAATAGAAATAGAAATAGAAATAAAAATATGTCCACAAGCTGGATGCGGCTCCTTCCCATCCTCAGTCCTCTCTGTGACTCAGAATCAGCAGATACTTATTATTCAAAAATTGGATCAATATTAAGGGCAGAAAAAACTGATCGAGGCCTCTTCATGTGGTGAATAATCATTTTATCATTTCAGAGATTTCAGGTGTAAATAATGTTTTTACTGAGCAGTCGGCCTGACACCTACTATTAAAATTAATATACTAATACTGTCTTAAAACACAATATATATTTCTCAGCTCTTGTTAAACAAATCCATATTGAGATGTAATTGTGAAGATTCAGACTTTTCTAGCATGTGTGAGAAACACTGCACTCTCCTTGTGTCACTGTGGTTTACACAAGTCACATCTGTGGCTAGGACCTGTCATTTACTGTTAGCTTCCTCTTTCCTGATTCCGTCTCCTTTTTCTGTCTTTCCCTCTCTTTTTTTTTGGTGTTTTGTCCTCTTCCTTGTCTTCTTGAAACCCCTGTTTGCACGACACAGTCACATCCCCTCACAATCACCAGAAAGACAAGCTACCTCAGCTTATCCGAGCAAAACTCTGCAGCAGGATGTCTTCCCTAGTCAGCGTTTGAATTTACTCACAATTTCAGCGTTGGCTCCTCACCTCCTCTCACTTTTTACCATGCTCTTGCCTTTCTTCTGGATTTCTTCAACTCCTTTTTTTTTTCTTTGTGCTTCTCTACGCATGGATCCACATCGTCTGCTCTCCCTCCCACCTGTCCGCCCCCTCCTGTGTCTCCACCTGTGTAGCCAGAAGATATGATGTTACACCACTTTTGCTTCTATTTTCAGTTTGGTACTTGAGTATGTGGGCTTTTTCATACGTGTGTAGCAGCATTTTTAAGGTCGAAAGGCACTGCAGCATTAAAAACATTTCTATTTCATTGTACAGGTCACAGATTTTTTAGCTTTTTTACATCATTAGTGACACTATAAGCAATAATGGACACTGATATGAAAATAAAACATAAACATTGAGATTTTCAAGGTGTTGATCTAATGAAAGAGCACAGTAGAAGGATCTTCAGGTACTGTCCTGCTTTCGTGGGACAGGCAGCTGTGATGGAGATGCTGGGATAGAGTATTCGGGTAAGAGGTAGGAGGGTGATTGAGACCCTCAGCGTGTGTGTGAGTGTTTTCATGATACAGAGGGAGAGAGCACTGCAGCAATCTGAGAAAGTAGGTCAGACATCGACTAGCGAGAAACATAGCCGAGAAGAAAAGAGGTAGGAAGAAGGAGATGTCTAAAGGAGAGGGGGGGAAAGGGCCGTAGAGAGTGGACAGGTTGGTAAGAACAGGGAGGGGGATGGTTAGGTTTAGGGATCTGGTAATAACAGAAAAAAAAAGAAAAGGGGCGAAGTGGAAACTATAAGACATTCAAGGACATTTTTTAAAAGTGATTGAACCCTAGAGTTTCAGGTGAGGTGTATTACCCCAAAGTTTCCATGAAAAATGCTTTGAGAATATCACACATGGGCTGGGAAAGGAAATGATTAAGACACACCCACTCACTCATAAGAGCCGTCCCCATCAACTTGAACTTCTTAAAGTTTGGAGATGACCGTCATCAGGTAGTATTCGTTTAAAAGTACATGATCAGCTGATGTTTTCATAGAGTAATCCTGTCTTGGACTAATTAGCATGCTGTTTTCCCATTGTAACACATGAGCAATAGTCACATTGGATGTGCAATGTTGGTGACTTGTCCAATTTTGTGTGTATCTGTTGCTGTTGATAGTGGCACACAGTAGGGCTATCACCTTTCCCAACAAAAGATCTGTTTTAGAGCATGCCCACCCACCAGCCTGGCTTCAACATCAGTACTGAAATAAAGAACTGAAAGCTTTAGTGTGATTGGATCCGGTAGTAATCAGGCATGCTGACATCAGTGTCGCACAACTGTAAAATTTTGATGCATTTTTCTAGTTAGTGCTGCGTTTGATTTGATTTATTTGCTGCAGATAACAATTGTGACTCGATCAGTTTCAATGAAAGTTGGAACATCAGGCTTAATGAAAGCCTTCCGATAAGGATTAGTTTCTGATCTTTTTGGATAGCATTACTAAATACCCCTGTATATAGGTTTTAAGTAAAAAGAAAAAGTGGTTTGGGTTTGGTGTCTCTTTAAAAATATTCGTTGTAATTTACCCAAATGATTCAAATAGCCTTCTAATGCTCTCTTATCTTCTGCGTCTTAAAGGGAATTCTTTTAAGTAATCATTAAATACTATTATTATTGCTAATTGCACAACTGATGAATCCCCATGTACAAACTTAGTCCTACAAATTAGATATTGACTCGCACTGTGTCCCTGACTTTCCTGGAAGGTCACTTCTCCAGCTAAATCCTCATCAGCTAATCTCCTCAATAAATACAGTGGCTCAGCATCTTAAGTCGCCGCTTTCTGTCATGGAGGCACTTAGAGAAAAAGTGTGTAGGCTCCCGTCCAAAATTGGATTCAAAGAAAAGCTGGAAGAGAGAAGCGAGACCCTTCATGAAAAAGAACTCAAACCGTTCCCTCCATTTGCCTCTTTCAAGCGTGCTGCTCTTGATATTACATAAGTGCATAACGTCAAAAATACACGTTGACACGCGCGGTACACTGAGGGCACTCAGGCCTCTTATATATACGTGCTCCACTCAAGTATGAACCACCTTTCTCTTTTGCTCTTCAGGCCATGTCTGTGTTTTATTATTTATTTGATGAAGCACAAAGTATACTGCATCTATAAATACACTGCAGGGGCCTGTAGGAATGGACCGCAGCAGGGGGAGGATCCTGCGGAAGACACACAGACACACACACACTCTGGAGTTATCACGCGACTCTAATTGATTCAGTGACAATTGAATTGGTTACAGTGGAATAAAAAGCTCGGGTAAATATAGACTGTAAGCTTGCAGATCAGAGACAATGGCCAGTGGTAATAAAATAATTAAATTGCCTTTGAGTGATAAAAAAAGAGGAGCGGAGAAAAAAAAACAGAAAATTGAGAAAACAACAGAGGTCTCTGCGGTGGAACTTATCTTGTTTTGCTGCTTTATGCCAATGAAATGTACCCTGAGGACAAAGTCTTTGGAAGTGAACAAACAAACATGGCACTGGGAGACATTGTAGTACAGAGGATACCATGTGTATAGAAGGCTAATAATACAACACTGAAGATAAGTAAGGGCATAGGGTCTATGGCAGGGGTGGTCAAACTACAGCAGGGGGGTCAACTGTGGCCTGCAGTCCACTTTTGGTCCGCCTGCAGCTAAGTGTTTAGAATAAATTCAGTCAGGCACACATCAGGACTTGAAGTAATAGTTCAGTATTATTGAAGTTGGGTTATTTGAGGTACTAACTATGGTTGGTGAAGTGGCAGAAAGAGCTCTCACCCTTCAAGAAATACCTTGAAGAAGAGTGTGCTCAGACTGCAAGTCAGCTAAACTGCTGTTGGCTAGTACAGTAGTACAGTAAAACCAGGTTACGAGACTAGTTAGATCAAATGTAAGTAAGAAGGGGGAAACTTTTCCAATTTTAGTCTTACCTTAGACATTTTGATACAGAGTTTACTTTTAAGTGCAATACTTTACTTTTCACATAGACTTTTATTATCAAAACTTATATATACCTTTAAAGGAGACATATGCTGATGCATGATTTAATACTTACATATAACATAAGAAATTTGAAAACAAGACCTTCGCCCCCCTTAATTTTCAAAAAATGAGATATTGTATTTTTTCTGATATCCTAGAATGAGATTTAATGCCTTTGAAAATAGGTCATTGCGAGATGACCATGAGATTTAAATCGTCGTGACGACACGAGGTACCTTTCTTTTTATTGGAGTAATCTGATAAAACACTTCCACCTCTGTGATGTCCGTTAGCCCCAAAAGCAGCAGTATATAGCTCCCTAGCTCACACTAATTCATTACCAGCTCTGGCCTTTAGGGGGACTCAATACGCGGTTGCTGCTTTGAGCCTGCCGGAAAATACAGTAGAAGAAGAAGGACAGGCTGGCTTAGCCCTCTCGGCAGCTCTGACAGAACTGACCAATCAGAGCACAAAGGGCTGTGACGTTGCGAGGTAACTGTAGGTCATCCTGGAAACTGAGCGTTTCAACGTGGGCTTCATAATGGCCTAAAATGAGGATTTTGAGAATACTATTGTGGGGCAGTGAAGGAACTAAATGACTTGTACTGAGGGCAGAAATGCTTTACAGGCATCCTGGTCTGGCATAGTGAAAAAGAGAAACAAGCATGATATGTCTCCTTCAAGAAAATACAAAATCTCTACAAAAAGAATGTTCAAGCATTTTTATGTGTTAAAAATGACATTTTTAAATAACTGTAAGTGTGAAATCAACTTATCATCCTGCAAATTTGTCTACGGAGAAACTGGACTAAACTTCGACTGTTTCACCAAAGTCATATTTCAAGGCTTATAAAAGAGCTGTGAGGCTGAGCAGGGGGGTTTTGGACTATTGCTTACAGACTATCAGTTAATTATTGATCCTATCTTAACAGCTTAGCTTTAGCAATCAGCTCTAGCAGATTACCACGGAAATATTTAGTTATGATTTTGAGTGATCTTTCCCTTTCTGTTGTGGATTAAGAACTACTTGAACGCATGGCAATTTTCTCTCCTATTCTTGTTATCTTTTCTCCATTTTTGTAAAATCAGAGATCTTAAATGGTCTCAGAAATAAAAATAACAATCCACAGGACAAAATATGTTTCAATCCAAAACTCTTTGGTATCTGACAGATTTATTTTCATGTTTAAGTTACAATTTTGGAAATGAAAATACAGCACATGCAAAATCTACCATCATCTAGGGACTCTCAATCACAGCAGAAACAAAATATGACATGTAGAGACTGACACCGTCAGCTCCACCAACCTCTGCTGTTTACTTCTTTTTTAATTGAGAATCACAAATACTGCACTTCATTGGGCATATTAGATTAACAGTTAACTACTCTGGAATACAGACGTTCTGAATGTTACTGTTTTAACTGATAGCTTTTTATTGTTTTCCTCACTTCTTTGTACCGTATTGGGTCTCTGTAACTGTTTGTTGAAACTGTGTTTTGCTGCCATTCTTGGTCAGGTCTCCCTTGGAAAAGAGATCTGCTGATCTCAATGGGACTAACATGGTTAAATAAAGGTTAAATAAATAAAATAAAAACATTTCTGTTTGGGAAGGACTTTTTAACTTTGTTCTTCAGTTTAACATGTATACAAATTTTATAATGCAGTATTCTAGAAAAGAGTTCTTATTAATGTTGAGGGCCAGGGGGTTGGATGGGTGAACTTCAACAATCTGAGGGGAGCTTGAACAGCAAACTGTGCAGCTGATAGTGGAGAATATCATTGGTTCAATACAACCAAGCAGCACAAAATATAAATGAGATACAGACAACTTCTGTTGACAGGTCCTTTTCACTGTGTAGCTGTCCTTGACTAAACAATCTTTTCAACTACATGTTATCAGCTCCACTGTACTTGATTGTTTTGGTTTTCCATAAGGGATTGTACTCAGTAGCTGTCACAGTTTTTCGTATCTCCTTAAGCTAGGTTGAGCCGACCAAGACCTGATGTGGCATGGACACACTGCTGACCTCTGCATGGTCAGAGTATCACAAAGAGTCAGGGGTACTGACCTGGAAATGTTCCAGCCCCTGTTATCTACTTTGGGGTACTTTATGACTTTTCAAAATATTCTTTGGTTAAACAGCATTTTTTTGTTTTTTGCTTCTTGCAGTCATCTTTGCAACAAAATTCTTCTTGAACTGTTCCAAAAAGCCATAAAAGGACTGACAGCTCTGTTGCCTTTATTTCCTCCTTTTGTTTTTGTGAGGATACCAGTGTAGTTCCACACACCCACGCTATGGCATTTGAGGCACTGATACAGTACACGCTATAGTGAAAAACAGAACAGGGAGTATACAAATCACGGAGACTGAAGCCAAGTTGAGCAGATACCAAAAACGTAAAAGCACAATCATTGTCTCCATGTGTAACACCAAACATATCCTCAATGTCACTGTGGCTTGGTCTTCATGGGTGCAACTATCAAACATCCATTACAATCATTTAAAGAATCAAGGTTTTTTCTTGCTTTGAAAACTTGAGAAATTCTTGTATTATCAAAAGCATGGTGCTATCAGTGGCTGTCTAAACAAACATTTGTGTCATCATTTACTGATGGCACATGATATGACAAGATACTGACAGCACATCTATTTTTCTGGCTTCATCTTTCATTACCATCACTTATGACTGTCACATATCATTTGATCCATCCTGATGAGTCTGGTTATCCATGGGCTTTGTTCACAGTGGTCGAACATGCCAAGGTATTTTCCTCAACATTAGACTTGCCCATGGGTCAAGTACAGAAACACGTCCTAAATTTTGTACAAAAAAAAAACAATTCTGCTCTCTTTGAGTCCATCTTAAGTTTTCGCAGCTTTTGTAAATATGGTAGTTATTCTATTGCAGGACAGTGAACTGTTTTGTTTCAGTCCACTGTATTTTGTGTCGCTGTCAAAACATTTTCAAACACACATATTGATAAACTCATGTAAGGAAAAAACAGTGCTACAGTGACAGCCTCAAACTACTAGTAATGATAATAAGTGTGTAAAAATGATTTGTGACACAGTTTTTGATTCCCATCTTTTGTGCTTTTCACTTTTAAACTAAAGAGCAAGGCAAACTCAAAAGCAAAATGACAATAAAGCACCTTGCCCACGTCTTGTACAGTGCTTTAGTTGCTTTAAACATTGATTACTGCACAGAAATGTGGTAAATGTGTTCTTTCTTCTCCTTAAGTTTGATTTTTGCAAATAGTGGCTACATTAAGGTCACTTTCACACCTCAAGTTTGGCAGACTCAGTACAGTTTGGGGTAGAATTGCAACATGGTTTAATTTTTTACTTGGTTTGATTTGCTTTCCCACAGCTCTGTGTCAAGCAGACCAAAGCCTTTCGATTGTTGTGTAATCTAGCCTCTTGCCATTAGTTGGGGTTGTAGCTGCAGTGCTTATTCCAGCTCATCCAGTCCATCGTTGCATTGTGACATGGAAAAACACAACTTGCAGAGTAATGACCACCAAAGGCTGGTGGTGCTAGAAATACTAACATTAGCCACACTCTGCTTGATAATGCCAGTGAACACTACATTAGCTTGTTAACTCTTGTGATATTCAGCCAATTCCAAGCCCTAGTTTTTTCCCTTTCAGGCATATTTAGTCCTTGTTTGGTTTGCATTGCTTTCACATTCACTGCAAATGGATCTGTGGTTTGTTTTAAAGTAAACCCTGGATTCCCATTTTTTTCAGACCAAACTTTGGTTCTGGCTCTGCATCAGAGTTTATGTGAGCTTTAACACCACCAGGAGGACTGAAGAGCCAAACTAAGATAATATATATTCTCAGTAGAAGCTTTGCATGATTTAGGTTAAAACAAACCATACCTTAAGTTACAGCTACAACACTAAGACCTGGGCAAACTGACATTGGTTTAATTTATTTCAAAAAGTTCTGAAGGGTGAAAGGGGGTTGAAGCTCCTTAAAATGTAATTAAAGAAATTTTTACTTTATAGTACTTCAATAAAAGGTTATGATATTTGGGCTGTACTGCATAATGCTCATTCTTTTCAATCAACAAGAACTGTGGACAGACTTTCAGACACTTTCTTTACTGCCATGCCAAATGTTCTTGATATCTTACTAACTCTTCTCCCTTTGTTTTGTTTTTTCTTCTAGTATGTGGCATTTGGGTCCCTATTCTTCATCCTCATCTCAATCTCCACTTTCTGCATGGAGACGCATGAGGCCTTCAACACCATCATCAACAAAACAGAGACCGTTGTTGTGGGAAACCAGACCTATGATGAGATTGTTTATGAAGTGGTGACTGACAGCTGGTTGACATACGTGGAAGGAGTATGTGTCATCTGGTTCACCATTGAAGTCCTGCTTCGAGTCACCTTCTGTCCTGACAAGTTGGAGTTCTTCAAAAGCACCCTCAACATCATCGACTTTGTGGCCATCCTGCCCTTCTACCTGGAGGTGGGCCTGAGCGGTCTGTCATCCAAAGCTGCCAAGGATGTCCTGGGGTTCCTCCGTGTTGTCCGGTTTGTCCGTATTCTCCGAATCTTTAAGCTAACCCGCCACTTTGTGGGTCTGCGTGTCCTTGGCCACACCCTTCGTGCCAGCACCAATGAATTCCTCTTGCTGATCATCTTCTTAGCCCTTGGTGTCCTCATCTTTGCCACAATGATCTACTATGCTGAAAGAATCGGCGCAGACCCTGATGACCCAACTGCCAGCGCCCATACTACCTTCAAGAACATTCCTATCGGTTTCTGGTGGGCTGTTGTGACCATGACCACACTGGGTTATGGAGATATGTACCCAGAGACATGGTCAGGGATGCTGGTGGGTGCGCTGTGTGCCTTGGCCGGTGTGCTGACCATTGCTATGCCTGTTCCTGTAATCGTCAACAACTTCGGCATGTATTACTCTCTAGCCATGGCCAAACAAAAGCTCCCAAAAAAGAAGAACAAACATATCCCACGAGCACCACAACCTGGATCGCCTAATTACTGCAAGCCAGATGCCTTGGCTATGGCTACAGCATCACCTCAACGGCTCTTGGGGAATGTCCTAGGTGGAGTGATGGGATCTGGAGGCATAGGGGGTGACTGTCCTCTCGCACAAGAAGAAATTATAGAGATTAATAGAGGTGAGACATTATGTTTCTGAATTCTTGAGCACTTTGTGCCAGGCTATGTTCCTCAAAAACATAGCCTGGCACAAAGGCTGTTTAACTTAAACAAGGTCAAGTTAAAGGCATCTTCAAATATTTTAAAAGTGCTTCTTCAGTCTTTTTGAGCACATTTCAGCAGAGATTAATCATTTATTCATACTTATTGAAAATAACTTAAAATTCATCATTCTACTACAATATTGTGTTTAAGCAGATATTATTGTATGGCCAACCAATACGGTGCATTGTGGTGAATTGATGTAGAGATGGCAAAAAGGCCCTCATTTGCAGATCAATAAACAAATAAAATCTGAAATGACTTTAGTTGAAAATGTAAAACAAATGAATACAGAGCAAAAAGTACAAAACATTACAAACTAGAAGCCTGCAGAGAACACAAACTTCCCCTCAAGACAATTTAAACATTGTCGCAAGAGTGACTGTCAGAAATGTGTAAAACTGCCCTAGCTCTCGTAATAATTTGAATTTTAAAGCATTGTGTGTCTAAAAGATTCGTTGCTAATGAACTGCTATCAAGGCCTGTGAACATTAGCAGCCAGCATTTCTGATTGTTTGTAAATAATTTATAATTCATGCACCATTGCCACAACAATGAGCACCTACTTGATCAGGCCACTTGATGAAAAGGAAAGTCTCAAAAAAGAGGTCACAACCTGACATTAACAACATTGGAAAGATCATAAATGCCCCTCAATTGAAATGCCATGTTTTGTTACATAGTACTTTAATAATAGACTTTGCCTTCAGCCCATTATATTTGAGCTTTTAAAAATCATAAATGTTTATCTTGTAGGTTTCATAATCTCTTGTTCATGACGGACCTTATATCAGAACTAGCGCAAAGCAAACTTCTTCGTTGGCCTACAGAAATACATGATCCCTGCTCCACTCTTTTAAGAACTAGTTACATCCAGTTCTAATCATCAATATCATTTTTCTTTAGGAGAAATGATTGTCTTATCAATACTGTCGACCTGATGCAAAAAAAAATGTCTCGAACATTGAGAGTCAACAGTCAGCAAAAAGTAAAAAATAATAATAATTAAAGAAAAAAGTAAACAAATATGGTAGACAGGAGACAGAAACTGCCCAAAGCCTAACATCATTCTAAAGCATTTGCATGCATAGCACAGCTTTAAATACATTAAATATAACAGGTTGTTATTAGCGTAACTCAAAAATCAGCATCTATGACATATGAGGGTGTGTTAGTGCCCATGACATAGGTAACTTGCACATATGTGAAGGCACTATTAATAGTGAAAAGTACATACAGGTATTGAGGAAACACATGCTGCCATCCAACATCTTTTTGAGGGTTGTCCCTGCTTATTTCAGCAAGACAATGTCAAGACACATTCTGCATGTGTTATAACAGCAGGACTTTAAAATAATAAAGTGTGTGCTAGACTGGCCTGTCTGCATTTCAGACCTGTCTCCCATTGAAAATGTGTGATGCATTATGATGCACAAAATAAGACAACTTAGACGCTGGTATGCAAAGCAGATGGTGTTGTCCATCAAGTAAAAATCGGAAAGAATTCCACCAACAAAGCTTCAGCAAATAGTCCCTAGTTTCAAAGTGCTTATTTAGTGTTGTTCCTGTAAAAACCCCAAGGAAACAGCCTTGAGTTCAATAGTATCTTGTGTAGGGTGAACACAAGATCACCAAACAAATGGAGCTTGGGTAGATTAGCACGCTTCTTGAATTTTTGCCAGTTTGCTGGCAGCCCTTTTTGGCTAACACACTGACTACTTCAGGTTAAAGATTGGAGTGTCAAGAGAAAGCAGTGGGTGTACTATTTAGAAGCGATGTGTGGTTGATTCTGGATCCACCCTGAAGAAATCCCATCAGGCCCATCAGAACTCATGTGTAATTTATGATCAACTGGTAGGTCCGCAATTGCCTTACGGGCATCCATCTGTCAGTGGAAAACAAACACTGTAGAAGGAAAATGAACTCAATTATCTGTTAAAACGGCCTAATGCTTCTAATTTTTGGCTGACTACTCATGTTTTCTCACTGGCATGAGCATTAAAATCTGGACAAGAGGATGGTTTTCTGCTCTTTGTTCAGTCTTTACAGGCATCAGACACATGAAGCAGTAATGCACATTTAATGCATTAGTTTTCTGCTTCAGTCATCAGTGAGACAGAAAATATTGGTTTCATCAGTGCTTTTACTACATCCTGTCTGCTTGGCGCTCTTCCAGGCATAAGAAGCTTCTTGTAGGTTGTGTAAGAAGTTTCTTTTCCTCCATCAGGAAAATTGTATTAGACTATTTTTTACTGCTGGCCTCAAGTCAGCCCTGGAGAATCCTCTAGAACATAACTGCTTTTTGGTAATGCATTCGAAAGCAAAAGTGTTCAGAGTGGACAAACCTTTGCCAAGACATTTCCAACATTGTCGGACAGTTACTGTCCAAAATTACATCAGACAAGACAGGCTAACAAACATATGCCAGTAAAAACATAATCTCCTTTGTGGATGTAGTAATGCCTTACTGAAATGGTCTTTTCAAGACATCAGTAAAAAGTATATGACATATCATTATAACAATGAACTTCCTAAGCTCTTCAAATATGCAAATTTTAAAAGTCACATTTTTAGGGTGTTTCTGTAATTGTCATTTATTTTTAGAATTTCTCAACTGGAAAAAATGTTGTACCTGTTATTTTATATTAAAAGCCAAAACTTTGAGACTACAATTCTCTAAAAATAAAGAGCCTCTAATTCTAAATGAGATGAAAAATGTCTTTACGTTTAAAACAAATACCCAAGTAAATCTTGAAGTCCAGGCATGACGGAAAAATCTACAACATGAATCAGTGAAAGGAGTACAGCAATACAAGTTAACCATGATTTAATACACATTTTGAATTTGGTTACAGTTTCTCATTTGGTTCTGACATCTTTAGCAATTGGGAGTCCTATTATTCTATTCTTATTTATGTAAGTAAATTTTATGGAACAGCAAGGAGTGAAAAGGGAAATTAAGATTATGTATAGTGTTCAAAAGCTAATTCCTAATTATCTTTCCAAGCATATATCAAGGTACTTGAAGAAAAATGCAACAAATGTGCCTTGACTACATTAAAACCAGTGCAGATATCAAGCAGACAGTGCTTAAATTAAGACTTGTGTCTTAATTCATAGTGTGCTTTTCCTGTTGGGAGTGCTGTCATCTGCAGTTCTTGCCGGCACAGGTAACAAGATTTGATGTCCACATGTCTCATAAGACTGTCCAAATCTACTTTGTGTGCTCCTTATTTCTCAAATCCATTAAATTATCACTGAGAAAACATAAACACAGTGTCAAGAAATCATACCCTTCCTCTGATAAAAGCTGAGACCAGGAAATAGTTTCATTGTAAATATGATGCATTTCATTTTCACCCCCACCACTGTTGTTTGCATAGCGAGCGGCAGAAGTCCCGCCCCTTCTTCATCTTGATTTGCTTGTGAGACATTGTCAGATACGGCACTGGCAAGCAAGGCCCATTCTCAGAAGTTAGATTATTTCAAACTGAGAGCACTGGGAGTGCAGTAACAAAATCAGCTGATGATGAGGGTACTATATGAACATTGAGAATGCTGGACTACATTGATTTTGAACTAAAAACAAGTACTGACAGCACAAATTACATTACAAGTCCATAGTTGTTCCTGTTTCTGTAGAAGAACATCACAATGTTCTTTCCAAAAATAAAATCACAACAAAGTATAATTTATTTTAGTAATCAGTAAATGCTCTGCAACTTATAATGAAAAGGTGGTTTAAACTTGCGAGGATTATGTGCTTCGTTGATTAAATGATGTATATCATATCATGATGTGAATGAAATTACTGATTTGTTAATATATTTTTTTATCAACTTAAACGTAAGCCAAAACATTTTTTGTGGGTTTCTTAGAAATCACAACAGTTTTCCCTCTAGCAGATTTTACAAAGTTTAAGTTGCTTTCATTGTAACCAAAATTGTCCACCCCTGACTTAACTCATGCAGATTTTTACATGTACATGTGCATGTAAGTATTGCAGTGTATTATAGAAATGACAGATTTCAACACTCTAAAGTCTGACACCCCAGGATCTCATTGTTATGTTTTTAATTATAGACACTGGTAGAACTAACATTTGAAACTAGAATATACTTTTTGTTTTAGATAAACACCAAATGCCAGCAAAAGCCTCAAATAGATTAAATTACAAAAAAAATCTGTGTTTTTTTCCCATGTGTCCCCCTCCCTCCAGATTCCAAACAGAACGGTGACGCAGCCTCTGCCGCGCTGGCTAATGAGGACTGCCCCACCATCGACCAGGTGCTGAGCCCGGACGAGAGGAGCCCGATTGGTCGAGGGCCTACCCGGGAACGCTACCAGCAGGACCGCGCCTGCTTCCTGCTCAACACCAGGGAATTCCGTGCCACAGATGGGAATGTTCGGAAAGGTACGTTTCACGGCGGGAGACGGACATATGAACATGACATCTTATGTAAACACAGTTAGATGCCAGGCACAGCATATTATTTCATTACATGTTATATAGAACCACACTGGCTACTCAATTTAGATCAGATTAGATTTAAACATTTAAGAAGTTGGCACATGCATAACTGGCTTTAGTCGCCTCGTGTACAGATTGAAGATTCCACTTTTAGCCTCACACACAGAGTACTCATTCACACAGTTACAGCAAATGCATAAACACTTAGCTCTTCTGCTCTGCTCTATTTGTTTCCACTCTTCACATTCATGTTGTCTGTGTTTCCATCACCGCTTGATTTCATATTTTATTTCCTCTGTCTACAAGATTTTCTGTCCCTCTGTTTCTCCTCGATGTCTCTCTTTCTCTCTCTCTCCCATCTGTCCAATTGTCTGTGAATTTAGTTGTGTGTCCCATAATGTCACAATCATTCATGCTCATAAACGATCTGTCTTTCTCTGTCTCTGGACTCAGACAGTTGACCATGCATTAATTTACTTCTCGTCACTTCTGTTTCTCCCTCTCTGTTTCTCTCTCTCCTGCCTCGCTTCGGCCCTTTTGTTTTATTTCCCTCCTTCCTACCCTTCCCTGCCCCCCCACCCCCCACCCAACAACCTCCCTTGTAATGTTTTCACTTCCTTCACCTCCCACACATTTCCCCTCCTCTCCCTTTCCCCCTCCCCTAACCCATCTTAAACCCATGCCCTCATTTCCCTCCTTCTTTTCCTTTTGTGCTTCACCATACCTTCCCCTCACTCCTTTTATTTTGATGACCCAATGTTGCATTATCTTTGTGCTCACTGAATCCTAACACCTTTTATTCATTTACTACTGCAAATCCAACCACCACCACCACCACTGCCGCCAACCTGCACTGAAACACTCCCTTACACTCCCTCCAAACTTTCAACACCCCCTTGTTGACAACAAACTAGAGGCAGCAGCCCTGGCTCCCAGCCCAGACTCCCCTCTGACTGAGGATTGGTATAAGATGGAAGGGTCTCTGTTACAGCAGGACCTCAATGCAAACTCCACCTCCTCCTGGATCAAACCATAGCCCAGAGGTAACACTGACCAAAGTTAAATACACAGGAACCCTAAGACTTCTGAAAATATGCAGAAATTTTGACCAGGCTTTCTATAAATAAATAAAATAGCATGTTTGGGGTTTTAGCACAAACTTACACAACACAAGTACAAGCTTAACAAAGACAAATGCATGACTTCAAATCACAAATACGCCACCATTTCCACGCTGTTGTGTCTGCATTTTCAATGGAGAGTGAAGAGCCTTCTCTGTGCCTGAAAGAGAGTTTGAAGTATCACATTAAGAGATTATAAAGTTTAGCAAAGGTAAGGTTGTGCTAATCGGATTATTAAGGTTTATGTGGCTTTTTAGGGCACATAACTTTGATTTTGTGTAATTTTCTTTCCCTAATCCCAACATAATATCCTTCCAGCATAATAATCTAGTCTGAACCTCAGAAGAATTTCAACTGTGGTGTTACTTTGGGGGGAATTTGGGTTTGCTGTGTGATAAACAGCTATAAGTTGTGTACAGGAATCTGTGTATGTGAGAGAGTTAAAACTGGCATACATTCACAAGTGTGAGGGCAAACACATCCCGCCGCCCCTCTGAGAAATAACCCAGCTGTCGTGTCCTGTGTCAATAACTTTACAAAAACGTACACTGAAGATTGAACGGGAACAGTGGGTCACGTTGTTGTCTGATGTGCCTCTGTGTTGTTGTTGTCTCTCTCCAGGTTGTGTCATATCACGCGTGTGTATGTGGGCTTTTTCATTCTTACATGTTATACACTGTGTCTCTGTCCTCTCAATGCCGTCTGAGTGTCGTGTTTGTGCTGTCGTGTGCGGCTTAATTTTGTTTCTCTCTTCAACTGTGTTTATTTGTGTCGCTCTCTACCCCACGGACCTCCACCATGGCAAACAAAAGCGCACGCTGCAATTTAAAGAAAGCTCGCCTAGCAAAAATGTTTTTTTCTTACAGTTATTTATGTACATACGAGTATGTTTATGTACTTTTGACTGATCAGTCTGTTCAGGGATTAACAGAGCAGTCAACGGTGCTGAAAGAATACAATTCAGACTCAAAGCAGTGGTTTTTGTTCATGAACATATGACACAATGTAGATCAATGTATGAGCCTTAAAACAGGGGTGTTCAAACTCTGGCCTGAAGGCCAACTGCAGTCCACTTTTTTGGCCTGTAGCAAAGTGTATAGAGTAAATGAAATTTAAGATATATCAGGATTTGCTTGACTGATGAATAAAGACAAATAGATCACAGAATTATATTGCACAAGAAATTCCTTAATTTGTTTGTGTTTCTGTATTATATGAATGTTTAGTCCTGTTGTAATTACCTTTAAGCAACAGCAGTTCAACAAAGTTGAGCAGTTTTGTGAAATTTGCTCTTGTTTTTTGTCTGAATGAGAAGACCAGCCAGCAGTGTTTCTCCTCCCTGCTGCACAGAGCCTCATTCTTATGTTACCCAAGGGCTAGTCCAGTATCCAGTCAAACCAGGGTCCCCTGACATCTGCTTGACCACCCCAAAATCCTTTACAATGATTGATTCAACCCATTGATGAAAAGATTCAATGTGGGAAGTTTTGTCTTTAAGCACTAAAAATAACTGAGCATGTCTTAACCTACATTGGTGTACTAATAGTGGTATTGGTACACTAAATGAAGGGTTCCTTATTGTGGCCCAGTTATACTTGCTTTTTTTTGTACATGGCCCTTGGCAATGAAAAAAAGTTTAGACACCTCTGCTTTAGAGCCTCATGATCACCAAAAAAGAAAAAAGAAGCGGCGCTTCAACATCTTTCCAAGGCCAAAGGTTCCTGGGGTCAGAGGAACAAACCAGGTCATGGGATAGTACCTCTTGAAACATGCCACGCTTAAAACAAGCAAACATTTACCCTCTTATCATGCAACAAGTTACTCCAATTTAAAAAACAAACCTTTAATCCTAGTGCTTGCTTAAATAATACTATGTTGTGAGCGTGTAATGGGTCTGAAATACTACTCCCTAGACCAAGCAAGTCTGTGCTTTCAGTGCCAAGTGTAGTCCTAAGTTCAGGACCTGCTGTGTTTGTACTATGGAGACCTGGACAGAAATAAAAAAAAAAAAGGATTACAGGCTGCACTTGGTGACTGAAGCACTCACTGAGCAGACGGACTAATGCTATGAAATATATTTGACTGAAATGTGGCGACGTGATGTCCAAGGTAAGCAAGCCCCGAGCTGTCCAAGCCCGGTATGTAGAGGTCTCTGATACTGCTTCTGTTCTAATGGTTTTCTGGCGTGTAAACTGAATATCAGGTGCTTCAAAAAATCCCTCTTTAAAGCAAATCAAGTTAATTGAAAGAGAATTTCTGACACGTCAGGGTTGAAGCTTTTTCAGGTAAAACTTTGCGCTGACGACTAATTGTTTAATTTAGCTGAGATATTCATGTAGTTTTTTTTGTTTCTTAGTCTGATTTATATGTTTAGCCTGGTGTAGTCGTAGGAAATAGATTGCAAATTGAGTGTTGTGTAGTTCACAACTGAGGTTGGTGAATAAAAATGTTTTTCTTTAAAGATTATTTTAAGAAAGAGAAACGTTGATACTTTCTGACACCATATCAATTAAAATGACTAGAGGTACCTAATCAGGGGAAAGCTGATCATTATCGGACAAACTTGATCAGAAATACAAACTTAACTGATTGGAATTAATTCCTGTTGATACCAGTACAATCACCTGTGTCTAATTCTCCATGCAAGGCTGTAAACAAATCACAACTGTTCTCTTGATCACATTTATTAGCGACCAATCATAAGCTATAGTAGGCAGCCGCTGCTGATGCTGTGCAAGGTAAAAAACATGAGCTAATTCTTATAGCAAACTCTCATCAAAACACGTCAGAAGTGGAGCAAAAATATGGTTGTGTGAAGAAACACTTTCAGTGTTATTTGTTATTTATGTTTTTTTTTTTCTTGTTTAATGATGAAATACAGTCCAGGTCTAAAAAAACTGCAACCAGACCTAAAAGCATCTGTGCTAATCTCTGTACAAGCAATCTCTTCTCACTGTTGTTATTTTCATAGCTCCCACCTTCCTGCTTGAAGGACTCTGCAGACCGAGCTTAATCGTTTTTGGCTTTTTATGCTTGGTGACCCTCTGAAATAAACTAAGACAGACATGCCAAAAATTTAGCACTGAAATATGTGTTTAAATCTTTATTTTACTAGCAGGATGGAAGTCTATCATTTGGCTTACTTAAATGATCTCCATAAAACAAGATGCATGATACATTTCAGACAAAGTTGTTAACATTATAATGTGTTCATATCAGCTCAATTGACTACAGTTAGTACATAACATGATATGTTGAAAAGAAATTTTAAGTAAGAAAACTGTAGTTTAAAAATATTTGGAGGTGAAATATGTTTGTTTTCCTGAAAGCATCAAATTATTTAAGTGGTTGTATAATCTAACAGAGTTAATGTTTGAGACTTATTACCTTTTCTTTAGTAGACTACTTGCACCATTTAACCTGTTGGATAGACTCAATACACTTTTACAGTCTGTCAGTGATGATTAACCTTTATAACTGAAGGTGTTATTAATGAATCACCACATTTTGTGATTCATGCATCTTTACAGTACAAAACTTGTATTGTAGGACACAATGCAAGTATGCAAGTATGTAGGAGGGGTTTGGACTTCTCTGTTGAGCTGACGTTAGACCAGTTGAAATTGCAAACACAAACATCAGTACTATAAATGTCAGCTAATCTCACTCAACTTGGTTAATTAAAGTTTAACCCTCCTGTTATGTTCATTTGTCAGGAACAGCAATGATGTACCCGGGTCAATTTGACCGGTGCATGTTTATTTATCCAAAAGATGTCCAAAACCAAAAAAATCCTCCCAAGCAATTCATTACTAACTCAATTACTAACTATTCTATCCATGTTTAGTGCAATGGTGTTCCTATGTCTCACAGTTGCAAAGAAAGAAAGAGTCTGACTTTTCTGACACCCTTTGACCTTCACTTTGACTGCTGGGTCAAATTGACCCGAACAGTATCTATGTGGTATAAACATGCAGGGGATGGTTGCAAATATGTGAGATGAACCAATTTCATTTTGTATGTTGATTACACTAATTAAGGCAAGCAGAAGAAGTTTCATACTAAAAAAAATACTTAAAACTATTTTTCCTCGATCTTCAAATTTCCAAATGGGTCAATTTGACCCACAACATAGCAGGAGGGTTAATTGTATTAGAAAGTGTCTCAAGTGTAAAAACCTACACATATTCCAAAAGACAGAGAAATGATCAATTAGAAATATCCAGCAAGTTCCCTTACTCTATTTAAATTACAAAATCCAGGCCAAAAAAGAGGCTTGGTTTTGTAAAATATAATAATACTACGAGAAAATTTTAAACAAGAATTTTAAGTGATGAAATTGACAAAACAATGGTACCTTGAGACCTTCTTTTTAATTAATATGGTATCAACACAAGTATCAATATGGGCTGGTTATTATTGATATTATTCAAACAAATTTCTTATAGATACTCCAGTCTTAAAGAATCAATATAAACATTTTTTTTTCTAAAAATGTCAAGGGTACACCATTATCCTCTGGAAAGTGTTCTCCTCCTTGATTTTAAAGAGGGATTCTCCAGCCCTGCAAAGCTCATTTCTGTGTGGTTTATTTGTAATTCATTTTGTAGAAGCGCACATAAATATGTCTTTGCTAACTTACTTTTTTAAGCTTATGCTCTTTGATTATCGGCCATTTAACTTCATAAGTGACAAATGCAATGTGCATGTCTCACTGAGGTCAGATGGTCAATCACCCCTTTGATTGTCCACTGTAGACCCCTTTAGAGGGTCTCCTTTGTTTCTGTCTTTCCTTCTGTACCTCCTGCTTTAAGCTCCCTCTCTCCATTCTGCTCCTTATTGTATTTGAACAAGTAGTGTAACTGATTTTATTTTGTCTGTTAAGTTTGTGAGTTTTTTGTCAAGTAATTCTAAAGAGTGTATTATCTTTGTGGTGTTTTCAGTGACTTTGTTTTCAAATCGTGACTTGTGTTTTTTTTGTATAGGATTAAGTTGTATTTATTTTTGTTATTATTATTTGCTGTTGTCTGTGTTTATTGTCTCTTTTTGTTTCTGTAATACTGTGTTTTGTTGTTTGGTGTTTTGACCTGTCCTGTGTTCTTCCTGTTTTACAATTACCTATTGTTTGTTTTGAGTGAATTGGAAAGATAAGATATTTTATAACAACAAAGAAAATGATTGAACACATAAATGGCACAAATGTCACTAAATGAGGGCTCTGATTTGGTGAAATGGTATATCTTGCACAATTAAATGTTAAAAAAAAGGTTTATTTTGTTTTTATCCAGAATTACAGATTATACACTCCTTATAGTAACATATATACAGCGTCTGTACTTGAATTCTAAGGGATGTTAAAAATGTTACTTAAGACAGGATATATATGAATATTAATTATTGAAGCCAAACATTTCTTCTTTTTTATTCTAGAGTCGGCTTTAACTAATTTATCAATAAGAAAATTGGATTATTTTTTCATCGCGTTTTATATCAATATATAATATTCAGCATTCTGAATAGTGGTCCAGAAGTGTTGCACTTTAACTTTCTTTCAGTGTGAAGACTGAGTTAAGACGGTAGTATCTCCATTTAGATATGCAGCCTTATTTTTTCACAGTACACTGGACAAAGCACAATGTTTTCTAAATTTTGGAAAGTCAGGTTTTTTTCCTTTATTTTGACAAAACGGACCAAAATAGAAGCTCAATTATGGCACTAAAAACAATGTCCCATGGTTGTCTATCTTCTCCCATGTGGTAGAAGGGCCAGTGGTTTGAGGCTTACTCAAAAAGAAAAAAAAGAAAAAAAGAGAGAATGCATTTAAGCCTTAAATGTTGACAAGCTAAGGCCATGCCAGCCTGTCAGTGTGACCACTGAGCAAATCCAGACCTCCAAATACAAATCCAACAACAAACCAGACTTAGTGTCATATCTTTAAAGTCAACTGCGTTCTGCAATGTTACCATTTTTAAACTGTCATACTTGCAGTAAGGTTGTACCCCCATTTACAGAAGGCAAGTCGCATTGATTTAATCCTGCACGTGGCTTGTTCTTATCATGTCATTACCCACGACCTGTCCGAATAAAAGTAGAGACACATATCCCAAGACAGATAAAAAGTGTATTGTACATTTATGTCCACTCTTTGGCCTTACCCTTATGTCTTTTATTTGTGATTGATTCTGTGCTGATTCATCCTCCAAGGCCAGATTTTCTGTCCTTGGGTAAACATGCTAAAACAAAATAAAACCTCCCAAGTCAAATGTATGTACATCAAATGTGCATGTAATGTTTTTGTGTACAAAGCAGTTTCTTTTAAAATTGTAAATGGTAACACTTATCAGTGCCCTTCCTGTCACTGCACCCTAGTGGTTATAAAAAGGAGTTAAAATTAATTCACCACTGTCATGCATGCTCTAACATATGATATACTCTCACTGTGTCTCTGTCTGTGCTGCCTCATTACAATACTCTGCAAATATCATTTTTTTCTGATCCAGAGTTTTACCTCAGAGAAGAAATAATGCATATTCATGCTCCTATGTACAGCATCTTTATGTATGTATGCATAATACATATTACTATATGTATGAGAGGTATATATAAACATGAAATATTTAATGACTTGAACTTTAATGATAACAGCTGACACATCTAGGTCTGTACTACCTATATGTGAAGAACAAGAGGATGCAGAATACAGTCGTATGTCATCCAGTTTCCCCAAAAGATACTAAGCCTGTAGGTACATAGTCAGGCTTCAATAATGCTCATAAGGTAATCAATACATCTAATTATGTGTAACTGGATATCAAACCATCTTCAAACTGGCAACTGATCCCATGTGAGGATTATACAGTATGTGACCATCCCGGAAATAGCATCTGAACTGTCAGCATATCATTTGAATCTGCACAAACATACTCCTGAAATCAGAGGATGTATTATGGAAGGAGTCCAATTCATTTTCTGCCTTTGACCTGAATAATGATTAGCTGGTTTAAGCAAGACATAAGGACTGTTTCAACCATTTTTTTAACGTACAATAACCAGAATGTGTTCACAAGATGATTCAGCCAGACTACCAGCCAGATGCACCTGGGGTTTGTTGTTAGATTTCATGGTGAAGACTCCACATACACCAGATCCAACAGAACCTAGTTAACTGTGACCAAAGAAGGAAAACGTTCTGTCAGTGGCGCAAAATCTGATATACTGTTGGACCATATTTGATCATTTTTATTTTTTTACGTAAAACATAATTGTGTTTTCTTTGCTCAGTCAGGTGATCCATGTCAGTATTTGTCAGAACATTGAATCAGGACATTGTTTTAATAAGACCGAGTACACATGTAAACATTTATTAAATCATACCTGATTTTGAAACTGGGGGCTTTTATATCCTTGGCGGTTGTCATTTATTTCCGGCTTCTTTTATTAACAAACTGCTATAAATTTTGCAAGTTATGCTTTAAAGACGCTTCTGTTTTGCCACAAATCAATTATTTGATCCCGCCTCTGACGTCCGTCTAACTGTCTGCCTCGCCTTTACTCTTGTTGCTATGTTTGCTTCCTGTTTCAGCCAGCTTGATCCCTGATTGGCTTTGGTCTGGTCCATGTGATAAAAACAGAGGATGTGCTTGTTTTTTCTTTGTGCATTGCACTAAACAACCAGATAACCTGGCCTTTGCTGACTTTGTTCAGAAGCAGGGATCCAAGTCAAACTGGGCCGATTATCGTGTAGGGTATAGCCTGTGAGGCTCTTCTCCAACCTTCTGCATCTATTGTACATGTAGAATTTGAGGAATGATGATACTGTGCCTCAAAACCCTTCCCCTGCCTATAAGTTGATGCTGGGGTGGTGAAGGGTTGAGAACAATAGTACTGATTCCGGACATAGCTGGAAGAGACAAATCAGAGAAAATGTACCACAAGTACAGCAGCTTGAATGGGCGGATCATCAGTAAAATGTTTATGTGACTAAGTAAGGATGCATTAAGGTGTTAAATCAGCAAAGTTTAAGTTGTCTGTGCAAACTAAGTGCCACTGTTTCTGTTTAAACTGCAAAACAAAAAACATCTCTTAACCACTGGTTTTCATCCAAAACAAACTACTAAAATTCTGTTTGTATGTTTTTTTTCTTTTGGCAAATGTGGTCCAACTATGTCAGCATCATTAGCTGCCTTTCTTGCAATCAGTTCTGTTTTTACAGAAAAAGACAATAAGCTAGGAAAAAAAAAATAAGATACAAGGTTGGTTTTTGCTGCCATGTTTGTGAGCTGTGAAACTGGCAATATCTGTTTGGTGATGCAATGTGGTGTGCTCACTCCCATCAGCTCTGGCAGGTAGTCCGTCGTACCACAGTTGATTTAGATAAAAACCTTTCAAGGGAGACCTTTTTGGTGTGCCTATTGTCTTGTATGTTTTCATGGTATTCCGTCATAGGCAGCCTGAACTCATAGCTTCAATCAGTTCAAGAGTAGAGAGGCTCCAGTATGTTTGGAAGAGTTAAGGTCATGATAAGATATATTTGGAAAAACAATTGGTCTATGTGAGTAATACAATATAAATGTTGTTGTTGTTAGAGTGATATTATTAATTCTAATTAGGCTTCATATAAACTTGTTTCAATGTTTATGAATATCTTTGTCATGTAGCAACAGAATAAGGACATTAGTTCAACACTGACTGTCTCTGACAAGGTATCAATAAGTATGATCATCTTAACTGACAGCATTTAATGATTTGTCACAATTTGGCGTTGGTCAAAACTCTGGTCAGAATATTTGCAGTCTCTCTGTTTCTCTGTCCTCCCTCTCCACATACCTCTCCTCCTTTGATTAACACTCATTCTCCATCCCATTCCCAGGCCGCCACTGCAGTGCAAGTGTATCTAAAGTCTGACTGTAGGTAGGTACTTACTCCCTCCGTAGTGTAAATTAAGTGTGACTCTGGACAGGAATTATGTCATCACTGAATACAGTGACAGCCACACTCGCCAGTTCCCCTGATAGGCAGTCCCCGAGCACCAAACCCCATGTTGATGTTGTAAATACAGCACTTAGCAGAGAGGAGCTAGCTAGCAGAGCGTAAAAGACTGCAGTGGCTGAAACATGATTAGCTCTATCTGCATTTTCATTGTCATTACTGAAACCTCTCACTGTCACCGGTACTTTGTTCATCAGGACCATTTTACTGCCCAGTTTCATCATTTCCTACCACTTTCATCTTATCCACTAAATTGATTCTTTCTTCTATCTATGAATTTAGCGCCTTGCAATTTTAAGCTTATCATTTGCCAATTGAAGTAGCTAGTAGTGAACTAAAGATGTTACAACAGTTGTGTATAAATAGAAAACAAACTTGAATTTATAAAACAGTAAAGTGTGACAGTAAACTATGTGGTTTTATCCTAATAAGAGTGGTCTCATTAGTTAATAGCCATACCTCATAGATAAACAATTGGCTCTAAGATATAGTTCAACTGGAGTTACAATTTGGCAATACCGTAGAATATTAATTAATTAAATAGACTGGCAATTATTCTCTGATATTACAACAATGGGATTGATGATTTTTTTAATGCTAGCAATTCCAAAATGCAACTGCAGCAGCCTTTGGGGTCATCAGCATGTAAACTCTCATTGGCTCTGGCGGGTATTTAAACAGCAGTGGCCTCACCTTGAGCTATAAATACCAAACATATCTGAGATTTACAGTTTAAAGGGATAGTTCCATTTTTTTGAAGTGGGGTTGTATGAGCTCCATATGACCACTAAGTACATTAGATACAGTAGAAAGTCGGTCTGTAAGAGTCTGTGATGAAAAAATAGATGCTAACAGGAAAGTACCGTACCAAATACAAAGGGTATTTTCTCCGCCTACAAAACTTAAATCAAAAAGTAATACCACAGTTTAAGAGTACGCTACATATGAGTGTTTTTAAGTGCATGAACATTTCGGAAATATAAAGTTTATCCAGGACCTAAGCCAACTCACGTTGTGTATTCCTCCGCTAAATCACTCCGCCGTAGTTAGCTAGCGGCTTCAAACCCCTGTTTTAAACTAATTAAAAGCACATTATATGACAAATATTTCTGAGATGGGGTTTTTGTGATGCTTTCCTTGATGCAGAAACAGATGTGCGTCATCGAGAACTCAGCTTTCACTGTATTCTTCTGCGTAACGAGGGCATGCGGTTTCATCGTATAGTTAATGCATCTGTCGTTACCTGTTACCTGACGGATTGTGTGCACAGATCTATACATCTCTCTCTATATATATACATCTATATATATATCTATTAGAGGCTAATACACAGTAATCGTTGCATGTGTGTGCATGTGTGTGTGAGAAAGAGACACATACACAAGTCTGCACTGTTATGATAAACAGCCTCCTCTACTCTGATTATTTGTTTCTGACATATCGTTATTACTTACTTTGAGCAGAAACTGTCATTAGGTTCTTCAGGTTTGGGACGTTTTTCCAGTTTATCTTCGGGTAATTGAAGAATGTCCACAATCTCCAGGATTCAGAAGAGCAGGAAAGTTTGTTTGACGAGTAACACCACCGTCCATATCACCTATTCCCTCTGGTTAGTTCTTACATTTGCATCACTGTTTATTTACGACTCTATCTTGATGTCCAGTGTCTCCATCTGCAGCAGCTCTTCTTCTGTAAACTCCAGAACATACAGGTATCCTCTTGACTCCAAAGTGAATGGAACTTCGTCAGCGCTGTCGTAATCATTCCTTTTTTAATTTCCTGCATTGTCTCTTCTTCACACTGCTAACAGTCAAAACAAAAGAATAACAATACTTGATAAAAGTTACACGGAGCTGCAACCGGCGTCTGAAGTGGCTAGCTTGAATGTTTTAATCAGCTGAGAGAGATGATTGAGTGATTTAGCGAAGGGAAACATGACACGAGTTAGCTAGGTCCGGATAAACTTTATATTTCCGAAAGGTTAATGCACTTAAAAACACTCATGTGTAGCGTACTCTTAAACTGTGGTATTAAGGCAGAGAAAATACCCTTTGTATTTGGTACAGTACTTTCTTGTTAGCGTCTATTTTTTTCGTCACCGACTCTTACAGACTGTGGCTTACTGAGGGAGAAGATAGAACTGAACTACCCCTTTAAGATCTGGAGGCTTTGACCTCAATGGAACCAGAAAATAACCACATTAAACCTTGTCCCTGTGGATTATTTATACAAATAATCAGTTGCCAATATAGCTGATAAATGTATTATAGGTCGTCCGTGCAGAGACCCATGTTTACTCAGGTTCTTGCTTGGTGCGGCAGGCCCGGGTTTGATTCCAACTTGAGAGCAGTGTCTTACCCTGCTCTCTTGTTCATTTTCCTGCTCTATCCAGTGTCTCTCTACACTATAAAAACTGGTTGCCCCTCATTCAGCCTATTTTTGCCCCAGTCCTCAGATTCAGCAAACATCTAAACTAATCAGATATTTATTTTGACCTAACAGTTTGTCCTCGTACATTTGTGTGTTATGAAAAAGTTCTGAACTTGAGCAGCTCCACAGATGTACTAGACAGCTTCTCAGAAATCCTTGTGTGACCTGAAGCCAGAGAAACTGATCTTTTTCTATGGAGTTGCCATCTGACTAATGCTCCAGAGCACAAGCCCTTATAGAGAAGGACCTTACATTATGGCTGCTTAAAACGGTGGGTAATTCAGAGAGGGCTGTCGTCTTTTCTCATTTAAGCAGGAAGGCACAGGGCGTCATGCAGTCTCAGTGGGTGTTTTTGTTGTGTGACTGTGGCCTGTTGGTGGTTGGAGTTTGACAAATATATTTCAGAGTAGTATTTAAAAAAACTGGTAATTCACAGTTTATTAAAATACTGATTGTTGTTACATATCTTCTTATGGTTTTAAACTCCAGCCATTACAGGTCAGTTAGCCATTGTTAGGGCAGAGTAAAGGCTACCTACCAATGGTGTTTCCACTTCACCTGGTGCAACAACACTCCGTCAGCACAGCACTACCTTCTAAGTGGCTGCTACAGGGGGAATTCAAAGTCTGCATGCTTTGTTGTACACCTTAAATACAGCAGGAAAGGACACAAAAGGTTTTTGAAAATTCAGTGTTAGTTGACAACTTCTACGCTGTGCAAGAACTTCTGTAGAGTGGTGCAGTGATGGATCATTAAATGTGTGAATACATTTATATTATGTGTGAGTATTACTTTGGATACTAAAAATAACGTCTGTGGTAAAAATGCTTCTTGACATCCAGAAGTGCCTCACTTGTGAATTTGAAAGGAGGCTAGGGAGGGGCAATATAACAATAAAATCGATTTATTTGAATTAATTTTTGCTAAAGATTTAAAAATTAACAATCAAATTTTTTTCAAGACTCCAATCGTAGATTGTTGAAATGTCTGAAAACATATGTGCTGAAAGGGCCCAGCCAGGTATTGAACAAGCACATTTTTAAGCTAATATTTGTTTATTTTAAATTAGGTATTATAAAATATTGATCCGGGAGTTCCATGCATATGTGAAAATAGCTTGGGGAGTCAGTGCTTATGAAGAAGAACTCCATAATGAACATTTAAGACATACAGTTAACTTTAAGAGTGAAATTCTGTTTGGTTTGGCTAATAAACTCAGCGTTAGAATTTGACTACAGCTGAGATTGTGCAACTGAAAACATCAATAACGAGAACCCCATGCTAACAGAAGTTGCCAGTCTCTGATGTAAAGTAAATGTTCCCCCTCATCCTGACACTCTAATTTATGGATCAAAATTCAGCCTGTCACTTAATTTCAAATGTCTGATTTTTAAGCTGTTACTGCTTAAAATGTCCCATTTCCTAATATGGCTGATAGAAAATAAAGCCTTTAACAGCATATGAACTGAGTAGTTTTATTGTGGAGTACTTGTCACCAAGAGATTGCTTTTGTTACTGAAATAAATCAATTCAAGATGATCTACCAGATGCTTTAAATTCACCAGATGTTACTTAAAAAGAATTTAAAAAATAACATGCATTTGGCTAGCCGCAGATCTCCAGCCCTGTGAGTGACTGTCGTGTAGTGTTTTTATTGTGGAATATTAGCTTTTTACTTTTACAGACTGAAAATTGTTTTTAATTTTGTAAAGATTATTTTAAATAATCAAAGCTACGTCAAGACTTTCTTTGCCACAAAGCTTATACGTGTATTTGACAAAATCCATAATCCACCTTTATAATAGTTGTTTTTTGTTACTGGAACCTGTGCAATGCTAACAGAACTTTGTCCTACAAAAGCCTCATCTTTGCATCACTCTACGCAGAAAGTCACTTGCACACGTGGATTTTTTCAACAAATAGTTTTTGTTCTGCCAAGTGTCATTTCCCACTGTAAACAACTATTAACTGATATTACAGGATGCGATTACCGGGGTTAGGAAGTGCTTCTAAGTGTTGCAGGACTGACATTTTTGTGCTGGCCATGTGAAGTTTACAGGAGTCAAATCCATTGATCTAAAGGTTTTTGACAAATAATTGAGCTTTGCCCCAGTGGTTTCTTTTCACCTCCTAGAGCTTCATGTGGTCAACGCCTACTGTGTATCAGTGATATCTGAGTATTTACTCCTCTGTATTTTTGTTAAACTGTTAAGTTTTGGGCCACCTACTTGTCTAAAGCATCTAAAATAACACAATATGTTTCATGTTGTTTAGATGTTGGGTGCTTTATTCAATGGGCCTCTTAGAGATGAAATCTTTTCAATACCTGAGGATCTTTTGCTTTTCTGTTACAGAGAAAAAAACATATCATAACTCTCATTTTCTTGTTTTGTCTTGTCCTGTCTGTCTTGTCTGTGTCTGTCCTTGTCTGTCTTTTCAATGTCTTTATGGTTTTACATTTTCAATTTCTTATCATCAATTAATTCTCCTCACTTGTGTGCTTTTATATTTAATTTCTGCTTCAACATATTAAATCAATTTCATGTTTTGATTCTTTTAAATGCTCAACAAACCACCTGAAAATGGACGTTTTGTGACAAACATTTCAATTATGATTTCTTTATGTTTGATTTGCACAAACATCTAACATTAAAACTAACTGCCAATTTAAAGCAACTGGCTATGAGAAATCTCGCAGTCTCAATAACATATCAGGAATGGCGGGGTCTTCACTGCGGCTTGCTCCTATCACTAGCCCACCCTTTGAAAACTATGAGACCCCTGGACCGCTCCGCCGCTGTCGGTCCCCCATCCCCTCCATTTTGTAGCAGAAAGGATGTAAATGACTGGATGATAGTAAAGGCAGAGGATAAGCAACAGGCTTAAGGCAATGGCGCTTCCACAGGATTGTGCAAAGACAAAAGCAATAACGTGAATTAAGCCTGAATGTTTGAGAAATGACTTCCAGTCTCGTGAATTTAACAGGATATGATGCATGCAGGATAGCAGAAAGGGTCAAAGAAGAAACACTTAAAAGAAACATTGTTACTGCAAGTTGTTAAAATTAATGTAAAATATTTGAATTTTTAGCTGATAAAACGTTGAGTTGAAAAAAATAAACAAAGCAGATGCTTTTTAAAACTAAATGTGTAGATGGCCATCCATTTTGACGTGTTCTGGACCAAACCAACCTAAGCTGAAAACACTGTCCAGAGAAAAGACCATTAAATAAGATACTTCAGTCCATGTAGCCAAAGACAAGAGTAAATTTATAGGTGATATTGATGTTTAATAGATTTCTATCTTTGCAATTAAGTATGTTATATGTGCAGTGTAGATTTCAGTTTGGCATCTCTTGAAAATGACAAAAAGCTTATCTCCTTTAAGGTTCAGAGTTCAAACTTTGTTTTGTATGCTTAAATAGTGAGTTACTGTAAGATCCGCATCATAAACCCCACTTTTTTTCCCAGAAATAAAAAGGTTTAACTGTCTTTGCAGTTTATTTTGCTGTTGTAGCTGTCACTGGTTAGTTCGTTCCTCTACAGTTGTGTTCAGACGATACTGAGAGCATACTATTTTCTGGTTTGGCTGGTTAAACTCAAAGTTTTTGAGACCTCTGGAAACATGCCATGAATTTAATAGAACGTCAAAGTCAAACATGTCGTGGAGCATCATTGATAATTTGAGTGAAAAATATGCTCAAGTGTCCAGAAAATCTTGTTCTAAAAAATATTTTACACTGATAAAGAGATTAAGATGTATTTTCAGGACTGTGGTCACCATCACTTTAACATGAAGGGATAGGGGTAAAGTACTTTTGCTGGCTAAATTGGGAGACTGGGTCTTTATTTTTTATTGGCTGAGTTATTTATTATATAATAAATGATTGTCAAAAGCCCACACTCTTTACATATGTTGTCTGCACACCCTCAAAAACTGAACTGCTGATGTTTGAAAGCCATGCAAAGATCAGTCCTAAGATATTTAGATACTTGATAATATGTCTATATGATCATAAATACTGTATATCATGAAGAAAGTTTTTGTTGGTTTGAGTTACCAGGACTTCAATCTTACAAGAGAGGGGCCTTAATCAATAAATACTTGTCTGAAGTCATATTAATTATTGATGGAACTTCACAGTAAAATAACAGTGTTTTCTGTTACTTCTTTGATCAGGATTAGAGCCCCACTCTTTGAATCATCTGGTTTTTTACCACCATGCATAATAATGGCAGCTTCTTATGGGCAACTGGTCGTATAGGTGTGGTTGGTAGGTGACAACTTTTTGGATGAAAAAAATAGGTATTCATAAATGTGGCTTAAACACCAGGTACCTAGCAGTTTACAACAGAGATCTCTGAATGCAGTTTTATGCCCCAATGAGAGAGGGTGGTTTACTATATTGTTATGTATATAAGCATGTTGTAAACAGTCAGGTGACCACTTCGAGGGTTGATTTCTTTAATAGTCATTAGATTTTATGCAGTGCAATGATGGCGACTAAATTTGCATTTCATGACAGTTTGTTTGTTTCCACACTAAAAATTATATATCAGTTAAAGAACTGTGTAGGACACATGACTTTTGGGATGAAAAACATGCTGTTGGTGTCTTATGTGCCGGATTTTACAGTAATATAATGCATAGCAAAGCAAAGTGATGTCAAAAAGGTAAAGAAAAAACAAAACATTAGCTTAGTTCTTTTAATCTGGTACCATAACACCTATGTTAGCTGTGTAGCCTGATATTTGAAAAGGAAAGTTAATTTTATTGAATTATTAAAGTCACAGTTGTCCTCAAAGTGCTGATTCAAGTAGCAACTGGACTTGTTCAGGTTTTTGAAGAAGTTTTGCCTCTTCTCTGAAAGGTTCCTTCACTTCTGATCAGTCCCAGAAAAAACTACTTTAAAGAAGAGCTTTAAGGTCTTCGGGACACTTAGCCAGTCCAGTTTTAGCTTGGATTAAGCTTTGGGTTAACAATGACCTGGATGACTGAGAACCTGGACAGATATCCCATTTAATCTATTATGAAAATTATGTTTCTTCCTAATAATTTCTTCTCTTGTTGCAAATAGTTAAAAATACATGAAAAACTGTGTTGCTTTTTTACTTAAAGATCAAAGAGCTATCCATTAAAACTGTTATTTAATTACTTTTTAACCATCACCATAAGTTTGACACTAAACCATGACACATTCCCACAGTCAGTTGAAATTCTTTAAGCTTAGAAGTTTCTTTGCAACCCTCACACCTTTTTCATCTGATTCGTGCTTTAACTATTCAAACGTGTGTTAGCACAGATCAGATTAAACATAAGTGAACTAATACATTTTAAGGCAGCTCAAGATCTCATAGGTAACGCTGCCCAGATATAGTACATATATATATATAAACCCACCCCCTCTCCCCTGGTAGGGTGGGTGGCTGTTCATCCTCTTCGGCTCGGGTCCTCTACCAGAGGCCTGGGAGCTTGAGGGTCCTGCGCAGTATCTTAGCTGTTCCTACGACTGCACTCCTCTGTAGTGAGCTGTCTGATGTTTCTCCAGGGATCTGTTGGAGCCACTTCTCCAGTGTGGGGGTCACTGCCCCAAGTGCCCTGATGCACTTTTTGGCTTTTACCTTTTCAGTCATTAACTTCTATTTGAAAAAGTAAACAACTGACTAGAGAGAAGTCTTACTAAGACAGATGTGGTATAGTATATGTAGAAGGTTATTTAAGCAAATGTATAAAGTCATGTATGAATGACAACAAAAATTAACTGTACAGTTAACAAATACAAGCACTTTACTAATAGTTATTGTAAATTTACTAACCATGAAAGTTTGCATGTTGGAATAAGTATAAATGACATGAATACCAATGAATGAATTAAAGTACTACGTGAGAAAAACCAATCAAACTCGTGTTTTGCAAATAACGGAAACCTTTAGTTGTCGATTTCGCTTCTTTATCACATTTTGATTTTTTAGTTTGGAATGTTGTGAGAAAAACAATCAAATGCAATTGGAACTGAAAATATGTAACAATGGCAGTATTATTGTCAATCATCTTCCATGTTTTTACCATTTTTACTTTCTAATGTTCTAACCAGATTTTCATCCTTGCATGAAAATAGTTTATAACTAAATGGCGAGCAGAACAAAATAGAATAAATATATACAATGTTACATTCACATATGCAATAAACATGCAATATTATTTAATGCAGGGAAACATGTTTTGTTTATATGTATGTAAATATACAGATCTATTTTTAACCCTGAAAATGCACAGAAATGGAAGGCTGTCTTCTGTTCTAATGCTGAGTTGTTATAGAGTGTAAATGTTTTAAGCAATGGCATTAACCATTTGTTGTCTTAGTGATTGTTCAAAGTTTTCCTACTTTTACTTGTGGCTGCCATTTAGATTTTCTTTAGTTTTGTAATATTTGTATTTTTCTTACTTGTATTGGTAATGTGTATTTTATTGTATTGAATATTTTTTTTCTGTGCCATTGACTGTCTAAAATAAGATTTGTCCAAACGTTACCACAATGTGTTAAACTGTCCTTCAGTTCATTCACAAAACAAATGTTTAAGGACTAAATTCACATGGAAAATATACTGTAAGTGCTTTAGAAGAAAACTTTTTTGTGAAAAAAGTATTTCCATACTTGGTAAAAATGTTAGGTCCAGATTTCATTCCTGTTACAGTCTGTGCTCCTTATTCTGTTTTGTCTAAAAGAATCAATGTGCTTCCAGATTACTCAACTTTGAGAATTTAGATATGCAGTATGAAGACAAAAGCGATGGCATCACTTGAATGTTTGCCTGAATTTTCAAGAGAAGTTTATGAAAATGTCTTATTTAGAATAGACTATTGTACCGTCACTGCAAGAAGTTATGCTTGCAACTCTTTATCAAACACTGGGTTTTGAGGGCCATCAAGAAATTAAGAAAAGTTGTGTTTGTATTAGATTTTTCTTAAGGTTCACCTTTACAATGTCAGAAAATTACAATAATTTGGTGTTGTCTGAAAATATTTGATACAGCATGCTGAGCTCACTTTATAAAAAATGAAAAAAGGTAGCAGCTCTTTAATGTGTAATGTTGATCTGAATTTAGAGATGGTATGTTTACTCGGGGATAGTAGGTTTTTAAGCTTATATAACTTATAGATGGATGTTTCATGTGACAATGTCAAACATTGAAACACTGAACCTTCAAAACTATTCACCTTTCACATCAACAAACTTGAATTTTGGTTTGTCATCTTTGCGAGCATCACTTCTCTCAGCGCACAAACCTCATTAACCTTCTAAGCGCACATGCATACTGTATAATCTTAAAAGAACTCCACAATGTGGATGTTAGTTTGCTGATACTTGAATTATACTGGTATGCCACTTTATATGGAATGTATAGTTTCTGTTACAGTCAGGACGTGTCCAAACTTCATGTATGTCTGCACCTGAATGTTTTCTTCACTGTTGATTGAGTTTGAATGACATCATCTCATAAGACGCCACTTGAATTTTAACTTTAATGGTCATGGACATTGTTTTAACAAGTTTATCCGAAGAATGTCATAACTGTACTTCTGAGTTTAGGGGTCATATCCCATAGTTGTAATAAATGCAGATCACCCTGTAAACATTGTTTAAGTGAACAAAACAGGCAGATGTTGTTAGTGCCTCTATGAGGCCCCTCTAGGCTCTGATGTCAGTTTAGGAGTTCATGCAAACTAGCTAGATTTAACTAGCTAAATCTTTCAAGCAATGCTTAATAGGTCATTGGGTATTCCTGATTATGTAAATATCTGTATCTACACATGTGAATACATTAAAGTCATACAAAATTAATTCATATCAACGTATTCTTTTTGAGTGTGGGGATCATCAAAAAGGTGCTGTGTGGATTTGTACCCAGTGTCATCGTGGGGATGAACCACCTAGTTTTCTGTAGCCTGTAGCTTTGTGTAAGTTCTGTAATTCAAAGAACTGCTGCTTGTAACACTTGCCAGTGTCTATAGTGGACCATAGATGACAATAACATGATAACTGAGGCTGCATTTGGGCTCATAGAAGGTCAGTAAATCAATGATAGGCCTATCATGATAGATGTGTAACTTCCTTCATAAATTTGGGTGTAAAGTCCACACTAAAACCTTCATTGAAACAAGTTACGTTGTAACATAGACTGTGTCTTAGTTCGGTTGCAGCATGGAGACATATGGATCAGCTTAACAAGTAATGTGTAAAGTTCAAACTCAACAAAGTATTGTTGCAAATTTGATGTTTTATGCTCATTTCAAGTCAGAGAAAAGCATTTTTCAAACATTTTTACATTGCAGCATCAGAATCCTGAGACAAATTGAGTCGACACATCTCGGCAAGGACTAACTGCTGGAAATAACACTGAATAACTGCTGTTAATCAGCTTACACCAAAGAAAATATGAGTAAATGGTGTCAAAATATTCTGATTAGGAGTTAATTAAAGTTTCCAGCACTTGTCTAAAGACAGTAATAATAAACCTGTGATAGTATGCAAATAAAATTGCCAACAACTTTGGATAATTTAATAATGCCTTTCTACTAAAATTATCTGCACTCACGCAAAAATGGAGGTGTAAGCAAAGTCATCATGTAGTTTTGACTGAATGGCATCCATCACAGAGAACACAATACTAACACTACTTGTAATGAGGTGTAAAACTAAGTGATTACTTATGCCTAAGTTGAAACTATGTAGTGCACCACCAAATGTTTGTAGAGTGGTAACTGTTCTAAGTAAGAATATACATTCAAATAAGGCTGCATTTGAACTCATGCAGAACTTGTGCAGCCCATAGCTGGTTATTATTACACTAAAATTAGGTAGCAATTTTCTGTCCAAGTGTTTGTACATGTTATTTTATTATACTTTGGACTCTGGATTGAACCAAGTAAGGTCTCTGTATGTTTGGTTCTGGAGAGCGTAAGTAAGTTTTGTTTTAAGTAGGTGGTTAACCAAGCTCATCATGGTCACTCAGCAGAGCTTAATGAACCACTACACTGATGGAAAGTAATGTGTCTCAGTAATGTAATGTGGTGAAGCAATGTCATTACAGGCATAGTTAGGGTGAAACAAACAGCCATCAATTCTTTCAAAGCTACTGTCAACAGAGACAGTTAAACCACGGAGCTCGACTGTTTCTCTGATTGGCATCAAACCAGATGGGCATTTGTTAAATTCTTAAAGAACTTACACCAGAAAAAAATGAACTTTGGTTGGTTTTCATTTCTTTAAGGACAGGGGTTAAATAATGTTACACTTAAAACTGATGGAGACATTTAGTTGAAACCCGGGTGTTGGAGAGACACCTTCAGGCTCGGGGTATTTGTAAAATCAATCTTGTTATTATTGAGTGCTTTCATACTTATTTTCAGTCAAAGTTAACTTATTGTAAAAGAAACTGTATTGTTTGCCCAAGGGTTTAACTTGAAAAAACACAATATAGATGTGATCATTACTACAGGCAATGTGTCATTGTTACCTAATAATGGATGATGTCTTTTGATGTCATGTGAACAAATGCATCAATTTGTCAGGTGACAGACTTAACAAAAAAAAAAAATCAAAAAAATCTTTTACCAGGAGGTAATGACACCTTAACTTGTTTTAGAGATCTGCATTTTATAAACACACTTTGTAGCTGTAGCTGTAACTTCTAGCTACACCTGTCGGGCTAGGTATACAGCTAATTTATTACTAGGTATTGCATCAATGTACTGCCTAATTTAAATATTTATGCTTACTGAGTTTTTGTTTATGGTGCTTTGGATCCCTAATGTAGAACACAGATGCTGGTAGGATGTCTTTTACCTTACATCTCTATTCTAAAAGTTGTGCAGAAAACATGAGCTGTGTCTTGCCTATTCTCTGGAGAAATTTGCAACTGTAAAGTGGATATTGACAGAAGAATCGGAGAAAGAAGAGCATAACTGAAGAACTAACATGGCTGCATTGCTGGATAATGTTTATTTTGGACTGATGTTTGCAGAAGAGACTACAGCAAAAGTTTTTTGATCTTAGTAAATATTGTCTCAGTAACAGTGAAGTCCATGTATTCACTATTAACTAGATGCTAATAAGACTGCTTATTAATTGCATACTGGCTGTTTGCTTGGGATGATTTTGATTTTATTTGTACCTTACTCTACAAGACCAGATTATGTGGCTTGTGGGCCATTATGGAGGTTTCTCTTAATATATCCCTGATTACTGCTTTACTAAAGTATGTCAGAATGATGTTGGACATGAATTATAATTTTAAATGGGAGTGCTCCAAGAGCACTCATCCCCGCCAAGGCTTTTCCAGCATTGTCCGGAGACTTATTGTCAAAAATGTGAAATCCTGCTCTATCTCACAGTATTAAGTCATCGAAAAAATAATTTGATTTATATACAAATTTGGATCACCACCAAAATCTGACCACTTTTCCTTTGAGCTATGACCAATATTCTCTTAAAACATCTTCAAAATATGTTGAGAACTTGTAGAATTATTAACAAAAATCAGAAATCTGCCATATCTTGCAGTGTTAACAGTTCCTTAAAAAAAATCCTGGATCTGCATCTACTGTACATCTGGGTGGGGATTCAATTTACCTATATCTAATTGATTCATCCTACACACTTCCAAATTGTCCTGAAATTGTCATCATATTCCATCAATACATTTTTAGATATGTTGTTAACAGAATCTAACAACACAAGCTTTGCTATGTATGGCCCTTGAGTAGATTACAAGTAACCACAAGTTGTGCCTTAATATCTCGCCATTAAAATAGTCTCTTCTCATGAAACAAATCATTAAACTTTTACAATTTTCCATATAAATGCAAATAAAGTAATTGTAACAGGGGACATTCTCAAATCTAAATTTAGGTGTTCACCATTGATTTACTGGTAGTTTTACTCTTTTTTTGTAACATTTTGTTCCCAATTGAAAGCTGCAATATCTCTACACTTGATGATTTTAATGAAGGACATTACCTGAAACTCTAATAAAAGGAAAAAGACTTCATCATGAGTTATTCAGACATTATTTAGACTATTTTTGTGATTAGTTCATTGGAATTGACCAGCTTATATTGAAAGAAAATGCATCATTCTTGTGTTACCACTATCTTTTGAAGACCATGCTAAGCAAAGCATGTTAAATCATAATCAATGTCCAACAGCGTCCTAACTTATTATTGATGGCCAATAATTAGAGGAGTATAGAAGGAAAACTCTCAGCTAACAGCCTACAAGCAACAATAACCTCTACGTAGAGTGAGGCACTAATATGCTCTCAATAATGACCAATAAGCAGCTACTGTGTCACTAAATATGCTACAAGCATCTAGTTAATAGCAAATTATGGACCAAAAATAAAGTATTAAAAGAAAATGCTAGCCCATATTATGAGACAACTTTTTGCCATGTTTGCAGAAATAAGTTTAAATGCTCATGTTGTTGTCAAATAAGTTCCTCAATAAGCACATGTGATTCCATGATGTATAACTTCAGTGGGATGTCAAGTTTATTGAAAGGTTTTCCAATGTTTTATGTTTGCAGAACAAGAGTTTCTCTGTTGTATATAATTATATTTGCTGTTTCTCTGTGTCCATTTGTCAAAAATGTGTCCTTCCATGAAATGTACATCCCCCAATGACTGCTTTCTCTCACATCATCACATACTTACCTATTAGAAACAGCATATCATCTGCGTATCAACTAAACCTCCACTTCAAAATGCTTTGTCCATGACTCACTTCTGTAAAGATGATTTCTTTAGCTGTCAAAATTTAGCAGAGAGAAGATCAGAGTGCTGGTCTGTTGGCTGGCAGTTTATAACACTCAGTCTTTTTCTGTTCAATATTGTCAGCCACCAGTGCTGCTGTATATGTCTTGATTTTCTTGTGCAAAATGATGTAACTGTTGTTTCATATCTGACATAGAATGCTTTGTAGTTGTATAAAAGGTGTCATTACATTTTAAATCTGTACACTTTATTCTGACATGCACAGTTAACCAGCAGTATACAGGTAACGGTAATCTCCGATTACTTTCCTATTGCACACATAATAAATAAAACCTTGTGATATTAGTATAAGTGTTATGACTTTGAAGAAAAATAGCATAGGATTTCTTTTCACTTAGATTGGCTTTTCTTAACTAAACACTTTTTGTAAAGCAGTCTACTTGTAATGTTAGACATTTTCAGATTTGATGAAGTTTAACATGATGTCTTTCTTTTTATTTGTCATTCAAACAAAAATGTTGAAGTAATGCCTTTCTGTTCTTGTCTTCACAGTGTTAAGTTTCTAGCATTCACCTTCTCTCTAATGAGGAGTCAGTAAGCGGTAAACACAAATTTGCGGCGGGAGCCACATAATCGACCGGAGTGACTCGGATGGACGGTTTAAAGGAGATCTTTGGGGTGACAAGAGAGACCAGAGGTTCATCATGAATAAAAAAAAAATCATTCGGTCTGCTCCTCAAGTTGTTACCAAAGCAGCCTCTTGGAACTCTGACCACATAGACATCTGTCTGACAGACCTTCTTTCCCCCTCCTTTTTTTGGCAAACTGACTGAGCATTGCACTGACACACTTTTGGAGAAAAAGGACTCCTGTTTACACATTCCAGACGACATATCTCCAACAACATTATACTCGCCATCTTGTGTGATGACCAACTCAGTACCATCCGCAACAACTGAGCAACTTCACCAGTATCCAAGAAAAAACAAACAAAAACACTAGTCTTCATGGAGGACTGAATGAACAATGTAGCATCTCTGCTAACATATTGTAGCATTTGTTGGCTGGGAAAAAAACTTGACTAAATCCACCATCAGTAGTTTAAAAGAGAAGGGATTTATGCATTCAAAGGATCTTTAAGATGTCATTTTTCTCTTGGGTTCCTTTCAAGTGAAGAACAAAAAATATGGGTACATGAGAGACAAAGGATTGGTCTTACTCTTTAAAACACTTGACATTCCAAAAAGAAGATGCATTGAATCCAGACAGTGCAGTTAAATCATCACCTATCGCACAACGTTAACATTGAGCATACTAAAGCCCCCGAGTTTAGCTCTTACAAAGCATGTTTGCCACTGAACTTATGTCTTCCATTAGCTTCTATTAGTCTGAAACACTGCCCTTTGAGATAATCAAAAACAGCACTCACTATGAGGTTGAACAAATGAAGCACATGTAGCATCAGCTCAAACAGGCATTTAGGCTCACCTGAAACATTCACCATAAGTAAATGGTGGAAAAAGACCGATCTTTATCTCTTATGTACTGGCTTGGGCTCGCCATCAAATCTGTATGGGATACCAAAGGTCCTGTAGCATGCACTTGCTAAAAGACCTTCTGTATTGTTAAGTAGATAAGGGTATCTATTCCATTTAGGATGAGGTTTATACTCAGCCTTATGCTGGCCATGGCCTTTGTTCGGTAGTCATTCCTCTAAGAGAACATAGTCTTTTCACTGCCACTAACATCATTTCTATATGCACATTTAAAGTGTTTGCCCCATGTCTGTCTGACCGACGCAGTGCTCAGATACTCGGAGCAAAAGACTGACGAAGGAGACAACAGTCTGGCTTGTCAGCTTTCCCCCAATATCCATAGATATTGGCTAGCCTAAATTACAACAAAAAGACATTCCAACCACAAGAACACCTTTTATGTTGCACAAAACTGCCCATTAGCTGAAAAGTCTGTTATTATTTGAAAGGGACCAATCGGATGCCCCTCAGACATAGGCCGACACTGCCAAATAGGCACAAGAATTCCCAGTTGCATACTGCCCCGTCCCTCTCTTGTCCCTGTTGCTGCCAACGACTGCTCCACAAGCAAGTCGATACCGGGATAAAGACGGCCCATCGAGGGAGCTCTTAGGCAAAATGGGAAGAAATGGACCATGAGTAGAGCAAGTGTGGAAATGTACAAAGAGAACAAATCTATATTTTGATAAACAAATCAACTTTCCATGGCTTCAGAAGAAGTTGCAGAGCAGAAAAGGTCCAGAATGGAAAGAAGGAAGAAAAAAAAATCAAATGCAAGTGTTAGTAGAAAATTTGGCATCATGGAATGGAGTCAAAGTCTGGAAGAAAAAAAAAGGAAAAATGAATATTTTGACACGGAGGGTGGGCAAAGTTATTTTTCCCCACAAGCACCAGGAATATGTTTTTTTTCTTTAATTTCTGAAAGACAATGAACAATGATAGACTCTTGCCTACAAAGACTCTGGACAAAGGATGGACGCTGAGATAAACAAATAAAAAAAAGAGATAATGCATTTTTGTAACTTTGTTTACCAGCATGACTACTTTGCATGACTGTCTTTTCTGCAAGCCCTTAGTTGAAGACAAGGGTGCTAGAGATACAAAAAAGTATATATAAAATGAATTAAAAAAATGTTATATGCAATTAATGTTTTAAAAAAAAAGATTATAATGAAGAGAAGAGCTATATTTTGTTTTGAAAAGAAAAAAATGTGAATATTGAAACATGTATGTTTGCAAAGTACACCCTGAACTATGTTTTTGTTTGATGAAATCTCTCTGCTACTACTGCCCTACATCCCTCATTCAGTGTTTTCAGCCGCTGCCATAGTTTTATTTTGCCAGTTTAATTCCTAACCAATCATTTGACTGCGATTGCTTAAAACTTTGCCAAACTTTGGGATTTGTGCAAAGGGTACTGTTGTTAATCACAAAGCTTTTGTTTTCCTCCTTGAATCATTTGCACAACTACCGTAGCAGCAGCAGCAACAAGCAGCAGCAGTCTGAACACAAAAGCTCTCTGTATACCACATCTCCGACTGCTTGATTTGTACTCATAGTTTGCTTTTTTCCTTTGGCAATAATACAAAAGTTGTCACATGATTGTAGCAGGGCAAACAGAGAACCTCGAGAGTATCTTCAACGCCTCAGTTTTAGATTCATAAAAGCCTTGAATGTTCTGTGGCAGGATTTTCGCTGGGATAGGCAGTTCTGCTTTGCTATTAGAGAAACATGAGAGCAAGTGCAAGTTATCCAATAACAGATTATGAATTATGCTACATTGGTGAACAATCAAGAGAGATTTCAGGTTTGCATGGAACCAACTGCCATTCCAAAGTCTGTGTGTGGTTAAAAAGGACTCAGGTGTGTCGATGGTGTGTGTGGACGTAGGTGTTTGCTATTTCCTTTCTAACATAATAAATTTTACTATATATTAGACGAAGATAATGTGAACACCTCACAGTGATGTGTAAAAAAACGCATGCATAATGACTTGATAATCTCTCGAGCGGGGAGCAGAGTCTTGACATATCCCCTTAGCCTCCTATCATTGTTTGTCATGATAACTATGAACACTGTGCTGTGTCGTAGAGCAGAAACGTCTTCCTCCGAGAGGCAAATTGAAACTACTCACACTCACGGTGTCGGCATGAGTGTGTAGAGGTAGCTCGTCTATCTTTTTTCTTTCTTTTTAGATGTCAGGTCTTTGCATCAGTCATTACCTGTGTAGCTAACGCGTCATCCAGCTGGCTAGTTGGCAGCTCATTACAGCACACAACAGTCACATGAGCACCAAACAAAGAGACCCAGAGCTTCCAAAATGATGTCAGTGAGGTACTGTTAAGTGTTGCGTAAAAGAGAGGATGAGAGATACCAGTGTCCACCGAGGGAGGGTGATGCAAAAAAAAAAATGTTGCTATAAAAGCATCTCAATGTTGAGTGCTCTTCAAGGGCCTCAGCCAGGGTTCGGTGTTCAAAGTGAGTTTCAGGCCCTGCTGGTCCAGGGTTTAGCTCAGGCAGCTGAATGGTCCTCTGTCCATTCCCAGTACATTGTAAATGGAGGTTCAGCGGAATAATGGAGACTCAGTGTTGTTATACTAAAGTTTTTACAGGTTATAGAGCTTCTATTTCCAGTAATAGTCCGTGGGATTTTGTTATGGTCCCTTGTGTTGCAAGAACTCCGAATTCAGTTCCCATTTTAGAAGGCATTAAGCAACCTTGACTTCGATGGTCACAAAGATGTTTATGAATATTTCAGAGGTAAACTCCTAGCAATGGTGTGCACACTTTGCAAAAACTTTGTGCTTCAACCAGCTGTTTGTGTTTTTTCATGGCTGTCTTTTTCTTTCCTTCCTTGATTGTTTCTTCGCCGTTAAATTAGCCGTTTTCCTTCATTCTCTACATTGTGACTGCTCTGCCAAAACCAGGCTAAAAAAGATGTCTTTCCTTTTTCTATTGCATAATACTGCCATTTGATTTAGTCATGTTGAACAGAATGAGTTACAATGTTGAGAGTGCTAAGTCTGTTTTATTTTATAAAGTTTGCAATCTGTTGGACAGTGTATAAGGTTTCATACAGTAACCAAAACAACATAATGCTTTATATGAAAAGTAGTGTTAAACTATCTGCTACTTTGTGTTATAGTGACATTGTGACATGGCTTCTCCGGGTTTTTGGAAGGGCCAGTGTGGTACTTCCTTGGAAGACATGCCTCCCACTACATATGATTTATTTCTTTATGTGCCTGTTTATGTGTAATATGTTGTTTCAACATTAAGGACACTGTATGCAATCTGCACCATGAATGCCACTGATTGACACTAACTGTATTCTCCCTGAGACACAGATGTTCTGTCATCAGTTAAGATGATTGCAACAAACGTGAACTTTATGTGCGCTTTATAGCAGAGATCCCCAACCACCTCTCCACGGACCAGTACTGCGCAGGCAGCCCTTTGGTTTCATATGTCCATATACTCATCTTGCTATATCATAGGCATGACTGTAAATACAGCCTATTTCACAACACGTAACGTTTGTTACTGAAGGATACCCAGGGTACTATAGAGAGCTCAGGCTGTATACAACTGTCTAATTAAGGGGACATAAACAGACATGAAGAACATTCAGATTTAAGAACTACCATGACACTAACATTAATTGGGGGTGGGTATCTGCATGAATGAGATGATACAATACATGATGAGACAGGAGGGTTGTTACAATAAATCACAACATATTGAAATGCCATTGGCAGGGTCAAACAACGTAAGGTTTTTTGATTGTGTTACAACAGAGTCTATATATCTAAATTTTTGTAATATTTAAAGGACAGTTCAGTAATTCTGAAGTTAGGCTCAATCAGATACTCAACAACAGTCAGTGAAGTGGCTGAAGGACTCCCAGTAGAGCTGTACCTTTACGGAGGATGTGAGAATATCGGTTAGTTTAGTTTAGTTTAGACAACTTTATTTATCCCAATGGGCAATTCTGATTTTGCAGGTTAGGTACTCTGCTGTTGGTGGGTACATTTACTTGGTGTAATTGTTTTAAAGAAAAATGAACCATAAAACTATGTTGGGTCAAATGCACAACTGGGTGAAAAATTTCAGAGCACTTTATTTTTCTGTGTTCTCTGTGTTGGGCACTATTTTACGATGCAGCAAATGGCTATGCCCGAGGTCTGCTGTTTTGCTCAGTTGATTTATTAAGACACAGCAATGACAGAGGAATATAATAACAAACCAAGTGTGTGATTCTGACTCATGTGGCAATGGTTTGTTTTTTTATATATTTAAAATTCACAGGATTACATTCTGACTATTAGAAGAAATTCTTCAAAACAAGATTCAGTGAAATCAGTGTACACATGTGGAAGAACACAGTATCTTAAAATAGTGCCAAACACCAAGATTTCTAACTGGAAAAATAAAGCACTCAAAGTCTTTTGTCCTATCGTACACTCAACCAAACATAGCCTTGTGGCTTGTTTTATGTGAAACTCGCATGGCTATACAAATTAACTGTACCTGCCAACCACAGTGCAGCTTACAGACTCAGCTTGTTCTCCTTAAAGGTGCAGTGTTGCTGGGAGCTCTTTCATCCACTTTACTGAATGTTGTCAAGTGCCTCAACCCAACAACCCAACTTAAAAATACTGAAATATCCCTTTAAGGCTACAAAATATAATGTGCATCAAATGCAATTTTGAGTCCAAGTTATTGATAAAGAGCACAAGTCCCACAACAAGAGTAAACTTTATTTTTTTGTTCCAGTAAGAGAAATAAAAGCACTAAAATTAATGGAGACAAAGCAAGACTACCAAAACTACAAAATAAAATAAATAAATAAATAAATATACCAAATTGCTATAACTTATGGACCAATGAAATCTCAATATTGCACTATGAAATATCAAAACAGTATCACACTGCCAACTATTCAGATGTATTGCTATGAAATTATTATTGAAATTATTAATGGTTTCAACAAACCAGCCTTCAGTGGACAGAAAAAAATCTCTGCTCTTCATTTCTAAAATTATTCCTCACACTAAGCCTTAAAGTTCTAGTTTATAAGTGACCATTAAAGTGGCAACTTAGAGCCTAATCTATCTATTTTTTAGTCAGAAAACATGTTTGCTTTTGTTAAGAATATTTGTTTCAGCAGCAGACTTAAGCCTGAGTTGGCACAGAGGCTATAAACTCATCAAAACTCATGGTGGCGGGTTAAAAGCAAGAGCAGAGTACTGATGCAGGGCAGAGCTGGCAGAGGAAATAAAATATACCAGAAATGTTGCTGCTGATATAGACTGCCATTTGTTAGGATGTTTGTCAGGAGTTGAATAACGATGCGGGTCAGGTGTGAAATCATGGTAGAACTGTTACATATGGAAAATGATCCAGTCCTCTCATGTGTGACAGCATGACTTTGTTGTCTTATATGAAACCGGTCCGTGGTGCAAAAATGGTTGGGGACAGCTGCTTTATGGCTTTCCATAAAGCAACTTTGTAATCACTCTAAGCTAAAAAAAAATATTTTATTTTACATAGTTATATAACCAGAGTTGATTTAGAGGAAACATTACTACACTAAAAGGATTTTGTATTGTATTTAATGTTATTTTAATTAGGAATATTATGACAAACACACATCATATCAGTATACATAGGTCTACTATTACAGGCTATCAACATGCATTCATGTGAGCATCCAAAGATTAAAAGATGTATGTTCTTTTGACATGCCATCACACAGTATAAAACAGACTTATGTACTAGTCCATTGTACTGCGGTCTTAGTAGGAGAGTGAACGGGGAGAGGAGGAGGTGGTCACTGGAGTATCTGCCGGATTTTATTTTTGAAATGTTGGAACACAAAGAACAACTCATCAAGAACTGTATAAAGTATATTTCAATGGAATGTTCATGATCTATCTTTTTATATTTTGAAGAAAAAATAGAAACATATCAATAAAGTGTCATAATTGAACATATTTCTACTATTGAGACTTACAATGTATGAATGTCAATGCGACCTAATGTGAACCAATCTCCTTAGCAGCTTGAATGAATAACTGATTAACAGTCATGAGATGCTTTTTCAGAGACGTTAAAAACTGCTTCAAATCATTGAAACAAACTTAAAATAAATGAAAAGTGACATCACTGATGTTTGGCTTCATTTTTAACTGAGGTAATAAGGTGTGCCTCTATGGCACTAGCTTCTCCCTGTTGGCATCTGTTGGTCAGGGGGTCAAATGCTGACCCCTCTCTCAATTCAAGTAGCAAGCAAGTCCATTTTAGATGTTAATAAACTGGAAACAGGAAAACACAACAAGCCCTCCAATAAAGGAATTTAACCCTGTAAAGCCAATTGTATCATATTTGATACATACTTCTATATTACCTCTGTCTACTCAACATGATCAACAAATTACAAAAAAAACATTTGAATACAATCAGATAAATGATAAAAATGTCCTTGAATGGTTTATCAGTTGCCAAAAACACCTAATGTATCAAATGAGATACGAAAAATCTAAATGTTGAATTTTATGGACATTTTGATTTTTGTAGGATTTTAGCAGAAAGTGAAATAGAAATTTAATATCCAGAAAAATAGAATTTTCTGGCTATAATCTACGGTCTTGGGCCTTACAGGGTTAAACTAAGATGCAAATACAATAACCTGACACACCAGATGGACTGCTTCAAAAATCCATGGGATATATTTCACATCCATCTAACACCCCATGAAACCTGTTTTGCAAGGTTACAGCTACAGCACAACACACAAAGATCAAATGCAATGTCACATAGTGTCACAAGTATATAACTAACTATTATTAATTTCTGTTTTTTGTTTGTTTTTGCAAGGAGCTAGAAAATTGGCCTCAAATACAGTATCTTTTTGGCTCTTCACAAAGCTTATTTTTACAAACCTCAACCAAAGCATTTCCAACTCTGTGGCGAGTTATTGTTAAAAAATGTCAAAAAAAATCCTGGATCCACATCCAGACTGGGTTATCTACTAAAATCTTGTCACTTCTCTATGGAAAATGCCATCAAAATCCATTCAGAACCTTTTTGAATGATCTTGCATCTAGACAGATAAATGCTGGTAAAACACAGTAGCTTTAACTTCTTTGCAGCAGTGCATCCCAAAGTTTTAGCTGCATCACCGTGCTGGTACCTAAAGACACTACAGGTGTGTGTGAGAATTAATTTACAAAAACACATGTCTGTAAGTTTTAATCAAATCAGATTTTAAAGGGACTGTGAGGAGTTTCTAAGTAATTACAAAAAATTCTCACTTTTAGATATATGCCTGATCGAAATACACACTTTAAGATGAGTTTTATTGCATCAAAATAGGTTATCTATAAATGGTATTCCTTTGCCTTCCGGTCGGGTCAGACAGGGCTGGACTGGCCTGGACACTCAACTTCAGGAACAAGACAATTAAAACTATACAAAATAAAACTATTTTGTTATTTATATTACACGCTTTAGAGCACCAGGCTGTAAGTAGCGATATAACCGGCTACAAAACTACGATTCCAAGTTTTCCTAAATTTGCTTGTTGTCACACATCAAAAACTACCGCTATGTAACTAGAAAGAGATACAGTACCTTGTCGCTTTGCATCCTGTAAGTTGTTGAAAAAAGAAGTTGTAAAGCAATGCAGAGTTCTGAGGAAGGTCCGAGCTGCATTTATTAGCATCACAACAAACACGCTTTGGCTTCGGTAATGTCTTGTGGTGCGTTCCAGTTGTAGTTAGAAGTAGGAATTTCCGAGTGCCTAGTCAGAAACTGCAGCTGGAATGTCCCCCGAAGTCCTACTGGGAACTCAGTGAAACCTCGCCACCCCCAAGTTGACAGTCGAAGATGGATGCCCCCAGTGTGAACACTTATTTAGCTCCTGTAATAATCAATTTATTTGCACTTCTGACTGGGGTGTGTCGCTCTAGATCAGCTGTATACAAAATATTGTTAGACTTATTTTTTACAAAAATGCTGCCATAGTGATGATCACATTCTTCATGTGATATTTGTGAACAACAACACAGGGCGTGCTAACAACAGCTAACAATAGCCTGGTAGATCCAGATGTTTTTTCCAACTTCAACTGGAACGCCGATAAGTCGGAGATGATGTCACTCCCAGTTCCGAGGTTATTGAAACGCAGCATTACGATAGTCGGCGCACTAGCTCATGGGTATCAGAGTCTTTGTGTTGCCGGTAATAGATTCTCCTCACAGTCCCTTTTAAATCAGTGATTCCCAAAGAATTTCCCACGTTCCAGTTGGTCCTACAGCAGTTGTCAGAGGTGTAACGGCAAGGCAAGTCAAGAACAATGCACGCTGCTATACAGTGCAAGCAAAGTATCAAAACAGTCCTTTTCACACATGCAACCCTGATACTGTCAGGATGATATGAGGGCAGCCTGTCCGGGTAATTTACTGACATGATTGTTCAAAGTAGGGGAGCATGGCAGGATAGATCCAGTGGTGATTGTATTAGAGAAGATGATCTACAGAGCTTTGATGAAGTGCAGTGGGAACAACACTTATGACACAGTTGATAATCAAATAAACTTTTGCAGCAGTGGTTATTTTAACCATTCTTTCTCCCTTTTTCTAGTTTTGTGTCGGTCACCCAGGTCAGTGTCAGCTCTCCCCTCTTACCTCAGTCAATTAAACTGATAATTCCCTGCAGTGTTCACATGAGTCTACTGGGACGTTCTGCAGATAAAATACTAGGGGTAAAAGGAAACTACCAGCGTAAAGTCTGAGAGAAAACCCGGCTGTTTACAGATATGCAGAGGTTATCACTAATCAAACATGTTAAACTCTTGTGGTGTGTCATACTGTCTAAGGCCCCAAATCCTCTGGCTGCTTAACTTGCAATTACAGACGCAAGAGAAACTTTTAATTTAAGTAAAAGAACAGTGCTTAGTTAACAGGATAACTCAAAAAGTTATGAACAGGAATGTTGGACATGGCTCCAGAAAAAAAAAAAATTCCTGTGTGGCGAATCTGGAATCGGATCCAAAAATTTGTTAAGGGTTTGTTTACATTATAAGATAGGACAGTTTCCCACATTTTTACTAATTACTCAACAACTTTCCAAGGGATATTGATGATATTTTTTAGGAAATGTTGTTCATGGTACAAGGAAAAAGTGATTACAGGTGATCCAAATTATTATCAAGATGTTTGACAATAACTCCCCTGACAGTGTCAGAAATGCTTTGGTGGAGATTTGAGCTCTCGGGTCCCCTCTGTAATTCTGTATTCAAAAATGTGTTGATAATGTAGAACAAGGCAGTATTCAACCTAAAATAGAAAAACCATTAGAGGTAAAATTAAACTAATGTCAGAAAAACATCTTTTGAAAACAAAAAATAAAAAATGTGGCCCCTTATAATTACACCTTTAAAGTTAATTTATACCATATTACACCTTAAAACCTTTATGTCTCATTTTTCATTTCTCTTTCTTTTTTGTACAACCCATTTTCTGTGTTTATGGATCCAAAAATTTAAATATCAGAATAATTATTTTGATGCAACTTACATATCTCAGTATCTTTCAATTATAGAGCAATTTAGTAGTAGGAGTAGAAATAATGTTTTCCTCTTGCCCACCCTTGTCCTATAACATTCTGTTCTGACTGTCACATCCGACCGTGTTCATCAGTCCATCAGGAGCACAACGCCACATTGCAGTGATTGATATAATCAGATCTGAAGTGGGGACATGACAAAAAGTTATACGGTTTTAAAACAAACTGAAGGGTGACACACTTAGTTTGTCGAAGTTTAAAGATATAAAGGGAAGATTTCAAACAAGGTCATTGTCTGTCCTGGCTTTGTGTCCTGAACCACTTTAAGCTTCTGAAAAAATAGATGTGTCATTTACAGTAATGGTAATCCATACATTAGAGGTCAACCGTAACTGTGTCATGATATCTGAGAGTGATGAGGTAATGGGGGTGCTGTTTCCTGACATTACATGCTGATATCAAATAACTGAAACTCAAACTTCTAATTTCCATGAAATTGGATACCAACATGTTGAAATAATCCATTATATTTGTAGAGCAATAAACAATCACAGAGTTAGACAGGATAAGATAATTAATCTTAAATGTATCTTCATAGTTTCAAACAGCACAGGACAGGATATTTTTCATTTGTAATGATATAGTGATTCCTATTTGGGAAAATACATTTTTTTTCCAGACAGGAAATTTTCTTTTTTAATTGTCAGGACAGTTTTATACCTATAATTATCATTTTCAAAAGCACCTTCTTTATTGTGTGATCTGCTATATATTAATATTTCTACATTATATTAAATTAAAAAATTCTGCATTCCCAAGTGGATTTGAGATTCACAATGCAGGGTCAAGGGTCAAATTCAAGCCCTTTTAAAGCACTCTCATGGTTAATTTTTAAAGTCTTCCAGTGTCTAATACAAATATGGCATTACATGCATTTTTAATGACACTTTTATGTGGATCTGACTTCAGCAGTTTGGAATGAAAACCACAGTAAAAAGTGAGCTGAGACGAGAACAGACCTGAGTCAGAATCTGACAGACTTTATTCAAAGTCAAGAAATCTGCAGACCTCTGCATTTCAGCACAAGAAACTTTATTTTTAAGGAGTTCATCATCACAGAATTGCAATTCAATACATACAGTCATTTTCCTGTTATATCACATAACACAGGAGTTATCAGGGTTGGTTTGGGAGAGCGCATGATAAAGCAATAGAACAGAGCACACTGTCTTTTTGTCATGACTCTTCATCAGTTGTAAAAATATTAAAACGAAGATATTAATGGTCAGCAGTTATAACAGAGCCATTAAAGAACAGACATAAATCTCTATTTTGAGCCAACTATGAAATTCATTACTCCATATCTTATGTCTGTACATAAATAACAAATGAATATCATGCTGCTAGACTTATAAACTTTGATCTTGACTAAATGTTATTTAATTCATCTCTAGCAATAACATATTGGATCACTTGGACAGACTCTTGGTGTGACTGTGTTTTGAAGATGTGTGTGTCGGGCTGGTAGTGACTGGGGAGGGATTGTTTTTTATTTAGAGTTTTTGTAAGAGTATAGTTTTTATACTTCTTGTTTGTTTTTTTTTTCCCTTTCTCTTTTGCTATTTCTTGTTTTTCTTTCCACTTTATTATCATCCACACATGTCCAGCCAATTATTTAATATTTGGTGTGAGTTGCTTTTTTGTGAACCAATGGCACTCTTTTGCTTAACAGTCTTCCAGCACTGCACCTTTTTGTAATATTATGAAAATTTCAATAAAAAAAATCTTGAGTAAAAAATGTTATTTAATTAATTTAATGTTTTTTTTTTTTTTTAATACTGGCCGCTGTTTAATGAGACAGATTGAAAAAATGAAATCCTGGGGACTCAAGCTAGTGACTTGAGTCCCAATTAAATCACACCCCAAGTAGACGTCAGACTTTGCTCTGAGTTCTGCGACTCGAGCCCAATTATTAATGTTTCAAGTACTCAATACAGATGAGTACAGAGCCTACAGCTGCCACTGGCTTGAGACATTACCATCTTCAAGAGAAGAGCTGCCTCAAACCCTGACTGTTCATACCAATAGTTTTAAAGCCATTACAGAAAATAAAAAACACAATAAAAGGTGTACTTCCCTAATTAGCCCTAAAATATCAAACAGAATATCTCATGACCAATGAGCATGTTTCTGTTTGTGGCTTAAACTGCTATTGACTTTTAAAATACATTAAAAAAAAAACCCTCATGTATTTCCCAGCTCTAACTTGGTGTGAGGACTGCATGGTGAGAAATAGTAATGTGGTCCGATGAGTCACCTATTTTCTACTTATGGATCCCTGCTGCTGGTTTCGCACTGTTCTTACCTGGTAATGGATCTGTGTTGGTATGTGAGCCATCTCACGGGAGTCACGATATCTTATGATTGCTCTGCAGCGCTGCATGAGAACAAAATCATTTTGAGTCATTTTTAAAGAGCAGAGGCACCTTTTCAAACGTGTAATACAGAGAAGCACACTAAATCGCGCAGAAAGTCATTTTTCTGTTGATTTCCTTGTCATCACACCCAAAGAAAATTCAAGAATTCATTTCAGCATTAAATAATAGCTTATATATAATAGGGTTATATCTATATAAGAAATCTGTATGTGCCCTCAGACTTGATGTCTCATAGGCACACTCAAACAAAGGGTTATCAGATTGATAACATACATTCAGAGGTTTGTGATTTGATGACATGATAGATGATTAAATGGGAGTGTAATGTATCTACTCAGTGTATTTACTCTCCCACTGAAGGTAGCCCTGAAAAAAACACCTCTGCAGAGGCCTAATTCAGTTTTTTTCATTCTTAGTTCCTAAACAGCATCTCCCTCTGGTGGTGAAACAAGGTAATGTCTACTCTGGGTGATCCAGATTTGGATTACAAACTACACTTAACAACGACTTTAAATTGACTGTTGGATTACTTTTATAAGGTGTGCTTCATTTTTTACTTGTATTGTAGTGTTACAACAAAAAAATCAAATGTTATTAGCAACATATTTTAATAAAAGAAAACCTGTGTGCTAAATTCTACCATATTTACAGGGAAATGCCCCTTTATTGTGACACAACTCAAATTATTGTATATTTCTAAATAACTGAGACGTAAGACAAATTAAAAAATACAAATACTTTTGTGGTCAAAAAATACAAGAAGTGTCTGCTGATTTTTTTTTTTTATCTTGTGATAAAACGAGACAAGAACTTGTCAAAATAAAGGTGAATGATTTCCCCCCTTGCTAGCACTGTATTGTCTCATTTAGTGAATGTTACAAAAAAGGCTTGTTCTTACAGGACTATATATGTATCAGTTAGGGGATTGATGTCCCTTAAAACTGAACACCTAAGAAGGTACAGTAATCCAACACAAGGCAAGAAAACTTTATCATCGATCATCATTATATCATTCATACATTATATGATCATGTATATATATATCTATATATATATCTATATATATATATATATATATATATATATATATATATATATATATATATACATATATATATATATATATATATATATATATATATATATATATATATTTATATATATATATATATATATATACATATATATATACCAACTGCAGTATATAGTTCATTAAAAGAGCATGGAAATTTGACAAGAAAAACAATAAATTGATGCTGAATTTTTCAAGGCCTTTTTTAAAGAGCTCATGGATGAAGAGTGTCTCTGGTAGTTTGTTTCACAGGTGAGGAAAACTAATCAGCTGCCTCTCCCTGTTTAGTCCTGACCCTGGGGACTGCAAAGCCTGTCCCAGAAGACCTTAGGGTTTGGATATCTCATAGGGGGACTAAAGGATCTGAAAGGCATTTGGGCTCAAGACTGTTAAGTGTTTTATAAACCAGATGAGAGGTTTCAAATCTATCCTTTGACTCACAGGGAGCCAGTGTAGTGATCTAAGGACTGGTGTGATGTGATCTACTTTTCTGGTGTTGGTGAGGACTCAAGCAGCAGCGCTCTAGATGAGCTGCACAGGTCTACAATAATCTAACCTGCTGAAAATAAAGGAATGTACAAGTTCCTGTGTCTTTTTTAAGCAGAAATCCTTTGATTCTCATATTTAAGGTGATAGCAGGGTGATTTTGTGACTATTTAATATGGCTATGGCGGTTAGAGGTAAGGTCTATGTCCATAATCACACCAAGATTTCTGTCTTGATTTGTATGTTTTAGCTTACAGATTAAAGCTCTGAGTCCAACGTCCCTGCATTTGATCTGTTTATTTTGAATTAATCAAATAATAATACAGGAGTATTACAGACTGTATTTATATTACAATCTGGATAATTAGCCTATACACATAATACAACTACAAACAAATCAATTTCCATTTCTGGAAAGGAGCAGGAAGAATAACTTATTTAATCCTACCCCTTGCCAAATGTTCATAGTTCTGTCCTTTTTACATTTACTTACATTTACTTCATAATATTTTTATTAGGATTCTGCCAGCAGGGGGCTCTCTGTCAAATAAATTACAAGGAGCAGAACATAATGGAAATGATTCCCTGCTACCACAGGAAAATAAATAATTTTATGTTACAGCATGAATCCCCACAATGTGCCAAATTTTATATTTGTTTTTACACTTTGATTAAAGACCATCTTAGGATTATTTGTGTTGGTTAGTTCTGACAGTACACATACAGAAGTCCCCAGTGTAACAATCTAACTAGTGTTGAATTAACTCATAAAAGTTCAGGTAGATTTCCGAGGGACTTTTGGGGACCATTGTTTGCCCACAAATTACTGCACAATTGCACAATCTGCTTAAATATTTTAACAAACTGTAACTGCAATGTTTGCAGAGTCACAAAATAAGATTAATGCAATCAATCTATAAAAGAAAATACATATGACAGGACATGCCACCAGTATTTAAAGCTGCCATGACAAATAAAGTACTTCTCTAGGTTAAACTAACTGTTGAAGTAAGAGGTACGTATGTAAGTATTTCAACTAACCTATTCATATCTGAGTTAGAATGTAGTCATTCAATAAATATGGACTTTTTCAAGTAAAAATTCTATAGAAAATTCCTTGTGATATAAAGGAAGGACACACAATATATATAAAGCTCAATTATCATTCATGAAGCTCCTGTACCTGACAGTCAGTCTGTTCGATGACACCAAACCTACCATGTCCATACCATATTCATGTAAAATATCTTGAAACGTCCCTTATTACACATGACACAGTATCATAACAGGTTGTATGTTTCTACAGGTATCTACTCATACATATCAGGATTTGACAAACAGCCATATTGCTCAATGCATATTTCTCTACAAAATTTCCAAGAATTATGCTTTTATAGACGACACAAATACGGTAACTCACAATTAAACTTGGAAGGTCTTGCTTTTTGAAAAGAAAAACTAATAACTTGGAATGTTCTGTTGTTCTAGTTAACATGTTCAAATAGGAGTGGGATGAAGTACACATTTACTTGATCCTATTCCTCTAAAAAACTGTGAAAAAATAAATCCTCAGTCATAAGTTGTTGTAAAACTGCAATATATTAATATGTGCTCCTGATTCCCAAGGCACACTGCAACCTGTCTCAAGGTAAACTACTGAGTCATATCACTTCTTCTTTGTGCCATGTCCAACACTCCCTGAAAATTTCATTTAAAACTGTTCATTATTTTTGAGTTATCCTGTCCACGATAATACAAACCAACAATCTAGTAACAAATACCAGCAAAAACATAACGTCCTGGTGGATGTAATTACAACTCTTGTATAAATCCAGAATCATTCCCATCTAATCTCAGAGCAATGATGCAAACATTATTTGTGATCATAGAGCACAACGCTCTGCCACAGCATTTAATCTAGATCTTCAACCTGGATCCTAACTTGACTGGGGTTTTGCATGGACCCACCTGACATACAACTTCACAGATTTTTTTCAAAGTATTACTGACTTAATAAGCAGTTATTAATATGAAAAAACTGCCATATCTCACAAAGTTAATGAATCGTATGAAAAAATTACTGGATACAGATCAGGTTTACCACCAAAATCTAATCACTTCCTATTTGTGCCAACATACAGAAAAATGACATCAAAATGAGTTTAAAACTTTTTCAGTTATCTTGTGCATGGACAGACAGGCAAATGGACAAACTGGCAAACACACAAGCTAATTGGTGGAGGTAAAAACGACTTCATTTAGCATTGATTTAGTAAATCAATAACCACACACAGTTATCACAGATTTCCTGTTCTTTAATGATCTGAAGGATGTCAAGTATGCATTGTGCGTTTTTCTTTAGAATACCATCTATTGATCCTTTTTCCTAATTAGAAGAATTTTGCATGAAATAATTTGGACTGAGTGATCGGTGAGCAGCCTGTGTCAGTCAGAGCAGCACACTTGTTAGAGATGGTTACACCGTGCATGCGGTGCCAGGCAGAAGTGACATTTGATAGGAAGGTTGAAGGTTGTCTTGCCCCATAGCTGAAATGGAGGGAAAGGACAGGGAGGGGTTGCAGGGCTCTAACAGAGATTAAATTTCAACAGAACAGCATTCCCAAACATTTTTTAAGACAGACAACGTGAGGCAGCAAGGGAACTGGACAAGATCGTGGATGTTCCTTGAACAAACAACTGGAAGAGTGTTGGCCTGGTTGGAGGGTCTAACGGAACTGAAGGGTGGACAAAAGGGGGACAACACGGGCCAAACGAGGACTGTTTATGCTACCAACAGACAGGCATGATGACTGAGAGAGACAGACAGCCTGATGGGACACAGGAGACAAACAATGTGATTTTTCATCTGGCTATTAGACTCTGTCAGCAGCTGTTTTAACATAGTGAGTAAATGCTGTCATTGCACTAACCAGGTACTAACAATGCTTTCTGTCTGTTACTTATAAATCATGAGTAATGTAATCATTACCTGGTATTTCTTTTAATAACTTATTGGCTAATGTTGTACAACTTTCTTCAGTCATGTAACTAAATACATCTTTATAAACTATTAACTTAAAACCATTTTCTGTCACTCTTGTTCAGGATTTTCAGGCTTTCTTGTAAGTCCAGTTGTTTAAAAAATCCTCCCTGGAGTGGTTTTGTTTAATTCCTTGACCTGGCCTACAAACAGGGATGGACAGCAGTGACCCCCAGGATGATGAAAGAGGAGAGAAAAGGAAAGAAGGTGATGGAGAGAAAGACAAAGAGCTGAAGAACCAGCTGAACAATGAGGAGAAAGCAGAGAAGGAACTCAAAGGAAACGAGAAAGAGAAGAGGAGAGACGGCAGACGTTCTGGCTCTCTTTGGAGGAGTGGATGGGCACTGAGTGAAAGACTGGCCATCAACGTCTCAGGGATGCGATATGAAACTCAGCTTCGCACATTGGCCCAGTTCCCTGACTCCTTGCTAGGAGACCCAAGGCGAAGGTCAAGGTACTTTGACCCACTTCGAAATGAGCTCTTCCTGGACCGCAATCGAGCCTGCTTTGACGCCATTCTGTATTTCTACCAATCTGGAGGGAGGCTTCGAAGGCCTGCCAACATCCCACTGGACATCTTCATGGATGAGCTGCTCTTCTACGAGCTGGGAGAGGATATCATGAACCGATTCAAAGAGGATGAAGGGTTTCCCAAAGAGGAGGAGAGGCCTCTGCCGACCAACCTAATCCAGAGAAAACTGTGGATGCTGTTTGAGCACCCGGAGTCGTCGTCGGGTGCTCGCATCATAGCCATCATCAGTGTGATGGTGATTGTGGTGTCCATCCTCATCTTCTGCCTGGAGACTCTGCCTGACTTCAGGACTGAAAAAGAGGCTCGAGAGGTAAGAATTGTCTTTGTTTTGACAGAAGAGCAGTACAAGATTCAACTTTCACAGGTTTTGATATGACATGTAGTTTTCATGTTGTTCTGATGGATAAAATTTTGAACACAATGTGTCGTAGGTGTCCTTCATTCAAACCAAACATTTGGTTGACCCATAGACATTCATGTGGGTCAGAGGGTTGTGTCTAGTGTAAAATAAACCCTCCACAGAGCTGAGAACAAAAACCTAGAGGGAGTTTGACCTCTGTCCCTTTTCAGGGAGTCATTACTTCACAATATATGCATGAGGTGGGAATATCTTTTCTAAATGTTAAAGACATCCACGCGGCGTAGATGTTAGAGTTCTTTGTCTAGTGTAAAAATGACCTTGCTACTCCAAACGTACTTTTTATCTCCAATTTATAACAGTTTGAATTATGAATTAATTGTTGTAATAACACAGTTTTTGTACAAAAATCTACAACTCATAAATGTAAGTGGTAGAAAATAATGGGGGTGCAATTTTGTACCTTGGGGTGACCAATAATAGCAAAATACACACACGACTACCTACTGGAGAGAAACTTAAACTTGGCAAAGAAAAGTACAAGATTGGATATATAACATTAGGAAAGAGGAACATGCTTATGATATATGAGAATCAAAAGAACTAATTTTTCCAGAAATATTCAAAAGTTTGCAAATGTTTAAGGTAAAAAACAGGATCTTTATGGCACCCTTGGGGATACTTCTCTGACTTAAATGCTGTGGACATACAGCTGTTGTTACTGTGGGTTGGTACATGTGAGAACAGCGTAATACTATATAACAGGAAAAGCAATACAATTTTATACTGTACTATACAATACAACATTATTATATATTACTAAAAGCCACACAGTATTACCACACAACAACAACACGGCACAATACAACAATTAAAATGCCTTGATACAGTAACACAAAATACACTGACTGTTAAAAAAAGTCGCCACCAAAAGAAGATCACACACTCTAATATTTAGTTGGACCGCCTTTTGCTTTTACTACACCACACATTTGCTGTGGCATTGTTTTGATCGGCTTCTGGAGCTGATCCGAGCCGTCATTAGGCGAGAGGCGGGATACACCCTGAACCGGTCGCCAGTTGACCACAGGGCCACAATGACAGACAGACAACCATTCACGCTAACACTCATACCTAAGAACAATTTAGAGTCATCAAGCAGCCTAATGAGCATGTTTTGGGTCTGTGGGAGGACGCCAGAGTGCCAGGAGAGAACCCACACATGCACAGGAAAACATGCAAACTTCGCACAGAAAGGCCCTGCCCGACCCAGGGATCGAATCAGCGACCTCCTCGCTGTGGGGCGCATGCACTACCTGCTGCGCCACCCTGCGACCCATCCTTACTGATTAGTGGTTTTCTTGGGCTATATGGATGTTCAGTCTCATCCCTTGAGTTCCCTTTGCATTGTGTGTGTGGGAACACTTTTACTTTCACTATTAAATATTCCCCTGAGTTTTAATGTTGTATTTCTTCAATTCAATTTGACCAAACATTTAAGTGATCACAATCACTATCATTCAGGATTTTTTTGACCACATTTCTTCCTCAAAGACAGTTGTTCCCCACTATTCTTCCAGTTTTTAATGATGCCTTCACTCAATTTTAATTCTGCAGTTTCCTTAGATGTTTTCTCTGGTTGGTGCATGCCAATTTGATTCTTCTTAAACAGACTAACAGTTTTTCCACGACCACAGGATGTGTCTTTGACATGGTTGTTTAAGAAATGAGAAGCTACTCCTTGTATCAGCTGGGTTAAATAACTTGTTTACAGCTGAAAGATAATGGCCCATGCAGTAATTATCCAACAGGAGGCTTGTACCTATTTGCTTAGATAAATCCAGGTGGCTCCTTTTTTGTCCAGGCAGTGTATATTGTAATACAGGTTGACACATCAAAATACAATATGATATGAAATTAAATGGCAAGAGGACATCAAACTCTTGGCTAATGATAGCAATACAGCAATGCAGTAATTCAGCTATGATGCAGATCACTGCCAGACAATTTTTTGACGAAACCTGACAGCATCTGATTAAATAAGGAATATTTAATGCTCCTTTATCAGTAAAATGCAAGACCATCTTCTTTACAGTTATCTTTCATCTTCACCACTTAGCATGTTTAGTTCAAGCTTGAACTTAGTTTATGCTTCGTTCTTTCAATGCTGAGACTTAATTCCCCTGTCCTCTCCTTCTTTAGCCTATATGACAGCCGTTCAAATTACCCACATTCATGTCAGTGGTGCCTCTGCGAGGAGTCGTGACTGTTGAGGGTGGGTCATTTGCTAAGAAATCTGTTGAGAGACTTTTTTCTTAGAGTATTTATATTATGCCTGTGATACTGAAATTATTCCATGCAAGTCAGCACCAGGGTTATACTTATTTGGGATGTTTTGACCCTTTCTTCCCTTTTGACTTTTGTTTTCAACCTTATGATAGTTTTTTGATGGTTTTTGGTGCTGCTTTATTGCTTGGATGTCTCCATGTAATGCCTTAAAATAATTAGCATAGAAAGGAGACACAAGGTTTCATTTCTGTGGCCAGCAGGCTCATTCAGAGTTTTGACCCAACATGACTGAGACAAATTGTAAGGACTGGCTTTGTTTGTCTGATAGTTTTGTTTCTGTAGAACGAAACTCAGGACATTCAGTATCCTTTCAAAACACACAAGACAGTGTAAGTCATCATTTTTGTTGTGCCCAGTTTTGTTTTTTAGTTAAGGATAATTCTTAGTAAGATTTTTAAAAGTGATGCACCAAGGTGTAAAAATTGGGGCTGATACTTGTGTAAACGTAGTAAATCAGCTAAGTGCAAATACAGATGCCAAAGTTTTTGAACTACTTTTAACTACATTATCTCTAGTGATTGACTAGTAAGCAGATTGTATTTTGTCAGACAGTATATTTCTCTGCCCACAAATAAAACTGCTCTGAATCAGCAGTGAGATGGGCCTGCAGTATTTAGTTTATTAGACACAAACGATAGTAGATATTGGTAATATATTTAAAAAGCTGATATCAGCCAAAAGTTATATTAAGCCAATGCTTCTCAACATCCCCTTTTGTTTACATTACATTTTTTTAAAGATCGTATTGATCTTTGCCTTGGTCAGTAGAAGGAAATATATCAAACCACAATCATATTACATAATGTTTTATCATGGAGTACACTTGGTTTACCAGTCAGTAGTTACTTTTCATAAGTCAATACTTAGTTGAAATTCACATAATTTGATTTTATATTCTAACCTCCAGTCACTAGTTGGCAGCAGGCATTCAGTCATATGACACACTCTCTCTGTTCCATTTGCTCTTGTTATTTCTGTCACAAGGGCTGACAGTAAAGTTTTTTCATGTTGCAAGAGTCATGCTTTCTATAAATATACAGATTAGAACTGTATTTTATTCATATTCTAATGTATTAATACTGCATTAAAAAATTTGGTTATTTGGCTAAAAAGTGATTATTGCCTCGTTCTACTATAGGAAGATATAAGAAGATTATTCACCAGTTTCCCACCAGTATACACTTCTATTGGTGTCTCTGTATTGCCACATCATGCTTGTCTGACTTCTTATCGTAACTGTTGGTAAGGAAAGAAAATAAAGTACTCTATTAAGCTAAACTGTAGGCTGTAAGAATAAACAGAAAAAGCCAGTAACACAAACAAAACTAACCCAAGCACATGGAGACACAAACAAGCAACCAGCACATGTGACAGGTATTGCACGTTTTACATAATACACAACAATGATGATTGACAACACCATGAGGCTATTGCATAATCTCTACAGCATCAAGAACTATCTCTCAGATTTTCAGTGTTAGCGCAATTAACAATTAGAAAGGGGTGAGCCAGATTTGGAGTCTTCTTAAGCTGTAACATCCTTTGCAAGTGTTGCACGCTTTCCCCAAAGTCAAAATTAAATCTAACGTAGTACTAGGATTTGAATGGGATATTTATGACAGCCTTTCTTAAATGGAAATGTGATAGCATGGGAAGCAGGTGTTTAGGTAAACACACACTTGATGAGTACTACAGAGTGTTAAAAGGAAAAACACTGACATAGGGAAAAGTATTTGCCAATATGTCTGGAAGGGGACCAAAGTGAGAGAGGGAGGCTGAGGGAAGCTTAAGCTGTGATTATTTTAGTCAGCCGTTAAATTTGATACACTCAGATTCAGGAAGCTCTAAAGGGTACAGGGAGTAGCGGGTGGGGCTTTGAATACAAATAAAAGCAGAGTAGAGAAAGGGAACACAGTGTGAGAGAAACAGTTAGCTGTGTTAATCATAAGGTCACAAAAGTGACCAAGCACAAACACAAAGGTGAGCCAAAGCTTTCCAGTGGCTTAGAACCGGACACTGAAAGGTCTCACAGGACGAGAAGCATACGCCGGGTCATGTTAACACATTCCTGCAGGACTGCTTTGCTAGGCCGGACAGCCTGGAAGGGGGTGTTGAGGGGGGACTGCCAGGAAAACTACTGTAACATACCCCTGCCCAAGTCCAAGTCCGCAGCAGACCCACTGAACCGCATTGGCAACGTTAGCCGACTGCAGAGGCCACAGGGAGAGATGGGATAGCGACGAAGGTGGAGATGGATGAGGAGTGGTGCAGCAAGACACTCTCATGTTTCCCTTCAGAGATCTCACGGGGTTATATTTAGTCTTAGGAGAGCCCTTGGAGTGGATCAACACATAGATGTCCACCTTTAGTAATAAACACTGTCACTGACCTGCTACTGAAAAGTCAAAAAGGAATACTGCGGATGTTTTTCAACAACTCTGAAATTTTATTTATAACGCATTACAGCATGCTAAAGTGATCCCCTCAGATCTGTCATTTGTTTCACGCTTGATGTTAGGTGTTGGATCCCTCAAACAGCATCCGGCCAGCGCTCAAATGTAAAATGTAACACCAACTGACACAGAAGATGGAGAGACAGGTGGAGTGAAAAAGAGATAGCTGCAGCTATGATTGAAATGTCCAAGCACAGATGTCAGACAATTTTATGATGCAGTCTAATGTGGGAACCTGTAAAAAGATGGACAACATGTTGAACTCTGTGGTGTACAAGAGCATGTAACTGTGTGTAAAATGATATGAAAAGTTTATGAAGTCACAGAGCTTCAGTCAAAGGAATAGTTTTGAGGGAAATTGATACTTCTTTCATTTCTGTGAAGTCATGACATGCCCCATTCTAAATATAGGTACATCCCTTTGAATATATTGTGGAGCAAGGACTTCCAAAAGTGGAGGATTTCAATCGCAAAGTCACATTCGGTGTGAACGCAGCTTAAGACTTTGGCTGCGTTCACACCAAACACAGCTTTGCGACTGAAATTGCGTAATCCACCCAAGTGGTGTCGCCTATTCATGAATATCTAATTTTGGTCATCATTGCTGTTGCTCAGTGATGTCACATTCAGTTTCATTGTAATCATGACACATAATAGGATTATTAGCTGGTATTATTCCAACTGTTTCCTTTTCACTCATCCACAAACCACAAAACACAGCAGCTGACGGCCCTGCAGCAGTCTGGTCTAAAAGTAACTTATTAACTCACTAACTAATGCTTCCCACACAGATATGGAATGTCACTCTGTGAACCAAAATAAAGCAGCCTATCACAGGTATGGTCAAACACCCACACAATGCTGATTGGCTGTTGCTGCACAACCACATGCAATATTGCCTGAAGAGTTGAAACTTTTCAACTTTAGCAACCAAGCGGCAAACGAACAGGTCCCCCAGAGCCCATCTGTCGGCTCGCTGGGCATAACCCCGCCCCATCGTGGCTGTTCATTAGCTTTACATGGAGAGTGGTCACCCAGGTTGCAAAATCGCATTTGGTGTGTAGGCGGCTTGAGATTTACAATGATGTTGCCCTCATGGTCACTAAAGTTTCCCATCCCTGAGGTAGAGCATTTATTTGCTCTGAAAGTCTGCTCTTAAAGGTACGGACTAAGTCTTTAACCCTTTAAAGCTCAAGACCATAGATTATAGCCAGAAAATTCAAATTTTTTGGAGCTGAAATGTTTGTTTCACTTTCTGCTAAAATACTAAAAAAATCAAAATGTCCACAAAATTCAACCTATAGATTTTTCGTATCTCATTTGATACATTAGGTGTTTTTAGCAACTAATAATCCATTCGAGGACATTTTTATCATTTATCTGATGGTATTCAGATGGTTTTTTTTGTAATTTGTTGATCATATTTAGTAGACAGAGGTATTATAAAAGTATCTATCAAATATGATACAATTGGCTTTATAGGATTAAGGTTAAAGTGGCTATTTTTGGAATTATTATTATCAAATAACTGATTATTTCACAGGGAAAGATGTTTGGCTCAAGTTGGTCAAGTGAAAAATCCAATACAGTCTACAAAAAATGTTAAAAATACAAAAGTGCTAAAAGGTGAAAATCATGAGAAAAGCACATGTAGTACAAAAGCTGGGGTAAATTCAGCACTGAAATTGACCAAGGTAACGCCAGAATTAAACTCAACTTACAGGTTGTTTGTTTACGGCAAAAATTGATTTGCCTCATGTTACATGGAAAAGTGGAAAAAGAAACTAAAGATTTAATAATTCATAAGGAGGATAATAATCTAACTTTCCAAGATAGTCCAGCTTGAAAAACCTATTTATACACTTTCGTGTTGACAAATCTGTTTATAATCAAATAAGAGCAGCAGAGACACTCATCACCTGTTATAACCCAAATAGCCTGTCAATTCAGTATTTACTTCATGACTATGATAACAAGTGCAGTACCACAAACCCAAGTTTCAATGAAGGTGGGATTGTGCGTTAAATGTACACAAACTGAGTACAATGTTACACTACAAAGACAAGATATTTAATGTTTAAACTGGTTGCGTTCTTTGTTTTTATGCTTACATTCATTCATTTGAATTCTATGCCTGCATCATGTTTCAAAAATCTGAGACAGGGGCATGTTTACCTCTGTTGAATCACATTTTCCTTTTATGTATTTCCTTTTATACATATATTCACTGTCATTAAACTGTCAAATTTGGCTTAAACACCTCAAAAAAGAAACTTAAAAAGGTTGCACAATTAAATTTATGATGTCTTGTATTTTTTTTTCTGAAATGGTAATAAGTTTCCTGTTACCTAAAAGAGTGAAAAACTACTGTGATATGATACTTTGACCATATTTTCTAGTCTTGGTGGACTAACAGTTTTAGTGCTCCCTTGTAGTTTTAAGATTCACGTCAACATCATCTGTTATGATGACAGGTGAAGAACTGTATTAATGGTAGAAGTAAAAACACATGTAACAGTACAGAGCTTTGAAGGGACTTTTGGATGCTTTAAGCTAAGATCCTATGCTTATGCTATATCTTTCCTGTCTGTTTTTTCCCTTTCACTTCAGGAATACTTTTACACGTACCACTCCCAGGCCAAGAACGTATCGGAGAACATGCCCCCTCCACAGAGTGTTTTCCAAGACCCCTTCTTCTTGGTGGAGACAATGTGCATATGCTGGTTCTCCTTTGAGCTCCTCATGCGCTTCTTGTGCTGTCCGAGCAAGACGCACTTCTTCAAGGACATCATGAACATCATCGACTTCAGCGCCATCCTCCCTTATTTTGTCACCCTGGGAACAGAGTTGGCCAAGGACAATGACGCCTCCCCTGCCACGTCTTTGGCCATCATCAGAGTCATCAGGTTAGTCAGGGTGTTCAGGATCTTCAAGCTGTCCCGTCACTCCAAAGGCCTCCAGATTCTTGGTCAGACTCTAAGGGCTAGCATGCGCGAGCTAGGCCTACTGATCTTCTTCCTGTTTATTGGGGTGATCCTGTTCTCCAGCGCCATCTACTTTGCAGAGGCTGACCACACCAACACGGCCTTCATTAGCATACCTCATGCCTTCTGGTGGGCTGTCGTCACAATGACAACAGTGGGCTATGGCGACATGTACCCAGAGACAGTTTGGGGGAAGCTAGTGGGCTCAATGTGCGCTATTGCTGGCGTGCTAACCATCTCACTGCCAGTGCCGGTCATAGTGTCCAATTTTAGCTACTTCTACCACCGTGAGACGGAGTGTGTGGATCAAACCGAGTACACCCACATCCAGACGGCTGTGTGGGAGGACGACGAGCCAGATGAGGGCGAGACAGATGAAGGGGAGAGGGATCCTGAGGGAGAATATTATGCAATTGAGGGGATATGCAACCCTTTGAATGGGACTCTGCTGGGTGGACTGTGTGCAGGGCAGAACCCAGAGTTCACAGGAGGAAACACGTATCTGAGGGAGCCACTGGTCACGCAAGTTTAGCTTTGTAGCATCAAATGGTGAAATGAATGACAAAGAAGTATGAGAGTTCATAAGTGTGAGAAACTGTCTAATTTATCGAGAAAAACAGTAACTACAGCACTGATAAGCCTTTGTTTATATTTCTTAAAACAATAGCCAATATCGGCTAAAGGCATTTTTTTATGATCCAGCTTCAAACAGCATAAAACAGTTTTATATTCTCAGGGTCATGAGCTGTTATTGATGAATGCTATCAGCTTGAGTTTGAGATGACTTTTTGAATGTCTGTTCTGTGCCTCAAAACTATCATGTCTTAGTTCTGTCACTTTGTGGCTTAACGTTTGAAGTGGAAGCAGATAGATTATAATAGAGACGTCTGGTCCCAGAATTCAACCAAGCACCAGCAGCAACCAATCAGATGTCTTGTAAACCAAGCCATTCTTTACATTCTTCTGTAACCTGCGTGCAAAGTTCACATTCGTCTAGTTTTGGTGTATGTGACCTGAGAGGACTGACACGACCTTCATCATGCTGTATTACATCTCTGTGACCTGCAGTGTAAACACGGAGAGTCTGGATGGCTATGACTACAGTTCTGTATTTACCTGCTTACTTCTGCACTCAGTTTTTAATAAAGATTATATTTTATTAATTTTCCTACAAGAAGCATTGTTTATTATGGCTTTAAATTATATCAGGGACTGTGCTGTTATCACATGACACTACTTAACAATGAAATAATTTTGAAAATAGATTGAAAGAAGTTTTAGACTTAACTTTTTTATCTGACTTGAATACGGATATGACATTAAAGTGCCACCAAAAAAGTTTCTCTGGGCACTCTCACACGTTTCCTCACGCCCTGTAATGCATGCTCCCTCCACATCTCATCCCCTTGAGCCCACCCTGTACTATCAAGACCCCACATCTCTGGTTTCCTTGGTTTCTCACAGCCTTTACTTCCTGTATGAACTTAGATCAGCACAGCAATCGGACCACTATCTCAAATTAATAACACTACCTGTTTGTCCTCCTCCCCGTTTTCTTGTCTTGTCCTGTCTGTCACTATTTCCCCTTCTTTGACACTGTGGTGTGGCACGGCCCTCCCCTTCAGCTCACGTCAGGGGTTACATGAAGTTTGATTTGATGGACTAGCCTACAGGGAGGGCTGGTGATGGTCACTTGTAGCAGTGAATCATATTTACATATCTCTCACTGCTAGAAAAAAAATACATTGGTCTATCCAACGCTGTCATCGGACACAGTGCACAACTAGAAAGATAATGCAGATAGCGGGGAGTATTTTAATTACTACTACAGTATAACTTCAGGATTTAATACATCAAACTGTATTACACTGTAAGCTCACATAAATACTTGTCCCTGTACCGCTAAGGTCTTTTTGTCTCTATGCACAGCATTAAAGTTAGCCGGATCTAATCTGTGTGTCACGTTTGCATGGCCGTGACTGACCTTTTCCACAGCCACTAAGCTGTTCTAAGCTTCCTATAACATTGCTCTCAGTTTCACTGGACGCTTTCCACTACATCACTGTGATGACCCAGGAAAAGTATGTGTGCAGCAGGAAGACCCGAGTGAAGACCCATTCAAGAATGTGTGTTGGTCTGTGTTATTGATGTTCATTTTATGATCAGTACTAAAAGACGATTAAATAGTTTGTGGAAGAGAAACTTGATCTCTGACCACTGGGGCAGGAAGTCGGTCAGAGAAGAGATCAGTGGCAGCACATGAGATGACAGCATTAGTTAATGTTTTATCTTGTGTCATGCTGTAATGGTTTGAAATCCTAATGTAAAAGCTAAGCCAAAGATAATGTGAAATCATATCTGTTACTCCACGTCCCTTGAGATCAGTGCTTTTCTATTGGTCATACTCTGAGAACACACCTCCAACTCTCATGAAAACTTATTCAAACTTCTCAACCATTCAGATTTATTTACAAACTTACATCCCTATGAAACTGGAACATTTTGAAAAACTTCAATAAAACAGAATACAATGACTTGCAAATCTTTTTTGACCTATAATCTTTAGAATACAAAACAGTTTTATTGTTGGATCATCAGACCACAGCACAATTTTCTAATTTGTGTCAGTCCATCTCATGTTGAATGTCTAATCTGGACTGTTTGACATTGAAAACCGATAGAGGCTAACTTTTAGCTACACATAAAATCATCAGTGGGTAGTGTGGTATTGAAAAGGTAGCTTTTTGAGTTCAGAATGTGTTGTACAATATATAATACATTCATTATACAGTTTTAATAAATTCAGCTTACTTTAATAGGTGGTGTTGGAAAATCATTTAGTAAAAGAAGCACTGCCCTGCCAAAACATGTCAACTCATTTCAGGTAATGGAGTTAGGTTATTTAACTTTTGCTAATATAAAAAAATCACAATATTCACTGTTTTGTCATAAATATGTTATTTTCATAATCAGTTGAAGATTAGTGGAGACAAACCCTCATTTTCAGTGTTGCTCATTGCAAACATCATTAAAGCAGATAGAAATAGGGGTGCTGGTTGGACGGAGTGGTTAGCAACCAGGCACCCCATGTACTTGCTTCTGCCGGTCCAGGTTCAAATCCCGCCTGTGACCAGTTTGCAGAGTGTCTTCCCCTGCTCTCTCTCCCCTTTCTCAAGCCTATCCACTGTCTCTCTTCTATCAATAAAGGCACAAAATGCCCAAAAAATACATTAAAAAAAGCAGATAGAAATAAAACTGGAAATTGAAGAATTAAGAAATAGACAGTGCAGTAATTCACAATAGAAAAGATAAAATCACAATACCTTTATGTACAAGGCATTTACAGTCTGTTCAACAAAATAGGAAAAAGTATTCATAACTCCTTAATGTAGCACAAAATGTCTCCTGTCTGAACATAACTTGAATAAAGATTAAGTGTTCTTTAAGGCAGCTGTTTTTGGCTTTGGAAACATGAAAGACAAATGAACTTGATGCTCCATTTTGGGATGTTTGGTTGTTACATCAGCTCATTACAGATGTCAAACAGGGATCAAATGCAGTTTTTACTAGAAGAAATAGCGACACGCTGCATGTGAACACCAAATGTATACATGCAGAGTATATACTGCGTATACATCATCTGACAGGCATGCTTTATCTTCTGATTCACATCCCAAACACAGGAAGCTCGACTGATGGTCATAGTCCATAAACAGCAGTGAAGGAGCTTGGTATGCTTTTAGTAATTGTCCTTTTATCCACTAGAGGGTTCTCCTTCTTCTACAAAAACAATGGCTGTTCTTACTGCCTCGTCAGATTTAAATTTAGGCATTGTTTCATTCAGCACAGTTGTTTACCAGGTTTTTGGATTTATGTTTTATTGATTTTTTTTTAATTGTTTGAAGACAGAGTCAGTCAGCATGTTTATTTTACCATAGAACTTCTGGTAACCAAATTAGTTCATAAATAAGAACATTTATAGCATTATCCATTGAAGCAAAAAGCAAATATTTCATATTTTTCAGTCAACATGACTATTAAAATCCAAGAAACACAACTTTTGACTGGTTGTGAAACAGAAGACAGTCAGAGTTAATGCCTCTTTATGGTGCACAAATGCAAAACAGAACATCAGCAAAGCTAATTATTATAATTAGGGATGTCCCAACACTGTATCAGTATAAGTATTGGATCAGGGGAGATATGAGCATTTTTAGATTGATCAGGATCATAGTTAACAATGATCACTTCATCCTGCTTTTTTACATTAGTGTGCATAAGTTAAGCACACTTTACAGACTTTACAGCAGGCCATGACATAGTGATTGATGTAACAGAGGCAGACCTGTGGCTAACATGTTAGCCGTGTTGAAATACTTAAATTTACTCAGCCAGAAACACTCTGGAAGAGACTTGGAAGACTCATAATTTTAAAGACTGTATCAGAACTCGGGGCCAAAAACTTTGATCAGGACATCCCTTGTTATAATTTCAGTAAATTTGCTTCACATATGTCATCGAGTGTATTTAATCTTTCACATAAAGACAGATTTGATAATCAAAAGAAAGAAAGATTTTTTTTTTTTAATAAAAAAACATTACATATTCATTTACATAACCTTGCACAGCAGCTGGATTTGCAATCAGGCGGATCCATTTTTCCAAACTCCAATCTAATACAATTGGGAGCATCCCAAAACAGGATGGCTCAGTCAGAGTCTTTTAGAGCAGGAAGAGGTGGGCGCTACGACCAAGACCACAGAAGTGACTGCTCATACAGAGATTGGCGTATTCTAGCATATACTGCTTCAGTAGCAGTTTTATCAGATCTACCTTTACGAAATGAAAAACAAATATCAGCAATATAAGGAGGAGTATAATGGCCATGTTAGATGGAGAAAGTAATTCTAGGGAATTTGGGATTAAAGTTGAAATTTCAAGATATAAGGTGAAATGACAAAAATAAAGTCAAAATACATTTTAACTTTAATCTCATCATTTTGACTTTTAGTACGAAATTGTATTTCAACTTTGTAATCAACATTTCAACTTTTATAGTCATTTCATCTTTATCTCAAAATTTTGATTTTAATCTCATCATTTCAATTTTAATCTTGACCTTTCAAAAATAGTTCTCTCAATCTAAAAATGGCCCTAATGCTCTTCCGTAGCAATACAATCCTCTCTACAGAGAGAACATTTTCTATCCACTTCTGACATGTTTTGACAGGAGTTTGCTTTATGTAGTGACCAACATTCTGATGCACAGTAGGTCCCGCCTACTACATTATCTGATTGGCCACAATAAATGCTCACGATTATCCAATCAACTGCCGGAAATGCTTCTGACAGGTTCTGCCCATTCCCAAAGACTTTCCATTGGCTCTGTCCCAGATGTACCTGTCAGATATATTGAACAGTCCATCTGGTGTGTCAGGTTAACTATTAAGTTATTCTGATCTTAAATACCCTGTACAACACATACAATAAATAAATAAGTTAACGTTACAATGCTTTCAAAGGAACATAGAGAGAATCAAAATAACTTAGCCACTCATGCCATAAAAAATCAAGTCTGCAGTTGAACCGGGTCAGTCAAAATGTATTTTTAGAAATGCACATCCTCAGTTTTAGATCTTCTTTACTTGTCCATGGAGAACTGAGGACTGCCCACAGTGTTTCGACCCATTCCAAGAAGATCATCAGAGTCCACGTTGAAATACCTCTCGTTGTTTGGTGGCTGTTCAGACGTACTCTCGCCTGCCAAAGTATTCCTGAGCGGTAAGAAGCGAGTGAAGGGCAGCGCTGAGTGTCGGTCTGGGGAGTGTTTGGATGCCAGGGACACGAGGACTCCGTGGTGTGAGGACAGGAAACGAGTGTAGCCATCTGCCAGGAGCAGCTCTCTGAAGGTGCAGTCTGCTTCCACGTATTGTCTCTAAAAGTGTCAACATGAGAGAGCCCTCAGTGAAGAACTTTAAGGACAGAGACTTTAGGGTATAAATATGTTTATTTTGTACTGTACCTGTCCCCTCAGATGGCCCTCGCTGTCCACACACAGAAACAGAGATGATGACCTCCCTTTAATGACTGTACTTCCTGAATTTATAGACTTCAGCTCCATCACACCTACAAAGACACATTCAGAAATAGATCAGACTTTGTTGCAAATAGGGCTGGACAATATCAAACAAAAGTTATGTTTTGTTATTTTAGCCATATTCATTAATAATCGAACAAGGGTGATGCAGATCCAACTGCCCCAATTTCCCCCTTTAAGCTGGCTGCTTTCCAACTTCCAGCCCTTTACAATGCAGATGGATCAGCCTGCTCAATTTTTTTTAATCTTTCCTTATTTCTTTTTTTATTATTATTATTTTGCATTTTTAAGCTCTACCCAGAACCCTCTTAAGATTCAACAATGCAAAATGCAAATTCTTGCACAGTTTCATTTGTGTTCGGGGTTGTTACGTATTACCTCTGCCAAGGAGGTTATGTTTTCGGGAGAGTTTGTTTGTCTGTCTGTCCGTCCGTCCGTCTGTCCGTCCGTCCGTCCGTCCGTCCGTCTGTCTGTCTGTCTGTCTGTCTGTCCGTCCATCTGTGAACAAAATAACTCAAAAACTAATGGATGGATTTGATGAAATTTTCAGGAAATGTTCAGCATGGAAAAAGGAAAAACTGATTCGATTTTGGTGTTGATCCGGATCAGCGTCTGGCCGCCATGGCGAAAAATGTGATTTCTGTGAATAACTACTGAACTAAAATATAAATCATTATGAATCCAATTGCTAATGGTATGTTTTCATGGTCAAGGAATCTAAATATTTAGATGAAATAAAGGTAGGACTAATATTTATAGAAAAAGTCACAATATGGCTGAGGACTGTGGCGCTGGTGGAGGTCTGCGCTCTCCAAGTGCTTTTCTAGTTAACAATATTATCAATACTCAATCATAAAGAAACAACTTTTTTGCAGGAACCTTCAGAGTAGAAAGAAGTGGGAGCTACTAGTGACATGACAGCAAATACTCAAACAGAGATTAGCATAGATGCTAACAGCCTCAGTGGCAGTTTAGCAAGATCTGGACCAAATTTCTTCATTAAATGAAAAAAACTAATGATGATACAAATCTCTCAATAGAAAGGATATTCTTGCTCCACTTCCACAATGTTTTAGTGAGCTTGCTATCCAAACTTGCACACATTCTGGCATTTACAGTAGTGCTCACCTGCTATATTATCTGATTGGCCTGTAATTGATGTGCTTGACAGAACAATTGTTCAATCGCCTGCTAGATATGCTATTTAAAACATCTGCCCATCAACTTGGAGCCCCAGCCCCACCTTTAAACACGAACATTTTTGGGGATGATGCATTATGGAGGAATAACTTCAGTAAGTTGGCTGACCAGAATCAGTGATTAAGTTCCATTTTAAATCAGTGTAAAATAAATTATATGAGTAAAGCCCTGTTTGTCTGAAAACAGCTCCAGTACTCCTGGTAAATAGTAAATACTGAAATAAAAGGTAATAAACAAAATAACAACTCTTGTAACTCCAATTAAATGTTTTGCAGAGAATACGACTGCCATTATTTTTATCAGGGCTTGAACAAATATTTATATAAACAATGCTGCACTAACGTGTATACCCTTTAAAACTACATTGATACAATGTTAAACCTGCTGTGAATGTTGCACTCATGTGCCATCCAGAAATGTTGGATTTTCTCTGATCTTCTTGTCCAAGCTTGGTGTGGGTCAACCTCCTTAATTTTTATTGACTATTAGCGAGAAAATGCCCAATATTGTGAATCTTGGACTTCATATGCTGTAATTACTTTTTGTTTTACTATTTGAATCATTAAAATTTAATTTCTGGTTTAAGGTAACTTCTTTATGTTTACAGAAAAATATATGAAGCAGTGATTTTTGGTCCTTGTGGTCCAGCTCTGTGACTGAATGTTCTTGATTTTCATTTCTGTCCCAGCTCGACGTCTGTTTCAGAATTGAGATTTTGTTATTTTAACAAATGTTTCTGTCTTTCAGATCAGCCTTAACCAGGATTTTGATAGCTGGTTCAGCATCAATCCTGACACGGTTTGGAAAAAACTTAACTTGTTACTGGAGAATCCACATCTGAATGTATTATATACTTTCCAGCCCTGTTAATATGTTGTCCAGCCCTATTGAAAGTCCCTTTGGTGTTCGGGTCACAGTTAGAGCTGCAAATGAATTATTAGACAAAACACTTACTGTTCAGAGTCGGAGCTTCCCCTCCTGAAACTCCTCCACTGTGTGTCATCTGCAGGTACATTCCTTTCCTGTGATTATCTGCAACAAAGAGAAAAAACATGAGCACATGAAAAGTCAAGAGCAACAATGACATCAGCAATAAACCTATTTTCATACAGGTTTAACACATACCTGTGTAGAGGTGAACCTCCCTGACTTGATTATTGAAGTGTAAGAGTGGGCTGGAGTCAGGGAGATAAAACGACAGGGAGGAAGGAAGTGAGGTGATGAAGAGGAGAGCAGACAGGTAAGGAGACAAGGTGTGAGTGAGCAGATACATTTGGAAGGAAGGAAGAGATAAATAATGATAAATACGAAATAAATATCTTAATAAGATTAAAAAAATAAATAGGATAAATAATGTCAGTGCAGGTTCTTTTCTAATTCTAAACAGGAGCTTGTTTGAGGCCCTTTTAAAGGACCCTGGAGGAGGAGGTCCCTTTTCCTGAGTGTCTAGTATGAGTCAGACATTTCTACATGATTGAACAGTGATTTAATAGCCAGGGGAGGACCTTTGTTTAAAGTTTTCAAGTCTATGTATGGGCCTCTTCCTGGTTTCCATAGCTGCTTTAAGAGTGATATACACAGGGGCAGCCTTAGTTATTAGAAGGCAGCAGGCACAGATCGATGGCATAGCCCTAATCGACAAAGCAAAAGTGAAATTACAGTGTGTGTATAAAAAAAATGTAAGTTTTTTTTAGGGGCTTTTGATTCATAAAAACAAAGATTATCTCCAGGAATGTCTTTATTCCAGTTTTCACCATTACAAATGAAATGACTAAAATAAACATTTCACAAGTGCATCCTTGAAATTGTAGTCTCAGTTTTGTACCGTCTACTAGTTATTTTGTTTCTTTTGTTATTGCTAGCAGTAAATAGAATCTTACCAAATACAGGTCTTTATGGGATCAATATTGCCTGTAATAAATAAAATACAAAACCTGTATGTCTATTGGTTTATCATGATCCAAAATGTTTTTCAAAGCTTAACAGATTTTACTCCAGAGTTTTTTAAATTGTATCCAAAAATATTTAATTTATGTGCCCACTCAGTTATGTCTTTGAACAACAGATAGAGCACTGTTTCAATAACAAAAGTATGCTGGTAATATTGGAACATGTGGAAAAACCAACCAATCAATCAATATTTGCATAGTACCAAATTACAGCAGATGTTATCGGTTAAATTTAATGTAACTTAATGTTTTTTTATATAGTCCTTTGATTTTATTTTATTTTTTTAAGAGAAAGATGACTAAAGAGACAACGGGACTTTAAAAAATCCAAGATTGTGATACATTTATGGATGCCAGGATCGTCCGTTTTTCTTCATGATATTCCTCTGATGAGTGTGAAGTTATTTGATGACAGCCCTTTGACATGCATTCTCAAGAGGGTTCTCATCTCCTCATGATTATAAGGACTGACCACCATGCAAATCAATTAACTGTAATCATTCTGCTGTTAATTTTAGGAGGTGCAATGCTAATGGAGAGGGTCAAAGGAGAGAAATAATTGTAATTTTATTTGGAAAATGGCTCAGCTCTGCAAATCAGCGTTGACCAGTGAAGACAACATGCAGGAACTAAGCTTCATATGATTTAACCAAAAGAGAGACCACCTTGTAAATTGCATAAATAGATTGGCAAAATGGAAGTGAAGCATTTTTCTTGTTGTTTTTAAAGTCAAATCATGTAGAAACATTTAAATTCATGAATTAAAAATGTCAAGCAATTTTTCAGGACAGCGTACGTATGAATGGCATTAGTGGCAGTTTGCTTGTCCACACATTGGCAACTCATTTGTACAATTCTTATAAAAAGTTTGCTTACATGTTAAATAATTCAAATCATTTTTGTGATGATATTGCACAATCTTGTTGCTGACCTGAGGGTGATTTTACTGCTGGGGTGTGAGCAGGAATATGCCTTTAATATTTTTGACCAAAAAAAAAAAAAAAAAAAAGCATGGTGTATGAATGGCAGAAAACGGGATAGAAACTTTATCTAACACAAAAATAAAAACAAACAAACAAAAGAGATGGAATAGTTAAATGAAAAACAAAAAGGAAAATGCAAAACACAAAAATAGTAACAATTTTAAATGTAGAAAATTAGTAAGAACCACATTGATCTCAAGAGAGAAAAAAACAGAAATCAACAAATCACAACACAAATTAAAATGCACTTCAACAGCAGCAAAAATGCAACAGCAATAACTACCATAATGTTGTTGATTTAATTGAAATAGGGCTTTTTTTGCAAAGTTTTTTTATGTTTTCTTTTTTATTTGGTTCATGTTCAAATTGCTATAGTGTTATCCGATTTGTTGCACTTTAAGTTTTCTGAGTTGGATTTGCTATTATAGTTTTTTCCATATTTGTTGTTGCCTTGTCTGATTTTTTTATTACTTTTTTGTAGTCTTTTATAAAGGTTTTTTAGTTTGTATTAGACATTAAATTGTTTAAATAATTTTGTTCTTTATTTTTTTGTTGCTTTTGTTGTTTTTTTCTTTGCTGTTACTATTTGCACTTCTGTTTATAATTTGTTGCTCTGTTTTATATTTCTCATCTTGTATTGACTCATTTGTTTTTTAAGTTTCTTCTTCAATTTTAATTAATTGTTTTTCATATTTTTATTGTGTTTTGTTGATTTATTGTGTTTTTGTTAACATTGTGTATTTTTTTGTAATTTAAAGTGTTTAAAGAATTGTAGCTTCATTTTGTGATTTTGTTGTATTTTATAAATCTATTAAGTTCTGTGATTTTTATAACTATTAGGTTTTTATTTATTATTATTGAAATCATTATTATGTTTTTTATTTGCTGCAGAAGTTTTTATTCATCATTGTGTTTTGCACTTCAGGATCACCATATCTGCAGTAGGCTATTACATGAGCTACATTCAACTGAAATAAAAATTTAAAAAATGTGTTTGTTTTTTGCTTTGATAAAGATGGTATGTATTTTCTTTTGTTTTTGTGGTTTGGAGCACAAAGATAACGACTTTACTATTTGAAAGAGTAGTTACCATACCTTTACTATGGACCAGTTTTTGCTGAAATTCATGAACCTCAGAAAGTCCCCCCTTCCAGTCAGCCTTGACCTGATTTTGTAAATTTCTAATGTTTCAATATTCTGAAAATGCTGATCTCGGCTTATGAATATCAACAATTCCCCGTCACGAGTTTATAAGAGCTTTGCGGGATTTTCCGTGCCGGTCTCCACTTCAGAAATAAACTTATTTCACCACTGTTAATGGAAGAACCCTGATCGCATCTTTACGTCACCATCTTAAAAATCATAACAAATAACACTGAGGGAAGTTTTATGGTGTTTATGAGACTTTGACGGAGCAAGTGTTTATGAGAAGAAAGGGCAGAGTGGGCGAGCCTGACTTCCAGGCAGGAGAGTAGAGATGTTTACGTGACTGCAGCTGCGGAGTCACTGAGGGGGTGTGACGTCAGCTCGTAAATCACGAGGTGACGGACGCATGTTTGTTCCCAGCTTCACAGACAGAGATCATTAACGCTTTTTTCATATCAATGTGATGACACTCAGAAGGCACGTGATCGTTTGTAGGTCAGTTGTTACTCGCCTGCTATTTATAATTAAAATAATGACGTAATATTACACAGTTTAAGGTCTACATCTGGAATACCTGTTGTATTAGCCTATTACAATCACACTTTATATATATTTAAGTTTGTAAATATGAATTGAGACAGATTGTATCTCCAAGCATCTTTTATGAGGCATTAAAACATAATATATTGTGTTAGTGAAACGATATTTGGAAACAATGATATACTGTATATGTAAATATATATATATATATATATATATATATATATATATATATATATATATATATATATATATATATATATATATATATATATATATATATATATATATATATATATATATATATATATATATATATATATATATATATATATATATATATATCTGGGGGTTGTGTTTGTGGCACCTGATTAACATTCATTCTTTTATTGCATTTAAAATAAGCTTAAACTGGCTTTGGTTATGTGCCCTGCTCATCAAATTGAATTCTTCATTTTATTTGAGATTTTATATATATATATATATATATATATATATATATATATATAGATATAGATATAGATATATATAAATAGATATAGATATAGATATATAGATATAGATATAGATATATATAAATAGATAGATAGATAGATAGATAGATAGATAGATAGATAGATAGATAGATAGATAGATAGATAAATGTTTGTATAACTTTTTTTGGAAGCTTTATGTTTGAATTTTTTTGTTTATTTATGCATGTTTCCCTTATCAATAGTGCTCAGCACAATGCAACAGTGCGGCCCTCAGGCACTGAAAAAAGCTTATGCGGCCCCCATTGTAATCTAAGTTGCCTACCCATGGTCAATGGTCGTTAATGTTCTGATGAACAATGCTATGTTGTTTACTGTTATAATTCGTTTAATACAATATCTAAGAATTTATTTCAGTAAATATCCAGGTTTATTTGTATTGCATATTTCATTTAAATGCAAACACAGAGTGCTTTTCAGACGATAAAATTAGACAATAATACAAACACTCACACATTTAGTACATAGTCACTTATTTGAACAACATAAAAACATTGTGTTGTTATTGTTTTATTTCTGTTTTGGTAGATAACCATGTTTGCATGATATAGTGAAGATAAAGTCTGATGGTAATTCTTTCGGGTACATTTATGGTATTTAGCTTACTACTTTAACACACACACATACACACATCTTAATTGCTGGTAAAGAAAAAAAAATGAAATAATAAAACAGAATAAATTTCAATACATCCAGGAGATGGCGCTATAATGCCTCATGTTTTTGTTTTATTGTTGCTCATGAGTTAAAGCAGATTGAAGTAATGAGGTTGCCTAATAGCATGTTAAAAATAAGCAAACAAGCTGTCTAAAATGTGAATGTGAGAGTGAATGGATGGATGTGATCTGCAGTGTGAAGCTGCTGTGAGTCGTCAAAGAGACTGGAATAGTGCTGTAGAAGGTCAAGTCCAATTACCTGTACTAATGTTAAACAAAAAAAATTATAGATAAAATGCAGATAATTTCAGTCTTTGTCAAAAATCTGGGAGAACAATGATATTAAAATGTAAAATAAGAGGAGCTTAGAAAAACATGCTGGCGCTGCATAACTACCTGTCTGGGAAACAAACACCTGAGCTATTTTTATCTCAGCCATGTGTGAACAGCACTGGGGTTTCCTCTTCCTGTTCTGGATCATCTCCAGGACTCCACTGTGGTGATGAGCTTAATGATGATGGAGCTAAAACATGCAGAATATGTCGAACATGAAGAACAACTGTGCCCACCAAAGATACAAAGACCAGTTCAAAGGTGCAGCGTCCTAAGGGGTAAAAGCAATGTAGACACTGGTGTCAGAATTTTCTGTTCTTTGTGTCGATGACACTGTTCATTCAACAGCAACATAATATTAGAAAATCATCTGCATCTTAAGCATCCACTCAAGGTCATTTTTAAAGGTCACTGTGCTAATCTGCACTGGTGTAAAACACAGCTGCTAAACATCTGCCCGAAAGACCTTTTTCATGTTTACAAGTAATTAGATGTTTTTCCAATGGGCGGAGCTTGGATGAGTCGAAGGGTCTTTTTAAGATGTTAACCAATTTTGACTAGCAAGTTGCTTTTGTCTTGGAGGTTATGGCTATTCTGTAGTCTCCTGTCTGTCCATCCATCTGTATGTAAGATTTTTCAGAAAGTTCTGGACAGATTTTGATACATTTTAGGGAATGACACAAGGGTGGAGAGATTGCATTTCGCTGGTGATCGAAATCCAGATGAGGATCCAGGATGTTTTTAAAGCTTTTTTTTTTAGCTGCAGTCACACACTGACTTGAGGAAAGTCAGGCAACGCAGAACAGAGTCAACATCAGCTGGGCAACAATGATGTTTGTTGGGTATGTCAGAATTGTTTTACACATGTTTAAAAATGTACGATTGATCCAACACACTTGAAAACGCCAACAAGAGTTGACCTCCACTTACCTTTACTACCCTCAATTCCTACTGCATCTCTGTTTGGTGAGCGCTGGGGCCTGCTGGGACTTATAGGACTCCTGTTATATAACCTGTGGCACCGTTTAAAGGACAGTGGTCTTTTGTCCTCTGGACATTGTGTCAGAACACTGAGACCATAGCATTTGCACATTCTGAAATGGCACATTTGAGATGTTCACCAGCACAAAGCTACATTAGACCCAAGTTCCCCAGAGATAAACAAGCTATCTTTAAAGTTACATCTATCTGGCAGATGTTTACATACATTCTTGATGATTTTCAGTGCTGATCATCATGAACTACAATTTGATGTATGAATGGGACATGACATTGTGAAATAATTTCCACATTTTTGATAACTCACACTAACTAATAACTAATGACTAACAATAATGCCAGATATGCCTTTGCTGAGGTTTGTGCTCATGGAGCACCTCTAGTGCTTCTATTGTAAAGTCATGTGAAAAAGTCAAGTTTAATAAATTGGAGCAGACTGGGCAAATTTCAGTTTTGAGCCGTTACTATCACAGTTTGAACGTTTACTCTTAGATGAGAAAGAACTTTATCAATCCTCTAGGAAGACTCCTTCTTGAAATTAGGAACTCACTCATTAGGAACACAGGGTGGGGTTTGTATTGTTCGAGCACTGTTGTGACATCAGCGACAAAGCGAGAGCATTAAGTGTATGTGCAAGCTTGTAGATGATCCTGTTAGCAACATTAAAATCAGCAAAAGGTGAAATCATCCCTCAAGAAACAACCTACAGGTGAAAAGCCATGACTGACTATGTTACGGTGATGTTGAACAGACGAGCAGATGTCGCATGATGTGTCTTCTCTGATTCAGAACTGTTGTCCTGTCTCAGGTGAACTCATTTAGTTTCTGAACTGTGTCTATCTTGCAAGAGTTTTCTAAAATGTGTGTTTTCAGTGATCTAAAATGCTGCTTATGTTTGTATGGAAGGCTAAAGTGCAAAGAAAAGCTGCATTTCTAAGTTACCTCATGTCTCTAGCTCTGGCTCCAGTCATTTTCAGTCCTAAAGAAACTCTTTGGGAAGAGATGAAACATCTTCATCCAGCTGCTCCTTCTGGATCAAAACTGAATGTTTGCTTTTCAGACTGAAAGTGCCATTCTTCACTTACGCACAATCTTCTGCCATCTTGTGTAAAACTTAAATAACTCCTTCAGCAACATTTTACAGGTATGTTTTTTTAATTACAGCTTTTACAATCAGTATCATCATAATTATTGTCATGTTATATTCAATTATCATCACTACTCTCCAATAATATGAATTTAAATCATAACACAATTTGTATTTTTTTTCTCAAAATGTACACATACAAGTAGCATATCTTAAATGTCCATAATCTAAAACATATTTCCTTTTTGGACCTGAAAATGAAATTACAGTCAGTCTTAAAACTAAGTATGAAATGAACATACAGTTTAATACACACACATACATACTGTACATACGTACATACATACATACAATAGCAGTTATCATAAAAAATGATTAAAAATAAAATACACACATTTTACAAAGTCCCCAGGCTTCCACATCATTAGATGATTGATATCATGACGTTCACTCTAAAATGGTTGATTTTGGCATGCATATTAACACAAATGCTTCTCTTTTTTTTCTTTTTTAAATCCGGTCAGAACTGGATTTCGTCATAAAAGCACTTTTCTAATTGTCTCATTGTCTTCCTTATTCACATTTGTGCATCTCATGTCTGTTATGGCTTAAGAACATATGTCATCTTTTTCCTGTGTGTACACGTTCCCTCTCCCAAAGCTGACTGATGTTTCTTTTTTTGTTGTTGTTACTAGGCAGAGTATGTTCTATCATCAGTCTAAGATCGCCTGCGAGGATGCGTGTTGGGGTGTTGTTCTCTTTATCTGAACAGGAATGCATTCTCTGATTTTAAAACTAGAAATTCGTTGTGTCAATAGTGCCATCTCACACTCAAAAAACAGAAAATGTATTCACAATAGGCGATGGTCACTTTCTACAGGCCACTTTCTACAGAGTCAAACAGCGTCATGCCACAACTATGGATGAAAATGAAAAGAGAGAAGAGAGAGAAAGAGAGAGAGAGAGAGGGAGAGAGAGAGAGATGGATAAACAGACATTCACTCATTATTTTATCATCTTTTCAGAAAGCATTCACTCAGTGTCTTTGATTCTTCAAGACGTCTGCCTTGAATGTTCTTGGTCATCTTTTGAGTCCATTTTTTGAGTCCCTCCTTTTCTCTCCATGACAGGTTTTTTTCCTTGAATAAGGAAGAAGAAGGAGGGTTTCTGTAAAAGAAGAAAATACACACGTTTAGATCCACTGCAGCCCCGACTGAGATGAAAATGTTTGATTTGAGCTCACATGAGCTATTTTTAGCCTGGATAACAATCACAAACGAGGGTGCTTTCTTACCTGGTGTGCTTGTGGTTTAGCAGGAATATGTCCTCACTGACGCCGACTCTCCTCTCGAACCAGAGTTTACTGATAGAGAACAGACAGTAAATTAAAGACAAAGCTCACAAAAAAAGATAAAATAACCCAAAAAAGAAACAGAACAGATTTTTTATTCAAAGATTTTCTATAAATCCAAAATGGCGTCTTTCCTTTCAACTTTTAGGAGAAAACTGCTAACAAGGCCAATAAACAGCTTTTATATCTGTTTGTTGTGATGCCTAATTTCAGAAACTCTGAAGGTAAACAAAGTGCAAACGCCAATCTTAATGAAGCTCGGAGGAAGTGAAAAACATAAAGACAGAATACAACTAGAAAACACTCACACCTCCGCCAAGGTAGCTCACAAACTGCTGTTACATCAATGAGCAATAGTTCCATGGTAAAGTTAGCATCATAATATGATGCCTTGACCCTGAAAATCCATACCTAGCACTCAGAATCATGTTGATATCATTATTAGTTAGATATCAAACAAAAACAACTGTTTTTGGCTGTTATCTGGATCACTTATTATTTCTAAGTTGGGGCATTAGCATTGTTTCTTTATTTGCAAATGTCCACTCAGTCTGAATTTGATGCCTGCAACATACAGTATACCATAAAGCTGGGACAGGAGCAACCAAAGACTGGAAAAGTTGAGGAATGCTTAAAAATCACTTGTTTGAAACATCATCTTTGGTTCATAATTTCATCAAATGCTTCAGAGAATCCAGAGAAATCTCTGTATTTAAGCAACAAGGCCGAAAAAACTACAACGCTGAATGCCTGTGACCTTTGATTGATTGGCCCTGCATTAAAAACCAGCACAATTCTGTAAAGGATATCACCGTGTGAACTCATGAACACTTTGGAAAACCTTTGTCAGTTAACACAGTTGGCAATTCATCACTACATCAACAACTTCAAGTTAAAACTCTATATGAAAAGCAAAAGGCAAACATTATCAACAACCAGAGTTTCACCCGCTTTTCTGAACCCAAGCAAATCTGGGACTGACTGACACAAAGTGGAAAATTTCCCAGTAATTTTGGGATGTCCCATCTTCTACTGAAGTTCTTCCTCTGTGCGCCCCAGTTCACAAAGATGTCCTCTCATTCCTCCTCGCATGTCATAACCTGAGTCAAAATCATTCATTTTTAGTTTAGTTGTAGTGAACTTAATGTTTGTTTTACCCTGACTACCTGATTAGCTGATGGTGGAGGGATACAAAACCCATACGTCCCAACATACTAAAGATCTAAACATAGGGACTTTGTAGAGGAAAAGCTAAACACTGTAAAGAATCTTGTATCATATTGTCGTGCCATCATAGTTCTTGTTGTTGTTTTGACCTGTAAGTAGGTTCATTAAAAGGCTTTCAGTGGCCAATATACTGCTATGTACTACTGTCCACCTACGGATATCTCCCCCAAGGAATAAAGCTTGCATGTTCCTGTACTGGCACTCAGATTTCCTTGTGCCATACACTTCTAGTAACCCTACTTCAAAAAACCCAAATTACCCTTTCAGTAAACAGATACAGCTCTTTTGAGTCATCAGATACTCCAAACTTGAATTTAGAAACTCATTGATCACTGATTTAGCTGCTAAATTTGTACTATCCATTAAACTGAGTCACTTGTTTTTAACCTTTGTGTGTTTGTCTGGCTAGAACAAAGCATGACTGGCTGAGAAAAAAGGCTGATCTTCTCCAAGTGTTGAAGTAGTTTATTTTTTTTTTATGTATTTTTTGGGACATTTTCGTGCCTTTATTGATAGGAGAGAGACACTGGATAGGCTTGTGAAAGGGGGTGACAGAGTAGGGGGAAGACACTCTGTAAACTGGTCACAGGCAGGATTTGAACCTGTACCAGCAGAAGCAAATACATGGGGTGTCTGGTTGCTAACCACTCCGCCAAACCAGCACCCCAAGTGTTGAAGCAGTTAAAGTTCAGAAAGGGAGAGGCCTGTGAGTAGTTTGCTCTGTAACAAGAATTAGTCATGTGCAGTTTTAACTGAAGTATTGGTTTAATCAGAAGTTTCTGCAAATGCTGTAAATGTTTTATTACTTAACACTTCAAATTACAAGTAGAAGTTTAATTTAAAGGTGCTATGAAGAGAATCTATCATCGGCGACAAAGACTCTGCTGCCCATGAGCACGCGCGGCAACTGTTGTAATGCTGCGTTCCAGTAACCTCGGAACTGGGAGTGACATCATCTCCAACTTATCGGCGTTCCAGTTGAAGTTGGAAAAAAAAATGCTGATCTACCAGGCTATTTTTAGCTGTTGTTAGCACGCCCTGTGTTGTTGTTCACAAATATCACATGAAGAATGTGATTATCACTATTGCAGCATTTTTGTAAATATAAGTCTAACAATACTATGTATACAGCTGATCTAGAGCGACACACCCCAGTCAGAAGTGCAAATAAATGGATTATTACAGGAGCTAAATAACTGTTCACACTGGGGGCATCCATCTGCGATTGTCAACTCGGGGGTGGTGAGATTTCACTGAATTCCCAGTAGGAAATTCCGACTTCGGGGAACGTTGCAGTTGCAGTTTCCTACTTGGAACCTGTAAATTCCTACTTCTCACTACAACTGGAACGCACCAAAGACGTGACTGAAGCCAAAGCGTGTGTTTGTTGTGATAAATGCAGCTCGGACCTTCCTCAGAACTCTGCATTGCTTTACAACTTATCTTTTTAACAACTTACAGGATGCAAAGCAACAAGGTAATGTATCTCTTTCTAGTTACGTAGCGGTAGTTTTAGATATGTGACAACAAGCAATTTTTGGAAAACTTATTACCGTAGTTGTAGCCGGCTATATACCGGTGCTCCAAGACGTGTAATATAAATAATAAAATAATATAAATTTGCTCTAGTTTTAATTGTCTTGTTCCCGAAGTTGAGTATCCAGGCCAGTCCAGCTCTGTCCAACCCGACCAGAAGGCTAAGGAATAGCATTTACAGATAACCTATTTTTATGCTCTAAAACTCATCTTAAAGTGTGTATTTCCATCAGGCATATATCTAAAAGTGAGACTTCTTTGTAATTACTTAGAAACTCCTCACAGTCCCTTTAAGTCAAAATTTTTATTTTCCCGTTTCAGTTTTCCTGTTTCCGTTTTGGACAGTGTGAGCCTCACCCTCGCTCTGGACTTTTCTCAGGGTGACAGAGGGGGTTGCGATGGCGGAGGCACGGAAGTTGGCGGGTAATGTCTCTGAGGAGTCGGCAGTCACTCCGCGGAGGTCCTTCTCCCTGAACATCTTCCGCCATGAGGGTGAGCGGGTGAACGTTTTGGTGCCATCCTACAGAGAAAATGACATAAAAGCAGTGATTTACAAAGACAATAATCACAGTTAGAGATGTATCATTATACATTAGAGGGGTTCAACAGAGTAGATCTTAAAACAGGGTTTAATGAGACACTATGACACAGGCCGTTTTTAGCCTTGGATGCTGTAACTGAGTAATTAGCACTGGTGTAAACACAGCTGAAGCATTTTGTTCCAGCTGCAGTACATGAGATCTTTAATAAATACTTCTCATAAAAACTAAAAAAATTTCACTTTTAAGGGCTTAAATCCAAGACAAACTTTAGACAAATATTACAAAATGAGCCAAATTGACAAGTTTGATCACTTCCCTCTTTTCATTTTGGATAATCTGACACAATCTGACACAAATGACCCTGACACAATTGTGTTCTACTTTGTTCATCTGTCTTCCTTTTTTTTTCTTCCTTTTTTCCCATATTGTTTTTATCTTATCATTTGGTGTGCTCCATATGTTCTTGGCTCTTGTCGGGGTTCCCTGCTGTACAGCACTTTGGCTCAAACTCTGTTTGTATTTTAAGTACTCTATAAATAAAGTTGATTGATTGAATCTAAATGTAAGAGAATAAAGGTGTTTTCACACTTGAAAGTTTAGAGCAAAGTTGATGTTTTTGTTCTATTGTTAACATTTGGTTCAGTCTGTTTGGGTTTCACACTGTCCTTATTGCAAAGGGATGAACCTACGTGATACGATCATCAACTACATGTCTGCATGTCTCTGTAGTATACAGTATATTTATTGGTCTTTTGGCTTGCCTCTGCGGTCAACACGTTGAAAAATGCAGTTCTTGAATGTTGTAGACATAAATGAAATCATCAGTCCCACAATCATATTATTGTTAATATTCTACTACTAACAGTGAGAAATTAAAGAGCAGTTGGTTTTAATGAGTTTTATCATTAGACGACAACCTAATATTCAACCAAACATCTATAAGAACATTTGGTCCCCTCTTCTCCCCATGTGCTGGTTTGATATAGAGGAGTGACCACTAGACTGCTGAAAAGAGAAATGCTCAGAGAGAAACAACAGAAAACCCTCAACAGCTTGGGGAGAAGCTTCTCGCATTTATCATCAAGGTAACATATCACTTAGTTGTTTGTTTGCTGCTGTTAGTACTTCCTTCTTCCAAGATCTTTAAGATGGTCAAAATGTGGGGCCAGTTTTATTTGTGTAGTCTGACATGCTTGCTGGACAAGTTGCAGCACAATGCTATGGCTCTGTGGTCTCTTAATCTAACATATTGGCTGTCATAACTAATAAATGCCTCATCTGACCTGGGTACCACCTGACAACAACGAAAAATGGTGAGACTTCCAAAAAAGGACTACTTTCTGGTGAGGGTTGGGGTAAGCAAGAGCATAACTAAGCTGACCAACAGGATGGGCATTTAGCTGCACCTCCGTTGTTTGACTTCAAAATACTTTAGGGAACTAAGAGTAATTTTACTGAGACAGATTCCATGTTATATACGGTACACTGTAGTACCTCATCAGGCCTCCTCTCTGTTCCCATGGAGATGAGAGTGTTATACTCCTTCTCAAGGAGCTGCCTTGCCTGAAAAAGGTAAAAAAAACAGAAGGAATTAACAGTGGAGGTGTTAATTAACACATAATAAAAGAAGACAGCCGGAGAAGTGTCATACCTGTGTGTTCTGATTGGGTATCTGGAGCAGGAGGGCTAAGTCAGTGTAGTCAAAGGTGTCATCAAGTGCCAGCAGGGACCCGTGAACCCCACTTTCCAATAGGTTGTCTGCAAATTCTTTCAGACCTATAGACTGCACCCAGCACATCACTCGCTCGTTTGACCAAACCATGACATCTACAGGGAAAAACAAAAGTAAATATTTAGTATTAAATCTGAGTGTGATCTAATGTCTGCACTGATGTGATGTGTTGAAAGGCCTCACCTTGGTTCTGGTGTTGACTCTCATCCCTCCTCCTCTCCAGCTCCTTCCTGTCGTAGTTTAGGCGCTTCAAGCACATGATGCCATAGTGAAGACTCACCCTGCAAGTGATACATAAATGAAAGATCTCTAAAGAAATAGAGGGTTTTGTACAACAAATAAGATGGTGCAAATAAAAAAGGGAGCATTCACTCCAAGTGGGCATGACTATTATAACCATAAACAGAAGTTTTGAAAAGTCTTTTGACTTCTGAATGGATAAAAAGCTTAACTGGTACAAAAACTAGTTCTTTAAAAAATGTATGAATTGGGATGATACATTTTCCTGATTTCAACACAACCATAAAAATCTGTTATGACAAAGAAGTCCAAGAACTGATGTTGGGAGTGTGATGTTAGGTTTGCTTTTATTTATTTAAATGTGCTCAGTCAAGGGCAGAGATGCCCCTCACAGTAGTTGAGGAAAACATCACAAGGTGCAAGACACTAGAGACAATACTCCTTTTCACAGTGTATTTAAGCAATCGAGCCATAATGAAGCACCATCATTAAGCTTCAAGGCATATAAAATAGTTTTCAATGAAGTGTGATATGCTAGCTAAGAGAAGGCTATATGCTAATGTTAGCTGGGTTCGACTTGTGGGTAATTAGTGATCAAATATTTATAATTAAAACAATCTGAGTTTCCTACATGAATAAAAACTATGCAGTAAACTTCTGTTTACTCTGCTCCTTCTGCATGGAATATGTTGCAAAAAGACTAGAAATTAACTGAACTCATTTCTTTAAACGCATCTAAATCCAGACTAGAAACACTTCAGATAGCCTCCTCAAATTGTAACTGTTTTTGTATTATTAATTATTGGTTGTATATTGCTGTAATTTTACAGTGTAACTTTGATGTCTTGGCCAGGAGTCCCTCAAAAGAGAGGTTTTTAGTCTCAATGGGACCTTCCTGATTAAATATAGATCAAATTAAAAAAGTACATGTTTTGACAGTACACATCAGCTGACAGCTGTTAATACTAGAAAACAGCTTCACACATATATAAAATGATCTATAATTTATTCAGACCTGTGAAAACTGTCCACCATCTTCAGCTGGCCTCTCAGTTCTTTCTTCGTGAGATGATCGAGCATACGGGCATCCACCAGAGACTCCATGAAGTAGGAACGATACTGTGGCAGACCCAGGCTGGGCAACCACTCATTCCCCACCCACTCGTGGTTCATGTCTCCGTAAGCCAGGATCTAAAGGAGAGTGGAAATAATAAATTGAAGAAATTGAAATTAGATGTTAGAAATTCTGCAAGATGAACAAAATTTAGTGAAGAACAATTCTAAGATCATTTACTTAGACTATGGTCATATTTGACAAACACAAAAAATACATAGGCTTCTATCTTTAGTTAACTTTACTTTAATGTTAAAGAGGCTCTTGAAGAAACAATCTAGGGATTTTGTTCTGTGTGATTTTCTCCCACTTAATCTCTTTATTGGTCTTCAGCCATATTATAGCCACCTTACACAAAATGTACCATATTTTAATCCTTGTATGACAGAAAAGGTCAAATCTGAAGTCTCCCCCCTGACTGAATGGGTACAAAGATTGCTAATTAAGCAGACCAAATTTCAAATTTGGGATACAAACAGAGTTTAACCTCCAATTAATTTGGGGATTGAATGCAAATATCAAAGAATTCAAATGTTCTCACTTCTAAAACCTTAAACCTTTTAGTTAAAAACTATTAAATGTGAAATTCCCTTTTCCTGTACGAGCCAGGTGTTTCTTGTGAGCTTCATGATGTGCTCCGTTTTAAATCATTTGCCTCCATATTCAACTAAAGGAAAATAACAATTTTAGCAAACAAAGAAATATCTGTGAATCGCACACCCCCAGCTTCAACCATGCATTAAGGCATTTCTAGACTTAGTTGTGGTTGCATCTCCATCAAATTCTGTCATCAAAGCTCCCCAGTATTTTGTTCTATGAGATTTGTCATGAGGACAGTTTCAGGTTGTTGGAATTTTTGTGTGCTGATTGATTGAAAGCTAACTCAGCCAACAGTGTTAACCTTCTCTTGCTTCTGTACAGCTGTTGGATGATAAACAGGCTTTAGAGAGATGACTATTTACACCTTGGGGTGTTTTTTCTGAAAATAGGGAGTAGTCAGGCTCAAAGTTGGTGTGTTCCTAACTTGAGAAAGCAGAAATTGCTTGGTCTAAAGTCAAAAGTATATCTAGGACACAGTGCTTTTTGGTTTGTTTTTTCAACAACATATTACAGAGATTAGCACTCATCCCTGAGATAAAAAACACACTTTACAGTGTTTTTTAAATCACATGGGATGCACAGAGCCACTTCTCTACCATTAAGTATCAGAACATTTTTTAAAGTTCATAACAGGACAGAGATCTCCTAAACAGTGTTGCTTTTTTGCAGAGCTGCTTAGTGCACTTCATAAAAAATACACACAGGATTAAAGTTTTTCTCTAAGCACGGTGCTGCATTTTAATATTTGTATACATACTAGTAAATCTCACAGATACTTATGTTAACAGATAATAATATAGGGTGTGAGGTGTGTTTTAGGCATACAGCAGAGAACAGAGCCAATGATTCCTGTGGTTAACAACTTAAAATACACAGTTCTTTGATGCTTGGTAATCGGGTCTATGATTAGGTAAACCTGCCTAATCCTGCTGGTTTTAACCACGGATTTTATCAGAATTTGCATTTACTTTTATTTGGAAGTGTCCTGCTCATCTTTTGGATTGTTTTTATGTTTGGACGCTTTGATAAACAAAAGCACTTGTAAATGAGCATTAACATTTAAGTGTCCTTTGTTTGTTTTTTTTAGCGTAGCGGCACAAAATTCTGACAAAACAACTTAATCTGCTGTGTAAATATCAAAATGCCAACGACCTGCTGCAAATTGATTTTAAAAGAATGAGAGTGGATACTTGTTGGTTTGAATTAAGCTACGGCCAAAACACACTCATGTATGATTAAGGCACATAATTCACCTTCTTTGCCCCCTGCGCATGGCTTTAACAAAAATTTGCATTGTCAATAGAGACCTTAACCCATAAAACTGCAAAGTCCTTTATGCTGTCAAAATAGGGCCCATTATTTCAATATACTCAACGGGGGGAAAGTGTTCAAAAATGTGGAAAAGTCACTTACAAAGCAGGACACCTGATAAACCAAATTTTGCTGTATTTGTTATTAGATTGTGATTTAATATTATTAGCACTTTGAGATGGAAAATATTGCTGGGGCTCATGATTGCTGCATGCATTCACAGCCACAGTTCAGTCAAAGTAACTTTTCTAGTCCCCTTGTATCACATTTCTGCATGATACAATGGTGATCTTGCTTACCTGATCCCAGCTGAACTCTTTCTGCTCCTTTAGGTCCAGGCAGAGAAGGAATCGGGGGAGATAAAAGGAGAGAAAGTAGCAAGAGAAGGGAAGACCAGGGAGAGTGTGTGTTTGTGTGTGTTACAGAGAATCAGGATCAAAATGTGAAGAAAAGAGGAGAAGAAGGGCAGAAGGAGGAAAGTTTTGTTAGTGAGTGAGAATTAGTTGGAAAAAGAGCTACATCCAAACAGATTCTACAGGAACAGTGAGGGAAAAGGGAAGCCAAACACGCCTAATCAGGAACAAAAAAGGAGAAAATGTGAGACTTGTGCTTTGAATGAAAAAATAATTTATACAGAGATAAACAAAGTTTTATCTTGAAGTTCTGTTTCTAGTTCATAGGAAATGTGATGATCTTACTGGTTTTGTGGCAGCAGTTAGAGACTCCATCTCAGCATGTGTCATCCAAATATTACTGGTTGACTGTAACGGTAAACAAATAGATTTTTGAAATGTCCAGCAGTGTGAGAGGGGATATTTCTGAGCTTTTTTCTGCTGTCCTGTGTGGAGCCTTACAGAGCGAGTGCTTGCAGGTGCAGACGGACTCGTGAGGGAGACCATTTCCTGGATGGCCAGCCGCAGTTTGAGTCTGTGCAGAGGGTTGCTGATACCTATCTCCCTCTGGATCTCTGTGTCAGATAAGTTAGCCATGATGGCACCGCTTTTCACATTGGCACGACACGCTGCGACGTACCATGCTGGCATCCCGACCCACAGCTGGATAAACAGAGAGAGGATGTAAGTGTCACGATGATACTTCACAAACTATCAGCTGAGGGTCACTTTTAGCTGTGTGTATGCCCTAACCTGACCCTATTACTAAAATTAACCCCAGCTGTTTAGATTTATCCCAGCGAGGATCCGGTATAAACACATTAGTGACACATTATATGCATACCCTGAAATGAACTGAGCCCCCAGTTTATCACTGCTGTCTCAGGCCTTACCTCCAGCCATGTGACAACAGTCGGGCCGTCCCACGAGGCAAAAGGCAGACCCTGACGACAGGCTTCCTCTAGCAGGTCGTGCCTGGTAGCAAGAGGAAAACAAAAAGTTTGACAGATCAGTTTTTTCTCATCTCAACTTACCATTATCTTTATAAAAGAAAACTTTTGATCTTCATACCCATGGTGTTTCTGCCAAGATAAGTCTTTTTTTAGAACTTTTCCTACTAAGTTATTTAAGTTCCACACTGAGAGATAAAAGATCCTCAAAAACAAACAAAAAGATCTCACACACAGAGATAAAAGTTTTCCCCAGAACTTAAGGAAACGGATGTAAAAGCAGCCAAAGATTTAATATGTGGTTTATTAGAGAGTGAGGGAGCATGGACTGGAACTCTCATAGCCATGATTGTGCCCTGGAATAAATCAGAAAACAACAGCACACTATCAAAGATGGCACCTTTACTTATAGGGTTTTGGTACAGAAGGGGTGTTCCCCATGGGTCAGTTGTTGGCCCTTTGCCTTGTGGCCAGTTCATAAAAGATCAGACCTTGTCCTGAAGCTGTCCTTCAGCTTTAAATGAATATCTATGTGACACATGAGGTATGGCTATTAAAAAAGGAGACAAATGGTGTAGTCCAACTTCAATGAACATGTACATTTTTTTCATTGTCTTTTTCTCAGCCATCTGAGTTGTCGATCATTTCCAACTATCCAGAAGTTTTTGATGTGCATTGGCACCCAGGATGTTTATCATCTTGGGCATCCTCTCTGTTCCCACAAAATATTTTGTGCAAATTCAAACTCATTTGCATGTGAAATGCAGTGTTCCCTAACTACTTCAGTTCATGTCAAAAGGATTTGGCAGCTGTTTTATCAATTTTACCAAAAAATTCAAGTTAATCCTTTTCTTGGCTTTAACGCCATTCATTTTCTGATGCCTTGCCAAAAAAAAAAAGCAGCTAGCAGTAAACTAAAGACAGCACTTATTGGAAACTTATAGCAGTTGTGTGTGTGCACACAACCTTTACATGACTCAGTGGGACAGTTAACAATGTAGTTTTATCCACACTAGTGCAGTCTCTTTATTTAAAAGCCATACCGCATATGCTCCGACTAAGCTACCTAGCACAGCAGCTGGAGCCCTAGCTGCAAACCTAAACTAGGTCCACCAGTGACTTAACAGGGAAAGAATACGTTTTGGTAAATATTTCACATCCAAAGCTTAAGATTGATAAATATGTTTCAATATCACTTCCTTTTTAACACTGAAGAACAGTCTAAGTGGTTTAAATAAGTAAAGCATCATATACCAAATCTGCCCACTCAGCTGCCAATGTGTCAATGTTTTTTCCCTCATTTCTTATATTATTTGACAGATCAGAACAGGCTTCCCCCTCTAAAATAGAAAGCCTTTTATTACAATCAGGCACTGGAAAAAACTGGACAAAAAAATCCTCAGCTGGCTGACTAACACTTCCAAAAAAAAAACATTTAGCCAACATGGATTTAAAAGTTTTATGCATTTATGTTTCCTTAAATTCTTCTTCAAATGTATTGATGATTTCAAAACAAATTTTCTTTGAGATAGGATCAAACAAAAAAAACATTAAGACAACAGTTTAGATCTACATTAGGACACTCATCTTTCTCCACCAGTGCAGCACATTATCTTTATGTTTGTACTGACACAAAAGCTGTGTTTTAAACCACCCACGAAACTAACAGAACATACTAATTTTGCCAGAATGTAGCAAGCAGTATGCCAATGATTGCATAATCAGCAGAGTGCTAATAATACCTGGATGTCATACTGATTTAAAAACAAAAATGGCAAAAGCATCCAGCCAGTCTGCCTGGCATGCTGTTTTCCACTATGCTAAGCCCCAGCATGTGAGAGGTCAAAATGGCCGGCAGCAACAGCCAGCAGTGTATTTACACAGCAGTAATGCATGTTTAATCTCTGTAAAGTAACACTTTTCCAGTTTTCAAGTTTGGCTTGTAGGAACCATGTAAATCAGTATACATAAAAATATGTTGATATCACACATAAATAGTCAATCCAGTTTTTTTAAAACATACAGCATTAGCCATCATCTTGAGTGGGTCTAGCTTACTTCAAACCATCGGCCAACTGCATACAAATGCATCACTGCACACTGCCAGCTTGACAGAACAACTAAGATGAAAGTTTAAATACATTGTTGGTTAAACTGCATCATCAACATTAAATAAATAAAATTCAAGGTAATATTCAAACACTGGCAAAGTAAGAAGTGCATAACCTTTTGTCCTTCAGTTGGTTTGGGGATTCTCCAGGAGGTAAAAATATCCTGTGTGATTTTTACCTTTTAGGTTTTAGGTTATGTTTTCGGGAGAGTTTGTCCATCCGTCCGTCCGTGAACATAATAACTCAAAAAGTAATGGATGGATTTGGATGAAATTTTCAGGAAATGTTCAGCATGGGAAAAGGAAGAACTGATTCAATTTTGGTGTTGATCGGGATCAGCGTCTGGCCACAATGGGATTTCTGTGAATAACTACTGAACTTAAATAGATATCATTATGAATCCAGTTGCTAATGGTATGCTTTCATGGTCAAGGAATCTAAATATTTAGATGAAATAAAGGTAGGAGTAATATTTATGGTCAAAATGACAATATGGCTGAGGACAGTGGCGCTGGCGGAGGTCTGCGCTCTCTGAGTGCTTTCTAGTTTTAATTGTGTTCTTCTTAGTTCTCTAGGACCACCTGTTTCTTCGCATGGACTTTATAATTGTTCTTGCTGCCAGAGCAATAGCTAAGCTTTCAGCCTGTGGAAAAGTGGATAATAGCTGTGAAGTAACCAAAAACCAAGTAATAACTAAGATGCTCAAAATCTGACTGTCTATGAAACCTTTCTTTATTCTCACAGTCTGTTTACCTAATAACATCCTATAGTTTTCTTTGAATGCATTGTTACTGTCATCATACTGCTTGTTCTGTTTTATTTTGTATGCTTATTTTCCTTGTGTTCCTTATTTAGACCTCTGGTCTTTCCTGTTTTACTTTCATGATCCTGTTCCTGGTCTTAGTTAGGTTACCCAATTTGTGTTCATGTTTTGTGTCTTGTCGTGTGTTTCCTGTTTTATTTTGATATCCATGTGGTGTCTTCCTGCCCTCCTTCTGTGTGCCTCTGATTATGATTCCCTCCACCTGTGTGATTGTCTTTAGAGTCCATTCCAACTGTACCCCTGAGCCCTTGTCTTCCCCCTTCCCCCTAGGTTTTGTGTGTGAGCCAAGTGAGGTGGTGTCCTAATACTCCGTAGGGCTAAGGGGAAGGACTGAGACCGAGGGCTGCACAGTCCTTGAAATGAAGACAGATCGGGACCTCACTTAAAAAGAAGGGGTATGAGAATTTCCCATAATACACTGCGCCCACCAACACAAGGCAGAGCCCAGGCCGAAGGAAGCACCTAATTATAAGCAATTATAAGATTATCAAGTAAAAATAATCATGTCTTAAGTTGTTGGTCGCATATTAAAAATTCTCATTAACAATAACAAGCTAGCTTTCATAGCCGTGGTTATGATTATTGTCACATCTGCCTACGTCACAGCCAGCCAGCAGGTCTGGGTGACGATGTAGCAGGAATCAAGTGGCATCAGTTTCTCAGCTGTGTGTTTTCACCCCTTCCCCTTGGACCTCAGAGCACAGGGCTAAGGGGAAGGGGTAGATGAAGGGGTATGACGAAGGGGTATGACGAAGGGGTATGACGAAGGGGTAGAGTTGGGAATCGCCCTTTGTCTCTGTGTTGTCTGTGTTGGGTCATTAATTTTCGATGTGTGTGTAAGTCTTCTGCGTCTTCAGTATTTTCTCTAATGTTCCTCCAGTGTGCCTCCTGTTTTGTTGGTAGTTTCTGTTTTTTGTTGATCTTTTTACAGACTTAATTTGAATTTTATAAATTGCTTCTAGTGATTTTGTTCTTTGTTTAACCAGTTTTGATTTGATACTTTGTTAGAGGTTTTGTTTTGTTATTTGACTTTTTGTAAATTACTTGTTTTTGATGTTAAGATCACTTTCTTGTTAGTTTAAAAGATTTTTCTTTTTAACTGCATTGGGTCTGTCTTCTTGTATTTTGTTAGTTTATTTTTAACCAAGCATGACCGTTACCACCCAAATGGTGACAAAAATTCAGGTGGTGATGTGACTGCTTATAGCTTAGCATTTCATACTAGCACAAAAGAAAACTTCAGATAAAACAGAAGAAGACTACAAAAATGTGACCTGTGCAACAAAACCAATGGAAATGAAAACCTTACTCTCTGTAGGCCTTGATAATAAAAGGCTTTAAAATTTCAGAATTTTCTGAAAAATAAAGGTAAATCCAATTCTTGATGCACAAAATCAAAAGTAAGTGATGCCAGATTCTTCAAGAGATGATAGTTTAAGCAGCTGCACAGAGAAACACTTTCAGAAACAGTAAGTTCTGTTCTTACAAAGGGCATTACAAAAACCTTCATGAGTAGGCATCACCAACCTTTCCAACCTTTTGAAAAGGACAGGATGGGCTCAGTTTTTTGAGTTTCTGAGTGTTCTGCTCAAAGAAGAGTGTTGGAGCTGAAACTGTTGATTGTAATGTGACCTGTGATGTGGTATTGTCTGCAGATCACTGCAACTTATTAAGCAGTGTTGCACAATTGAAAAGGTGATTGATCTCACTTCTTTTTGCTGCGGCGGTCTTTTTCAACGGTACCAGTCCCAAGTTTGGTCAGGCCTAAGGGGTCTGCTGAACCCAGATCATCAGACGGGGTGGAGGCTGGAGAGGGCAAAGGTCAAAAAGAGAAGTACTGACAGGGAACATCTAAACTGTAAATAATTATTTTTTTATTAAAACCAACAGATCTTGAAAACAATGGTCACGGTAAGAAGTTTCTCTTGAGACTGACCCAGCGATGCAGATTCACGTCCTTGTGCACCCATACGCCCCTTTTCCTTTTTTCCAAAGAGGCGACCAATGGAGGACTTGATGCTCTTCTTTTTACTGGCTTTGTGAAGGGAGTCCTGGCTTGCAGTGGTAGCACCATCAGCAGAGAGACTAAAAGGACAGAGAAGGAAAAAACAAAAGTAAAATCACAGTAGAATCCTTGTTTAGTTTAAGGTTTGTTTCCAAGTTATGACGTGCTCTCTTTAGAGTACCTGCGAAACTCGCGGTGGTCATCCAGGCCGGCCCCTGGGTGAGTGTGTGTCATTCTGTCCAATCGTAGTGCTCGAGGGACCGGGGGATTGGAGTCTATCAGGGCAAGCGCCCTGCATTCCTCACCCTCTTTGCTATTCTGTTGAGTGGAATAAATCGGGTGAGTTTCCTGAAATCGTCCTCATTTGTGGTTTTCACAAAAACATGGTACCTGTCTCTCTGACTCCCTAGCCGGGGAATGTGGCAGGCGAGGTGTGGAATGTCCCGAACTGGGAGGAGAGGGAGACGCCAGAGTGGAGGAGGTGATTGAGGGAGTCATGTAACCTCTCCCAACGCTGTCCCGCCCTCCAAGCGAGGAAGGTGGCAGAGGTGAGGCATCGAGTGCCACGCTGCTGACTCGGCTCTCTATCTCCTCTGCCCTCATCTCTGTGCTCTCCTTTTCCTCCTGAATGAGCCTGAAATGACACATATGAATATTTGTTTGCTTTTTTGTTTGATTTTCTGTTAGAAAATTGCACATATTGACCAGGTGTCACAGCATCAACCAGAAATCACAGGGAGCAGTGTTAAGTGGATCAGCAAACATTTTCAGAGAAATTGGGAAGACACAACAAAGCAGAATAATATAAAAATGAAAGGACCTTCTAAGTCCATACTTTGATTTTAATCAGAGTTTAGTTGTCTTTTTCAGCATATGGGAAAACAGCAAAGCAATTTATAGCTTTTCTGAGATATGGCTTGTTTGAAATAAGATATAAGGTGAGACAATACATGTCATACAGAAATTTGAGATTCATTGTATTTTTTCGTCATCAGAAGTTGAGATCAATGTTGATTAAAGTGATTTAGAATATAGATGATGGCCTTGTGTTTAGTTAAAGGGATGTCGGGGAAATCTACTTGACATGTTTCCACTGACACAAAACAATTATTTATCACACTGTCACAATTATAAGCGTTGATATGATTGTAGTAAAAATCAAATAATAACATTTGAAATCATAGCAACAATAAAGAAGTCCTCAATGAACAACACTGGGTAACTTGTTGCTTTTAACTACCAATATTGACCAACTCAAACATTTGGTATGGTTGGCAGAAAATGTGCTTGTTCTTTTGTTCTGTCTCGCTTACTCTCTGTTAAACACAAGTTTGATGATAATTAGGTCTCTTCTTTGTGCCATCATTGAAGTAATGAAGATTCATCGTTCTGAAACACAGAATTATAGAAATATTGAAGATGACTTATGGTCAATGGTGCCGAGACTATATGGATTCTGAAGTTGTACTGGTTTAGATTGAAGCTCTTCTTTCACTGATAAGCTGAAGACATTAAATACTAAATCATTATTGACAGAAAGCTCACTTAATCTCCTTGTTGATTGCCTCAAGTTGTTCCTGTAGCATGATGGCCAAAGTCTGGACGTCCGTCTGTCCACTCGGGGAGAGCAGCTCAGATCCAAACAGAGTCTCTCTGTCGTCTTCTTCGTCAGAGCAGCCTCCCTCTATGCCACCCTCATAACCAGGACCCATCATCGAACCGCTATCCCACTCGCCATACTTGAGAGAAAGAATAATTGTGGAAAAGACAGAGTAAATTATAAATGTACACAAAAAGTATTACCAAGATCACAACTATGTTTGTATGAAATCGACACCTTGCCACCATCATCTCTGCTGCCCCCCCACCGGCCGCGGTGTGTCCTCCTAACCACAACCCCACTGGAGGAGCTGCCGTAGCCAGCCGGGAGGGAGCCTCCACCCTGGGGGTACCGCAGCTCTGAGGCACTCCCTGGAAGAGATCTTCGAAAAAGGGTGGAGGGAAGTGAGCTCACGCTGCCCGCCCTAAGGTGAGATTTAGAATTCAGTCGTTATGTCACAGCACTTAGAATAGAAGTGAAAATGGTAGTGGAAGTACATTTTTATTCAGTCATTAAACAGGATACAGCCTTCAGACACAATGTATAAACAATTAAAACAAAGTAAACAGACATGTAGTAAACCTTATTTCATAAGACATTATGAGCCTGTTGATAAGCTGCACCATGTCATATATATGGTCATGAGGTTTGAAGAAGATGAACAGATAAATCATTCACTCTAAAAAGGAGCTTCATAAAGCCAATACAAAACAACTTATAAACAGGAAGTTGAAGCATCAGTAACCCGTGAGAGTTTAATACCACCATTAAAATAGTATTAGTGTTACATATACAATATTCATGAATGTTTAAATGATACATCCATGCATTTCAACACTGAAATGTGTATGGAGAGAACTGCAAAGTCCCCATTTCCTGGGTGTAAAATAACAATTTAAAACAAATGAGATGCATTCTTAAACAGTATTTGCATATTTTCAGCGGTGGCGAACAATCTTGTGACAGTATGTGAATTATTTATTGTGATAAAAACACTAGGGGATGTTCAACACCGCTTAAAAGGTTAGTAAACAAATATTTGTTCTCAAACCAGCCTTAAACATCAATTTTCCCTTGGGAGATTTTGTATTTTTTAAATAGTCCATTCATAAAATGCACGACAAACTGCAAAAAAAGCTCCATAAAGGTTCACAGTATCTAACCTGGAGTAAGAAGAGCCGGGTCTGCCTCTCAGCTGGTCCAGCTCCAGTTGGATCCTCTCCAGCTCAGCGATGAGCTGCTCCTGAAGCACAGAGGAGAAAAGTACACTCTTTTTTTCCAAAGGGAAACGGTGCTCTTAGTCAAACATTTGGTGTCTTATTGGTGAAAAAAGGAATTATTAATAGGAACAAGGGGATATTTTATCATCAAAGGTCAATATCTTCTACAACAGGGGTGGACAACTGGCAGCTCAGGGGCCACATGTGGCCCACCAGTCGATTAAAAATAAGGAAATGTATACAGTCACAAGATAAACACGACAAAATAACCCAGTAAAAATGTACTTTTAAAAATTTCATACGCATTTTGAAATGCATTAAAAGGGACAATATAACTAAGTAACTGCAAAAATTATGTTGCTTGCATTTCAAAAGTATCTCAAACTGGCCTTGATTCTATGTTCAGTTCATTAAATTAAGAATAAATATTTTTGGCAATGAGGATGAAACTAAAGTGACTCTCAAAACGACAGCAATGCCCATCACTGCTTAACAGTGTGACAAGAAAACTAATTTCACAAAAAGAGGAAAAGAGTGCATTAAATAGCTTTTGGTACCAAAAAAAACACCTTGTCAACTCAGTATATTTGAATATATTTTAAAACATCCTCCTCAGAGAGGTAAATACCTTATTAGCGAGAAGATCATCTTGTATTTTCTTCATATTGGAAAGTTCCTCTGAGAGAGCATTCTAGGAGAGCAGAGGAAAATGTTTGTGGACAACAGTCTTAACTTCTCATCATATCACAAACACGCTTGACCACTTCTGAGTGCTCTTGGTACCTTCTCTTCTAGTGCAGCCATCCTCTCTTTGAGGTGCAGCTGCAGCCTCTCATTGGACTCAGACAAAAGTTTGTCCACTGTGTCTGAAAGGCGTTTGTTGTGTTCATCATTCATCTTCTCCCTTTGCCTCGCCTGGAATTAAACAAGACACTGAGGTTAGAAAACATCTTAAGATTAAGTCCAATATGTTAAATGTAACTTTTGATGTTACCCTCTGTAGCTCTTGATTCTTCTCCTCCAGCTGAGCCTCCATTTGCCGTAGCCGCTCTTCAAAGTTACCATGGCGCTCCTCTGCCTAAATAAAAGCACAGTACACCATCATATAGAACAACAATAAAAGATGTGGGATTGGATGGTTTCTCTAAAGGGCACTATTAACACACCAGCTGATCAACAGAAAGGGACCATTGAATCTTTCTACAGCCACCACGGCATTAAATAAGATCTGAGGACAAAAACCAAAAACAAAGCACATACAAAACACAGCAGTAGTATCCTGCACATTGCTCATATTGTAGAATATTTGCTTAAATGTAGCAGTAGTTGTAATGAGTCAATGAGAAAATAAGGTCAAATATAATGGTAGAAAGTGCAAATAATAAAAGAGAACACTGTTACACAACAATCAATACAGCCTAAAAAATATTTCAAATATCAATGAACATAGGTACAAATGAGTTTTTGAGACTCTATATCATATTTGATGGTCTTCTTTTTTTTTTTGGCTCCAGCAAGTCAGCTGTGCAGACTGATAGCAACACCCAGCACATCACCATGATTGTGGGACCTCCCTTCAACAGTGTGTTGGCCAATAGAGTGGTGCAGGGTTGGCATGTTCTGGTGGACCAGCCCAGTCTTTAGCACTGCACAGGTTCTCTTGCATAAAGGTCTGTGGGGTTTTTCTACTGTGTTCATGGATCATAGCTGATAATAAGCTCTGGTTTGAACACAAATTAGTAAAACTTTTATATTTTCATATCATGAAAATCAATGAAAGAACTTTGATGAACATAACTGGCAAGACTAAAAAGTTAATGGTAAGTTATAATGGAACTACAGCATGTTGGTTTGACTTGAAACAATGACTGCACTTCAAACATTTAAGGCCATGTTTTAACCACTGCTTCGGGTATTGTCTCTACATTGAATAACCTGATCAATCTGAGCCCATGGCCCAAATATGATTTTTTAAATTTTAAATCAGAAATGACTGCATTGGATCTGTAGTCCTTGTTAGCCATTCATTAGCATCCATGCTTTTAAAAGCACAAAATGCTTCATAATTCAAAAGTGGGGTAAAGTCAGTTGTAATTCCTGTTGCAAAATAAAACTTTAACATCCTATTTGCAGGTCTTTATCACAGACCTTGTTTCAGGTACTTATTCAAAATGACAGTTGTAAAATCCCATATGCTTTTGGCCTTGTGAACCAGAGGTGCTAATTCACTGTTTTTTGGACTCATTCCTGTACCACTCTATTAATTCCATGACACATCAGGTGGCCTTGATAGTTAGCTCTGGTGTCCCAAAGCCAGCCCCACCAGCCACACCCAGACCTCCCTTTTCTTTCCTACCCCACCACATGACCATCACAACCCAAACAGAATTGCCCTCTGACCCCTACTCTGTCATTATCACAAAAAAGATGTCAGATATCTTGTATCTTATTTAATCCACAACTGGTGGCATTCCTCTCCAATCAGAATTCATTGACTGAATATTGCTTCTTCATCTGTCATCTCTCTAATCAATCTCTTCATGTATGAATCTCTTGTTTGAGAATTCCATCTTATTGAATGGCCTAATCAAGTTGATCCTCATGTCTGCGTCAATGCATGATTGTTTATCAGAAACAATCAGAAATGATTGCATTAGGGTCTGTGTCCATTTTTGAGATTGTGTCAGTACTTTGAAAGCAAACATCCTTTTATAAACACCAAGACTTTAAAAGCTAAAGCAGGGTAATGTTAGATACGTTTTAGCATGTTGACTTAAATGTTGAATCTCATATGGATTTGTTCATCATAAATCTTTTCCATCTATTTATCTTAAAAAGGATATTCTAAATCCCACATACTTTCAGCCTCAGGGGAGTTATTAAGAGCTAACTTAGATATTCCATTCTTGCACCACTCCAAATAGGTGATTCTGATCTTTTTGAGTTTGCTTTGAATCCATTACATCCCTATGACAATAGCAGTATATACAGTGATTTGGTTATAAAACCAAACTTTGGATGGGACTATAAGCTCTTATCATGAGTGACAGGTTACCAAGGTCATAACGTTGCATGTGATGATACTCATCCCAAAGTACCTTGTTCAGTGCTGCAACCCTTTGAGCCAGTTGGGCCTCAATCTCAGGCAGAGTCTCTGCCCTCTGAAGAGTCTGCTGGAGCTTCTGTTTGGCTTCATCCAGACGCTCCTGTAGCTGCCTGTTCTTCTCTTCACTCTGGACAAAGCAACAACAGAAAAATTTAAAGAACTTAAGGGATATGATAAAACATCAAGTGACGGACACTGTTATATATTTGATTGATTAGCTTTGCACACAGTTTCATCACAGCAGTATCTGAATTATGTGAAACATGTCTTGCCTGTCTGTGCAGTGATTCTTTGCTGGCCAGCTCATTTTCCAGCTTGTCTTTGATATCATGGAGAGAAGTGGCCTCCCTCTGTGCACTGAGGTACCTGCAACCATAACCAAGACAGTGTTGAGTTATTAGAGCTGCAGACATAAATGATATACCTGAAGATGTAAATGAAGGATTTTCCCCTCCAATTATATAGTTCCAGTTTTGTGAGGCCAGTAAAACATTAGTTGATAATGTCCTCTTATTATTCAAGGTGGAAGGCTCTCTGTGTTTGGATGTGGTTAAAGTGCATAACTTTAGGAAGAGTACCGCGAGTGACACAGACTCTGGAAACTAACTCTCGTATTATACAAAAATACCTGAGAAATGTCTTTTTGTTAAACCAGGGAGGTTGGTAAAAGTCTCTTTAAAGTTGTTGTTAAAAGTTGTTCTAAAAAACTAAAGAGCTATACTATTTAACAAATACTCCAGGATCTCTGAGGGAATGGCCTGAGGACTTTCAGCTCACCGTACATTACATTCATCTTGAGGAAATAAAATGCAGGTATTGTCATTTTTTTCTTTTTTATTTTGTAGTCTCATGCCTTTGGTCTTGTCTTTCCTGTTTTATTTTGAAAGCATTAACCCTTTTCTGTTTTTCAGATCTGTTCTCGTTTGTCTCGTCCAGTCTTGTCACACCTGCTTCCTGATTTCCACTTCCCCACCTGTTTCCCATCACCCCTCATTACCTCATATATTTAACCTCATATTTCCCTCAGTCCTTGTTTAACACTTTGTCACAGTCATTGTCAAGCTGTGTATTACCTTAGCCTGCCTTTTATGATTGTATTTTTTGCCAAGTGTTTTTGGATAACTTAGCCTCTCTTTGGTTGCCTCACTGTGCACCAATCTCTGCCTGTTAAGGGATAAATCTTTTTGCCTGTTTCACTCCTGTGTCTGAGTCTTGCATCTGTGTCCTCCTTTTTCCGAGCCATTGTTCATAATAGGTATGGTATTTTTTCGTTTTCTGCTATCTTTTCAACTCATCTCAGACCTGCATGGTTTGGATACAACCTGATTTGTTTTCATTTCAGTATAAACTTTGTCAGCATTGAGGACAGCTGTCATTACAGTGAAGATGTGTGAAACTAATGCAGCAAACAGGGGCAATAGGGCTGTTGGCTTCTTCACAACTTTTGTTTTAGTGAGGAGATGAAATTTGGTTCAAAGATGCAAGTCGCAAGCAGCAAAAATATAGTCTAAAACAGAGGAAAGTCTGGGAAGTAAAGCAGAATTATGGAGCAGACAACAGGTGATGTTTCTAATTTACATACTTATATAATTTACATACTGTCTGTGTCAGATACCAACAACTGAAAAACACTAACCATTCAGAAGTCAGCAGTGTGTTTATGTTACGTTTAGTTTTAACGAAGCTCACTTGGAATATTCCAAAAAGTGATATAAAAACTGTACCACGTACCAGGCACAAGATCTATTGGAAAGCTAAAACAAACACATAAAGTCAAGCCAAGTCAAGGAGATACTATGTGCTGGAAAAGCCTTAATAGTTAAACTCTTCAAACATTTAGTCAAATATGAAAACATCAAAATAACTGTTTATACTATAAAGAAAGGAGTCACAGGTTACATCACACCTATACAAAGTGGTCAAAAAATGTACACATTTTTCATACACGGCTGTATTCATAACACTATTTACAGTGTATATCCATATATATATATATATATATATATTATATATATATCTCAGGTATTAAAAATTAGAGATAAAGAACTGGTTTAAGACAAATTCTGTGCTCGCACTAAGATTAAATTCCTCGGATCTCTCAAAGGTTACCTGCGTTCTAGTGTTGTTATCCTTTCCTCCATGTCCTCCCTTTGGCAAAGGGCCTGAAAGAGACCAAAAAGAACATCATAAAACAAACAACGCGTAAGAAATGTCATGTAGTATACTAAAACAGAATATGTATTTAACAACATATGAGCCTAAACAGATGACCGCTTGTACATCATTAAGAAACTGTAAGCTGCGCAAGGCAACATAAACAAGGGTGTCGTAATGGGTAATGCAATCCAAAAATAAAAATGTTTTTTGTTTGAACTTAAAACAATGACAGTTTAAATCTTTTCAATAAGTCGACAAAGAAATTAGTATAAAAGCTGCCATGTTGTTCTCATCGTTTTAGCGTTGTTAAGAATACAAACTAAAGATTAAGTAAAAATATCAAAAATTCATATTAAGATATTGAGTTCTGTGTCTTCTATTTAAAATTTGATGTAGACAGAAAAATACACATGCTTTGATGGATTTAGAAAAATCTTAACCCTGCTATCTTAGTGACTTTGTGTGTGGTTATCAGTAGTAGTAGGTGGGGGGGAATGAATAAATATTTGTTTCAAAAGGGGGACACGACAAACAGTAATTGAGAGCCACTGAATTAGACCAACATGTCTTGATATGCAGAATTAATTTGAAGCTCTCCTCACACATATTTGAGCACCAACTGCCAGGGGACAACCGAGGGAAACATTTAATGTGTAACACATATATATCCTGGGCATCTTTTCAAATACCTCTGATTTATTTTTTGTTGTAGCAATCTTCCAGGAAGTTGAAATCACAGGTTTTTTTAAAATTTCCCCCCTCATTTCAGGGATTTTTCTGCACATTGCACATAATCAAAGCATGTCCTTTGTGGTCAAATATGCTGGATCCCTGGGATTCCAGGGAGCTTAGGGTTTGGGCAAGGAAGAGACAGATTGGCCCTACAGACCTCTTTTACTTCCCTCTGGAGCTTCTGATTTGCCTCCTCCGACTTTGTCACCTCCCTCCTGGCGGCTGCAAGCTGTTCCTCAATTTCCCCAACCTGATGAAACATCACGAAAAGACACAAGACGACAAGCGAAACCTCCGTGAGTCAGTGCTATCTGCCACAACAGCAAGTGTAAAAAGACATGCAAGTGAGTCATTACAACTGTCCATCTGATCAGTAAAGGTCTCCTAAAAAGCTTCACTGGCACAAGTGTGACATGCTGAGAGTTTAAAACCAAGAAAACAAGATGATGTCTTTTTATGTTTGATAGTCAGGGTATTTTTTTAATATTATGCCAAACCCTAACACAAGATTTTTCCCCTAGCAATGTTTTTATGATAACATTCAAATGGTGTGCATGTAGTTACACTGAGGCTATTTAAAGAAGCTGTAGTACTGCAGGTGGCCACAGGAGGGAGGAGGGAGCCCAGCAGATTTACTGGGCAAAGGGAGCCCCTCCTTCTTGGGATATACACAGAGGAAAATATTTATTTAATGAAGTACGCTATTGCTGTTTATTTATGTGCTCAGTATTACATAAAAATATTGTATTGCAAGCAGAATTTCAGTAACAGGGCCTAGACATAAACACACATCCTGTTTTTGGTTCTGACAGGACTGTTCATCAAAGTTTGAAGATTAATTAAAGACCTTAGAGACAAAAAAAAATGAAGAAAAAAACAGTAGATGAGGACCTGGACTTGTTGATGGTGATAAAGGTTAAGACTTGCTATGATGAGAAGAAAAATACTTGCAAGAAAATTCCTGAATTACCACTCATCACAAATTAATGTTTAATATACAGTAATTATTCTTTTTAAACCTGTTGTTTCATGTTTTTTTTTTTTAATTTGGGTTTTTTCTGCCTCTTTCTGTTGAGTAAGCCAAGTGAATAAACTTGGTAAGGGGGTGGACAGCAGGGGAAATCACGTGGCAAAATGGATCCAGGCTGGTTCACGCATCATCTGGCCCACGGGAGACAAAACCTGTTAGGTATGCCATTTTTTTAAGTGATTTGGTCTGAAATAATTAATAATTTCGATGTGACACTGCTTTGTGTACTTTTGTTACTGTCTGTATAGTACTATGTAAACTTGTTTTTCAATTGCAGCTATTAAAACAAAGTTTATGGTTGTTATTATTATTATGACTATGGTGATAGTGGGATGTAAGTACCAGTGTTGGGATAAAACATAACAGAATAACCCATTGGAGACCTCAGATAACGGTTTTGGTGTAATAAACGTATTTAATTTGTTTTGCAAATTGAGAAATCTGTTATGAGCTACCCATTTCTCTCCTTCCTGTAGTCGTATCGCTGTCTTCTGAGTGAGTGTGCACATGGACAAAGAGCAGATTCAGCCAAGCAGATGACCAGGAGCTACTGCAGCTATATACCCCTGGAGTTTGATTTTGGAATGAAAGGATTCCAACCAACCACATTAATATAAAATGTAGGTTGAAAACCATGCTGAATAGTTTCATTGAAACAGTATAGAACTTATAACAGTAATAAGTGTCCAATCTGAATAAGTAAACTTGCAGTTGGTTTGTTTTGTTCAACAACAGGGTATAAAATCTGAAAGAAGAAAACAACATTTCTGGTCCTACCAAAAAGCCAAGTAGTAGAAACTGAAGGTTGTGGCTGTGTGCAGTTACCCAAATTTGAAAATATTATTTTTCAGCTTTACCCAACTCACCACCTTCAGACCCTCTGCATGCTGTGTTTTTGTTTTCAAAAGCATTTTGTGATGAAGAGGATTTTGTTGCACACAGTTCAAAGTAAACTGAACACTAAAAGTTTTACCTTTCACCTTTTTCAGCCTGCTAATAACACAGAAAATCTGAAACCACTTAAAGGAACACTACACCCAAACAACGATTTGGCCTCATTTTCTACTCACCCTCATGCTGAACAACACTGTGGAGTAGTTTTGGAACATCTAGGATGCAGCCGGAGATCTGGGGGTATACTCACTGTCCACTGACATTGATATCATGACTTAGATAAGAGCCCGAACGAACTGTGTCCTTAAAAGTCCACAAAAAGTCGTCAATATTCCTCCATACTGCTCGTGCGCTGTAATCCAAGTGTCCTGAGCGGGTAACGTCCACCATTTTCTCGAAACGACATCATTTAGCACATGTTTATAGCCTAAAGAGTACTACTTGGCATTTCTATGATACACTTACGGGTGCCTACGGGAGCCGTGGCTGACCAAACCAAAGGAATGCGCACTCTGCAATAACTAGGAGCGTAGAACAAGAACACAAGAACACAAGAAATCCCACATTCTGCTGACCCCTCTTGTATCTGTCCACGGCTCCGTCGCTCACAGCAGAATGTGGGATTTCTTGTTCTACGCTCCTAGTTATTGCAGAGTGCGCATTTGTTTGTTTGGTCAGCCACTACTCCACAGTGTTGTTCAGCATGAGGGTGAGTAGAAAATGAGGCCAAATCGTTGTTTGGGTGTAGTATTCCTTTAAGGTGAATTTCAGGCTGTTGGGGGGTCCAGTTTGATACACTGACTGTTCAGCTTCTGAATAAAGTTAAACCTTAAAAATCTTTTGACATTGAGTAAGTATGCATGGATTCTGATATCTCTTGTTTTAGCTAATACAATTCTAAATTCTAATCATTTTCTATAGTTAATGATATCCAAATAAACTCAGATTGTATGAAACCTTTTATGGGAGAAAAGTTTCTTATTTTAAAACTGGAAGGAAACACAAAAGCTAAACAAAGCTGGAAAATTGGAATAAGTGCAAATACTGCACTATAAAGGTGAGAACTCAGAAAATGAGAAATGTGACAGGCTTAAAAACAGCGAGAACAAAAATATGTCTGGAGCAATTAAATATGTAGAAGATGAGATAATACTGCTATATTTTACTGTAGCGTTGTGTGTGTGAAGTTAAATTTTAATCACCATGAGATGATCTAAATGTATTTTTTATCTAGGTGTGACTAAGTGAACAAAAGCTACCTTAGAAATGAAAAAGTCCCTCCATAGATGACAAATGTTTTTAGGGTTTTAGGTAGGTTTCATGTATAAAAGGTGGACAAAACAGTATTCATCAACTACTATAACATGGATACATAGTTTCACTATCGTCAGTCTTGATTACTCTGAAATTCCTTCTTCAAATACAGATTGTGACCACTTATATAGCACCTAAGTTACAGATGCTAATACAATTCTTTAATAGACATTTCTGAATTTTTGAAGTTGGGTTGAATCGGGTACTTGACAATAGTCAGTAAAGTCTCTGAAATGAGTTGATATGACCGGTTAGCTAAAAAAATTGAGTCTATAAAGGGAAACAGCACATCATAGGAAGGACACATAGCAATATGCTAAATCGTAAAATAGTGTCAAACAGAGACTTCCTTGAAGAAAAATAAAGCACTTTGAAATTTTCGCCCAACATAAACTCAAACTTACATAGTTTCGGGGCTTGTTTTTACATAAATCTCAGACAATTACATAAAATATCTGCATCCGCCAACAGCAGTGTACCTTACCATCCGTCTGAGTTTGCTCTCCTTAAAGGTACAACACCACTAGGAGCCTTTTTTGGCCACTTCTCTGACTTTCTGTCAAGTACCTTGTACAACCCAACTTCAAAAAACAGAAATATCCCTTTAACTGAGATAACAAGGCAGAACCTAGGAAACAACTACATTAATGGTTGATGATCAGTCCAAACAGAGACTTCTAAAAGAGTCAAACCAGAGGACTTGCCAAAATACAAACACACGTCACACCTGAGAAAATACATGCCCTCACTTGGTAAAACAGTCCTCACGTAGAGCTCCAAATCATACAATGCCACAAATGCAGAGACCCAGACTCACCTGTCGGCACATAAGGGCCAGCCTCTCCCTGAGCTGGGAGAGTTCAGCTCTTTGTCTCTCTATCTCTCCCTCTCGCTGTCTCTCCAGCTCGCCATCCTCCAGGCCAGCAGAGGGACCATTGGGCAGTCGCTACAATGATGACAATATAGAAATATGACATGACATGACAAAGAAAAATAAACGGAATCAGCTGAGGGGGTAAGTGTAGTAAATGTGGCTGATGGATTTGTGGGGACGTAGAACTAGAATCACAATGACACACCATGGTACCCATACATCTACTGTTCTACTGTTCTACTGTTGTTCTTGTCGCTATCACAAACACAAAACTACTGGAACCAACATGCATAAAACCCTCCCTTACATCTTTCCCGCCGTCCACCCCTTGTTGACGTCTTTTAATTTGGTCTCTTAAAGAGATTACCTGGGGAAAAGGACACAAAAAGGCAAAAAGACAAGACAAATGATTGTTATTTCATTACTCCAGATTGAGCTCTGAATGAAATCAAAACAATACTTTAACTTGGACTTTACCTCTTGAGAAGACGCTGCAAGTTGATCCTCTAACATTGACACCCTCTCGAGGGCCACACGGAGCCTCTCTCGAACCTGTGAGGTAGAAAAAGTACCTCCTCAGCAACACGAGCCAAATCACAGTTTCTCAACACATTCGATTGCAAAACAAAGACAAGTTGCGAGGCATAATAATGAATGATCAACTGCACTAAATAGGACCTATAACTCCAATCTATATCTGCTCCAACTACCATAATAATAGAGATACTGCAGGTTATCAATCATAGTAGGCAATAACAAGACAGACTTTAATAGAAGACCAGTAAGAACCAGTGCATACAAACTGGCTTTATTATCTTTTGCAACAAAGGGAAGGCCATTTATTCAAGATAAGGAGTTTCATAAGCACAAATTTAATGGATTTTTCTGAAAGCTGCTTGAGTTTCAGTTTTTATATAAATGCTGAGGATTTTTACACTCATTGAGAAGACAGGAAAAACATATTTTTCGTTAGAAGCTACCTGCTAATAGGGATTTGTTGTTTTGTGCCAGGTTTGCCAAATAGCACTGTCTTCCATTCTGGGACTATGAAAATGATAATAAGGTGGATTAACAGACCTACAGCTTGGTTGCTATGTTCTGATTCAGTTCAAAAAAATCTGAGCTGTGCATTAAGGAAAGAGGTTACGCCAACCACAAAGCAATAACATAATAACAACAACTGAGAAAAATGTCCAATATAAGATTTTCAGATTAATATATATGTTAGTGTGGGACAGGCCTTGTGCTATAAGTGTAAACAAACTGTGCACAAAGAAGAGGGGCTTCTAACACTCACTGGTGTCTACAGTAAACTTCAGGGGACACCAGATAGTATGTTAACTAATTATAATGTAACGCCTGTAGAAGGGGAAGAAAATGTCAAATTCTCCTGCTTGAATGAGCATGACTTAAAGCACTTTTTTTGTCTTTGTGTCTTTCCTCACTCCCAAGTCCACAACAAGCAGATGGACACCATTATTTCGATTCCTGGTGCAATTACAAGTAAAAGATGGACAAAGGTCACCCGCCACTAGCTAGCTTAGCTCAAATGGTTAAAAGTGAATGGGTAGTGTTTAGCCTGCCTCTGCCTACAGGCATCAGATTAATTCTTCTGCAACTCTAAATGGTTTGTACTTTTTCTTTCCATGTTATGTTATTCTATCATCTACTATCACCACATTATTTTCTTTTACTGGTAAACAGAGGCTTTGTTTTGTTGACCTACTTCTGCACTTGTGTGTTGAAGTGCATGATCGAGTCTAGTCTTTTGAACTGCCTCTTTAAGATGGCCGTTGAGAACCAAATCTCAGTTGTGAGTGAGCCATTTGTTTGCGAGCCCTTCATACATTTGCAGACAATTTGCATTTAAAAATAGCTTACTCACAACTGCAAATAGGTTCTCAATGGTCACTTAAAAGAGCAGTTCATAAGACTTGACTCATTCCACATGTCACTTAGTTAGCTCAAACCAGGTGGAAGTAGATCAACAAAATAAAGTGTCTGTAGACGTTTGTCCTCCCTTCCGTTTGTCTTGTCTCGTCCTGTCTGTCACTATTTCCCCTTCTTTCACACTGTGGTGTGGCACGGCCCTCCCCTTCAGCTCACATCAGGGGTTAAATAAAGTTTAAAATGATGGTCACTATAGCAGTTAATCATATTCACATCTCTGACTGCTAGAAAAAAAAATGCATTGGTCTTTTCAACGCTGTCATCTGACACAATGCTCAGCAGAAAAGATAATGCAGACAAGGGGGAAAAAAAAGGAAAAATAAAATAAAATAAAATAAAAAAATAAAGTGTCTGTTCACCGGCAGAATCAGATAATATGGTGATAGTAGAAGATAATGTAGCATAATGAGGTAAAAAAACAAGTCACAACAAGCACACAGGAGCATTTAGAGTTGCTAAAGAGTTTATCTGAGGACTGTAGACACAATCAGGGTAATACTTCCCATTGATTTCCAGTCATTTGAGCTAAGTTAGTTAGTGGTGGGTGTCCTTTGTCTGTCTCCTACAGAGCTGAAAGAATGGTGACATTTCCTTGTTGTGAATCAGGGAGTGAGGAAAGACATGAAAAAAAAAAACATTGGGTCATTGCTTTAATTAGGGATTTACAAGACTTTTCGAATCAGTCAGTGTTGTTGAGTCCTGCTACCTGTTGCCATTTTCTGTGTTTCTGTCTGCATGAAAATGGCAATTGGGGTTACTATTAATTTAAATTTTGGAAAAACACCTGCCAATGATAAGATTTTCAAAAAATCCATCTCAGGTGTCCCTTTGTAGACAATAAAAATCTTGTATTGGGCCTAAAATGTCACACTCTGGGCTGACCTCTCCTCATGATGATGGGTGATGTCACTATCCAACACTTCCACTGCTCTTTCCATGTGCTGCAGCTGACGTTGCTAAACTGTTGATGTATTAAGTGTTGATAACTGAACTGTTAAAATGCTCACACACGCTGAACTTCCAGCTGCTCCTTTACTATGATGCTGCTTTAAAAAGCCAATACAAACATTGCTGATGTTTAGAACGAGGCTGTGTTACTGTTTCACAAGTGAGTGTGTTGACTGGTGACCCATGACAGCCTGTATGTGTGGTTGCTGTGGTTACAGCAGAGGCTTAGACTAATAATGAATGCCTTTAAATAACAGAATTTGAACATGATTATCAGATATGTCTGGGATTTAAATATTAATGAAAAAACAAAACACCTGCCAGCCCCCAGTAACAAGTGAATACGGAAGGTATGTCAGACTAGTGGAAGGAATCATCTTGAAAATGAAACAGCTTTTGTATCGAAATTTAAAAAACAAATCCCTGACTTCATTACGTGATAATAAACAGTGTTTGGCAGTGAGTTCATGTGTTATATGCATCTCCACAGAGACAGTATTTTTTTTTTTTTATTCAAGTGAAATTGAATTCTTGATTGTTATACACCCAGGAGATATTGTAAAGAGCCAAACACACCAGACCATGAGACCTATAATACCTTTTAAAGGTCTTAGATTTTGCTTGGTTTAGTTAACAATCTTTCACATGTTTTATACCCTGCAGACATTGGCCAGGGTTACATTATGTTTATTTGCCTTTATTCAATTCCGCTTAGAGGTGCTATGAGGAGAATCTATTACCGGCGACATTAAGACTCTGCTACCCATGAGCACGCGCAGTGACTGTCATTATGCTGCGTTCCAGTAACCTCGGAACTGGGAGTGATATCATCTCCGACTTATCGCCGTTCCAGTTAAAGTCGGAAATAAACATGCCGATCTACCAGGCTATTGTTAGCTGTTGTTAGCACGCCCTGCGTTGTTGTTCACAAATATCACATGAAGAATGTGATTATCACTATGGCAGCATTTTTGTAAATATAAGTCTAACAATACTATGTATACAGCTGATCTAGAGCGACACACCCCAGTCAGAAGTGCAAATAAATTGATTATTACAGGAGATAAATAACTGTTCACACTGGGGGCATCCATCTGCGATTGTCAACTAGGGGGTGGCGAGGTTTCACCAAGTTCCCAGCAGGAAATTCCGACTTCCGGGGATGTTCCAGTTGCAGTTTCCTACTCGGAACCCGGAAATTCCTACTTCTGACTACAACTGGAACGCACCAAAAGACGTGACCCAAGCCAAAACGTGTTTGTTGTTATGCTAATAAATGCAACTCAGACCTTCCTCAGAACTCTGCATGGCTTTACCACTTCTTTTTTCAACAACTAACAGGATGCAAAGCGACGAGGTGATGTATCTCTTTCTAGTTACATAGCGGTAGTTTTTGATGTGTGACAACAAGCAATTTTTGGAAAACTTAGTATCGTAGTTTTGTAGCCGGCTATATATGGCTACTTACAGCCCGGTGCTCTAAGATGTGTCCGAATAATCTAAATTTGCTTTAGTTTTAATTGTCTTGTTCCCGAAGTTGAGTATCCAGGCCAGTCCAGCCCTGTCCGAGCCGACCAAGAAGCTAAGGAATAGCATTAGCTATTCCTAGTGTCTGTCAGGGAAATGTCCAACTTGGACACAACTTTAAAATGGTCTGCATTTAAATGCTTATGTCCACCCACTCTTTTCTTTATTTCCACATCTTCTAAGGCTCTTATTAAATAAACTGTCTAGGCTTGAGTCCAATGCTTGCAGTCGAACAAGCATGCGCAGAATGACTGGAATTAATATACAGCATAATGAACATATTACATGGTCAAGGAATTATTCAATTTGGATTTAAAATCAAAATAAACAATCCCCCCACTTGGGAATTAAGTTTAATTTGGAATTAGGTGTTTATGAGGTAATTTTTAATCTTTTTAAAGAGGATGTAAGTTTTAATCTGAATTAAAGGGGAATTAAAGCTGTCATGTAAATGTAGTCAGTGTAAAATGTGAGAGAATCTCACTTGCAGCAGTGTTATGAAAACAGGCCATGATCTACTTTGCAGGAGTTTACAATCTGACCCACCTTCTCATCTAGGGCCTTGTGATGCTCAAACAGAGACTTGAGGGCCTTGAGGACTTCCACCTCACTGGAGACCCCCGCCGGGGATTGGGCTTGCCTTTTTACCACCGTCATCCTCAGACTACGCTCGTGGCGAGACACCAGACACTCCAGGTGTTCCAGCAGCAACTGAGGGAGTGAGTGAATGGACGGGAGATGGGGACGAGACAGGAGATAGAAAAAGTAATGTTGAGGGACGGGGACACAGCAGACGTGACGGAGGGAAAATAAAGTGTCAAAAAATAGATGGAGGGTGGCTTAGAGAAAATGCAGAGGAGTGAAGGGTTTCAGGAGATAAAATTGGATGGTGAGGAAAACGTTGAGTAGCATAAAGGGAGAAGGAGTGAGAGGGAGATAAGAGAAGCAGATAGGGACAAAATAGAGTCACGAAGAAGAAAAAACAACAACCAAATGAAACAGTGTCACACCCACACAAGCACAATGGGTGAGGAAGATAACACTGAGGCTGTTACAGTGTTAATAGGCAAAATGGCCGCTAAACATCTTACACGTGTGTTGTTTCTCTCTGCCTTGAGCTCAGCGATCTCCTCCTCCCTCTCCAGAAGCTGCTCCCGGCAAACGTTCAGCTCTTTAGTCAACACAGCAAACTCCTGTGGAACACACAAGCTGCATTCAGGGGCAAAGAAAACAAACTGTGTAAATGTGCCGGTTTAATAGTTTAAGCTGTGTCTCTTCAGCCGCAATAAGGAATAAATAAGATCTCAGCTCAAAATCTAGTGATGCAGAAAATGAAAAGAAACGGCCCCCTATTTAAACACATATTCATAAATGACTTCAAATGTACATAACTGAGGCCTTGTAGAGACACCTGGGACCTGCATGTACTGAGAAGCACATGATGTAAACCTCCATAACAATCATGTAGATCACTGACACACTTCCCAACGCCACGCTCGCTCTCTCCCTCTCACTCATCCTCCTCTGTGAACTCGCATTCACGGATGGATTACATCACACTGTTATACAATGGCTCTGCACTGGAATGCACAAGAGAGACCCCCCAAAAACACAGCATCGATATGTCATTTACAACACCGCTGGGAATACGTTTTCCAACTCCTGCAGAACGCTGGAACAGAGAGCAAACAGAGGAGCCTGTCTTACATTTTCTTAAACAAAAGCTGTTTCGTTTATTTCTTACATCTTCATAAAATGGCATCAAAGCTCAGAGACAAAGGCAGGTATGGAACATGACCACCATATTTTCAGTCAGGCTTACCTGCTTTATGGTTCAAAAGCTGTTGAAAGTAGGCGCATTATATTTGTCTGTGTTTGCATGTAAAAGGGAATAAAAGAGGAGTCAAAGCAGAATCTATACAGATGGTGACACAGTGGGTTCATTGGCTCTTGGCCTTATGGGATCCTTTTTTGTTTGGATAGGGGTCAGCTTCTCAGCTGGCTGCTCTTGTCTCTTTTTAGTTTTATTTCTGTTTCATCTCAATCTATTCCTAAAGGCTCTTTCAACAGTCGGTCAAGCTTTAACAAAACTGGAGCCCTTTCTATGAAATATAAGCAAACTTCGCCTTCTGAGGCGAGGAGTTTATGGGACATTCCTGGTGATTAATATCAGAATCAGAACTACTTTATTAATCCTCAAGGGGAAATTCAGTTGTTTCAGTTGCTCTTATACACAGTATAGCCGTCAAAATATCAGATATGGACAATAGAATGGATAGTAGCATTAATTTAACTAAAATAAACTAAAAGTAAAAATACCAATAAAATAAAATTAATACAACTAAAATGAAAATAAATGAAAAAAATATGTTTAAGAGCTCAAGCCTTATATAAAGGTTACGTTTTTGCACAATAACTAAATATTTAATAAAGCAATATGATGACATTTTAAAGTATGGACCAAAGATCAATCGATTAGATTTAGGCGGTAATCTTAATTCATATATGGATCCAGGAATTTCTTAAAGAGGTGCTAACATTATGAGACACTTTAACTGATAACTCAATGATAACTCCATGGGTTCTGATAAAGCTGTCATGGATTTTTGGTCATGTCACAAGGATGAAGTGATAACATTTTGGTGGTGATGCAAATCTGGAGAGCGATCCTGGAAGTTTTTTTTTTTAATTATTTGTATCACAAACAATTCATCATAAATTTTACAAATAAACTTGTGGCTTGCAAATCCATTGTTTAAAGCCTACATAATTTAGCATTTCTGACAATGTACTCTAACATATAAAAGTGAATTAATTTAAGCCATATGAAAAGTATTTAGACACATATGATCAGATTAAAAATAAATAGAGAAAAAATCATTGAAGGCATATTTTGAGTCATGTGACTATTGCACAGGCACACATTGTGAATGCTTTGTCTAAATCTACATTGTTCAGCCCTAGCATAGGATAATAGCCTGACTTTCAAATTTTGAAAGCAGTCAGATGAAGCTAATGGGCTATGAGCTATCTCGAAATTTAATCGTTTTAATTTAGAGGAGAAAAAGAAGTATTTGGGATTTCTTATAGATTCAGAAGTGTAAAAATATTATATTATTATTATATTATATTAATATATTATAGTTTAATGTTCACCCTTACATTTTTGTTGTAATTTAGTGTGAATTTTATTGTCTTTGTATAATTCTAGATTGTTAGTGCACGTTTAAACGTTTCTTTTATGGTGCTGGCCTGTACTGTACTGGCATTAGTAAGGAATAACAACCAAACTAACACTACCAAACGTTAGTGTCTAGGGCTCTCACATTGTTGAGAAAAAAACTGTCATATTGCAGTTTTCTTTGTCTCTAAATAGTATTGATATATTATTGAATCATTGTGAAAATGCTTTAATTACAAGCTAACAAATAAAGGTAAAATTAGGTGCACTGTCCCTCTAGATTTATCCTGAATTTAACACTAATTCCAAGATAGTGTTGAAGGACACAGATTTATTTCAGCTTGGCTTCTGAGCATGTATACATTTTTGAAGTCAGTCAAATAAAAGAAACCTCACATTTAGTGCTTAAAATATAATAAAGTGAGAAAGCAGCGTATGCATACTTCAAAACAAAATGAACTAAAAACTCTTGGTGTTATTAATGTTGGATAAAATCTTCAAATTTCATTTATAATTAATTAGCTCATTCACCCAGTAAACAAAGGAGAATTCCTAGAATATCTCATAGTCAGAGCCATAGACAAATATTAGCTCCCAGTGTAATTAATCATCCACAAACTAAATGGTCAACAGACATAATAAAACCTGATTACACAATAAGAGGAAAAGTGCAGATAGACTAAACAGGCAGCTGATGGTGGGAACATTAACGCTTTGCATTAGTCAGAACAACATTACTGAGAACAACTCAGACAGGAGGGCATTTAACTTCAACTTTTTAGCTGCTTCTCTGCATGAAGTGTCAAAGCAAAGGCTTAGCTCACTATGCCAAAACTTAAGTTAACACTGGGCCCCCTGCTACAAGCTTTAAATAGCTTCTTTGGGGTTACCCTTTCACACATCCAGCTTTTGAAAAGTATGAACTATGCATATATATGTATATATATTCATATACAGGTATATCTGTAAGGCACTTGTATTGTGATAATATGTGTGTGAATAAACTAAACTAGAACACAGGGCTGGAAAACAAAGTCCAAACCATGTCTTGATATTTTTTGCTTGAAGTACAGTATAGGACATATAGTATTTATCCATATCTTGTTTTCTGTAGGAAATAAATACTGTCACAATACCAGAATAATAAACATTGAGAACCCAACCAAAGTCAAACTAAATTGGTAGCTTTTTGACATGAAGGCAACAAAAGCAAAAGTCATAGAATCTTGTAACTTTAAGTCTCAAAAAGTCCAGATAGTTTCTCAAACACTAAACATATCAGAGATGGGAAGCTAGTACATAGAAAGTCACACCTTTCATTCATTTTAAGTCATATTTTTAAAAAAATACACATGTAAAATGACCATGAAGAAAACAAATATAATAATTTTACAAGGATTTAGACATTTCCATGGTCACACCATATACAAAGACTAAATACATTAGCACATAGGGCATACAGCGCCGCTCCTAAAACTACATTAATAGTCCAAAAACTCATTAGTTTCTCCAATACTCCATCATGGTCCGCTCGGGCTACTCCTCCATGACAGTCTGTGTCACTCCAGACATGTTGTATGACTGTACTGACCTCTGAACTGAAGAAGAAGAGCGCTTGCTCGGCGCCTGCGCAGTATGGCTCATTGTTTCAGCAGCGACCGCCGGCTACACAACGACTTTCTTCTTCCAGTTTTGTGCAAAATGGACGGATATCTATCGGATGAAGATGTTGTGGAGGAGAACTATGAATATGATGGGTGTCCTTACAGTTTCGAGCCAGAGTTTACAGATGAAGAGCTCATAGAAAGGAGGACGCGGAGGCAGCGCTCCAGAGAGTACTGCGCCGGCACGAAGGCATACATTCTTCTTCTTCTTCAGTTCAGAGGTCGGCACAGTTACACAACATGCCTGGAGTGACACAGACTGTCGTGGAGGAGTAGCCCGAACGGACCATAATGGAATATTGGGGAAACTAATGAGTTTTTGGACGATTAATGTAGTTTTAGGAGCGGCGCTGTATGCCCTATGTGCTACCATTATACGGATGTCTGCTGCTCGATTTTGGATCTAAATATCTAATATACTGTTAGCATCAGGAAAGCCTTCTGGGTGAGTCAATTGTTCTACTTCATTCTATAAACAATGTGAAAGCTGCAGGAACCGAACTTATCCTTTAAGCCTAACTCCAAAGCGAAAAGTATCAGTGATCGACAACCGTGATTAAGAGCAAAAAAAGTTAAAATGTTTAACTGAACAGGATGCAGATTACCTTTGACTTATCCGTTAAACTGTCATGATTTTCTTTTGAGCTGAAAAAGGGGTAAAAAGTGTCCTCTGCATGAGCATGGGTGAGTCCTGTATCTACCTTGTGTTTGCAAACAAATCCTCCTCATGGGGAGGGGAGGGGGGTTCTCTACTTAGTCAGTCAACAGTACGAGAGACTCCACATACTCCAATACATAAAACACAAAGAAAGGAGGAACAATGTCATTTCTTCACATCGGCCTGGGACAACAGGTGTTTAAAGTTGCTGCTCCATGTTTGTTTAAAGGATCTCACTCTCTGTGACTTCCTTTTCCAAACACCTTGCTGTTGGAAATCAGTTTAGTGATCATAACTGTGTCTAAGTTTTGTACCTATGCATTATCTTGGGCAGTAGGTTAGTGTGCAATTCAGCATACACTTAATATTTCTGTGCAATAATGGGCAATGTGCAATGTGAAGACTTGATCTCCAAGGCAGCTAGCACTTGAGCATTTGGCACTTTAGCACATTAATCAGCGTATAATTGCCATGGTCCCCCAACTCTAGGCCGGTTATGTTTTGGACTATTTGTCATTTAGATTGTCTAAGGTTTATGTATGTTGCTTGTCTTTGAATGTGCATTGTGAGTTTTGTTTCTTTTATTTATGTTTGCTTTTGTTTTTTACGATCACACCAACCTGCCAATGGGACGGATGGAAATTAGCCATTGGGCTAATATCCATTAATGAATACTGTCCCATTTAAGAAAAACAGCAACAAATCTCATATAATTTCTAAACCTTTCTAAGATGGAGCTGGAAAGAGCCAGTACCGACAAGCAGAACCAGAACCAGGACTGGAAATTTTACAGTAATTTATGCTTGATAATAATGAAGTCTCCATAGTTGTAGTGATTTCAGTCTCATAATCTACTGCAGTGTTGTGATCTTCAGTAAATATTTTTTAGATAGAGCGAGCACTGTCTTCCAAGAGTTTCAGGCATAATTGAGATTAGTGGTTGTAAATGGCTAATATTTCCAAATGTCATTATTGTTGTTGTACTGATAAGACAGTGTAAAGGAGTTTGTCTGGAGATTTTGACATTTAGAAAATATGAATTGCCCAATAACGGGTTTCCGGGACTTCCAGTTTGTTGTGATATCATCAATATTGTTCCATTTTTGCCAACAATAAATTTCCCTTAATTAGGAAAGATTAAAATGATAATTCCCAAGTTGGCATCTACATTTCAAATTGATTATCTTGTGGTCAGGAAGCATATAACTGTGAGTGGTTCTTACTGTAAACAACCATTTTAGGAGAGGAGGTAGTGTATTAAGTTATTTTACTGCTGAACTATTGAACATGCTGTTTAAAGACTACTTATACTTGCACCTCATTTGAACACATTGATATTCCATAAAAACTTAATTTGTCTCCCAGCTATTGTTTAATGTCATTTTAATTTGCCTCTACATTCTCTTTAAAACTAAATGTTCAAAGAATATGGGGGGTTGACATTCAACACAAACTGTACCTGAGGCAGGGCGATAGATAGCTGTCGTTGCAGTGACTCCTTCTCATGTCCGAGCTCACGGAGGCGCAGCTGAGCCGTGCCCAGACTCTCCTGTGTCTCCCTCAGGTTCTCCAGCAGCCTCTCCCTCTCCGTCAGCATGTTGACCATTAAAGACTCCAGGTTTCCCGTGCTACCTCCTTCGTCTCCTCTTGGCTCCCCTCCTCTAAAGCCCCCTCCTCCCATTGCACCCCCAGGGCCTCCAACTCCAGTCCCGGCAGGTGACGAAGGGCCCCCGCCTGTCCCGCTGCGCCCATCCTCAGAAATGGTGGGCATCACTTCGCACATCATCATGAGACCGTGGTGTTAAGAATAAAACTTCTGAGAAGATTGTGAGTGCAAAGTGTCTATTTTCGTGCCTTGGGTTGTTTATAAGCTAAAAGTTGAATGTACAAAATATAAACCTTTACATCTTACAGTTTTTCCAAAAATATCATTTCTTTGGTCTGCATCTCCTCCTCTCTTTATTGCCTTTTTAAGAATCTCTCTGATATTCCTTTGCCTGCTTGTCTTTGCTCACTAAGTCCCACACCGCATGGTAGGTGATCAGAATGCTAACGTGTTGCTGTGTTATGCAAGAGGAAGAAGAATCTACGGGAAAGCCGTTGCGTGGGTGGCGGGGATTGGCGGAGGGTGAGGAAGGGAAGGGGGACCCGGGGATGGAGAGGATAAAGCAAGGCTGATGCTCCTAAATTTTGTCCACGAGGCAGAGCTCCTCACAGCATCAGGGTTAAGAGCTGAAAGAGAGAAGAGGCCAAGCATTAGATCTCCCTCAATAAACTTCAGTGTGCATTAAGCAAATTAGACAGACACAGCAAGAGAGAGCCAGTGCTCTGAGACAACAACATGGACTAATGTAAGCCTATGAAAATGTGACAGCTGATTTAAATGGTAGGCAATTAGCATTTAGTTACAACAAAGAACATGATAATATGATGACAACTCCATTTTATGATAAATCCAGGATCACGGCTCATAAATACACTTTGAATCACTGGGTTTGAAAAGCTCTGATTGAAACACTGGGTGTATTTGAAAGCCCTCTGCGCAGAGTTTGATCCAAGTCAATTATATGAAGGAGGTAACCTGTCAGCCAGCTTGCTTTGGGTAGCACAGAAACCCTGCTTTGTTTGAAGTATTTTCCTCTAAAACATTTTGAAAACATTATTTCTGTTTAATACGTCTCCCCCTTAATAATACCAGTGGGTACTGTGTTTTATAATGTTGGAAAACTTGATTAGTCACCTTTTACAACAAGGCAAAACTTGTAATAATCATGCATTTGTGGAATGAGCGACACAGTTTAACATGAGGTTAGTGCACAAAAAATGTGCCAAAGTAACCTGCAACTGGAAGCTAGTGTTCTGGTACACAGAACGACACCTTTGTTTGGTGTCAGCCCTGGTACCATTTCCGAACTTAAGACCAAGTGGGACTGGTGAAGTCAAGACAGACTGACAAGTTAGCGTTGCAGGGAGACAACATCCCAAGAAGACCAGTTCCTCACCTTTCTTCACTGAGGAACCAAAGGCTTTCTTTCTGGGAGAAGAAAGCAGAACAGCACGCAGTGTTTACTGGTGCAATATTTAATTAAAGAAAAGCAAAATTATTCACTTGGCTGCCCAACTCGCGCCCCATTTCATACAGGGCAAAAAGTTTGTATGTACACATCGAGCAACCAACTATTCCCACCATTCACGTCTAGCTCTTACATTAAAGAATCAATAATATTCTGTAGTGGTGTTAGTTTATAGTCCTGCAGAGCAGATGGACCTGCCTGATTCATTGTCTGAAATCCAGCATGTCCGTCTTGCTAACTTCTATTGTCCAACGACTTCACTCAGCTAAATGTTTAACGGCCCAATCAGGGAGAGAGGCAGGAGCTGTGGACTTGACGACAACAGGAAGTGACTGCATGTTTGAAAACAATGGCAGCTTCTGAAGTGGTCTCCACATCTGTGTTTTCTTTTAATCAGAAATTGACTCAATTTATTCTTTGAAAAGGGAGGAAAGAATGTCACTTGAAGCTTGTCTTACAAGAAATAATGTTTTTGCTCTTCTCGTGACGGGGGAACACTGCTGACAAACTGGGAGAGATGCAAAAATCCTCCACGGACACAGTGGTTAGTCTACGGTAGTCATGCTTACTTAGTGATACTTGGTTAAAATATGCTCTCCTCAGAACTATAAGGTGCTATGAGGAGAATCTATCATCGGCGACATTAAGACTCTACTACCCATGAGCACGCGCAGCGACTGTCGTAATGCTGCGTTCCAGTCACCTCGGAACTGGGAGTGACATAATCTCCGACTTATCGACGTTCCAGTTGAAGTCAGAAATAAACATGCTGATCTACCAGGCTATTGTTAGCCGTTGTTAGCACGCCCTGCGTTGTCATTCACAAATATCAAATGAAGAATGTGATTATCACTATGGCAGCGTTTTTGTAAATATAAGTCTAACAATACTATGTATATAGATGATCTAGAGCGACACATCCCAGTCAGAAGTGCAAATAAATTGATTATTACAGGAGATAAATAACTGTTCACACTGGGGCCATCCATCTTCGATTGTCAACTCGGGGGTGGCGAGGTTTCACCAAGTTCCCAGTAGGAAATTCCAACTTCGGGGGACGTTCCAGTTGCAGTTTCCTACTCGGAACTCGGAAATTCCTACTTCTGACTACAACTGGAACGCACCAAAAGACGTGACCCAAGCCAAAGCGTGTGTTTGTTGTGATGCTAATAAAAATGCAGCTCAGACCTTCCTCAGAACTCTGCATTGCTTTACAACTTCTTTTTTCAACAACTTACAGGATGCAAAGCGATGAGGTAATGTATCTCTTTCTAGTTACATAGTGGTAGTTTTTGATGTGTGACAACAAACAATTTTTGGAAAACTTAGTATCGTAGTTTTGTAGCCGGCTATATATCGCTACTTACAGCCTGGTGCTCTAAGATGTGTCCGAATAATGTAAATATGCTCTAGTTTTAATTGTCTTGTTCCCAAGGTTTAGTATCCAGGCCAGTCCAGTCCTGTCCAACCCGACCTCGAAGCTAAGGAATAGCATTTACAGATAACCTATTTTGATGCTATAAAACTCATCTTAAAGTGTGTATTTCGATCAGGCATATATCTAAAAGTGAGGCTTCTTTGGTAATTACCTGGAAACTCCTCACAGTTCCTTTAACTGGAAAAAACTTGGTAGGGATTGTCTTTGACGAGGTTCATGTCACATACAAATGTTAAATGATACATCTGTGTGGTATAATTTAATGTAATACGATTGTCTAAGGTATTTTAAGCTAACAGGTAACAACAATGCTGCTACGTCATACGTAGCAGCATTGCTTGATATGGATTGGTCTGTGATGAGTGTGACGAGCAGAATGATTGTCCAATCACAAGCTGCAGCTAATTCCCAGATAGATTAGTGAAATATTTCTGTGGCGGATAAATGAAACTGTCCATCTGGCGTGTCAGGTTAGTTAATTTTATGGATTTAAAAAAAGCTATTAAAGCTAAAAAGCTTTGTATTAAAGTCCCCCTTCTTCTGTCAGGCTGTACTGTGTCAAGCTCTGTTAGTGTTAGCTTAGACTATGGGTAGCACTTTGAAGGTAAAATACAGTATTTGACTAAATTTTGGCAGGTGCTTTTTCATACACTTCTCCTGGAGTCTCACATCTAGCTTTTCTGAAATTACACACTGCTTGACTGAAACCCCTTTGATAGGCAAATTTATCCATCCATTCATCTTCTTATCCTGTTTGGGGTCCTGCGAAAAAAATGAACTGGCCGAGAAAGTTATGACTTTGCCTGCTTTAATCCAATTGTTTGTCTATTTCTGTACGTCTTTGAGCAAGATAACTCAAAAAATTGAAAGATTATGGCGACACAACAGATTTTTATTTCTATGCCATATTTTATCTAAATTTATCAATATATCTTGTAAGGATCAGGTTAGTCTCTTGTACTTATTGCCCAGCCTAGTCTATAGTCTTACTAATAACTTGACAATGATTTATTGGGTGATATTAAACAACATTTAAGGGTTTGCTACCTGGATAAAAATATGACCTAGGTTTAATTGCTGTCAGATGACAGTTGATAATCTGGGATTACATTATGCTGGTTTCTGTCCCATCCTATTTTTTCCCAACACAAAGTGTTTTTATGACTTCCGCCATGTGCTGCTTAAACATCTAATGAAGCTACTTTTCCAACTGCGAGCAGAAACAATGATACAAAAATCCAATTACAATGTTTTGATATCAATTCAGATAATGTGTCAGAAGTGCCTCCAATATGGTTTGTGTACCCTGAACATTTTTAGTTTTTCCATATATATTTGTTTTGACTAAATTAAAAGTGCTTGATGTCAAGATTTGTTGACATAAGGTCAGGTTTCTGTATTAGTTTAAAACATACTAAAATGATTTTTGTTGATTTAGTGCTAGGATACAAGGCAAAATACAAATATAAGGCAGCATACAGATTATCATTCAATATTTTTGCTGCTTTTAAGTGAGCTATATATATCGATAGAATGTACATAATGTATGTAGAGTTTACAGATTAGAAGATATTCAACTTTAAGGCTGATAAATTGGCTAACACCAAAAGCCTTTTTTAGCAACCAAAAATTGTCCTGTCCATTGATCCAAACTATTTGTGGACTGATGACACAGCATCTAAACACAGTCATTTAAAAAGGAAAAAAAAATAAGCAATTTGATATCCTCATACCAAAAACAAGTGAAAGCTTCTGCCATTTTTTCCCATCATAAATTTCAGGGTCCTATTTGATGTGATGCCTGAACAACTATTTGATGTCACACCAATGTATGGATGCAATTTTTAGCATACGGTATCTCAGCTGGACTAAAAAACTTTTTGAGTTTCCTTTACTGAGAAAGAAAATAAAGCCTCTTTTGTTTAACTGTCCCATTCAACCTTTTGACTCAGTTCACCTGAACTCACCCTAATGGCTATGCCCCTTTAAGGAGAATTTTTCATATAAAAAAATACACAACGTAACTTCACTGCAACAGGGATTTTTTTTTTTTTTTTTGAAGTTTCTCTTACAGAGTGCTGTTCTTTGGATCTTTGGATCAATACCAAACAAAACCATTATTTTTCAAATTGTTTATAGTTATTTTAGTTATACAGCATATGTGGGGAGGTGGAGATGCAACTTGTACCCAGTTGCTTAATTTATTTAATTTCATTTCCTTCTTTAAATTCTTTGTCTGGTCTTAATGGCCTGGCAGATTATCTTTATTATTCATCCCATTAAAAGATGTTGCAATAATTCCATATCTTGATTTCCAGGGTGAATTTAATTTTTTCAAGTTCCAAATATTTAATTACATCTCATATGTTTGTTGTTGGTGCTATCTTCTGTTTCATGTTTGTAGGATCAATCTGTAAGCTGTCAGATTAACAAATGGAGCGTAGTGCTACTTGTGGCAGAACAGAGTTAAGACTGCTAACATGCCAGCATTACACTTACAGCTGATGTAAAGCTCACCTGCCACTGCTGACATCCAGCTGATTATCTCTATACTACCGCTGGCTAATGCTTAGAAGCCAATGGCCACCTTGCTCTAGCCTTCCTACTCTTCACTGCTCCCACAGCAAGCTGCTTTGCAACCCTCCTCCACCCAAACTCCTCCTTTTAATGCTATTCTCAGACTAAATCAATGTCAGTGGATATTGACACTTTCTCCAGAGGGGCTCTCTGCTTCTCTCCCCTTCTCACACTTTCCTTGTACACACAAGAAGGGTAGGAATGTGTGCTGTTCCTTCTTAGGGCTTTCACGAACACTATGTGGAAAGACGGAGCCATGTCCTTGCTTTACAAAGTGGCCCTGACAAATGAAATTGAGTTCTTTTCTGATTCTGATGTTGTTCGGGTCTAGGATTCCTGGAACTGCTGTCAAAGAGTCTGCTTTAGTAGATGTATGTAAAATGTTGATAAAGCCTGGAAAATGTTATTCCAGTGTGTTAATATCCTTGGACAGCTCCAGAACATATGACCTAAAGGCAGTGGTGCCATCCCACAATGAAGAATCTATTACTGGGCATATCTATACATTACTTGTAACTTAAGGTCCCTCTCTTTTTCTTTAAAAGTTTCAGACACTTCCTTTAATCAGGTTTTTGTAAACCATCTGCATACCTTAAATTACTGCCTCTGGCTCATGCTGCAGACTGTGGGCCAAAATGGTATGGATTCAGGCAATCAGCATTATTCTAGCGCCTCGTGTCATTCCCTTCTTCCCATATTCTTCACTGTCTAGTCCACAACACTCAGGGGCTTGCACTGGCCTTTATACTTTTAAGTGGTTTGGACTGATTTAATGCCCCATGCAGGCTCCTTACGTCAGTGAGACTGGGCAGCACAATACAGAGCGTCTTTGTCCAACTACATTCATCCATTTTGTGAATCAAAACCTTTTTAGCACAGAGGCCCGAGCAGAAGCGAAAACAGTGGTGCCAGTTTTTCTCATTATTATTATATGGACGTCCAGTACCAAAGATGGGGACTGCTCACTGGTAATTGGAGGCCTGATACAGACACTGAATTAGCTCCTCATGCTGGTTAGCTGGCCACAGCACTTGGCAACGTCACTGTGTGTCCCACAAAAAAACAACTTACTTCCTCCCTGACTCCGCTGATGGATTATCACTGAGACAAGACGGAGCTTTTACTGCATTTCCTATGAGTACAAACAAAGAGATCAAAATACAAGACAGAGGAGATGTCCTTAGCTTAAAAATCTCAATGATGGTCACACAAACAGAAGTAAAATAACATGCTAATCTGGGCTGCCCCCACTAAAGTCTGAGGAGGTTTTTCACACTTGAAATTTGTATAGTTGCTTCAAGTTTGGTCCATGTTAACGTGACAGCATAACACTAGGTTGACCAAATTGTCTGATACATAGAAAATACTCTCTAGGTAGTCCAGATTTCTGAAACACATTAGATTCTGCAAAGAAAACTATGAAAGTATTCTTTAACAACTGATTAGTGATGGATTTTGGATGTCCAACAGTCTACTAACATTTTAGTCTCTTCTTGTTTGGTCGACAACAGTGACCATGCATTTTGTCTTTGTTATCAATAGGAAAAAGTTATTTCTCTCAAGTTAATATTTCTTTTTTTTCATGGAAAAAATGGTTGAAAAAATGTCTCTTGACAAAATGAATGCTAGTACACATATTGATTTTGGCTCTGGTCATTTGTTTTTATTTTGTCTGCAGCTATCACCATAAGGCATGGGTGTCCAAACAGCGGCCCAGGGGCCAAATGCATCCCTCAGCAAATTTCAAATGGAAGAGAGATTTTGGCTGTCACTGGAGGATAAAGATTTTGCTTAACTAATGAAAAAACCAAAGGCATTATGGCTGGAAAAACTGATTTGAATGAAGTTGGGATGTTGTGTCATGTATAAAAACGCAGAATACAGGGATTTGAAAATCTTTCTCAATCTATTTTCAATTAAATACACAACAAAGAAATTATGTTGGATTTTCAAACAGATGAACTTTTTTTTCTTGCCAAAAATTAAGTTATTTGGTAGTTGGTCCAAAAAACAGGGACAGATGTAACAAAAGATGGCAAAATTGAAGAAAACACTAAAAAACACCTGTTTGGAACGTTTTACAGGTCAACAGGATGCTGGTGGCATTTGTAGGAACAAACTGTGTGAACTGACAATTTTAAAAGTGTTTCCGAGCCCACATGGTAAAATATTTAACAGAATAATGTTGGTTTTTAATAAGGTGCTACTGAGGGAACAAACGTCACCAGCATTCAATGTTGTTTTTCAGTCTCACGGCTTTCGTGCACATATTTCTCCAGATTCTCTGAATCTTTTGATGTTATGTCATGGTGATATCCCTAAATTCCTAACAACTTGCTCTTTAACTGTTGGACTATTTGCTCATGCAATTGTTCACAGAGAGGTGAACCTTGCCTCATCCTTTCTTTTGAATGACTGAGCCTCTCGGGGATGCTCCTCTTACCCAATCACAACCTAAACTGTTTCTAATCAACCTGTTTTCCCTGTGGAATGTTTCAGATATCTGTTCCAGCTTTTTTTGAACATGTTGCTGGCATCATTTAAAAAAATAGTGCACATTGCAAAAAAATAAAAAATAAAAGATGAAGTTCACCAGTTTTAACACAAAATGTCTTGTCTGTATTATTTTCAATTGGATATATGTTGGTCAAAAAGGATTTGCAAATCTCTGAATCCTCCTTTAATTTATGTTTTACACCTTGTCTTAATTGGAGTTTGTTTGTCGCTTTTTGCCCTATCTGCTACTTTATCAAGTATCTATCAAGAGTGGTAAAATGTGTCTGCTGTGTGCAGTTTGCTCTTGTTTTGAGAATGAATACTGAGATGAGCCAACATCTACCCTCTCAGCTTCATCACCGTCTTTCTGAGCTGGGGCCAATCATAGGTAGCAAGGACTGAGCAAAGCCCACTGATATCCAACTGGCCCTTCCATATCCTAAATTTAGAGAGACTCAAGGTGAGGTACTTCATAGCTACCTCACCTTGAGTCTGTGGTCCTTAAGGTGCTTACACACCGGACGCTACTTGTACTACCTCAGCGATCACTCTCCATGCAAAGTCAAATACTGCCGCGATGGGGCGGAGCTAACCCTACTGCGATGTGTTTGCCACGTACAAGACAATCATTTCACTCGTTGCGCGATGTCAAAGTTGATAAAAGTTGATCTTTTCAGGCGATGTGGTGTGTGGATGTGTGGCAACAGCCAATCAGCGGTGTGTGCGTGTGTGACGGTACCCATGACGGACAGTTTTTCATCCGGACTACAGAGGAACTATTAATGTCCATGTGGGAAACATTAGTCAGTCAGGACATTAGCTCCACCTAGACGGACCGCAGAAAAATCACAGATAATACTGCTGCAGGACATCAGCTGCAGTGTTTTGTGTTTGACAAGTGAGCGAAAATGATACAGTGGGAATAATGTTTGCATATATATGTCCTATTTTTTGATATATCATATGATCATGGTGAAACTCGAGTGGACGTGACGCCACTGAGCGACGGCTGACGGCAACGGTGACCAAAATGAGGTATTTATGGACACGCAACGATACTTCAGTGGGCGACGCGATTTTGACCGCAGAGTCGCTTGCGGTATATAGTTTAAATATCTAGTTGTGACTTTGGCTTGAGAGCAGAATGTTGATGTACAGGAGCTTCAGTAAGTTCTGATTGAGGAAGCTAAGGAGGAGCAGCATGTTGTCCTCCTAAAAAACCTGCTCATCTATTCAGTCTCTGGAGAGGTGGCATGTAAGACTAGACAATTAGGGAAACATTATTAAGTGTTGATTTTATGAACCATATCACAATTTATATATAATTAGTTGTAACAAAGGGAATTATATTTTTAATCTCACTATTCACTATTAATAAAAATATATTAACATCTTTTAAATGCTGTACTTTTTTTTTTTCAATTTCAGCATCAAATGAATATTTTTTTTTTATTGAAATTGTGATGAATTCTTCAGCCCTACTGTCAGCGATGAAAAAAGAAAGAAAGGAATGATAGGTGGTTGGATTGAAGTTTGTCATGTTCCAGCTTCAAACAAATTGCACAAGAGTTTGACTGACAGCCTTAACACATGTGCAAGTGAGCCTCAACAACTGGAAAAACTGACAGAATTCAAAGATAGATAGATAGATAGATAGATAGATAGATAGATAGATAGATAGATAGATAGATAGATAGATAGATAGATAGATAGATAGATAGATAGATAGATAGATAGATAGATAGATAGATGGCCAGTTGAACGGATGGACTTTATTGACTCAAACTATGACATTTTGGTCTTGAGGAAGCTGATTACACAGAAAGGAAGTACAGCAACATGTACACACTAAAAAAGGTTAAAGATATAACAAAATACTTATAAACAATAAACAAGGCAATGGAAAAAGCTGAACTGAGCTGGTATGTTTCCAGAGGAATGATGCCATACCATGCTACACACATGTTATTGTGAACAGCAGAGCAGTGTTGTCTATGAACTAACGTTCTAAACTGAACTCCTTTTTTAACAGAATCACATTATTAGCAGGTATCAGTGTAAAAAGACTTGCAAAGCAGAGTATGGATGGTACTACTGTAGTAGTGTTAGAAGTACTAGCCTTCAGTGCTCATTTTAAATTCCACATTTTGATGCTGCTTTGGTTGAGCAGTGAAATGTGAGTTTATCCTGACACAAACTTCTTTTTTTATATTTAATTGTATTTTTTGGGCATTATGTGCCTTTATTAATAGGAGAGAATGACAGTGGATAGGCCAGTTCAGCAGCATTTGATAGGACATTTTCGGCGGGTATTGATTATTTTAAAAGTTTGACCATCTTCTAGAACTGGGCAAAAAATCAATTAAATCGATTAATTCGAATTATTTTCTGCAGAAGATTAAAAAAAATTAAAATTGAGATTTTTTTCTTGCCTTAGTCCATTTGTATGTGGTTACAATTTTTGAAAAAAAATTAAAATTTTCATGATGGTCAGCCTTGTAGGGTTTGCACAAGCACTTTTATAGGCTTGTATTTATCATTTAAGTAGATTAAATATTGATCCGAGAGTTTCACGCCAATACTGTAAAAATACCTCAGCCTTTTGGTGTTTATGTAAACAAACCTGCCTACATTTATACTACATAATCAAACTTTTATGACCCAGACTCTGACTTTAAGAGGGAAATATTTAGACAACATAAAGGCAAAACTTGATTTGTTTCATTTTTATGCCACTGGGAGTTTTGTTTTTTTTAGGGATGGAAAAATCAATTAAAATTGTAAATCAAGTGTTGTGGAAAAAAATCTGGGATTTTATTTCCAGGCCATATCGCCCAGCCCTACCATCCTCATAATCTGGTTGGCTGACTGATTAATTATCTGATCTTTAAACACTTTGGCCGGTTTATCATCTTTAGTCTGGCTTTAAACTGAATTTAGTGTACTCATCTTAGTCTGTTTTGGTAATTTAGATTTTGTCTTATTCTTTTTAAACTTCAGAATTATCTTTAATAGTTTATTCTCTTGTTTTGCACCCCCACCCCCACCCCCCAAGTTCTCCTTAGATGTTTTATTCCCTTGTTTGAACATATTGCTGTTACCATGATTTACTTCATAAATTAAGATACATTGAAATGGGGTTACTCATATATTAAAGGAAAAAAAATACCAAAATTGTATGTTGAATATTTATCAACATTGTGGGCTATTATGTAGAAAAAGAAAGACATTAAAGTAAGTGCTTTATAAATCATGACATGTAATTGTGTATCTGTCCACTAATTTAAAAAAAAATTAAACGGAGAAAAGAAATAAAGTTTATTTTTAAAGTACTGACTTTGAACCATACCCTTTTCTCTATACCTGCCAGAAACATTTACACAGTAATGTTCATTAACATATCTTCATTGTCCCACAAACTCATCCTTGCTCCAGCATAAGTTTCTGAAAATATTATGGCAGGTGCCGTATTGGTATGCATTGCTACCGCCTTATGGGGCACTCCTTTCTCCTTTCCTTTTAAAAAGAATGGTCCAGTGTTTCCTAAGCCTCATTCATTCATTCATTCATTCTCTATACTTCTTATCCCTGCAGGATCGGGGGTGTTTTCTAAGCTTAAGAGATAATACAGGAAGCAACAAACTTCCTTTCCTTAACTTCTGGAGAATTCAAACAGCTCTTATTTATCTTGTCCAGCGCTTAAATGCTACCGTGTCATTTCCTCAGTCAGGAAGGTTCCTAACCAAAAAGGACTTTCAAACACAACCAGGGACAAACCTGCAACCTGCTGTGCCTGGCTGTGAGGTGGGTGTGGTCCAGCAGAGCAGCCTGAGCTGATTACAGGCACCTGTGACCTGAGAGCATGTGTGAGGGCAGACAGAGGAGGAGAAGCATGGAGGAGAGGCTGGAGAAAGCCAAAGGGAGTGGGTTTTTTGTCAAATAGAACAAAAGTTTATAGGATATATGGGGACCTTGTGATGACTGGATGAAGGACAGAAGGGGAAGTGAATGAATATCCAGGAGTGGGTGACTGTTTTTGCCTTTTTTGCCTGGAATATTTTTTCTTTCTGTGTCTGGTGATACTTGAAGCCTCAGCTGTCCAGTGCTGCCTGTGGCCCTTGTTTCTCCAACCAATAACCTGGAAGAACCCATCCTCATCCCATGATTCCCTGCTCTTCACACTGTAAGTTATTGCAGCTCTCTTTCTCTTTCTCTTACAAATACACACACACACTCACACATATATATTTTCCTTTTTTTCATAAACAATTACATTTGGTGTTTTTTTCCTTTGGAGTACAAAAGGACAGAGGACTGAGTTTATTGGGTTATAATTTGTGATTTTGAGTTTTGAATTAAGAACAATTTTGAACATTTTCAACATTTTAAATTTTGTTACTAAAAAACTCTTTCCGTGAATTTAATGAACTGATTGCAACATTCAGAGATTTTCTTTCACGGACTGATTATGAGCTGGGAGATTGATTTTTGATGAAGTTTAAGTTCCACGAAATTTTGGGACTTACTCACTAAACTTATTAGTTTGAATGGAACTGAACTGTTATTTTTTTTCCCAAATAACGTGGGCTTTTTCAACTGAGTTAACCCGCTAACAATCGGCAACTGATTTTTTTCCCCACTGCCAGCAGACTTGGGTCTAATCGACAGCAGACAAGCTGTGTGGCTGTTTATTTTCCTTCGGCGCATTAAGCTAATGTCATCACGTTGATGACATCATCAGCGCCATGAAACACGGCCATGTAAACAATAAAAAGGAGCAAGGAAGACGTTGACATGGTTTACTGAAAAAATTTTACAAATCAGAGCTGATGATACAAAGGTGGTTGGAATTTGTTGCTGAGAGTCACATAAGTTACAGATGGAGGGGATGGACGAGATGTCAGGGTCAATCAACCCGGGTTGAAATGCCGATTAATTGTTACCGGGTTTAAACTGTTTTTTTGAGAAGTCTGAAAGGGGTGTATCTGTCTCCCCAGTTTCTCTAAAAACAATTTGCTTACAGTCTGGTGCAAGATAAACCTTATTTAAAGTTTCTTTTGTCGTGTGGTTTTCATTTAGCACTAGGCCTTCACCCTAGGATTTGTTTTTCTTGTCCACCTGTCTGGGGTAAAATCAAGATCTGCTTAAGTATTCTGGCTTTCTGTGATGCTGCAACTTCTTATACATAACAGGATACTTTCAATAGGAAAGTAAAAAAATACCCTCAATTAAAAAAAATAAATATCTCGCCTTTATTCATATTCTCATGCTTAAAACCATACAATAAAACAAAACTAAATCTGATGAGCTAATCATGTAATTAAAGCCAATTGAAGTTACTTTTTAATACAATGAACAAGTTCTGTTTGTCAATTTATTGATGTGTAACTGAAGTATTATTTCAAATGTATTTTTTCCAGGTAGTCCCCTCCTTATTTTTTATTACAAAAGTAACCTGGCTAAGGTAACCTACAGATATTTATGCCCTTAAGTGGTGTCCTCCAGTAACACGTGTCACATACAAGTAACTTAATGAACAAAATTTCTAATAGTGTTAACAAACACAAGCACAAACTGCAAGTAAATCTCAGACTTCATGATTATGTGCAGGAAATGGAGGTTTTTTACGGCCTAATAACAATCTCACAGCCTGGTTCAAAGAAAAGCTTTGGTCTAAAATTATAATACATCTGTGTGCTCTCACTGTAAGCAGAGTAAATTTTTTTACTTTTTTAATTTCGTGCCTGTTTTTATTTTATTTGTGAATTTAATTATCTTTCTTTGGGCCCCTTCACAACTGAATAAAGTGTGCCATTAAACTGCAAAATTAGGTCATCAGCCCAATCACAGGGGCACCCTTACCTCCACTAGACTGAAGATTTTACCATGACTTTTCTACTTTGTCTGCAGCTTTAAATGGCTAGGTGTAAGACCAGCATCGGGTGACGGGAACACATGGTTCTATTCTTTCAGAACTGCATCATATATGCACCATAAACTTACAAACAGTAAGCTGGATTTACAGAATTTAAAAAATGTTTGTCTAATTTATCATAGTGGAATAAACAGGAACATCATCTGAAGTGGTTTTATTTTGGACATTAATTTGAAATGAGCATCACAACATTACCCCCACACCTACGATGATCAAAGATATTTGGACACTATAGTCTCTATGGGTAATATGAATCTGAAAATGGCTTTTTGAAACAGAGAAGAGAAAAAAGCCCATCAAAAGCCAATCTTCCTCTTTCTTCTTTGGTGTCTTAAAGAGAGTTTTAGTTCAATATTTTCCAAATGGGGCTTTAAAAGGTGTTGCAGCAGGCAGTGTGCGTGCCTCACAGTGAGAAGGTTGCTGGTTCAAACCCCATGTCGGTCAGGGCCATGTCCTCCCAGTGTATGTGTGGGTTCTCTACTCCACTGCCCAAAAACACGCTCATTGTGTTAACTGTTGACTCCAACTTGCCCTTAGGTGAGGTGAGTGTGTGAACGGTTGTCAGTCTCTTTATGTGGCCCTGTGATTGGCTTACACATTGTTCAGATTGTCCCAAGCCTCTTGTTCAATGTAAGCTGGGACAGACTCCTGCCCTTCACAAACCAAAGGGAATACAGTAAGCAGTATAGGTAATGGGTAGGTGGATGGATGGCTTTAAAGGCTCATTTCAAAGGCACATACATTAGCCCCAGTGATTTTGATCAGCTGAATCACTGTAAGGAAAGAGCAGGCTAAGGATCTGGGCTATAGGGTGATGCAGAAATGGCCAGGAATTCTGTAATATGTACTATTAGGTGTAAACAAACAAAAAACAGCATAGGTTGCTTGTTCACAGCATCGAACCCAAGATACTTCTGTTTTATGCTAGCAATCCTTATTTTGGCATCTTTCTGGCACACAGCATAGTCTGAGTGTTCCATTTTGGTGTGAAGTTGCAACATTTTTCATTTGATTTGGTTTTCTTTTACACTGTTCTTTGGGCTATAGCTGCAGTCTTTGTTCCTGCCACACAGTCTTTTGTTGCACAATGACCTGAAAATAAAGGAACGACTTCTGTAGCTTTGATTAGATTAGCAGTTTAGTAGTATTGATGGTGCTAAACCAGAAATAACAGGGTTTTTTTGTACATTTTGTAACCATACTCTGCCCAGACTTGTAGAGTGCAAGGAATATCAGCCACTGAGTGGAATGAAAACAGCAGTAAGAGGAAAGTAAGCAGTCAATACTTACAATCAGCTTAAATGTTTCCACTTTTTGTTACTGTCAGTTGATAATGTTCACTGTGGGCAGATTCTCTGCTGATATTATAAAACATTTAGAGGGGTAACATCACGTTTATGATGACGAAAAAGCCAAGCTGTTACAGCAGCTGGTATCACAGAGCACCTACATGCGCTCAAGTAATGATAAATATGAACCCCATTACTTTCGCTTTCCTCTAGTTTTTACTTAGAGAAAATCCAAAATATTACATTTCAGCAAATTGTTCATGAAATAGATCAGTATCTAAAATAACAAGACGATTTAATGTTTCTATGTTTGTTGTCTACATAAAATCCACAGAGAAGATAAATGTTTATTTTCTAAGTCCAGGTAATTAATTTTTTCAGAAATTGATAAACAAATTCAATGACTTCCATTTGGTGACTGATTGATTATGATTGTGCATTCTTGAGTGAAATTAAAGTTTACAACCAGTTCAGGTACAGCATTAGAAATTTACAGAAGGCAACAACAGTTCAACACAAACCAAAGCCGTATGCACAGACAGCGCTGAGAAAACATAAATCATACTAGAATCTTCATTTTTCAACATGAACATCATCAAAAATAAATAGACCTTCAGGTTATTACCCAAAACATGTTTCAGGCCAATCCGGTTTCATACTACAAATATGAACTAAGAATTCAGATTGTGAAGTCAATGCATACCCACTATTGTCAGTGAATGCTATGTTAGCTTTCTTACTGCTGTGTTCAGCAAAATCAAAGCCACAGTGCACTGCTATTTGTATAACTAGCCATACTTGGTCCTCGTTTGGTTTGACTGACTTTTACATCCATCACAAACCAAACTCTCCAAACTTTCCAAAAAAGTTAATTTGATCCAGATCAAACATATTAGGTGTGAAAGTGCCTTTAAATTACTCTGAATTTGACCCTATCTGCAGCAATGTAAAGCCTCACTTCTGTATTGATTCTTTCCTTACAGTGGCAGAGCTGAACAGAATCACTGTGGCTCATGTATTTACACTTGAGATGAACTTTTTAAATCCTACTTCAAAAATACCAGACTATCCCTTTAAAGAACCACTCTTTAAGTAGGAAACAAACCATTGTGCATATCAGACACATTAGGTGATTGCATCACTGCCCTAAAGGAATGACTCAGGTCTTGAATTACCGCTCATTTGCCTTTTACTTGATCAGACTCTGATGTTTGCTCAGACTGTTTCCCCGAGGGAAGACGACAGCATCATCTGATTGCTTCTTTGTGATCCAAGCATCCAAATATACCCCTCTGGATTTCAGTGTAGATGGCACAGGACCTTGAAACACCTAAAACACTCTCACAATGATGGCCTTTTAGAAAACTAAGCTCGCTGTATTTTTGGAATAATTTATCATCTGTATTAGTTGTTCCTCTTCAGCTCAGCGGGGGCAGCAGAAAACAGAGTAATGTAATTACAGCAGATTATTGTGTATGTTGTAACAATCACAGCAAATCTCACAGCCATAGTTCAGTGCACTCAAGTCATGTGAATAAACAAAGCATTCACTGCTGGAGTCCTGATTCAGTATCTGTGCAGCCTGCAGTTGTTACTGGAGCATCAGCTGTGAGGTCACTGAGCTTCAGGTCCTGTGTGTTTATGAATGTGTGCAAAAGAGAGAGAGCATAACAGAGAACTGGGGATGCACTAAACATCTGGTGCATCCAAAAGACACTGCCCGGTGAACATTTTACAGCTGAAGGGCCCGTTAATACACGTCCACAGCCAACAGTTAGATGACATTCTGGTAAAAACTGTTTTAATGTCTCATTGTAGGTTTGCCAAAAAAAATAAGTGTCATGTTTGGAGTCTGATCATTTTTTAGGCCCCACCATAAATAATAATAATAATAAAGCAACCAACAACTATAACTTCAGATGCAGATTATTTCCATTTAAATATATATAACAGTCAATTGTGAACACTTTGTACAACGCCATTGAAAACAGTAAAACAGCTCGACATAGAGGTGCTCAGAGAACAAGGTCTGCCAGATTTACAACACTGTTGTGCAAGTTAGAACTAACCTGCAATTTTAACAAATCCCGCAAAGTCCTGGATCCAAATTCATTTTCATATCAGCATCAAAATCTATTCATTTCTCTCTTGTGTCGTGACTAACATTTCCTGAAAATGTCATTGAAATCTATTGAGAGCTTATTTAATCATTAGCAAAAAGTGTAGAAAATGTCTTAAAATTTGAGTTCTCCTGATCACAGACTAACAAACTAAAGATGAATGCAGACAAAACTATAACCTCACTGGTTGAGTCAACAGTGTAATAATAACTAATAAGGCTTTCACCCTGGTTATGTCATGTTACATCTGTAAAGCATTTAACAGGATAAAAAGTGTTATCTCTAGTGTCTTGAACTTAATTGGAACACAAAATTATTTGTTTTCTTTATATTACCTCACTTCACTATACTACATTTAAAAACATATATAAACCAAAAGTCAAAATAAAAAAAAGTTTGGTTATATAAAACATGATTTCAATGACTAAAATTATGTTTAAGATTCTAATTTCTTGAAAACAACCTTGTAGCCTAACCTGTGGTATTTTGTAAACTTTTGAAATAACTTCTTTGTTAGGACCAGAATATGCCTGAAAGACTTCTCCAATACAGTAAAAAGGTCAGTAGAAGAAAGTGCTGGAGAAAGCTGCCATATCTCACAATGTGCATCTGTTTTCAGATCGCCATCAAATCTAATGACTTCTCTCTTGTGCCGTGATCAACATTCTGTGAAATTGTTATATCTTGTGTTGTTCACGGACAGAGTGGTAGACAAACAAACAAGAGGATAAATGCCTGCAAAAACAAAAACTTCTTGTACGGAAGAGTACCACAATATTCAAATGCTATATGTAACCAATCGGTTCAAGAGGACAACAATAAGACTTTGAGGGAGGCTGGGACACATTATATTATTTGCAAGTTTTGAAACTTATAAGCTAACATACACCTGTCCGTGACGTGAGTGACCATGTTAGCCAGTGACCATGTTAGCTATCTAACACTTGTGTCAGGGAGTTGCTGTAGCTATCATAAGGTCTGTGGTTGGTGGTTATTCACCAAATTTGTTCTCTTAGCTTTTTACTCTACTTCATTTTTAAAGCAATGGATCCATAACACTTATTCAAAGTTCAAGCTTGTTTGGTCCTTTGTTTAAACTCTAGTTGGAATGACATGATTTCAATGCTTCTTGATCAATGGTTCTGAAGAGATGACGCAAAGGCCTGGATAAAAGAAAAACTTAAACATAGCCTCCTAGCTAAAACTAGCGAACAACTTTCAGGTCCTGTCAACTGGGAGCAGCTTGCCATGTAAGTTAAACCTTTTTGTCATAACATTGGCTGTTAGGTAACTGTTAATGGGACAAAAATAAATACTTTTTGATAGCTATATCTGGAGAGACTCATTGCTGTGGGTATGCAAAGAAGCTAGCTGTGATGCTAGCTCAGGTAAGGGAATGGTTGGATGCTACTGTTGGTTGTTTAGTTGATAGCTTTTAGTGGCTGATGGATATTCAAATTTACTCACTGCTCTTGACCTATAAGATAATGTTAATTTTTGCTAATCTGTACAACTGCTTAAATCTGACTGAAGTAAACTATGGGCCACTTTGAAGCACAATTAGCAAACCTGCAGTTCATTAAAAACAGCACAACTGTCTACAATAAGTTAGCTAAATTGATAGAGACATAAAAATTTCATTGTTTGTACTGTCCATTTATTTCACACACTCTGTCACATTCGGTTCATTCCTTTGCAACATTAGCTTGAAAGTTGTGGCATTGTTTAAAGACAGAAATACATCTACTTTTCACCAGGGCCTATCATTTTTGTACATCTCTAGTTAAGCTACTCATCTGTGCAACAAGTTGTGCTTTTGGCTCTCGGCAAGATGGTCGCTGGTTTGAATCTTGGTCAAGACCTTTATGTGTGAAGTTTGCATATTCTCCCTGTGCATGCCTGTTTCCTTCAAGAACTGATTTTTCTCCCAGAAGCCAAAACATGTTTTCTATGGGTTGACTGTTGATTGTAAATTGCCCTCAGATGTGAGTGCGTGAATGCTGTCTGTCCCTGTACAGTTTGTCAGCCCTGTAGTTGGCTGGTGACCAGTCAGGATGTACCCTGCCTTCTCTTGCCACTCAGAATAGGCTTCAATCGACTTTATCCAAATTTAAACAGTGCATTTTTTTTCTACAGCTCAATATGTGATCCTGTCAGTTGTTTCCAATCAGTTTTGTTGCGGTCTTCTTTTTTATCTTTTTATTTATTTTTTATGTTTTTTTTTGTTTGTTTTTTGTATGCATCTTTTCGGCATTTTGTGTCTTTATTGTTAGGAGAGAGACAGTGGATAGACTTGTGAAAGGGGGTGAGAGAGTAGGGGAAGACACTCTGCAAACTGGTCACAGGCCACTCCGCCAAACCAGCACCCCATGTTGAGATCTTCTTTTGGCAGATGAAAATGTTTTCAAGACGCCCCAACACAAGGCTTAGACAAGTTTACACTAAGACTTAATGATACATGTACACTAAGTGATTTTTAAACTTTTTTGGCCAAGGTACACTTAAAGCCCACCACACATGCAAAATAGCCTCTTTAACATTTTACAACATCTGATCCATCATTATACATTTATTTGTAATGCCTAATGAAATTTCCTAAGTCACTGAACAAGTAATATCTTTTTTTTTTTAAAGTTGTCCAAAAGTAATTTCATACTTTACAGAACAAGTGTTGCTAAATTTTTGAAGTGTAAACTGTAGAAGGTGGTGTTCCTTTGGAGGCTTTAAAAGATTTTTAAACTTAATGAAAATCCTACTAGAAATGAAAATTAGAGCAACTAATTACTGATAGTGCAGATTAAAAAAATATTCATTAGTTGTAAAACTTTAATTATAACTTAAGGCACATCTAAACTTGTCTCAGGCCCTCCTCACACGAGGATGGCCCGAATTGTCTTGGCGTCGGCATCAAAACATGTATCGCTGTTTACACATTGTACTGTACACAGGCTTGTGCATTTACATGACAACGCATAATCCACGCAAAATCCTGTTGTATGTACGCCCAGCCTAAAGGTGACACCGTGAAATTGCCACAAAGCACCAAAAACAGAAAATGCGCATGCGCATACAAGGTCGACTTCCTTCCTGTCCATGCTTCTGTTCCGAACGTAAACAACAGCAGCAATGGCGATACATGTATATTACAATACAATACAATTACTACAATATTTGTAGCTGCTGGAACAAAATTAGAATCAGCCCAGATGCCGCCATTGTTGTTGTTGTTGTGTGTGACAACATGGGTTGGGGGGTGGGGAGAAGGAGGGGTGCTATGAGGTCACCGTCTTTTCCAGACTTATCTGTTTATACCAACGACGACATGAAGACGAATACTAGGGCTGAAAGATTTATCTTTTCAGATCGAAATCGCAATTTTAGACAATGCAATTTTGTGATCGCCAAAGCAACAATTTTTTTGCAGCGCTCCTGACTGACTCAGGATCTGTTGTGTCAAGTATTATACACATACTGTTTTACAAATTTGTAGACAATCTATATGTTAAAAGTGCTGGTAAGCAAGTCAACAACACAAAGCCTCTGTTTAGGAGTAGAAGTTAATGAAAACAGATTATTTATCATCACTGTTGAAGGCGAATAATGTGTCAAGTGTTTTTCATCATTTATTTCCTTACTGTTGTCTGTACTGTAAACAAAGTGAATTTTGCACTGAAGTTTGATTTGAAAAAAAAAAAAAAAAATCGTGAATTGCAAAATCTGCCAGAAAAATCGCAATTCAATCTTTTCCTAAAATCGTTCAGCCCTAACGAATACCCAGATATCCACCTGCAGACCCGTTTTCAAAAAAGATGCGGAGTCATGGACAAATACGCGTCTATGTGTGACAATATCACCAGATCGATAGTTTATTTTACCAGAGTCTTACAAATTCGTACTTGTGTAAAACCCACCTCAGTGTGCCCTGCTACACCACTTGAGAACCACTGCACTGAACAGACAGCAGTGCTTTTTGCCCCAAATCCATTGTTTTAAGAAAATAGTTCTCAAAAAAGCACAGAACAGCTTCTTTCAAGGTGGTATGAGGAGAATCTATTACCGGCGACATAAGGACTCTGCTACCCATGAGCACGCACGGCGACTGTCGTAATGCTGCGTTCCAGTAACCTCGGAACTGGGAGTGACATCATCTCCGACTTATCGGTGTTCCAGTTGAAGTCGGAAAAAAACATGCCGATCTACCAGGCTATTGTTAGCTGTTGTTAGCACGCCCTGCGTTGTTGTTCACAAATATCACATGAAGAATGTGATTACCACTTTGGCAGCATCCAGCACCCAGTCAGAAGTGCAAATAAATGGATTATTACGGGAGCTAAATAACTGTTCACACTGGGGGCATCCATCTGCGATTGTCAACTCGGGGGTGGCGAGGTTTCACCGAGTTCCCAGTAAGAAATTCCAACTTCGGGGAAGTTCTAGTTGCAGTTTCCTACTCGGAACTCGGAAATTCCGACTTCTGACTACAACTGGAACGCACCAAAAGACGTGACCCAAGCCAAAGCGTGTGTTTGTTGTTGTTGTAATGCAGCTCGGACCTTCCTCAGAACTCTGCATTGCTTTACAACTTCTTTTTTCAACAACTTGCAAGATCCAAAGTGACGAGGTAATGTATCTCTTTCTAGTTACGTAACGGTAGTTTTTGATGTGTGACAACAAGCAATTTTTGGAAAAAAGTTTTGTAGCTGGCTATATATCGCTACTTACAGCCCGGTGCTCGAGGACATGTCCAAATAATATAAATTTGCTCTGGTTTTAACTGTCTTGTTCCCAAAGTTGAATATCCATGCCAGTCCAGTCCTGTCCGACCCGACCACAAAGCTAAGGAATAGCATTTATAGATAACCTATTTTGATGCTATAAAACTCATCTTAAAGTGTGTATTTCGATCAGGCATATATCTAAAGTGAGACTTTTTTGTAATTACTTAGAAACTCCTCACAGTCCCTTTAATGTTTAACAAACTAAGAACTATAAATTAAATCTAAAAATGTGACGTCAGCTATAGTCATTGTCCACCTTATGTGAATGCATAGTCTCAATTTGCAGTCACAGCTTTGAGCCCACCTTAGGGACCACAGGCCCTACATTGGAAAACATTGTCTTATAAGACAAAGTAAATTTTTGCTGAGTCCATCACAAGAACTAGGCTACCCCTTTAAAATGGGATCTAGTGCCTGGTCTCTGGAGAACACAACCAGAAATTTTTACTGCCACAGAAATATGAGGCTTCAGATTGGAGACACTTGTTGTTGCTGAAAACATCCCATCACTAGAAGGGCTCTGAAAGCTCAAACCTTAGCCAAGGCATTTCCAGCATTGTTGAGTGAGTCATTACCAAAAATGAGATGAGTGTCACTCTCTAAAACGTTTACAAAGCCTTGAAAGAATTCCTGGATGCACATGTAACAATAATAATAATAATAATCACTTGTCCTGTGTGTCATGACCAACATTTCCTGAAAATGCCACCCAAACAAATTCACCTTTTTTGAGTTATCTGTTCACAGACAAAGAAACTACCAAACATGAGCAAAAACAACCTGCTTGGCTGAAACAATTCTTTCAGATGCTACTTTAGATTAACTGTTAGCTTGTGCCGTTGTGTCACCACACAGAAAAGAATCATACTTGAGCTTTTGTGTGCATATGTTGGTGTCTACATGCAGTGATAACCCACATCATCACCATCATTACTTCACTATCTGAATCCTGCTTACAGCTGCCCACCCTGGAGAAACACAGGCTTGGCTTTGTAGTATCTGGTTCCTAGATGACCAATTAGGAGGATAATGCCCCCAATTAGGCTCATGTTACAAACACTGTCCGAAAAAAAATGGGCAAAGGGAAAACGGCATAGCCTTCCCTCTTAGTGTGTTTGTGTGTGAGCAGCAAAAACAGCTCCCCTCCACCAGACACTGGGGCGGGGGAGAGGGGTGTGCAAGGCTCCCCCATCCGCTGACAATTAGAAGTGAAGACACTCTCTCCCTCTCTCTCTCTTCTTTGACATCACGCTAAATCTCCATGCCCAGCGAAAACAACACATGCATGACGGAGGCATTCTTGACATTTCAATAAAAGCACCATATGTACATGGAGCGGCTCATAATGAACGCCCCTCCTCCAACCCCCTCTCCACCTCTCCTAATACCATGAAACAGTAACCCCCCGGCCAAGAAAGGCATCATTGGAATCGATAAGTGATCGTCGGCAGCTGGGCAGAGGGGATGGAGGTCTTGACTACAACGCGCTTTCATTTGCGCCGGTATCCACGCGCACGCCGGGCTGATGGGGGAAATGACGACGCTCCCTGGTTGACAGCTCGGCTAGTGTTGTTATGAGGCTACCTCCATTTTTTTCCCTACACGTATGGAGGAAAGACCATACCATGAGAGGCGCACGAGCGAGCACGCGCGCACCTACATTCGCAAAGTAGGAAGCTCGAGCGGCCGAGAGGACTAATGGAGGTGTTAAAAGCAGCCATTTCAGTAAGGAAAATGACACTCTTTCCTTCTGAGCCTTTGATAGGATAACGTCACACGTTTTCTCCCGAAAATACATCTTATATTTCCACTTATCGAGATATTATGCGCTCTGTAGGCCCAAGGTAGCAGGCCCGCCCACAGAAATGTCTGGGCCCCTGAGTAATTGGGACCAGAAATTATGGGCCCCATGAGAAGATAACACATTTTTTGGACCAATCAAAAACACATGATGTAATTAAATAAAAAATGGACTGCTTGGAAGTATAATTGATATTATAATAAGAATTATCTTCTTTTTTTAAGACACAAAAATGCTTTAAACATGACAGAAAACCCCCTTAAGCTAAAAAAAAAAATCATTCAGTAAATGATTAATTCATGCAGCTTATGTAACATTCTTGCACTTTCACCCTTCTCAGTATTCTGAATGTTTATCATTCACATTTAGGACGCAGTCAGTCTTGATCAGTCTGATCTTTTGACCCAAGGAAAGATTTACAATTTAAACACATTATACATTTTTCTTTCTCCATAACCATGACCCAAATATTTCCATGTGCCATTCTGATATACTAATATACATCAAAAAGCACGAGTAAAACTAACATTCTGATAAATCACTGTCACTTCAATCTGAGTTGAGCAAAAGAGGTCTGAATTTTTTTTTTTGCATATAACTAGAAAAGCTAATTTTTGAATAATGAAGATTAAAAAAAATACAGAACTAGTTAGGCACTGACAGTCAAAATCAGGGCTGATGTCTGTTAATGTTTGTAATAATTTTTGTTGTTTAATTTGCTATTTTGTGACACCTCCATAAGGCAAAAATATTTCCCTTGTTAAATCATCAAAACACATTACAGTGTGTCCAACGGGTGATATTCTTCCCCTGAATTAAGAATCTTCTTAAAATCAGCTGTTAGGTGTGCTGTATGTTACCATTAAAATGGTCAAATATAATAAATGAGCATCTGAAAAAGATATCTGGTGATGGTGATGTTTGTAAAAAGGGCCAGTACCAATATGGATGATTATGCTGCCATCCGTACTTCAAACACCTCAATGTTGCTGATACTATGTGTTTGGAGCTCCAGAAAAAACAGAAATTTGGACCCATGGTGAGATTAAACAATTGGCCCAATCCCAAAGCAGCTCTGCCCAGTTTCTCCAACTAAGTGCTGTCAAGCTAACAAATACAAAAGCTGACCACTTCTTAAAGCCAAGTTGTCTGCTTAAGACACAAACAGGCTTCAAACAGTGAAGAAAACATTCCTTGGGCTGAAAATTATCAAATAAATGATCAATTAAATAATGCACAGAAGAAACTTTGTGGCATTTGGACCATTTTCACCTTAATTTGTTTTTATTTATTCTGATCTTTTAGGAGGTAAAGCCCTCATTAACTGCTAAGGTTTTAGTGCTCTCTTAGATTAAAAATTGTGCAGAATAAATGTGTTTTTTTACCCAAACATCTGTTATTCAAACATGCCATTCAGACCATTCATTGTAGGCTAAACACATGAACTAATCATAAACTCTTTAATAGGTGTTCTGAAGCAATATAACTGTTATTTAATTGGACTTCAGTGGCACAGAAGATGCCTGAATACCAGTTTTGCAGCGGAAAATGGGAGAACATGATTTTCAAGTGGAGAATAAAGAAATATTAAAACACCTATTGGAAAATATTGTTGATATCATTATATTACTATCAGTCATGGGGCCCAGAACCTCCCCCTTTACAGCCCCCTTGTGTGAGGTCTGTAGTCCTTGAAGTGGCTCCTTTAGCCCATGTCATGCCACACTCACTCTCGCCCCAGCTTACAGTCCTAGCTACTGTCCCATCTCTTAAATAGCAAAAAAAGTCCAAAAGCAAAATATAAGCTAAGAAGGCCATATTGATGGTTAATAACATTCACCCTCTAGGCAGCAAATAAACATAGCAGGTCTTAGCATGCTATTGTGCTAATTGTTAGCTTTAAAGATCCCACCTTCAGTGTTTTTATAAAAGTATTGTTCCATTTTAGAAGGAGGGGCTTTACACTCAGAAACAGGCAACAGCTTATGAAATTATATTTTTCTGCTCCAATAAACAATTGGGATTATTTAGGTTTAAGAATTCGGGAAATCGGTTTAGGATGGACTACAGGTATGTTTTCACTGTTCTCCATGGGCCCACACCTGACTCTGGACCCCAGAAAGCTTCCCTCTTTGTCCACCATTATGGGGGCTGTGAAAGTGGAAAGATGTGGAAATGCTGAGAGCACATGTCTGATGGGGGCTCAAAACATACGACAGTATCAGTAACATTTTGCCATAAGTGCTGGAAGATTTTTTTCACTCTTCATTTCTAATTTTTTCTTGTTTCCATTGCAAATGTAACGTCCAAAGTCCGTCTGTTTACCTGTATACATGATCATCCACTGAAATCCAGTCAATTCCTGTGCAAATTCCATCCTTCAACTGTAAATGCATCTGTGCACTTTTTTTTGTTTGCTGTTGTTGGTTGCCACTTTGTTCCTTGTTTTTTAGCTTATAAATTGTGTACATATTCTATTGCTATTCCTTACCTTAATTATTATTTTTATGTAAATGACAATTCCTGCTTTTCAATTTCTGCTTCAGATCTGTTTGAATATGTTTATACACTCTGTGTGTCTAATGTACCTGGTCAATAAAGCTGATTCTGATATAATATTCAGGGTTTCGCATGGCTAAATTTCCCTGAAATGGCACTCATGTTAATAAAGGCCTTTGTTACATGATAAGAGGATGTTCATTGCATGAAAGCAGTTTGGTGTATATTAGATTTTCTGAATGGCATGTACAAATATCTGGGTAATTAAAAACAATCAGGTTGTGGGGGAAGACAAATGTGTAATCTGCATAGGTTTTAAATTTTTGACAATGTCAACAGAGATTCATGAAGACTGATGATCAGTGGTTTTCTCAGAGCTCCCCGAAGTTTGACCAAAGAAAAGTCAAGCCCCCTCTTCATGTGATCCTAAAACATTATTTTTGACTGAGTGCTGTGCCAAATAAAAGCCAATGATATTTTAAATGGATAATATCAAGATAAAATTGGCTTATACATCTTCTTGTGCAAAATACAATTGAAGTATGTGTCCAGACCTCAGGATGTGAACCTAGAAAAGCACGTTAAACGCTTGACATGGTCCAAATACCAAAAAGTTACTTAAAGAACAAACTATAATTTACTGTTTATTGTATGATTTCCAGCTGAAGAGCGTTTTCTCTTGTTTGATGTTTTTCAACAGAACAGATGTAGTAATATAAGTGGTCCATTTTTTTCCCAGCATATTTATTTTATAGCTTAACAGATGCTTTGTTGGAGAGACTTTGGAGAGCTGGCTTGGGATGGGGCCTAAGCTCATCATTTTTCCTGGGGCCCAAAAATATCCGGCAGCGCCCCTGTCCCCCCTTACGGGCGGCCTTGCAGCAGGGAGGCGAACTAGAAGGTTTGGCTACAAGGCGCCCAGCGGTGAGGGGCTTAAGCTACAGCCATGATTAATTACAAGCAACACATAGTAGGCCAATATACAGTGGCATCTTCTAAAGCCCCCTCACCCACTATCCTCATCCTCCATCTCTCTCTCCCCCTCTCTCTCTCTCTGAGCACCTCACCTTATAACTGTAAACGGGAGCGAGCACGCGCGCCCTGAATAAAATCGTGCCGCGCGCTGCCAACACACCTGTCAAAAAGCCTGGCACTAACATGGGCACCGAGCGTGGCATTGTCTCTCTAATATAAGTCGTTTGTCGATATTAGAATAGTAAACCCCCCTCCCTCTCTTTGCACGCGCGCACACACACACATACACACACGCACGCACGCACCGCCACCCCCCTTCAATCCCTGACAACACAATGTTAAGTAGCCCACTCTGTAGCGCTACATTGATGCTCTCTCGGTGTAAAATGAGCCTGCAATGGGGCGGTGAGAATCTTACCACAATCATCGCGGGGAGCCCGTAGTGTTCATGTTTGATGTTAAATATCCCTTAGCTCCATCTCCATCCCCGCGTATCGTGCCTTCGGTGTCTGCGCCCCCTCCTCATCCGAAACGGGAGTAAAGCTCATTAAATGTGGTCAAGGTATTTCTTACTTTTTTCTTTTATCTCCCCCTGCCTCTCTTTTTCCACATGTAAACGGCGAGGAGAGAGACAGAGAGGGAGGGAGGGACGGTACGCCACCTTACCACAGACTCCCCCTCTGTCCAATATGAAGGTAATGGGTCTTAAAGAAACATTCTCCCAGCATTCTCCGCATCCCTCTGATTTACGCGCGCGCCACGGCTCTCACGCGCACGCCCGAGCCAATCAAACACCTGATTAATTATTGTTTAAGGGAGGCTAGTGCTAACCGGAAAAAATGTTAGCTTCAGTAACAAAAATCAAAACCGCTGTTGCTTTAACTAAAATGCTGCTTAAAAAATACACCGTGGTCACAATATTGCCTTTTCATGCCTTAAAAACTGGCTTTTTGTTGGCTATATTCTGTTCTGGAGCAAAGTAGCTAACAAAAAGGAGGTATAAATGAAGGAAGCATTATCAAACCTTTTTAAATTTTGCTATTATTTTTCTTGTTTTAAACAGGCAATATAAGGACCTTTTCTGTATTTGTATCCTTCAAATTGTTTTTGCAATTCAACCCTTTAAATCTATTTTGGGACATAACTAAGCTACTTGGCTAATAACAAAAGCATAAAAACTAAGTTATTTATATCAATGGTGTAAGTTATATTTCTGTTGTTTTATTTGGTACCTCACAAGCCAATTTCTTATGAGCCCTATAAAGTCAATCACTGTGGATCTGTGGATTTGGAATATTTCAGGTGTTTAGGTCAGTCTTTGTTGTGTAGTGAAACCTGTGATAAAGTTATTCTGTATTTATTTATTTATCTTCACCAAGCATTCTTAGTATGATGTGTGTAGTTTCAAGAAAAATGTTGAAAATGGCTCTATTCCACCATGGTAAAGAATGCTAGGAAAAACAAAACAGATCTAAACTGTAATCCATATTATCACCAAAATCTAATCAATTGGTCCTTCGCCTATTACTGACCTATCTTACGGATGTCATTAAATTCCATTATTTTTTGAGTGATCCTGTTAACAAACAAACAAACAAACAAATGGCACTAAAAGTGTAACCTCCTTGGTGTAGGTAAATTTGAGCAAGCCTTTCCTCTTGAATGATTCTTTCTTTTTTTATTTGAACTGTTTTTATTTATCTTTTGTGAGTTCTTTTGACTTGACTTCTGAGTCTTAAAATCTTCTTATTCAGTCTTTATCTTTTTATTATATAACCAGCCTGTTTTGTTTCAACTCTGTTTCATTATTGACGTACAGGGGAACTTCTTGTAACATGGATTTTACACTGTTTTCTTGATGATAATGATCAGAGTGAGAGTTATAAACAAATAATAATACTATTAATGCTAATAATTTTCATTTTCCCAGCTCTCCAATGGGCGGGGGACAATTACATCCTGGTTATCAGCCAATCACATGGCCAACACATTAAGATACACAATCAATAATGCTTAAAAGTTATCCAGAATCCTGAATTAATTTTGCAAACTTTTTTATCAGTAGTAGGAAACTGAAGTACTTGAATAAACCCAGGCATGCACAGGGAGAACATACAACTTCTCACCAAAAGGCCCTTTGTGGGTGGGGAATTGATCCTTCAACCTCTTTGGTGTGAGCCACAAGCATTACCTGCTGCACTAAGCCCTTTCTAGTTCAGTGTTACTATCATTTATACTATTATAGTTATTAAAATACAAATACTACTGATATTTAGTAGTAGCAGAATATGATTAAGAAATGGAAATGTATTTGCAAAAGCAAATAACTTCAGAGAAAAATCAAACTTTTTCTTCAAACTTCAATTGAAGTACACTAGGTGAAAATGCCTGTTAGATGGACTTATCTGCTTTGTGAATGAAATTTCAAATGAAGTTTACAGCACAGTGATAGGAAGTATAATATAACAGGCATAAAAGCATAAACAAAAGGCGCAAATGTGGCACTGAAACAATGTAAATATCTTATAATTTGTATTTATGCAAAGTGTTGATATATTGAACAACTCAAGTTTGGCATTTTTTTGTGCACAACTGTGAATATCCAAGCTAAAAGAAAGACTTCAGAAAGCCCTACATACTCTCATTCTGAATTTTTAATAAAATCAGCAATCCTGTAAAATTAAGCAAGTTCATGCAAGTATCATTTATAATTTTCATATTTCATGTTGCATGTTTCTTCACCTTTTCTGCTTAACGTGGCCAGTTGATGTGTAAAAATAACTCCAGTTATACAAGAAAAATATTCAAAATTGTATAAAATACATTTAAGACTACAAAAAAGTAGCATTTGAATGTGATAATCATGTTTCCCCAACAAAGTTTCATCTAATTGCCAACTTGTAGCTGCTAATACATGTGGACTGTTGGCCATAAGGAAGCTGTCTGGGATGAAACAACACCCACACAATACACATCCAGCAGCCCCGTGCTTAAAATGTAATCTCATCAGGACTGTTATTAATATGCATGTTGATACTGGTATCACATTTGTAAACAGATAAGCAGGCCTGTGTGTATATGTGTGTACGTGTGTGTGTGTGCAGCTCAGTAAACATAAGGTGGTGCTGTCTTTAAGAGAGAGAGGCCTGGTAAGGGGTGATGTAATGTGCTCTCAGACAATGATGTCATCGGCTGAGACACGGCGAGGATTTAAAGTGACAAAGGCATTTTCAGGGGCTCCATGGAAGTCTGCATCAGGGGCTTGCCGGAGAGCAGCGCCCGAGTGAGCACCCATGAAACCTTCACTGAAGGGAAAGAGAGTGTTATGAGATAAAAACAGAATATAAATGGGATTTGTTTGATTATAGATCAAAAGATGCAGACTCTGTGTTCAAATCAGACACACGGCATGTTTATTAATCAGGATATTTGAGATACAAAACACATTGTGTTACAGTGACGATAACAGGGTTATGATGCCATCCACAAGCAGCATTTCTATGAAACGTGTGTTATGTCACCAGACGAAGGCATTATGAGAGGAATGAAAGTGTTAATGTTTGACTGCAACTCCACATAAAGTATTCTGTGTTCATCATCTATGGTAAGAACACAACTGCACACACTATTTCTGATTGCATAAAACATTCTTAAGACTTTCTGTTTGATCTGCACCCATTTCAAACTGCACACAGGAGTGGAAAGTTACTGATTACATTTAATGTACAATTTGTTGTAATCAAGTGGCTTTTTTGAACAAATAAAGATTTTTGCTTAATCTCAAAAATGTGATTTTGTTTTCTTTTTTTATTTAGTGTCATGTGGGAAGTATTGTTGCCCTCTGCATTTTATTATGCATCTTAGTGCTGAGAATAGGGAATATTGCCACATACAACATTGCTGTGCCAGACAGCTCAGTTTGCATAGCTAAAACTGTTCTTGTACTTAATGTAAGATCTTTGGACAATATATGTTTACAGAAATCTGTTCCAATGCGTCCCATTCCTTTAAAAGGGATATTTGTCTTTTCATGTATGTGTATAGTTGGAATTTATCTTATACTTGTTTACATTTGTACAGCATGTTCTTGCTGCTTTCTGTGTTCTATTTAAATCTTTATTATTTTTATACCTACCTGGCATTCTTGTGGACAGCAAAGTGAAATTTATTATGCAGGGAAACATGTTTCTTAATAGGTAAATGGCAGTAAACACTTTGAATCTTGAATCTACAGGCAAAAATGAGGAAAATATACATCCACCTTATATGGCATCCCTTGAGTGACAGTGCAATACATTTTACATCTACATTTAAAATGTTTAAGAATGTGTCCATAATAATTTAGATGCCTGGTTCGGCGTTCCAGAGAATTTTGCACCGGTCATGTTCAAGCACCTACCAAGCTCTTATAAGGTTTTGTACCTTTTGCTCTTGTTTTGAGTCCAGGAGATTCATTTTTGTCTTGACCAGGCACCCATCCAGTGGAGGCCAGAGCCAACAGGGCCAACTGAAATCAGATTGGCCATCCTGAATCCTTTGCATTGGTGGATTGTTTGCCTTGTTGAGCCATTAATAAAAGCTGTGGCTGTTTTTTAAGCTTTCTAGATAATTAAGGATATCTTAACCTGCATGGATACATTTTACCAACTCTAATACACTTAAAGGTGCTATGAAGAGAATCTATTTCGGGGCGACATAAAGGCTCTGCTACACATGAGCACGCGCGGCGACTGTTGTAAAGACGTGACCCAAGCCAAAGCGTGTGTTTGTTGTGATGCTAATGAATGCAGCTCGGACCTTCCTCAGAACTCTGCATTGCTTTACAACTTCTTTTTTCAACAACTTACAGGATGCAAAGCGACGAGGTAATGTACCTCTTTCTAGTTACGTAGTGGTAGTTTTTGATGTGTGACAACAAGCAATTTTTGGAAAACTTAGTATCGTAGTTTTGTAGCCGGCTATATATTGCTACTTACAGCCCGGTGCTCTAAGACATGTCCGAATAATATAAGTTTGCTCTAGTTTTAATTGTCTTGTTCCCGAAGTTGAGCATCCAGGCCAGTCCAGCCCTGTCCGACCCGACCACGAAGCTAAGGAATAGCATTTATAGCTAACCTATTTTGATGCTATAAAACTCATCTTAAAGTGTGTATTTGGATCAGGCATATATCTAAAAGTGAGACTTTTTTGTAATTACTTAGAAACTCCTCATAGCATCTTTAAGGTAGAAATATCAATGTATGTGGCTCTCTGTGACACAAAAAGTGGACACCCCTAAAATACATGAAGAGCAGCTGTCACCGAAGTGTCGTGTAACACCAAAAATATACAGCACGCTTGCTACAAGGTTGTTAGATATTTTGAGCAAAGGTCTTTGCAAATGCACAAAAACATCTGGAAATGCATACAGACAGATGGGCCTACCATACGTATAAAAGTATTGAAATATCTGCAAAATGTGGGGAGATTTTAAGAAGTGTTTACAGTTCCACAAAAATGTGAAGCATTTTGTAAATGTGTTCTTATGTAATCATGGCTTTGATGACTCTTGAGTCATCAGTGACAAATGAAGAGAGAATCTAAGTTGTTGTCTACTTACATATGCCAGATACTACACTGTAGTATCAAAACGTTCACAGTTTTGAATCAGTTATAGGTCTTTAGAGAGTCACCCTTAAATTTCATCAGGATCAACAAAGTATTCATGCATTAATTATCTATCTATCCAAAAACAGTGTAGACATGTTATAAAGGAGAATATGGGGTCTTAAAAGAAGAAATGACCTGGTTTGAGCATCATATCCTCTTTATGTCTGGCACAAGAGCATATACTCAGTACTTTAAGTACCCTTTAAAAGAAGTATGCTTTTTCTATTATTTGACTAGTACTACGATTCAAATGGGGTAATTTCCTTGTTTTCTCTCCACCCCTGTGTGCACAGAACACATATTGGAAATGTTCAAGTTAACCTACAAAATCAGTCCTTTTTTTCAGGCATTCCTGTTCCCATTTTTACCATTTCTTATCCACAGTTAGGTCCAAATTACTTCAACCATTTAGTGTCCTTGTTCTCTCCATCAGTTTCCTTTCTCTTAAATCACTTTACTATGTTCTTGTCCTTCCCAAGTTTGTTCATTTAAGCTCCTTACGCCATTATTGTTCTTGCGTCTACAAACTTGTCCTTAACACTGTAACTCTTGCTTTCCCAAAAGAAGCACTCCTTATCACTTTCCCACCCTCGTACACAGAGCTGGAGGCAGTTATGGAGTGGTTGTTGCTTGTCTCTTTGCTCTCTTCTTTTACACAGTTCTTTGACTCTTCTGGTCTCTCTTGGTCCATCTTGCTTTCTTCTGATTCATCTATCTCTTTTGACACACTGTGTTCTTCTCTTGTCATTGCACTTTCACCCTCGGTCTGATCAGGATAAACATCCTGAACAGGAGCTTCTTCAGTGGTTTCTGAAACTTTTAGCTGGATATCTTGCCTTGAGTTGTCTTCACATTCCTTTTCAGGGATTTCTTCATTAACAGTAGTTTCCGTCGTTGGAGTGCCTGGGGTGTTTAAGGCTTCCCTGCTCTGGGATTCCTGCATTGGATCCTGGCTATAGTTGTCAACTGTCTCTCTGTTCTCATCGACATCTGATGGCAAATGTGGGCTGGAATCCACGCTTTCTTGGTTTGTAGATTTCCCAACATTATCCTTAGCTTCATCTGGTGCAGATTCAGTAATGCATAGCTCTTCATCTTCTGGCATGGATGACATTTGGGTGTTTGAATTCCCATCATTCTTAGTGATATCTGAGTCTGAGATACTTATATCACAGGCAATCTTGTAAAATAGCGAGTGGTTCTCTTTCATTTTCTCCAAGCTTTCTGTGACTGTGGATAACATTTCATTGGAATCAGCCACGTCCTCCGTGCTTGCCGTTTGGTTCTCCATGTCTGATATCTCCGCACTGCCCAATGTGTCTAAGCCAGGAATCTGCAAGGGAATGAACCCTTGCCACTGGTTGGTGGAGAGAAACCATTTGGCTCTCACATCAGAGGAAGGAAATTCATTTTCATCAATTGCAGGCTCCTCCCGTTCTTGCTCCTGTCCATCCTTGTGACTTGAAAATCCCTTGCTTCCATCTTTCTGGTAGACAGTCATAGATGAGACATGATAGGGCGAATCTGGGCGTTTGGTTTTAGTTTTGAGAACCTCTGCTCGTCCACTGTGGTCTTTCTGTTGTGATTTGTTCCCAAATCTGAGCTGACATTTTGATCTTTTAACATGCCGGTTTCTTTCACTTTCATCTTGAGGTGTTTCTGAAGGTTGCCGGTCTATCAGACCTCTGGTATTTTCCCCACAGCCTCGATAACTATTGAAGGACTCGTGATCTGAAAATTGGGAAAGATTAGATTTTTTTTATCCAACCAAATTATGATGACACATGTAAAAGAAAAGGTAAAATCTACTTCTATCATTTTTGTACACCTTTAAAATCCACCTTTCTTTCATTGTCTCACATAAACCTGCCCTTGACCCTGGGGTTCCTGATAGGGTCCATCCTGATCCCACTGGACCTCATTTTATCAGATACTAACAACCACTTTTACCTCAGTCTGTTATACCTAGCCCTTTATTCAGCTCTAATGCCTCAGTCACACATTCCCGTTTCTCATAGCGATTGTGCACGACTGTACACGATTGACGAGGCTGGTGTGATCGCTATGATACGGGATGAAATGACTGTCTCAACCCTGGACACACCCCGTAAATACACCGTCAGCAGTGCTTCTACAGCGCTACGGGGACATTCGTTCCGCTCAAGTTAGGTTAATACAGCGATATGACAAAGATTTCATGAATTTCCATCCCGCCCCGCTGGAACTCAGTTCTCGTCACGTAAGCCCCGACTGAGCCCCGTCGCTTGCGCCGTCTTGAACGGGACACAGCCGGGGTACAAACGGATACGTCCTTGTCAGTCGTCCTCATAAAGCTTTCAGGATTGAGCCACAATTGGCCCAATTGAGCTCTTTACATGTCACGCTAATACCATTCGCATTAGGACTGCATTAGGCTTCCATCCCGCTACACTGAGAGCGGCGATTCTCCACGACAGTTTTGAACAGTTCAAAACTGTCGGGACCCTTCCACATTTCCCGCTGTTCATCCACGACTATACAATGGTGATCCAGACCAAGTAGCGCATGCACCACGACCAAAGCATGTTTCATCAGCATATATGACAATCGCGCACAAACGCCTTGAGAAATGGAAATGTGCGACTGGGGCTTTACCAAACCCCTCTACCCACCTTTACTCTAGCTCTTCTCTCAATCAACACATACTACCTTGACCCCTTTAATGATATCAGTATCTTGATTTTCTTTCTTTAAACCTGTTTAAACCCGGTTTATCCCACTTTGGTGCTATCTAAATTCATTATGCCCTACTGTAACCTTGTATTGTCCCATCCCTCCTCAGCTCCTGTATCCTACTGTACCCCAATCTCCTATCCCAAGCACACTTTATCATACCCCTTATCATACCATTCAACCATATTTCCATTTTTCAGTAAGCTGTCTTCAATCCAATATCCACAACACCTACCTTAAACCATTTTACCCTAATAAACCCTGACTCTTGTCCCACCAAACAATCAATCTATGACCCCTCTCATACAATCCTACCTTGAACCCTGTCTTTCAACCTTTGAAACCTTTTCTCCCTATGTCCCACCCCACTTCAACCCTGTCCCCCTGTCCCTACCATTTTACTTAACCCTTTAACTACCTGCTTAACTGTTTGGCAGACGTCATCAATATTTCAGGAATATTTCATGTTTTAAAACAGTAAATTTTGAAATCATTGTTTGATTCTGTAAACAATTCAGTGAACAGGAAACTACAAACAAAAGAGGTATTCTTGGTGTGAGATTTGAAGATTTGAAATGCCAACAGTTGCTAATGTAATGAAGTAAAGATGCACAAACATTTGGAACATAATCAACTAGAAAAAGCAGAAATGTATGTAAGTAAAATAGCAATTAAAAATACTTAAATAGATGATATGGAGTTTGAAAATTTCAAATATGATTTTTTATGAATAACATAGTTCTACTTTTTCAACTTATATACTGTATGTGTGTGTTTGTGTGTGTGAATCATCATATTGATGAATGGAGAATTACTAGAGTAGGACATATTTTAACCATCGCTATTTTATTTACAAACATTTCCACCTCTAACTGATATTGCTCCAAATGTTTGTGAATCTTTATGTCATCAAGTGGTTAAGTGATTGCTTTTTAAATCTTTAAATCAAACAAACACAAAAAAATTCTGTTCTTTTGTTTGTTTGCATTTTTCTGGCCCCTAAAAATATGGACAGAAACAAACAATACTTTTTGTTGTTTTTATTTACACATTTAATATTTAGAAATTGTCTTAGCCCAACAGTTGAGCTGGAAGTTAAAGGGTTAAAACTTGCATTATCATCCCGTTCCTCAACTGCTTCCACACTATAGCACCCCAAAGCTCCTCTTACCAAGGTACCTATGTAAATTCTTTCATCCAATCATATTAGAACTTCCAGGAGGCCCTATTTTATTTAAATTATTAAGCAACTCATCATGTGTTTATTGAAATAACACCTAAACACAGAGAGAGTAGAATAGTTCTCATTCTCAAAAACAGTCTTGACTGCTACAGCCAAGAACTAACCTGACTTCATCCTTTGTTTTCTAGAAGTGTCAGGGGGCTTCCGATGAACTTCCTCCCCCCTGATTGGCTGTTGAGTCTGTGTATTGGCACTCTCTCTGACTGCGCTGATAGATGGATAGATAGACAGACAGACAGACAGACAGACAGATAGATAGACAGATAGATAGATAGATAGATAGATGAAACATCTGACTACAGCATTAATACATCTAGAAATTAAAATGAAACATGGAAAAAATCCCACCTTCTTATGACCCTCTCTCTAATTCGTTCCACTCGTCGTAATTTGGCCTCTCGCTGCTCTGGGGTCAGACAGAGATCAGGCTCCATGTCAGGGGACAGAAGGGCAGCCGGTCGCTCTTCTGCCTGTTCAAACAGTTTCATGTTAGAAAGCAAGCCTCACTACAAGGACCTTTGGTATGCAAAACAACTGCATTAAGCATCCTCTAATTCTCTCATAATGACGTTTAACAGGGGATATGAAGGACAATTGTTTAGGTGATTGATACAACAGTTGATGCGACTGTTATGGGTAACAGCTCCATTATGTAGGCTCAATGTAGCTATTATGGGGTTCTGGTTTGGAGTGGTAAACAACCAGGCACGACCCATATACATGCTTCTGCCGGCCCAGCATAATATACACAGGGGCCTCTTTTGTAAAAACAATTGTGTTTTGTTCCATTTAGTTGTGTTTTACGACTGAAACAACTAATGTTGATGTTAATTTCCTCAAGAATTACCGGTATATCATTTCTTTCAAGGTCCTAAAGGGCCTTTGGTTTTTCTATACAAAAGTAAGGATGGGTAACTATAAAAAACATTTTATAGAGCACTATTTTTCCTAAATTTCATACAGTTATCTTAATGTGGCACGCCTGTAATTTCTCTGTTTCATCCCTACTCAGAGCAGGCTGTTTTGTTTTTGCTGTGTCAGATCATTACCTCTGCCAAGGAGGTTGTGTTGTTGCCGCAGTCCTCTTGTTTGTTAGTTTCTCTGTTCGCAACATAATTCAAAAAGTTGTGGACATATTTCGATGAAATTTTCAGGAAATGTCTGGATTGGGACAAGGAACAAATTATTCGATTTTGGGAGTGATCCGAATCACTGTCTGTATATACGAAAAATGTGATTTTTGTGAATAACTACTGAACTAAAATAGATATCATTATGAATCCAATTGCTAATGGTATGTTTTATTGTCAAGGAATCTAAATATTTAGATGAAATAAAGGTAGGACAAATATGTATAGTGAAAATCACAATATGGCTGAGGACTGTGGCACTGGCGGAGAACTGTGCTCTCCGAGTGCTTTTCTAGTTAGCACCCGCCTGATTCATTGTCTGAATCCTGTATGTCCATCTTGCCAACCTCCATTGTCCAATGACTTCACTCGGGTAAATGCTTAATGGCCCAATCAGGGAAGAGAGCTGTGGACGTAACAACAGCAGAAAGTGCTGCATGTTGAAAACAGTGGTGGCCACTAAATTCTCAATATCTGCGTTTTTTTTTGTTTTTTGTTTTTTTGTTTTTAATCAGAAATGGACTCAATTTATGCTTTGAAAGAAGAGCAAAGATCATCAATTGAAGCTTGTCTTACGAGAAATCATGTTTTTGTTCTTCTCCTGGCCGGGGATCACTGCTTGAAAACTTGGAGACATGCCGAGTTTGTCTGTGGTCGTCATGGTTACTCTGATACTCAGCAAAATCTGCTTTCCTCAGAAGTTTACTGGGAAAACTTGGTAGAGATTGTCTGTGACAAGGTTTATTTCACAACTAAGTGTTAAATGATACCTCTGTGTGGTATAATTTAATGTAAGATGATGGTCTAAAGTAGTTTAAGCTAACAGCTAACAACACTGCAAGCCTCTACGTCATACAGTGGCTTGATATGGATTGGTCTGTGAAGAGTGTGGCGAGGCGAACGATCGTCCAATCACAAGATGCTGTTGTTTCTCAAAGTTCTGCCTATGAAAACATTTTTGAACGGCTCTTTCCCAGATGGAATAGTGAAATATTTCCAAAGCGGGTATATGCAACTGTCTGTCTGGCATGTCAGGTTTTCTAGTGATGCCCCTTTCAACAAAATGTATGTGGCTGCTCTGTGGGCTCAATATGCACCTAACTCGTGGCTTTTCTCCAGTCTGGAGGAGGTGACATATCCTCAAATAGAAGCAGAACCAAGCATTGAACAGAGAGAGGATTTTTTTGTGTGTTTGGAAGTTGCAGAAAGGTCATGCACACATAGATGTCTATGACTCAGTCTGATTGTGCGCTATGTCAGTCATCTTTGGTTGCAGGTATAGATGACACGTCAATGTGTCAATGGGCAAGGCACTTAACCCCAAGCTGCTCCCACTGCTGCGTGGGTATGGTATGAAAAGCGAGGATGTGTTAAGTAACACTTATGGATAACTTACTTGGAAACTCTTAAACCATCAGTAAGTGGATGTGAGTGAATGGGTGCAAATGGGTAGATGCGTCCTGTGATGTAAAGCTGCTTTGAATGGTCAAAAAGACTAGAAAAGTGTTACATAAGACTAAGTCCATTTGCCATATATGTGCACAAAAATCAATAAAAGTGAATTCAGTTTTATTTGACAATGTTAATATTTGATTTGTATACTTTGATTTCCTTACCCTGGAGTCACTGCTTCCATTTTCATTCCCTAAATCTTCCTGGTCTCGACTTTGACTCCTAGAGGCCTCCATCTCTGCTCGACTCCCCTCTTTCCTGGAGGCCCTCAGTCCTCCCTGATGCTGCTGCCTGCTCGTCTTTTTAAACAGCTGATCCTGCTGCATTTCTGCCGTGGCTTGGTTTTGATCAGGACTGTCCAGCTGCACATGCCGGGATGGCTTGTTCAGTTGTTTTTTGCATTCCTGCTTCTCTGGTGGTATCTGCTCGGGCAGTGGGTTGTCCAGCTCGGGCGGGGGGTCCTCAACAGAAACCCGTCTGGCCACGAGGGAGGTGGGCAGGACGGCTGTGACTACCCTTGTTACCCTGAGAGGGAAGGGGGCCTGGGGAATATCAAATCAGATCAACATATGCATATTTTATTGATGATTATGATGATGTGGTGATGATTTCAGTTATGATATTTGGCAGACCTCGTCTTTTGCCCCAAAACCCTCATTTTGAGGTCCTGGGGAGGGTAAAGGAGGTTTCTTCCTGTTAGACATCCTCTCCTTATTCTTCTTCATCCTCTCCATCTGCTCCTCTTCACTCATCTTAGACTTCTACACAACATATAGAGATTATGAGTCATTCATAACCTCCCTCACCTCAGCAATATGCATGCAATCCACATTATGCATACAGAAAACAGCCTAATGCATACAAATACATGATTAATATGGCTGTGTGTCTGCATCTGTTCATTCAGAGCTGTATGTGTTCATGCCTATATGTTCAGCTGCTCTCCTGTGTTTGTTGCTATATGTTGTATGTATGTGTGTGAGCATGTGAGAAAAGGGGGGGTTGGGAGGTAAAAGTGAGAAGACCCAGCCTGTTGTATCAACACACGAGCCTCTGCTGCCCCCTCTTGCAAAGAAAAGGGACTGCAACATGCCCTAATTGCAGGCAAGACGAGAGAATCAAAGAATTGGAATTTGGCTGTGATTGCAGGGAGGAAAGATCTGCTTTGACTGCTTCTATATTTAGAGCATTTTTTGGCTTGTGCACCTAGATAGCAAACAGGAAATCACCGTGTGAAGATTCAAACCTTGGTTGATTGGTTTCCTGTATCTGGTGGGATCCACTTGGAGGCAGATTCTAAATATGAAATGGAAATAGAGGAAAGATGAGGTGAGGGATGGGAGAGTGGGAGAGGATGGGTGGGAGGAGGGAAGAGAAATAGGAAATATTAAGGTGGAAGATAAACAGAGTGAGAAAAATGCTATGCTGTTTTGCATATAACACTTATTACTAAAGCTGTTTTAGATGAGTCACACAATATGAATCTACAGGCTATTGTATTAATATCACTCCTTCTGTGGACTCTATCATTTCCAGCATCTGTGCCAACCGAATGAGTCTCTCTGCGCTTTCACATTAAGGAGGTCAGGCTGGCTGCTTCCTCGTCTCTGTGCAGGATCAACAGTGTGGCTGTAGATTCCCTGAAATAACAGCAGATAGAAATGGTAAAAAAAAAAACAATTTGATATTTTTTAAAATTATTGAAAAGGTTAAGATTTCAGACCTCATATGGCGACTCAATCCAGCCATGACCCTGGTCCCTCCTGTGGTGGATCTCCTGAAGCTCCTGGGGTAAAGGTGGGCGCATAGGGGGATCTTGCTCCATATCCTTTATAGAGTATTGACACAGGTTAAATGATTAAACTGGGAAGTCATGATGGTAACATTAATCGCATCTGTAGCACAATGAAATGTACAGTTACACCTTCCAAGGAGATTATGTTGTTGCAAGAGTTTGTAAGGTTCTTTGCTTATGAACAGGATAGGTCAAAAACTACTGAATGGGCTTGGATGACATTTTCAGGGAATATTGGCACATGGAAGACGGAAATGAATTTTGGTGGAGATCTGAGCCTGCACACAGATCCAGAAACATTTAAAAAATAATTCTTAATAGTGCATGATAGGATAGTTCTCCATATTTTCATTATTATTATTATTATTATTTATTATAAATTATTTTAGATTTTGATGATATTTTCAGATAACTTTGATTATACCACAAGGAAGAGGTAAATCTGGATGCAGATCCAGAATTTTTTTAAAGGATTTCTTAACATTGCAAGATAGGGCGCTGTCCCACATCTGACATAAACTTGTTCAACAGTGCTGGAAAAGCCTTGTTGGAGATTTTTACTCTTGGAGAACTTCTACTTCAAACTGAATTTGTGAAAAACAATTATCATAAGTCCTATTAGCGATAAACAACCATCCAAGTGTACATTTAAATTTAAATTTACAATAAAGCTATTTTCCTATAAAGCCAACCTCAGGAAGAGAGGCTAAGGCAGATGCAATAGGCCTGTTTCAAACATCTAAGAAAAAAATTGCTCCTGGTCCTTTTTTATATCCACCTTTCCAGACCTTGGTGAAAAATGAGGATGTTTCAGATGTGATGTGTGTCCAATGTGTAAAAAACTACAAGTTACCTGGAATGGACTTCAAAATGCTCATAATGTGTTCTCCAAGATGTTAAATGCAGCACATGAAAAGTGAATTATTTGGTGATAATGTGACCACAACGCAGCTTTAGCACATTTAATGTGACAGGCAGCTATTATGTAGACTACATTGTCATAAATATCTTCTTATGCCTCCCTTCTTTTTTGAACTGTAATTATGCAATAAAATTAAATAAATTGATTAAGGTCTTTCAAGTGCAACTTTGACCTCTTTTTGTCATTTTTGTTTATTTCACATGTTAATCCTCTGTGAAGCAATCTATTAGTATGCAAATTCTTTCATTAATAAAAGTGAGTTGATTTGAGTTGGGCATTAAAATAAAGCCCGAGACGCACTTACATGACAACAAAATCTACAGTGCAGCAAGAGAATCATCACAGACCACCACACTCTAACAGACTCACACATCAACAACCAGGGTGTTGCAGGTTGTAGTCATGTGTTGTCTGTTGTGCAACCCCTCTCCAACACTTTTTGTGCCCCTTCCCCTTTATTGTGGCTTAATTAAAGAGCACACACTTCAACTTTGCCTAACTTATATCAATTTTTGATGACGGACTGCCGGATAATGTATTCATCTGAGACAATTAATCAACGCAACTGCCAGTTAAAGCCCCCTCCCTCAGGTGGGCCCTGTCTGTTTTGATGTGTTGGCCGGTCTACTCAGTCATGATTAGAGCTGCAGCTATCGATTCTTTTTGTAATCGATTACTCTATCAAATTTTTGTAAATTAATCGAGTAATTGGGTAACTGCTATTTTTTTTTTTTTTTTACACTGAATCACTACACATTATTATTAGTAACGCACAAAACAGAAAATTCAGGTCACTTAAATTAACAACTTATTTTTCTTATTTTAAACATTCTGAGCATAAATGGGATCTCAAAATCAAAATCTATACTTTTATTTTTACTCTGGGCCATATCTTGCTTTTTCAGTATAGTTTTTTAAAGTTTGGTTATTTTTATTTTATTTGTGTTCATGCTTGTCTCTTTTTGCTAAATTATTGCCTTTACTACTGTACCATATTGATGATCTTTTTTTTCTTACTTCATTTCTAGGACCCAATAATATCATACTTAGATACTAAGATCATTTAGCTAGCTAATGTACATTTCTATAACATATGAAAGCATTCCCTACACCTGCTTCCTCTACTCACTGTCAGTGTTTCCTGTTCTGCTCTCTGCAATCAAATTAAATGTAAAGTTATTGGATGTGAAAAGTATGTGAACAAAGTACACATGATTCTGGATGAGTAGCCTCTGCATTGATTTACGTTCTGAACCAGCCTTTACACGGAGCCATAATCAAAGTAGGTTATTTACTCGCCCATATCTCAGTTATTGATCACATTAGCTGCTTCTGTTAATGTATCATGAGTGTCATCCTGTTGAGTCGCTCTGAGGACGCACAGACCGGATGTTTACTGTTGACGAGCTGCAGCAGTGACGACGTGCTATCATGCTAAGCTACTAAGCTACACACTGCACTGTTTTCTTTTCGGCCCTTCCTGTAGTGACCACACACTTGGGACACTCTGTCATTTCTTCCGCAGACTCTCTCCTTTCTGTCCCTCTCTTTTCTCTTCCTTCACGATTTTATAAGCCGCGCAGCAGCGGAGGTAGCAGGCGCGATGTGCCACAGAAATGACCATCCGTGTCAAACACCGTGCACTGTATAGCAGTCCAGATATATATTTTATATGTATAATTATATATTAAACGAGGCTTCGAGGCACACAATTTGCCTCAACAATATTTTGTAATCGAATAATCGAGATTATTCGAGGAATCGTTTCAGCTCTAGTCGTGATTGGTCAGTTCAGATTGGTGCCATGTTGTTGCCAATTTTGTATTTTTTTTCAAACATATTTGCTCTGCACTAGTCTTGCTACTCTAAGCCAATGGGCTAACACTGATAAATCAATGAAAGGATGTCACTGGTAGGTCGATTTAAGGGGAGCTCGCGGAAAAGAGCTGTTTAAGGAAGCTACAGCACTGTAAACAGAAGTCCAGATGCTGCAGACTTTTTGTCATATCCTTAGAAGTACTCTTTCATGCAGAGGAGGCATGTAAGTCATGCTAAGTGACATACCAAATGTAAAAACAAAGAATAAGGGCTTTTAAGATCTTTTTTAAAAACACACCATGATATATAAAAAATTAAATTCTCCATAAAGTGTTACTGTATACAAACAAAAAGTTTTGACAGCAGAAAACGTGCCACAGAGGGCTCAAGAAGATGAACATGTTTAATATTTACAATTTCTTACAGTCAAAAATGGGGATTTATGAAGACAAACAACCAGGCATGCTCACACTGATACCTAAGGGCAGATTAGATTAGTGAGCCACCAATTAACCAAACCAGCACGCCCATGAATCTGCTGCAGGTAGCCAGGGAACATGGGGAGAAAGCCAACGCTTGGTGCTTTCTTGTTGTAAGGCTACAGCACCAACCACTACTCCATCATGCAGCCAAGACAACTTCTTGTCAATGACAAAATTAACATCAAATCCAGATGAACAGAAACACCATCAATGATCTCATCTTGTCACAAAGAGTTAACAGGAGACAGAGGACAATCAACAGGAGTCGTACCATTGGCAGTCCGCTGTGCAACCGCTCAGTGGGAGAGCCGGGGGATCCAGGATGTGGAGACGTCTGCTGGAACGCTGAGGGGGAGGCAGAAAGGTCAGAGTGTTGACACTGTTCATCTATTGTCAGGTTACATGAGCAGGGAAGAGGTGAATAGACTTCTTCAATAGAAACAATGTGTGTCAGTGTTTGTGTTTTACAAAGTTCAGAAACCAAAGAGAAGTTTTTCTTTGTGATTGCAGATGAAAGCAAAGTAACTGTACAGACTTTCTTCTGCATCTCAAGGACACTTTTTCCTCATAATGCAGCTAAAGTGGGATAAACATAATGCAACAGGCTGACAGGACAGCTGTATTTCTACCTGTTATAACACCATGAGTAGCTTAAGTTAAATGCATGTGGTACTAAAAAAGCACAAAGTTGATGATTACAATTAGTTTTATAAATTAACAACATTAACAAATCCAACATAACATCTGATTATGGTTGTTTGTAATAGTTTCTTTAAACAATTCGTCTTGCTTGTTTTGGCTTAGCATGTTCAAAAGAATTTAGAAAAACACTGAATAAACTCCTCAATGTTCCTGAATAATCACAAAAATATATAGCTTATCTTTACACAGATGACAACTGTGAATCTATAGCATTAACATGAAATAAAAAACAGTACTATATTACACTGGTTTCCAGTTAAAATGAGACACAAGCCCTAAACAAAGTTCTCAGTCGAGACAGGTTAAAGCTTACCGTGTTGCCTCTGTAGCCCCAAAAGGAAGCGGAAGTTATCCCTGTTGATCTTCAGTCCAGCCAAGATGTCCTCCATCATCCACAGCTCCCTCTGAGCCTGGGACTGCTCCTGAGCCAAAGTAGGATTAATGTTTACAAGGTTTGAAAGAGCTTGGATTTAAGCTATCTGAGTGAAAAGTTTGCTCAAAGGATACAAAAATTAAATAAGTCAGATTATTTCACATTCTACATTAGAAAGGAAACTTGCTAAAATAGTTGATACAGTAATCAGGGCTCCAGACTAACTTTTTGCATTGGTTGCAACGGTTCAACTAAAAAATGTTTTAAGGTGCACCAGCATAAAAATTAGGTGCACCCAAATTTTTCATTGTGTCACCTTTAACAACATAGGGTCACTATTTTATCACTCTCCTTAACTTTAATATAATGTAAATGATTTTTAAACGAGAATAAGATGTAAAGAAATACTAGTCTTTTTTCGAAGCAAAATTATATATTAAATGGAAAACAGAGCATTTTAAGTGCTTCACTGAATGAAATTAACACTTCCAAACTAAAACATTAAGCAAAATAAAACATTTCCAAATAAAAGTGCTTGTGGTTAAAGTGCTTTACTTCACTGAAATTTAACCTATCAAAATCAAAAATCTGACGTTGGATTAAATATTTCAAAATAGAAAGAGGTAATGTTTTAGGTGCTATACTGAACTAAAAAATGAAATACATATACATATACATATACAGATTTTAACAACCAACAACATAACATTTAACTGGATGGTCTTATTCTCCAATAAATTTGAACCTAGAATGAGACTTCACACACTAAAGTTACAAAACTGAAACTAGGGTAAATGATGAAAAAACAATTCTCAAACTAATTAATAAAAAAAGACATATAGAACAGAACATTTCATTACTTTTTTCTTTATTTTTTTCTCTTTTTGTGGCTTAAGAGTGCGTCTGACATTTTTTCTTTGTGCACCAGTGCGCCCAAGAGAAAATGTTTGGTGCACTCTCACAAATTTTGGGTGCATGTGTGCCCAAAATGGTTGCACTCTGGAGCCCTGATAATGCTGGGGAAAAAAAACATTGTCTACATTGAAGATTATCAGGTAGAAACTACATGAATTGGATAATTTCTAATCATTTTTAGGGTTGCCCCATTCATATTTACACAAATAACAAAGTGAAAGTGCCACATTTGTTTGTTTTTGTAAGTAAGTTCTTTTTGTCATCCTTCAACTGACTGATGTGAAAATAATGATTCTGTTTGATATAAGGTATAATCTTAAATGAAACAGAAGGAAAATAGTAAAATAAATACATATAACTGCATGAGTATGAAAACAGTCGCTGCTCTAAGGTGCCTGGAACTGTTAAAAAGCACTTTGGAAAAGAATGAGTGAATGCACCTTTTTTGTCTGAATGCTGATTCAGTGTTTATCTTAGCATGTTGCAATCTATTGTTTGTTATTTTTGTGAGTCTTTTGTGCAGCTGTTTGGCCAGGATCCTCTTGCAAATGATCTTTGTAAGTTGAAAGAAATGCTTAGAAATGCTTACTGTGATAACATTCCTTATATAAGAAAATACAGGTTTAAAAAAAAAACCATAAAATAAGATGAAACAGCAATAGAAATACTTTGATCTTAAATGAATCATGCTAATTCTTTTATTCTGGCTAGATTAATATACATAATGATTAACAGAATAAATACCTGTGGGATCCCAAAGTTACAGATGTGCTGAAGGTGTGAGCGAATAACGGACAGTTCACTCTCCATTCTCTCATACTGACTCCACACCCGCTCCATTTCCTGAATAAAAGAACAGCGGCTTTTGAACAGTAAGTCATTTCTTCATTAACATAAATATATAAATAAAACATAAAAGCATAAATACTGTAAGCTCCAGGTCCACAAAGTGTTGTGAAAATGATGAAGCATGAATCTGTACATATGATTGTGATAAAACCTCAGTAATACACATTATTCTTTGTTCATTCTTTCCTTTGCATCACTAAGGTGTAAATGTCATCATGAGTCATGAGTTGTTGACCAGTGATCTGCCTTTTTAACAGTTCACAAACTTGATGAAGTCATTTAAATGAATGCTGAATTAATATTTATTACAACACTCAGGATAGCTGAAGAGAAGCAAAGGGGAAAAGGTAATGAACATGATCGACAGGGACTGCCAAAGAACTATATTAGTATATATTATATATTATAGTATTTCTTAGATATCAATTTAATAATGTTTCAGGTCTTTAAAGATCACTTTTCTCTTTGCATAAAAATACCAGTCTTTTCTTGTTTCTTTAATTACAAAACAGTAAGATTAAGGCATCGTTTGCATTTAATTCCAACAACACTTACATAACAAAAGAGGCCCTTTACAGATTTTATAAGGGGATATAAGTCTACTTCAAGCTCTTGTTGTACCAAATAGTATTTTATTTTGGGTTATTATGATTGGGTCTTGAGAAAGACCAAACTCTAGAACACAGCAAAAGTGTGACAGAGATTCATGAGGGCTGGTTGTATTCTATTTGGTTAAATTCACTGTTTACTATAATATTGACTTGGTTGTAAGAAAATTAGGTGGTCCTTTAAAACATATAGTGTTTCAACATATTCATCAATTTGCTTTATCGTTGTTTGAATGAAGAAACTATGCTGGACTGGTCCGGGGTAATACCCAATCTAATAGCTTTTCAATGGGTACAACATTTCTGGCAGTGTCCCTGAGCTTCCTACTTAGAAAATAACTGAATAGAATACAATCTCTATTGTTACTGCACTAGCACTTCTAAAATGTCAGACTTTTGAAGAATATTTTAAGATCCAAACATTGAAAAAATTGCAAATGTTGCAAAGCTTGACATCCTACTTTTTGGATTTGACATTAGACTGAATAGCTTTTAATCCTGCTGTCCAATTTAAACGCTTTTTAGAAACTTTTCAAAGCATTACCCTTATCAATGGATTCTTTCCTTTATTTTCATTTTGAATCCATGAATCTGCATTTCAGTTATTTTTCATAAAGGCATTTGGGAATGCTAACATTTGATCTTGCTGTGAATGTTGCATCAGTTGCTGTACATTGTTACAGACACAGTCAAATTGACATAGAATTAATTTTAAGACAGCATAAAGCCAACTAGGGCCTGTGATCTGCTAGTCCAAGGGGTGTTATCCATCTCTCACATGATGTTGACTGGGATACACAGCCTCTTGCAACCCTGTGAGGATAAATGGAATAGCTAATGAATGGAGGCTAACTTGGTGGTAGAGATGTGATAAAGTAATGACCTTTATGATAAATCATGGCATTGAGTTTAAAAATTGCAGTTTGATACTTTCTAGGACTTTTTGAGAATCTGGTAACACTTGAAGTAAGAAACATTGATCAGATTTTTGTGTCCCTTAAATCCAGACTTACCAACAGACACTTCAAACATATTACTCATCAATCTCGTGACTGATACACATTAGTTAATAGATGATGAACTAAACCATGACATAATTCTAATATACGCTGCCTGACCAAAAAAATATTGCCACCAAAAAAAGGTCACACACTCTAATATTTAGTTGGACCGCCTTTAGCTTTAATTACTGCACACATTCGCTGTGGCATTATTTCAGTACATTCTGCAATGTTCCAAGATTTATTTCCACCCAGTGCTGCATTAATTTTTTCACCAAGATTTTGTATTGATGATGGAGAGTCTGAGCACTGCGAAAAGAGTTCACCAGCACATCCCAAAGATTCTCAATGGGGTTAAGGTCTGGACTCTGTGGTGGCCAATCCATGTGTGAAAATGATGTCTCATGCTCCCTGAACCACTTTTTCACAGTTTGAGCTAGATGAATTCTGGCATTGTCATCTTGCAATATGCCAGTGCCATTAGGGAAGAAAAAAATCCATTGATGGAATATTCTGGTAATTCAGTATATTCAGGTAGTCAGTTGACCTCATTCTTTGGGCCATAATGTTGCTGAACCTTGACCTGACCAACTGCAGCAACCCCATAGCACTGCTCCCACAGCCCTGTACAGTAGGCACTAGGCATGATGGGTGCATCACTTCAACTGTCTCTCTTCTTACTCTGATGCACCCATCACTCTGGAACAGGGTAAATCTGGACTCATCAGACCACATGACCTTCTTCCAGTCCTCCACAGTCCAATATTTATGCTCCCTCACAAACTGCAGCCTTTTTTTCTGGTTAGCCTTACTGATTAGCGGTTTTCTTAAGGCTACACAACTGTTCAGTCCCAATCTCTTGAGTTCCCTTTGCACTGTGTGTGTGGAAATGCTCTTACTTCCACTATTAAAAATGCTACTAAATTCTACTGTTTTTCTTTGATTTAATTTGGTCAAATGTTAAAGTGATTGCCGTTCAGTCATTCAGGATTTTTTTCATACTACCTTTTTTCCTTGATGACGATGGTTGCTGCAATCTCCTTAGATGGTTTCTCTGCTTGATTCGTGCCAATGATTTGACCCTCCTTAAACAGACTAACATCTCCATGACTACAGGATGTGTTTTCCAACATGGTTGTTTAAGAAATGAGAAGCTAGTCATTGCATCAGCTGGGGTTTAATAAACTTCTTGCCAGCTGAAAGCTAGTTTCCAATAGGAGGCTCGAACCTATTTGCTAAGTAAAATCCTGGTGGCAACTCTTCTTTTTGGCCAGGCAGTGTATGTATGTTACTGATATTTCATCACTGAAATGTGTGAAAGTAACTTTTTGATGCAATGACTCTATGCCTGGAGTCATTTTGTTACAGTACTGCGCAGCATTCTGTGGCTAATTACACACCAGTGAAACATCACACATCCTGGCTCGGATTGTGACCAGCTCTTCCTGGAGCAAAGCCTTCTGGGTCAGAACTTCTTCATGGGGTCTGAGACCCTGACTCCTCCACTCCTCCAGCTGCAGTCTGGACACCTCTAACGCACAATGAACACTGTCCTGTTGAGAGAAAAGGTCTTAGATGGCACTTTTTATCATTAATAGTCAAGATTTACTTGTTGCCACTGCTATAATAAAGACTTGTTTACAGGGGCATTTATGTCAGTATAACCAGAAATACAGTGGGTAGAGTCAGAACGAAACGGTATTTGAATAAGGAGCTTCAGGTTCACTGAAAAAAATGATTTTTTAGCCCTGTAATTATTTCAATTTTCTCAATAAATTCTACTTAAACATATGAATTCAGTTATTTTACTTTAACATAGAAGTTTTTCATGTAGTGCATTACTTGTTGATTGTTTGTAATCATGTGCCTTCAGTTTTGTATGTAAATTCCTTCGATCCAAGTAATATTCACTAATCCAGTTCATTACCTTATTTAGTTGATATTTCCAAGTAAAATTTATTGAGTGACATCAGTGAATCTGGCAACCTTCTCTAGATGACGTCAAAGCCCCGCCTCACATTTGGGTAGTTTGTCAGACATGTGCAGGCATGTTTTAACCAAGCTGGCAGACTTTGCTGATTGAGACCATACATCCATGATGTAGACGGGGAAGAACGTGAGTGTTCCAGTGTCTTTTGTGCTTTTGTCTCGCACAAACAGCTGGTTTACAAATTTTTGTTAGTGATTTCAAGTCTGAGGAAGTTTTTTATAAGCTCTTTTTTCCTGAGCACCCTGAGAAATCTGAAAAAATGTACAGTCGCTCAACAACAAGCTTAAAGTGACAGTTTTATTGGTGCTTTTGTTAAGCACAAGCACTTCGTTTGCATATTGTGTCAGAATTCTGACTGATTTCTTTCTGTTGTTGCTCAGTTCTATAAAAGTTATGTCCTGAACATCCTGAGAATTTCCGATATTGCAGCTGTAAATGGGCAGAGTTGATATGTTTTCTTTACTGTTGTAAAAGTTAATGAGAAGAAAGGGGACAGTGCACACTGAGTTTTTGAATAGCATGTTCTTTTTTCCCTGCTAAGGCCAGCTATCTCATAGGTTGAAACTTAGAGGATATTTTTTCCTCCTCAATGAACTTCTGCCTATGAAATCAACAAGGAAGTAAAAGCTTCAGTCTACTGAAGTTTGTAATAGAGCCCAATTAATGGAATTACAGAATAAAATGGGACATTCAACTGTAACACTGCATACAATTGTATGCTGGATTATCAGTCCCACAGTCAGTTGGTGATTTGTTGATTTTTTTTAAGTCTACACTGCTTGACTTTTTAGCATCATAACTGTCTCTGAACTCCCTTGATGTATTTACACTATGTATACTTGAACTGTTGACCATGTGTTTGTGGGTATTTAGATATTCTAAACAAGTCTGCTGTCTAAAATGTTAAATAAAATTGTTTTTTAAGCGTCCCTTAAGATGCCAGTATTTGTTTTTGAAAAAAGCAAAAATATGTAATTTAACACCTACTAGTTCATTCTTAAATATTACTGAATAAGCACATAGAATATAACAAAGAAAATTTGAGTAAGAGGCACAAAAAACAGCGACATTTACTTGAATTTTGTATTGAGATGCTGTGGTAATCTGAGTGAATGTTACAATCTAGACATGAGTATTGCAAGTGTAATTTACTTGTTCATTTTTATTTTAGGATAAGTGGTTCTAGTAAGTAAACATTACTTAGAAATTTCGCAAGTAAATATTACAAGCACGTTCTGTGTGGAAAAACTGTCCTAGCTTTTTTGAAGTAAATGTCACTATGAATTTTTTTCAGTGTTGACAACAAATTAGACCATTTTTTGGGCCATTAAGCATCAGTGCTTTTTGAGTTTCATGTAGGACACCACTTCACTGCTTCCCATCTTTCAAAGATTATTTGTTGGTACTTAGCCTCATAATTTTTTATATTTTGATGATTTTTTTCTTTAAAGGGATAGTTTAGTTTTTTTTAAAGTGGGGTTGTATGAGCTCCATATGGCCACGAAATAGATTGGATGCAGTTGAAAGTTCTCTCCTCTTCCTCATTAAGTCACAGTATGTAAAAGTGATGCAGAACAAGCCACAAACGGGGAAATAATGTACCAAATACAAAGGGTATTTCCCCTGCGTACAAGAACTTCCATCAAAATAAAATACCACAGTTTAAGTGTACTCTCCCACGAATCTTTTGTTTTGAGTGCATTCACTTTTCAAAAAAATTAAGTTTATCTGGAACTAACAGACTCAGTTCACGTATTCCTCATATTCCACATCTTCCTCGTATTCCTAGTTCCAGATAAACTTTAAGTTGTCATGGTTACACAAAAACTACTGGATGGACTGTGCTTGAATTTTCAGAAGATGTTGGTATCGGCCCAACTTAAAATGATTAGATTTTGGTGGTGATCCAGATAACTGCTTTTAGCAAACAACATTTACAATTATATTGTAATTATATTTATAATAATGATATCGACATGATTTCAAATGCAAGGTGTGAGTTTTCAGGGTCAAGGAGGCATATAATGATGCTAACTTTGTCAAGAAACTATTGCTTATAGATGTAACAGCCATTCATGAGCTACCTTGGCGCAGGTTTGCGCTCTCCGAGTGCTCTCGTTAGGGACCTGCCTCAGTCAAAGTTAATCTAAAATGTAGGACCTAACGTGTAAATATCACAAATTCTTAAGAAAATTCATGATCTGAAATTCTTAAAAAACTAATTTAGGACTTTTTAAGGCTCAGTGGGAGTCTTTTGAAATAGCCTGTATCATGCTTTCTGGGACAACAGCCCCATAAGTGACACACAAACACAACCACCAGGCCAGTGCAGGCATCTGTGAAATAAATCAGCAGCTGATTTAATACACAGATGTTATTTTGCACTGGGTTGAGGCACTTTTCTTTTCTGATCTCCCCCAATTCTTTTGGTTTGCAGGTTTGTACCGACCTTATCCATTTGCAGCTGGGCCAGTTCGACAGACAGAGACTGCAGCAGCTTGTCACACCCACACAACCTCGTCAACACAGCCTGAAGATAAAAAAAATCAAACTGATGTTTACAAGGAGAGGAACATCTGACAGGATGATAAATTGCTGCATCATTCTCGACTCACATCTGCATCACTTTCAAGAGGCCTGAGCGGTGGGGTTTCTCTCAGATCAGGTTTTTGAGGCTGAAACGCATCAAGGTGATCACTTGAATAAAGCCAATGTGTAAAACACAGTTATTTTATGTTTTTTTTAATGTTAGATATGAAATCCTTTCTGATTGTATTTGAACACATTCAGGGGTCTGGGATGACGGCTTTAATGCTTATTAATAGATGATGATACTCAATTATTCAACATAAGGCACAGGCCAAACTTCGCCAGTGTACTGTGTACCTCGTTAGTCTTGTGAAGTTTTCAGAAACATCTTTGTCTACTTCAAAAACACATCAACGCACCATTTAATACTGTCAAGTGCAAACAGCAATGCCCCTGACATGCAGTTTAGCTCTTGCCATTCTTCACCAAGGAAAATTGAATTATCAGCTTTATTCACTGACATGAAGTCTGACCGGAGTTCTGATTTAACTTGTGACTGAGTGAACTGGCAACCTAAAGGACTTAGTCTTGGTATGGGGTTTGATCAATATCTGATGAGCAAGGGCTAATTCTACAAACCCTGAATCCAATGAAGTTGGGGCTTTGTGTAAAATGTCATGACAGTTATTCAGTTGAATATTCAGCAAAGACAACATGTTTAATTTTGTCTTGGATAAATTAATATTCACTCATTTTGAATTAAATGCCTGCAACACGATTAAAAATAAGTTAGGACAGGGGCAATAAAATGCTTGTCCACAGGTTAAAAGTTTAAAAGGAAACATGCAAGTGGCATAATTGATTACAGAGGGAGCAGTTTAGAATCATTTCTCAATGTAAAATGAAAGAATTCAGAGATTTTAACATCTACAGACCTTAAAATAAAAGGATTCAGAGAATCTGGACCAAAAACCAACATTTAATGACAGGTCACAAGGTCAGGAGTTGACAGTCACTCCTTAGATATTTTCACTGGGTCTTGTCCAAGCATTGGTAGGGTTTGTGTTGTTAGGGTGCTGCATGATGCTGTAGCATAGTCAAAGAAAAACAGTGTAAATAGCCCAGTTTGCAAATGCTAAAACCGAAGAGGCTCAGCTATGGCTGACACAGAACTACTGATGCATAAATAACTGTGACAGCGGTGCACAGTGATGTCCTAACCAACGCACCATGTGATGTTTTGGACCCAAAATGCTACTTCTTTGTCTGCATTTAAATTTCACAAATAGTCTAAACATCTTTACCCGAGTAAGAGTTTTTCAAGTTTGTATTTTTACTAAATGAAGCTACCGTTTTGTGTTTGTTCAAGTGGCCAAAACACACAGAATTAGCTTTTTTTTTTTTAACTACCTACTACCTTGTGGACAAGACCATGATTTAAAAAAAAAAACAGGTGACCTTTCACATATCCATTTCAAAATTGTTTTATTTGCCTTCCCCCATAGAGCTCTGATGGACAGGGAGTGGGAGAGTAAGGACATGAGGCAAAAGGCCGGAGCCCAGATTAAAAATCAAAGGCTAAGTGCTCAGCGACCAGTAGCCTTTTTTGCAAAGGTGCTAATGGCCTTGGTTCCAAACCTGGGGTCTGGGCCTGTAGTTGGTGTGAAATTTAGTCATGGAGTTATCTCGTTATTTCTTTGCATTGTTTCATGTTTATTTTGCGGAAAAAAATATTTGACTGTTGTTGAAACAGCTGCTTTATTAGCATCCATAGTAATAAATTAAACAGGTTGCCATTGTTTATGGGCCTCAGTCACTGATAATTTGTTAAACAACACCTGTAGCTGCCACCTCTGTCTCCTAAGAAGGCACTTGATGCCATTTTCTAGCCAATGAGCTTGAAGCTTTAGATGTCTTTGCCTGATGGCAGACAGAGAATCTGGCCAATCATGATGCATGCTGGCTGATCACACAGATATGTTGCTAGAAAAGCTCCCAGCAAAATCATTGCTTGTCTATGCAACAGTGCCTGTCAGGTGTTCTTCTCTGCCATGGCATGACAAGGTGTTCCAGTTGGTTCTGAGCAAGCATGAAAGCTGAAAAGTGTTCCACTTTTTAGCTCAAGGTGCAAATTAATGTCATTTTTGGACAAAGCAGATGTTTCAAGACGGAAACAGGCAAGGAGACAGGTGCAGGTGAGTGTTGATGCCCTCCGAGAGTTAACAGCAGTTTATCTGGGGAAGTTTTGAATCGTTCTGACTTAAAATGGAGCGAGCAGAAATGACTTCTTTGCATGAGCCTCTGAGTGACGACTAACTTACAGTGTGTGTTTGCAAATCAAGGCTGAGAGCATTATGCTTGTTCAAAGACATTTTGGGCTAATTTTCATTTGACTTGCACTCACCCCCTGCAATTTTATGCTGTGATAGTGTTTTTTAACAATCTGACTCACCAGAGGGAATGTTGAAATTAAGTATTGGATATATGTCTCCGATCCTTCTGCAATGTTCTGCAACTGGGCAGAATCGTAAAGGATGATTCGAATGATATTTTGTCTGTCATATTTAGCACGGGCCACCCAGAGGCTTTGGAGCTTTCAGAAAAAATTACACCACTACACAACTAGAACAATCATTCCGGCTTAAATTCCTTAAGATGGATCTGCCTGATGACAGATAATGGAATTTAGCAAACCTAGCTTCATTACAAGGTTATGTTTTTGGTGTGGCTGTGTCTTCAGCGACTTATTATTTTGTGATGCCCCTTAGGTAAGCTGAGAGCTGCTGATGATACACATGATTTAAATATCAAATCATGGCAGGATTATAGACAGAAGATACAAGACATAAAAACAAACACATTATACAAAAATAATTAGCACAATACATAATTTATTAGTCACAAATAAAACTGCTGACAACAGAGATTAGTGACCATAAAACAGACATACATGGATTAATTCAATATTATCTTTTTAACTTGGCACAAGTCATGTTTTTTCAAAATCAACAGAGATAAAGACAACAGCAAGAAGTAGACGACATATCTGAGAAGACACACAAACCACACAGCAGCTTTAGAGCTGCACCACAGAAGACGCTGAACAAACACAAAGAGCAGCAGAGCAGTCTGTACCATAGCTGGTGGTAGCACACAAACAGATAAATTGCTGCGGTGAAGGTGATGGTGGTGGTGGTGGTGATGGTGTGGGGGGTGAGGAGCATGTGCTGCCCTCGATGAGGGGGGCAAGGGGGGCAGTAAGTCTGCGTGAGCCCCCGTGGAGAGGCTCTGAGGGGAGAGACAGCATGTTTACGGGAAAAAAACACAAGAACACATGGCATTATTAGAAACATGCTGTGCTAAGCTACAGGATAACCTCAATCCATTTAAGTGATGCCAACAACAATCTGTTTGAATCTGTTCTACTGCATAACAATAAGATGTTCTCATTAATGCTCATAATCACCTTTCCTAAAGGTCTTCTCCCACTCGGAATGTGATGGGCTGAACCATATGTGGGCGTGGGCTGCAAGAAATAATATACATTTAGTTTATGGAGATTTTTTTGTACCAATTCTGTTTAAAGGGCCTGCAACAATCAAACAATGCACCTTTATATACACAGGACTCATATGTCATAAGATATAAAAGAATGATGCTTTATCCTAAGATCTCTCCAGTGTGATCTAGATCAGGGGTGAGAGGTGGTGGCCCCGGGTGCAATATGTGGCCCTGCACATATTGCATGACTAAATGTGGTGAATGTTTAGAGAACCTGACAAAAGCTACTGTTGTAGCTTTAAAATCAGAATGAATTCCAAGAGAATAGAGCTCTACTTTTCTATTATGGTTTCTATTCTTTATGCACTAGACAAAGTACAAATAACAATGTTTATAAAATAAACTGATAACCAGTAAATCATTGCTTTTGAGCACAAACCCCCATTCAGTGTTTTTTACTTCAATTATTTTTTACAAATAGTGCTATTGGTCACTCTCCATGTTGTTCAGGGATTTTATACACTTTTAACCAAAAAAAGTTATCAGGACAAAACATTTTAATTAATTCAGAAGTAGAGCTTTCATTTCTCCTGAAGAGTAGCACTTTTAAGGATATGAGGTTTGTACAGCCAGTAAATGCTGTTAACTTGCATCAAAACATAGCTGAAACTGGCTTGAATTCTGTGTTTAGTTCATTAGATAAAGTATCACGGATTGCATTTCAGTCAAATTGTTTGTAATGTTGATCAACTAACTGGTTATCACAGCTGTACAGCATAAAATGCAATGAAGTCGTCCCTCTGGCAGTGAGGATGATGTCAATCTGGCCTTCATGATAACACAAGCTGCCCATCACTGATCTAGCTCATAGACTTAGAAAAAGATGGACAATTTAACAGTTCCTTAAAAGTAAAACCAAAATATTCCCAGTCCTCCCATCTGCTCAGCTGTCATATGAACCCTTTCATGTTTGTAAACTGGGGGATTTTTTTTTGGTAGGTGGGACTTGGCTGGAGTGGAGCAATCCTCCGGACATTTAGCCTGTGCTGGCTAGCAAAATGTTTTTTCCCTTTAAAAACTGTGGATTCAACACGGGTCTCTTTGGATATTTGATATCACAAACTTTCTAAAACTGACAATGTCACTTAAAGATGTTAACACAGAAGAAAAGGAGCAGACTAGCTTCATTTTAGCTTTGAAACGTTGCTTTTACATTTACATTCTATCACCCAACTACACAACTAAGAAACCTGTTTAATAAAGAGTTTTGTGCTGACTGATGTCTTATTGAAGTTATTTGCCTTGGATTTTGCTTTGTTTTGACACTAGATATTATTATAAAATAAAGGGTCTGTTTTAGCTGGCTCTATGTCTATGGCTTTTTGTTACAGCAAAGTGGCAAATATAGTTTCAGGAATGTTTATAAGCAGCAGAGAGTATCTTACTGTTGTTCAATCAATACTACTATTATTGGAAGTCATTGTTCATTATAGGATGACAGATGAGGAATTCATATCATCATTTATATCCTAAAACATTGGTGATAAGTGTTATCATATTTGCTATATAGCAGTGTCACCACATACACAACAATTACACCAGTGAACGAAGATTGCAGTGGTTAAGCTCTGTATCTAACAGCAGTGCAAGATAGCTCATTGGATGAGATTCAGTGGTGATCATTTCAGAGCTGCTGGACCACATGATTTTGATGATATCATATGCAGTGGAAACAACACTTTCTAAAGACCAAATGCAGATTTGACTGCATCTTCACTGTTCAGTGTTACTCTCCAATAAACTTCTCTCACAACATCAACTGATTTTAATCCATCCTGTCAAGTCTCCCTTTTCCAGTTTTGTGCTATCGCACAGGACGATGTCATCGGCCTTGCCCACTCACCTCAGTAAATAACCCTGATAACTGGCTGCTGCAATCAGACACAAGTTCACCTGGACCTACTACACAGATACTGTGAAATACTAGAGGGGTGCGAGGAAATTACCTGGGTAAAGTCAAGAGTGAAAAACTCGACTGATTGTGTTCACATATAGAGCTGACCTGCGCAATGCCTGGATAATTTTGGCACGTGTGAATGAGGTTTAAAAAAGATTCTTTTTTTTCTTAGTGGGCCCGTGTCCTGGGATGTTTGAATGTCGACATCGTGTCATGGGTGTCTATTAACTAAGTATTTGATATAACTAAAGAACATCTTTGCATGTGATCAAATGCAGCTTTTTTTTCCTCCCCTGTGAAAATTCTTGGATCTGGGACAGGGAGGCTGTGGGTGGCTATGATAATGAGTTTTGGGCTAATTGTCTGTGCAAACAGTGTCTGATGGGAGGGGGGAGGAGGCCTTACAGGCAGTAGAGTGGATTTTCAAAACAGTTATGGCATCTGCCTGTGGCAAGCAAAAACACACATATAGGAAGAGGTATAGCTATGACATGAAAAACCCCAGGAAGTAATAATTGATCATTTTAAGACATTTTTTCTAAAAGAGGTATATTGTGCTTCTTGGTGAACTAAGACTTGATGAAAAGGTGTCATGTCCATCTGCTTCCAAGGCCCCTTCTGACATTAAAATCATAAAAAATATTTTTTGTAGGATATGGGTCCTGTAAACTCACCTATTATGCTCTACAGGAAAAAATAAATAGTATATATTTTTTCAATTTATACTTTTGTGCGTTCTCTATCATTTTTGCATAGGTCTTTTTAACCATGAGAAAACAAAAGAAATGTTAAATCTTCAGCTGAAAGACACATTTGTTTAAACTACAGTACAGGCCAAAAGTTTGGACACACCTTCTCATTCAATGTGTTTTCTTTATTTTTATCACTAATTACATTGTACATTCTCACTGAAGTAATGATGGCCACTTGTTTCTCTTAACTTAGCTGATTGGTTTTTGCCATAATATTAATTTTAAAAGTGTCTAATAGGGATGTTGGCTGTACATCAGCCTGACTTCTGAACAACACAAATGATGGTCCCAATCCCATTAAAAAGGCACAAAATTCAATTAATTAACCCTGGAAAGGCACACCTGAGAGGTGAAAACCATTTCAGGGGACTACCTGCTGAAGCTCATAAAGAGAATGCCAAGAGTCTGCAAAGCAGTAATCAGAGCAAAGGGTGGTTACTTTGAAGAAACTAGAATATAAGACATATTTTAATTTATTTCTCACTTTTTTGTTAAGCACATAATTCCACACATGTTCATTCATAGTTTGGATACCTTCAGTGAGAATCTACAATGTAAATAGTGATAAAAATAAAGAAAACACATTGAATGAGAAGGTGTGTCCAAACTTTTGGCCTGTACTGTATGTGTGTTTGAAAAATATTGACAAACTTAATAACCTAAAAATCCAAGGAAAATATATTCCTCTCCTATTTATCCCGTAATAAGAGACTAATTTTAGTCGTGTTTCATGTTAAAGAGAAAGCTGATCCCAAACAGTGTCCTGACCTTGCTCAGGCTTGGCCACCTTTCTGTGACCGGAGTGGTGGGAGTGGATTTAAACTCCAGGTTTGGTGAGGCGGGAGCATAAAACAGAGTCTGTGGCACCATGTTGGGGTCATCGTGAGGTCGAATGTCAACCCTCCCCACTGGTGTGTGAGGTCGTGACCCCAGCTGGCCCCTTGAGGTCAGAGAACCTGTTCCCATAATCTCTGCCTGGGTGGGTGGTGTGTTTTGCCCGGGAAGAGAATCCTCCTCTTGGTTTGGAGCACATGCTCTTCTCCTGCTGTACTCAGGCGGGCTGGGTGTTCTGTTTGAAGGACTTAAAGAAAAAAATACATCAAAATTTGACAAAGCTGAGACCTTCTTCAGATGATTTTCTCTTTTAAGTAAAGCTCGGGGATTTAAATATGTGCCTCTCACACACAGACATGACTTGACAACCTGCTGTTTCTCTGACGCACGCTCCTCCTCCCCCTCGGCTCTGAGCGAGACGTCCCCATCCTACCGCCGCTAAGCTGACTCGGTTCGCTCAGAGCCCGGCTGACGTGCCTGTGTTTGTGGGAGGGACCCTCTCCATCAGAGGGGAGTTTTGGGAAGTCCACAGACTCGCTGCTGCCACCTATCTGTGTGAAATCCTGATAACTTGAGCACCGCCTGAAACTCCCCCCAAAAAACAGCAGAGATGCAGTCAGGAAAAACATCACCAGCCCTGTGTTTGCATCACCTCATGATTATATGTGACAAAGTTTTACCTGTTCAAGGAGCTGTCCTGCTCCATTGTAGCAGACTGATTGAGGGCTCGCACCCAGCCCAACATGTCTTCCTGGGTGTCTGCACTGAAGAAATAAGAGCGCATTCCCTGATGCACCACCTGGGATTTATAGAAGCACATGAGAAATTCAGAACATTAACAAATCATTGTGAAAGTGTACTTTGGATAGAGAAATTACTTTTTTAGGAGGGAGCACAGACAGCTCAGGGAAAATTAATTCAAAAATACCAAAATATACGCCAATAGGCAGCATCTTTCAGCAAAAATTGATGTTTTTTTTCTTTTTCTTAACTATATTTTTATTAAAGTTTTTTATGAATATAACAAAACAAAAGAAATTGAAACAAACAAGCAGGTCATCAGATGTAGTACAATACAGTTAATTTCCAACAGGGTTAAGTCACGGTTGTTTCTTTCAGTGTCCAGGTTTTGTTACCATTAGTCCATCAGATAGTCCAAATGAATGTGCACTCATGGCAGGACCCCCATAAAACATCTGCATGCATGCAGACCAATCATCATCCTTGAATCAATCATCAAAAGACAAGAGGCCCTAGCATATTTTTTCCTTTTTAAAGTTCAGAGCTTGTTTTATCTATTCCTCAAGAAAAATTTGGAAATGTTTTGGTTTATTATGTCGCCCCTTTACCAAATTATATTGTATGTTATAATGTTAGAGAGCCTGAATGGTCACCAGTACAACTTTTAAGGATTAAGAATTCATGGAATGAGCAATGCGGCCAAACGTGCGGGAAGTTCCCCCCTAATGCAGTGCCAAAATCTCCTTTTCCCCATTAAGAAAACCTCAGTGAAGTATACGTGAGATACTGGTCTTCTTGGGCTGTTGTCCTCCTGGGATGTCCACGTTGCGATCTGTTTTGACTTCAAACGCCTCACAGCTCTTGGCCTTAAATTTGAAAATGATACACCAAGTCATGTGTCCACAGTGAATGCTGAAAAAACAGCTTCCAGCTGCAGGGGGCATTCAGACCTCAAAATTCTGGCTTCACTTAAAGCTATGGTCTATGATTTGGAAGCTTGGTACATCTTAATAACACTGTTTATAAGGCCGTTATGGTCCTATGGTCCGATCTACGCAATATAAAGACCAAAAAGAACAAAAAAAATCCATTCAGTATATCCGCTGCATGGCAGCATAATAGTTGACCAATCAGAACCGCCATTCCCCGCGGTTCGGATTGGTCTGTGAGTCCATACAATCCCCTGTCTCCCCTGTTCCCACCGTCCCGCCCATGGTCCCGCCTCCTCCCTACTAACTCCCTCATGTACCGTTGAGCAGCGAGCTGCACAGCTACTGAAGTGTCATGGAGCCAGAGAAGACCAGCACCGAAACCGGGAGGCCGCTTCTGTTACACTCCACATTGAAGAGAAGGAAACGTAAAAGTTTCGAGGAAAAGGCTGAAGTAAGGAAGAAATATATATATTTAAATATATTGTTAGGAGGCGACACGAGCTGGGGGGCGGGATCTTGGAACACTGAAGGGAGGGGTGAGTGAAGGGGGGGCAGGCTGCGTTTTTCAAATCTGTCTCAACAGCCAAACTGGTTTTCAGATTGTAGACCCTAGCTTTAAGGAGGAAAGTCAAAATTTAGATAGCTGTGATTCAAGTCAGAATTCCAAGTCAAGTACAGAATCAGAGGTAGCCTTAGAGTTCTGAAAATATGTATTCATAAATAAAAATGTAAAAAACCATCCTCTAAAACATTTTTCAGTGGCCTTCATCTTCTCTTGCAGCTACACACACAAAAAATGTCATCATGTCACTTTACAACCCAGCACGTCCAAATCTCAGGAGCAGTAGTGAACTCCATTCCTATTCCTGTTCTGCAGAAATCCCACAGGAATTCTGTGACCCCCCCCAGGACCTCAAAAAAATAATGGCAGCTTCTATTATCTATCTCCTCACTGATCAGTACATGGGGTATTTGAATGAAAGAAAACTATTTGGTTGACTTTCACTTAAAATTTGTAGCTAAGTGATGATACCTTGAAGGTGAACTTCCTGTTCTTGCATTCTCGTGGTGTACAGAACAGGATTTTATAGCTCGGCAGTGGGATGCTGCCCAGCACAGATTCCTCTCTGCTGTCTGTTGAGGAACAGAGAAGTGAAAAGCATTGTTGTGCAGATCAGAGTACATAACAAAGTGTCATTCAGTCAAAATGCTGGGCGACAGCCTGTGTACCTTTATAGTAAAACAGACAGTAGTTGGAGAGGACAAACCACCTTCTCTTCCACAGCTTCAGACCAGAGCTGTCCTGCACATAAGAAATAAAAATCAGTGTCTGTTTTCTGCTTTTTCACTACTAACCCTTTAGCTACCAGCTGAGCTGTTTAGCAGAGGTCATTAATAGATTCAGGGATAGCTAATGTTTTAAAGGTGCAGTGTGTAGAATTTGGCATTTTAGCGACATCTAGCGTTCAGATTCTAGAATGAGCCTAAAACGTCACGTCGCTGAGCAACGGAACACTGTGAAGACCAAAAGGGATTGTGAACACACACACAATTCATATTGTGTGTGTGTTTATACACACAGTTTGAATCCCTAGGACAGAGTAACAATTTTCTATGCATCCACTGCCATCCTCTCCTCTTCTTTGCCTGCATTCCAGGTAGATTTCAGAACCTGCGGACAGATTCGCATTTCGTTCTTGTTGTACCTAAAAACCACCCGTAGACAACACGGTGGATCAATATGTCAGCCTACACTAAATAGAGTAACGTAATTTTTTTATAATAATTTTTCTAACTAAATAAAAATAAAACAAACTTTTTATGGGGTTGATCGTACTCCTATTTTGGCAGACTTTACATTCAAATAGAAACATATATCTCCTATATTCACCGTTTCTGTTTGGCAAAATGCGGTGGATGTATGAAATGCCACATTCTACACACTGCACCTTTATGGAAACAGAAAACATCATGTCAGTGTTTACGTGTGTTAATATTTCAGACAACAGAGAAAACTACAAACAAACCCAAAACACAGACAATTTTTTGATGTGGGATTTAAAGGTTTAAAAAGCTAACACTGATTACATTAAAATGGACTAACATTTGGGACAAAATTTATTAAAAAAGACAAGTGTTTGCAGATAAAATAGAAATGAAAAATAACTTAAAATAGATGATACTGTTTCTGACAAACATAACAATCTTTTTGATGAAGAACAGATTATAAATATATTTATATATAAATCATCATATTAGTAAACAGTTATTTTAAGTATTTCCAATAATAATGATGGTAATAATAAGGATAGCTTTGAGATTTTAAAACCTTTAAATCTCACACAAAGAAAATATAATTTCACTTGGTTTGTTAGCATTTTTTTCTGCATTCTAAATCACTGACCGAAACAAACAATGATGTGTTGTGTTTTTTAAACACGTGAAATATTCCTGAATTTATGGACCTAATAGATCTGCTTAACAGTTGAGCTGGGAGTTAAAGGGTTAAGATGATACAATCTGTAAAGTACGCCATGTAAGAAATGGACCTTCTTGTTAAGCCATCCTCTGATGACCACAGGACAGTTGGGGTCTCTCTTGGCAGCCTGACATCTTTTCCCAAATGTTTGCACCTTCCCATCACTTTCCTGTCATCCAAAGAGGGAGGAACATTCATTTACGCATTGACAACATCACTGTAACATCTGAAAATACACAATAATAATGAGACAGCTCTGTAAGCTTATACAAGCCTTTGAAACGGGGAAGAATGAAACTGTAGCCACACTGGATGCTTGGCTTACTCTGTCCTGGTCGTCCATTCTGCAGAAAAAAAACAGACAGTAATGAACACACATGATCTAAAAACAGCCAGAGCACAGGTTTATTTAAGGGTAAAGTGTGAGTTCATTCAAGAGGAGTGTACTGAGGAGTTATGTCTGAAAAACTATTGCTGTATGTTCAAACATCTTACAATGTCAAATATACGTATCTGATGTGTGTTGGCACTGTTCACTACTGCAACAGCACAATGAAGTGCACTAAGGGCCAGTGTCTACAAACTGTTTTTATTTTCTGCTGGCAGTGCTCCATTTTCTTAATGAAAAACAACAGAGTGTATTGTTTTCAGGGCTCAGCTCCCTCTGTACAAAAATGCCGTCGTCCTCAGTATTGTGTTGTTGCTGTTGCACTGCTACTGGTTAATTAGAGATACGCAAGAAATGCACAACATTCATCAACATCTCTGGTTTAGAGATTCAACCAAGAATCAATTCAGAGTAATTTTTATTTGGAAATATATGAGCACATAATGACAAGATGCTTACTATACATATTTCCACTTTTTTTCTTTTTAAATGGAATGATAAACATTCGTGTGAAGTTGAAAGAAAATCCCTTGTGGCATTTTTGTGATAAATGGTTACAGAAGTTGGTATTCAAAAGCAAAGGATGATCTTTAACTCCGAGACCTTTACCATTGACCCAGAAGTGTGAAATCTGCCTATGCTGTCTCAAATGTTGATGACAATCCCTCACATGTCCATGAAATATTGCATTCAACAAGCAAAGGATGACAACAGAGAACTCTGTTCTAGGACATTTAGAATCTGCAGTATCTCACCAAAGTGAGCACACCCCTCACATATCTGCAAAGCAATATTATATCTTTTCATTGAACAGCTAGGACATGATGCTTTAATACAATGTACAGTAGTGAGTGTACAGCTTGTGTAACAGTGTACAATTACTGTTCCCTCAAAATAGCTCAACACAGCCAATAATGTCTAAACTACTGGCAGCAATAGTGAGTACAACCCTATGTGAAAGTTTCCAAATTGGGTCCAGAGTGTCAATATTTTGTGTGGTCACCATTATTTTCAGCACTGCCTTAACCCACTTGGGCGTGGAGTTCACCAGAGCTTCACTTTTTGTGACTGGATACAGATCACGACCAAAACCTAAGCACTTCTTTGTTGAGCCATGACCAACATTTCAAATTTTATCAAAATCTGTAGAGAACTTTCTGAGCTATATAGATGAACAGACAGCCAGACAAACAAATGGACAAACAACCAAAAACACAACCCCCTTGACAACTCATGTTCAGTAGGCACAAGAGCACAAAGGGATTTATAGGCTCTGCAATCCTTACTTAGCAGAGCTTTTTAATTTGTTTAACATTGTGAAAACAATGAGCAAAGTATACAAATCATGAGTAAAATGTTTTACTTTCACTTTCATTTGGAGAGAGAATTATATTTGTCTCACAGGCAGCTTTCTCATGGACCTCGGAGTGGATCACTCATCAATACAAAACACTTTTAATCCATTTCTTGACCAGCACAATAAAAGTACCTGGTGTTCTGTTTACAAGAGGCAGTAAAGGTCACGGTATTATATATTAAATGAATTCAGTGTGTCAGTGCATGACACAGCATGGTATGCGATGCTTGCAGTCATTTAGGACTCGTTACCCATTCATATCACATTCAGTCTGATTATTTAGGTTCATATGTGATGGGTCCATTAGCATTAGCTTATCTCATCAGCAGGCTTTCATTCTCAGATACACACCACCAGCAACTTTGGGATTAAAGTTGTGCTCATCAGATTGCAGACAACTGATTTTACCATAAAGTAGGGATGTAACGGTTACCGGTAAAACGGTAAACCGCGGTAAAATTTCCCACGGTAATCATTGCCGCGTCCTATAAAAATTACCGTTTTACCGTGTTTGATAACCACAATGAGTCAGAAACGCACGGTGATGCTGCTCTTTGCCTCGAAATGCCTGAATTATGAGTCTCTTCCTGAATGAAACGGCCTCATGGGATGCGCGCATGCGCCGTTTGCATTGTTTGGCCTCAGCGGAAGTTACAGACAGTGGAGATTTCCCTCTGGAAACGGCCTCTTATGTCTGGTTAAATTTTGGATTTTACAAGGATGCCAAGGGGAAACTGATAGAAGACAGTCACCCTGTCTAAACACGAAGCTGCTGCTAAAGGAAAAGATTTCTTCGGTTAAAACAGCCGTAACTCCTCGAGTAAATGAACTGACGGAGCCGTGGAGGTCGAGCGAGAGAGGGCGAGAGAGAGATAGAGCAAGAGAAAAGATTCAATGAGCCATACCCGAGTGAATTACAGGAGGTTTGTCAGTATTCTCTGTCTAAATAATGTCTAGATGTTGTAAATAACAGCATTATGATCATTTTGGAGTGTATTCTTGCCGTTCTTTTGCCGTGTTTTCGCCGTATTTTGAAATTGATCGTCTTTTTCCGTCAAAGTTTGTGCTTTATGGATTTAATCGATCGTACTCTGGAAAAAAATATCAAGAAGATCTGCCAGGGAGAGGAGAAGGAGACCAGAGGAGAGTCATGAAGGGGGCTAACAGGGACTATCGTCAGTAAAAAAAAAGGCCATGACATGGTCTAATATGATGAGCTGTAAAATGGACACTATGCTGCAGGCAAACTAAAATCTGTGAGTGTATATAAAATAGGTTAATTGTTGTTAATTTTCAATTGTTTATAAAGAGAATCTTGTTTAAAGTTAAAATCAGAGTAACCAGGTCATGATTTTTAGAACGAGACACTGTTTTGAGTGTTTATTAATAATGTCAAATACTTGCTAGAATTGTTTTCATTTATTTCTCATGAAAGAAGGGTAAAAAATGTACTCAAAGGGCATTTCTTGACACATTAATTGACAAAAAAGACTAAAAAGAACGATTAAACTTATAATATTAAAGGGGTTAATGATTTCAATTTTGTTTTAAAGTACATTTTAAACATTTTGAGCACACCGCAAAAAAAACGTGATAATAATGATAACCGTGATAATTTTGGTCTCAATAACCGTGATACAAAATTTTAATATCGTTACATCCCTACCATAAAGCCACAATCGTTCTGCATCAATAAATAAAAACACAAATGTATGCAGATGACACTATAGCATATGTGCATGCCAAGACAGAACATCTAGCTAATGCCAAACTCACCGAAGCCATGAATTTAATAACAAATTGGTTAAACAACTCATGCCTACAACTCAATGTAAATAAAACTGTAGGAATATTTTTTACAAAAAGAAAATGTAACATTGCACCAAACATAACAATTTCTGGTCAAAACATCACTATTGTGTCACAACTCAAGTATCTGGGTGTTGTTGTTGATTCAAATCTTTCATTTAAAGCACACATTAAGAAAGTGTGCAGCAGGGTCAAATTTAGCCTAGTCAATTTTAAATTTATCAGAAATGCACTGACTTTTAATGCTGCCAAATTGTTTATGGATGCTATGATTATGTCACATCTAACATACTGTTTGACAAGCTGGGGTCAAACTTGCAGCTCGTCATTAAAGCCATTAGCCACTCTTTATAAGAAAACACTTAAAGTGCTGGACCAGAAGCCCAACAGTTCACATCATTGCATAATATTAAATAACCATCAATTACTGAGCTGGGATGGTGTCATCAAATACAAAAACACCTGCCTGGTCTACAAAATTCTACATAATACTGCTCCTCCTCCCCTAATCTCATTCACAGTCCAATACAAAGGCAAACAGACTACTAGAAGCACCACAAGAGGTGACCTTCTAATTCCATTCAGAAAGAGCACTTTTGGTCAGCAATCATTTTCTGTCAGAGCAATACAACATTGGAATTCAATGCCCAACGCAATTAAAGACATACATGAGTAGTCCACTTTTATATCCCATCTCAAATTGTGGCTTACAGACAACTACAGGTGTAGACACTAATCCTGGTCAAATGGGAAAACCTGTGTTGGATGTGACATAGTCATTGCTACTGTCTGCTTTAATGTAATGTCTTAATGTAATGTCTTATCCGTGCTTTGAATGTGGCCTCTATGAATATTTTTTTTTACCTTTGCTGTCTCAGTCTTGCCTTCAATGCATGAATTGCTTTGTGTCTGTTCTTTTGTATTATAAGTTGTATGTTTCTTCCTTTTGTTTTAGGTCTTTTATAACCATACATGTTATGTATTTTCCTTTGTATTTAATTGTATCTTTACTTTTAATGATTACATTGTAGGCTGCCTATTTTACAACTGGCCGGGACTACAGCTGGAAATTAGCCGTACAGGCTAAAGCTGCCTCTTTTACCGCAAAGTGAATTAAAGGGGACTGTCCACGAAACAATAAACAATAAACTAAAAAACTAAAAAAAAAACTAACAATAGGAAGCTCTTGTAAATAAGTACTGTAATGTGATTACTGTAAAGCATTCCTTTATACTGTAACGTAGTGATGTAAGGCAAAACAAACAACAACAAAAAACAGTTATATTTTACCTGGTACAAATGTCAGTAATGCAAGTTACATTATTTTTTTACTTTTACCCAAACTGAAGAGGTGGTTCATTTTTTTGTTTAAAAACAAATTCCCCAAATACTCCGTGAGATCAGCGGAGGAGTCTGTTTTTGCTATGATAGCTTCTTGTATTGTGCCATGAGCCATCATTGTGGCTATTATATTCTACTGTTTTTAGCCTTAAACTGAACTCAGTCAGATAGCCACCACATCACCTTCCACTGGATGTGTAATGAGCTACATTTAGAATGCCAAATCCATATTTCCTGTTATTTTGAGGAGAGTAAATTAAAAGTAATGCGATAATAGTGTAATGCATTACATTTCAAATATAATGATATTATAATGTAACTGATTACTTTAACATGACAGTAATGAGTAATAAATAATGTGTTACATTTTTGAAGTAACTTGCCCAACACTGGAACAGGAATAGGTGTACTTTTTCCTTAAAAGTTATTATACCATTACAAGGTTTTTCAAACAACAATCATATAGTCACACTGACTCAGTATTCTCTGAGTTCGCCCCAAAGACTTAGACTGCAATAATGTTCGAATGTCACGCAGCTGCATCGATTTGAATAGAATCCAAAATCATGTCTTTAACTGTCTTACGGATTAGTTAAGTCTTTGCATTGTAATATTATTTCCACATTTTTTCAAGTACCTGCCTTACATCAACACCACTTGTTTTAAAGGTTTTTTTTGCCTTGTATTAGGTTTATACCTTTATTTTCTATGACGGCTATGGTATGCCAACAGAACTTACGTTCAACAAACAATACTTTTTATATCCAGAGTGCCCCTGAAAGTGCTTAATTCTCTGTGTCTGAGATGCTCTGTTAAAGCTACTGCCTCTTAGGCTCCTTTTCCCATGTGAGGCAATGGACTTGTTACTCTGAGCCAATGGACTAATACTGATGATAAAACAGTGGTAGGACATCACACTGGTTAGCCATTCTTGTAATTACACACTGTTTAAATCATTTATTATCATTTATTTTCATCACATAATGATGACAAATACTTGCCAGAATTTTACTTTTATTTCTCATTCAAAAAAGATTACTCAAAGGACATCTCCTGACACATTTATCAACCAAAAAAAAAAAAAAGACCAGGCAGAGTATCATAATTATAGCATTAACAGGTTGAAATTAAGTCATTTTTCATATGAATAAAAGAAATCAAAAATGTGACTGTCGCCACGATCACACAGCCCTTAGGTCTTGATTTAATAAAAATAAATTAAAAAATGTATCAAAAAAGTTAAACTCCAAAAAAATGAACTAAACCCAAGGCATTTAATTTCTACAGTTTTTTGTACAAACTACTTCAACGTTTAAGACCATTATAAACTGGCAGTGCTCATGTTGATAAGAAAACAGGCGATATTCTATATATATATGTATACAAAATAAATTAACTTTGTCATATAGCTCACTGATATAGAATAAGCACACCTCACTTAGCTGACCTGCAGCCACGTTTTCCATGTTAAGACTTGCTCACATGTTTGAATGAACTGGTTACAGCTGGTCACACAGACTGGAGCCAAAAGACATGAAGCCTTACCAAGCAAATCTTTCCCAGGGTGTCCCTCTGATGAAGCTCCCAGTCACTCCCATGAGCAGCACCCTGTCCCCTCCACTGTCACATATGTTACATTCCCATATAACTGAGATTTTTTCCTATAGTCATCTGTTCATCCTCCCTGAGACTCTGTGTTATCCTCTCTCCCACTTCCAGTGAAACTCTCCCACACGTCTATTCTGAGCCATAACAGGCCGACGTGCGTCCCCACCGTGAAACTGACAGGTGACAGCTGTGTCGCCGTGGTAGCAAGGAGGGGCCCGGGACTGTGTGAAAACCAATCTGGCAGCAGGGACGGGGACGGTTATTATGAGACCTAGAGAGAGATTTGGAATGTTTCCCAAAGTAAAGAACAGCAGGGTGAACGGCAAAATGAAAAAAGCGCGCAGGAGAGGAAGTCATGTGGCACTTGGGAGACAAATGTGTGAGGAGGAGCGCTGTCACAGGTTTGTGTTTTTCTGTGGAGTCACGGCGTCTCCTCACACGCGTGTTCTAGAGACATGAGCTCAATCTGTAGCACGTCACAGACACCTGCACATACTGAAACGCACGGTTCTGAGCAACATTTTAACAATAAAAACTCCACTTCTGCAGCATATTGTTGTTGTTTCTGAACAATGCAACTTCGTGTGTAATTATGACTCAAATTTTTGGCTCTGAGATCATTAAATTCATAATTTCTCAGTCGGGTGCTGTATTACAAAGGCCGAGGTAGGATATGAATTCACACTTTACTTTAATCTTTTCTTTCCAGTCAGACTAATTCATTTCCCTCTTGATATCTTGATTTATTTATTTAATTATCTTATGATTACAACACAGATCTTGTTAATTTAAGATTTTTCTACAGATCTTAATTAACATACAACAGGAAAACAGCTTTATTGTCTTTGCATATTAAAATTAAAGACTGAGATATAAAACTAGACAAAAATGAATTCAGACCTTGTCTGGATGTGTGTCTATTAACAGCCTCTGTAGTAGTTCTATATTCTATATAATTATATTGTGCCCCATGAATGAAAGGACCCATGGGCAAAATAAAAACAAACAAACAAAAAACAAAAAACAAAACAAACAAACAAAAAAACACACACACACAATTTGTTCCAGTAGCTAATAAATATCTCAAAAATAAGGACACTTAAAATCCCCCTGCTACCTCATACTGTATATAACAATTTAAAGTTCACTTCATATATTTACCAGTTTATATCATATATATTTTTGCACTGTTACTCAGACTCCTCAGTATTAATTTGACTTCTTGTCTTATTTCGTTGTATCTCTGCTGTTTGTCTTTATTCTGGCTATACTTCATATTCATTGTTTTGTCTTGTTGTCTTGTGAATGTCATTTCTAAGCAGGTATCTTTCTAAATTTGTTTTGTATTGATGTTTGTTCTGACATAATTTTTGAACATGCAAGTCAAAGAATATTTTTTGCTTTTGGACACAGAAGTAGACAACAAAGTATTCTCCTGTTCTATTTTTCTGTTGTAGTTCATGGTATTTGCAGTAGTTCTAATTATGTGTTTTGATGACTATCCAACATTCATGCTGTATATATATATATATATATATATATATATATATATAGATATAGATATAGATATAGATATAGATATAGATATATAGATATATAGATATATAGATAAATAGATAAATAGATAAATAGATAGATAGATATAGATATATATATATATATATTTTTTTTTTCTAAATAAAACTTCTAATTTCTGTTCCTGTACATCCACATAAAGGGGGTACATATAGCGCTCCATAGTCCAGCATGACTAAAATGGAGAATGATTACAGCAAGACATGCTTGTCACTGCCCCAGCAAATTTGAAAGTCTAAAACTAATGATTGAATGCAGTTTGCAGTTTGTTTGAAATAGTGTACCTCTTCACCAGAAAGAAAACTCAGTGAAGTGTTGGATGACATGTTGACATAGCTTCTAGGCATGTACTGGTTACTGTTAGTGGTAAATGGACTTATATTGCGCTCTTCTAGTCTTTTGACTTCTCAAAGCTGCTTGACACCGCAGGTCCCCCAGATGCGATGAACCTGCAACCTCCTGATCACTGACCAAGCGCAGTATCCAACTGTGTGGCGCAGTTGGATAGCGCTGTAGAGTTCAGTGGTTTCAACGCACATTTGAAAAGTGAGGCACCAGAGAGCACTATTCTTTTGAATGCAAAATAGTTTCACCACTGGATGGGAAAACAAACTACACAGTGTGGCTTTAAAAAGATTTCTTGGTCATGTCAAAGAGCTCACTGTACTCCAGTAGCCTCCACTGTCACTAGATCTTAATCCAATAAAGTACCTTTGGGATGAGGTTGAACATAAGATTCACATCAGGGATGTGCAGGCAACAAATGCGCAGCAACTGTATGATGTCAGTCTGGACCAAATCTTCGAAAAATGTTTTCAGGGAATATTCCCTCGCTGTCAGCCCTACCTGACAGGGAGGGAAGTCACTTTCTGTTGTACAAATAATGGCAGCTAATGTCCGTTAGCCTATGGTTACTCAGTTATACTTGGCAAAATATGCTCTCCTCATAAGTTTACTTCATAGGGATTGTCTTTGACGAGGTTCCTGTCACATATAAGTGTTAAATGATATATCTGTGTGGTATAATTTTATAGTGAAACGATAGTCTTAAGGTAGTTAAGCTATCGGTTAGCGGCTAACAAGGGCAACCAACAGTTAGCTGTTGTTAGCCGTTAGCCATAGCGGCTAACAACAGCTAGTTGCTAACAACTGTTAGCCACTATGGCTAATGGCCATTAACTGTTGTTTGCCCTTGTAAGCCGTTAGCCATAGCAGCTAACAGTTAGCTGTTAGCTGCTATGCTTAGCCGCTACATATGCTACGTCATAGCAGGGCTGCTTGATATGGATTGATCTGTGATGAGTGTGATAAGCCAAATGATTGTCCAATCACAAGCTGCTGTTGTTTTTGAAGGTTCTGTCCCTGAAAACATCTTCACAGGGCTCCTCCCCAGATGGATTAGTGAAATATTTCCAAATTGAAACTGTCCATCTGGCATGTCAGGTTAGAATGCTATGAAGACCATAAACATTTCTGAAGGCTAAAAGAACCAACCTAGCACACACAAGGTGTACCTAATGAAGTGGCCAATAATGGTAATAATAGAATTGTTTCCATAAAGCAAAACTGAAACAAGTCCCCGTGTATTCTAAAAGAAATCTGCCATAGCTGCCACAAAAAAACCTTTGTTTACCAGCTTCTCTAAACTGTTCACCTATTGTTGATCTCTTATGGAGATGCACTACGGATAAACTGGAAGATAAAAATTCATGAGAAACATCTCACGCTCAGCCTCCACAGGCACTCGTGGGTGAACAAGAGGTTGAATGTGGTTTAGCTTTTACAATCTCAGTGAGAATCAAACACAATCCTCAACAAGCGAGACAAAAGTCAACAAGAAAACACAATCCAGTCTTTGTGAGTGATGAAAGCAGAGACTAACAACCTCATAGCCGCCGGGGGGTTACGTGGGTGTCGTGAAATATTTGGAAAATCTCCTCCTTAATCAGCCGGGGTCACTCGCTTGAGGAGGAGCAGACTTAAAATGCTAAAGAGGGGATGGAGGGGAGGACAAACGGTGGGTTTGTGTACCACACAGAGTGCGCTTTGTGGCAACCAGAGGACTCCGGAGCATCATGTGAAGACGGACACTGAGCATGTTGAATACCTCGGCACAGAAAATATCCTCCCTCGCTGTAAACCCAAACATTTGCATGTCTCTTGCATTTTTGTGTGTTTAAATGCCAACAGAATCATCACAATACGTTTGACCTTAGCAAAGCCATGACGCAAGACGCTTTGGAGGGGCTGTCTAAAAAGACTGCCAAACGCAGACACCATTAAATAAATCTTACAGCACAATAAATACAAGACATTTGACATACAAGTGACACATGAGTTGATAGATAGACAGAAGGATGAAATAAAAAGGTAGGGAACTTAATCATTTAGTAGCACTCGTAGCAAAGGTGAGATGCTTAAAATGAAGTGTAGATGTTTTAAAGTAACCATAAATACAATAACACTGACTTTATTTGAATAGCACTTTTAAATGTAGGTTTACAAAGTGCTTTTATAAACACAGGAAAATACAGCATAAGAGCTTAAACACAAAGGGAACCCACCACAAAAATAAATCAAAATATCAAAAGGCACAATTTAAGCAAGATCCCTTAAAACGTAACCTGACTCACTAGATGGCCCATTCAGTGTATTTCACTCTTCATCTGGGAAACGGGCCATAGAAAATGTTTGGGAATGGGCAGAACCTTTCTTAGCCTGATTGGTTGATCGTTCCATCAATTACATGGTTACAGGCCAATCAGAGATATAGTAGGTGGGCACTACAGCCAAAATGATAATTAAATACGAAACTAAAGCAACAACAAAGAACAAACAGAAAGTGGGGGGAAATATATTTTCCATCGAGAAATGCTTTTGCTGTTGATGTTTGTTCTTCATTTATATAAAAAAAAAAAGTCAAGATCTGATAACCGATGCTGAAGCTTTTTGCTTTTGTTTGGTTTACCTTCCAGAATATTTCATGTTATCCACAATGGCATTTGTGGTCGAAGATCATTAAAAGCAGCCTTTTTTTTCCATAAAAATAAACTCTTAAAATGCCTATTAATATATATAAATACAGGAACAATTCAGTCACATTTAAGGCATTTGTCTCTTTTAATTAATTTTGAGAGTTAGAACTGTAAAACTACTATTTTTGTTAAACTTCTGAATCGTATTCAATGCTTGAAATAAAACATAACAGTGTTAAATGATAAACGGCCTGCAGAAAAGCAAAAACTGTCCATAAAAAACTGAAAAATAGACCAATGTATGAAAAATGTAATAGAAAAATAAAGAAAATATAAAACAATTTTGACTGTTTAAAAGCAGCAACATTAATATTTTTGGTTTATTTGCAATATTTTTGCATATAAGCTTTGACTCAAAATGCAATATAAGCATCATATCTACAGTATAAGGCAATGGTGTCTTAAAGGGGGTCAGTAAAATTCGAGGAGAACAATTTTGGGACAACATTTTGAAGAGAAAAGGAAATTTAACTATGTACATTAAAGCCTACTACTATATATATATATATATATATATATATATATATATATATATATATATATATATATATATATATATATATATATATACATATATATATGTATATGTATATATATATATATGTATATATATATATATATATATGTATGTATATATATATATACACACACACATATATATATATATATATATATACATACATAAAAACCAAGGACACTTTGCAAATGCAACAGAGCAGCATTAATAAGGTCCCACTGAAGCAGTACAGTTGACAGTATTGGGATCTAAATACTAGTAGGCTAGTTTAGGTTAAGCAGGCCTTTAATCATTAACCAAAGCAATCACTATCAGAATAAATACATTAATGAGGATGAAGGGCTAACAGTGTTAGCATGTGTTGGCTAAACTCCATATGTTACGAAAGCAATGTTCATACATTCCTCCATTTTCTATATTTTCTTCGTTTTTCTATACCACTTATCTCTGTGAGTATCATGGGGGGTCTATCCCAGCTATCGTTGGGCAAGCGGTCGGGTACACCCCGAGCAGGTGGCCAGACCTTAACAGTGCGACACTGAGACACAGACAACTATTCACTCCCACACTCATACCTAAGAGCAATTTGGAGTCACCAATCAACCTCATGAGCATGTTTTTTCTGCAGGAGAAGCCGGAGTGCCTGAAGAGAACCCATGCATAGACGGGAAGAACATGCAAACTTCACACAGAAAGGCCCTGCCCGACATGGGGATCGAACCAGTAACCTTTTTGCTCCGAGACTCAAACGCTACTTGCTGCACCACTGTGCCCAAACCAATGTCACATCCTTTATCCACTGTCTCCAATTTTTATGATTGTTGCAGCAGAAAATGCCAACTTCTGCAGCAAACTGCACTTTTTTCTGTAGCCTACTGTCAGGCCCTGGGCCACCCCAACCACAAAGTTGGGACTCACCCTTGCGGGTTCAACTATTGCACTTTCAGGTTCATGAGGTTACTTCTGGTCAACAGCAGAACACAGAGAGTTTTGTGGATGGACTGAGTGGGCAAAAACTATGACAGGGGTCGAGTTGGTATTGTAAATATTTTGGAGAAACAGGCCTGTCTTTCGGGAAATAAAACAGGAAACAGGATAGAAAGAGATTTTTTTTTTCTTTAGGTAGGAGGCTCAGCCATAAATTATATCCTGAATCCTTATTATGGCCAAATCATGAGAGGTATTGATGTGACTGTGGGAGCCACGACTGCTATTGTTTCAAAATCAGAAAACATACCCTCAGTGGAAACACGTGAGCATGGACTTGGTCACATTGCACAAAAGTGAAGCTTAAGGTGTTGATGATCACCTTGAAGCACACTAGTACACAAAAGTCACATTAAGTCCATAAAGCATCATGTGTTTCTTCTGGGGTGACAGAAGGTCATGCTAAGCTCATATCAAATACGTATGATGGGGCAATTGAATTCTGAGCCAATTCAGTGGCCCTACATACATTCACATGTGACACAGGAAGATTTGGGCTCTGATTTCACACAAGACATTAGAAAGCTGCCTTTAGAGACTTCAGCAAAGATATTGGCTTTTATTGTTAACTTGTTGTGACAACAAGTTGTCAGTCTGAAATGTGGTGCATGAATGGAGTGAAGGAAAAGAGTGAATATGATTGGCCAGAGTCGCTGTGATGGGGCAAAAGCTCAAGGCTATGCAGAAAGTGCATAGATTGGCCAAAGTTTCATTATTTGTTGATAACACAAATTCCTATATGAAGGGACTGACTTATACCGCTTTCACACTAAAATTAGCAGATCAGCACAGGGTTTTTAAACGCAGGATAACCTGCTAATATCGGCAAGTGACTCTTTTCCCACTGCCAGCAGACCCGGGTCTAATTTGGCAGCAGACAAGCTGCGTGGCTGTTTATTTTCCTCTGGCGCATCAAGCTGTTGTCATCATGTTGATGACATTATCAGCACAACAACGCACGTCCATGTAAACAATAGAAAGGAGCATAGAGGCCGTGAACATGGCTTTCTGTACTTTATACTTTTGTTCCTCTTAAAAAATGTACAAACTCTGCACTGATGATACAAAGGCGGACAGAATTCGTTGATGAGACGGCAAAGAGTCACGTAAGTTTCAGGTAGAGAGGACAGGCATAATGTTATGCTGTGGGGATGTTATGCCAACGTCATCCGTAAATGAGCGTGTCGACCCGGTTTTGATGCTCCTACTGAAACCCGTGTCACTTGCAGTGTCAGTTGACCCAGGTCGAAATGCTGATTAAACCTTTTCAAACTGCTGACAGGAGCCAATTGTTACCAGGTTTAAATTTTTTTTTGGCCAGTCTGAAAGGGGTGTTAGACACAAATACACATGCAGCCCTACCGCCCCTCTGAGTCCACATGCTTCCTTTGAACCAATATTACGCTTCTGATACTACCTCTTGAGACGGAGCAAATTAGAGGTCAGCCTGTAGTCCTTTTTCCTTCTTTGTGACATTTACAGTGGAGGGGCAACATCACATGGACATAAATATTACAGCATGAAATGGCACTTCAGCATTTCACTCATACCAATAACCTTTTCAATATTCAAGTCTTTCTTGATACTATCAAAACTTTACCATTTAAAGTTTATACTGTATTGTCCTTATTGTTTATTTGTTCAAAGAATAGTGCATTTCTTCTTCTGCTTCTGAGATATCAGGAATTTTAAGTTTCCAGTAGCCCTCCCAATACTATTTAGTCTGATATTGTTTGGTTTATGAAAAGTAAACAAACATTTTGTCTGAGTTTTGACAGTAAAAGATGTATTTTTAGTTGTTAATATCTCTTTTGGTGATGGAAAAAAGGTAGATAAGAAACACTTTGTTAGATTTTGGTTGATGAAATTATCAATGTTTTAAGTAAGTTAAAGACACAAAACTCTTTCTCGAGACAGTACAACACAAACTCAACAATAACACCAGGTAAGATAATACAAGGCAAGATGAGACATGTATAAAAACAAAGAGCCATATTGCTGTACCTGAATAACTGAGCCCGCCTGCTGACTCCCTCACCCTCCATCACTTGGCTCTGGTCCTCACAGCATCTCCTCCCGCTTGGCTGCCCTCTTTTGACCGCCACCAGCTCCTATTGTCCAAAAGAGTCGCACCGCTCTCCTGCTACACTCCACTTCTCTCCTCAGAAGTGTGAATCTCCCTTTCTGTGTCTCATGTGCTAACTTTGCTCCGACTTGTAGCAGCAGAAGCAGTGTGTGTCTGGGGATGTGTGTATCTTAGGCTGGCTCTGGTCCTCCGTCCTCTCACAGTGCCCTCTCTGAGAGCCCCCTTCTTCTCCTCCTCCCCCTCTCCTTCCCCTTCTTCTTCTTCTTTTTCTTCTTTAGGGTTCCTCCCTCTCTTCTGGCCCGTGACAGCCTCTCTGTCTTTGCTGAGTGTGGGTTTGTGGCTTTGGAATTTACAAGAAAAAAAGGAAAACAGCTGGTCATTCATTCTTTGTATCTACCCTTTACATTATTTAAATTACATTCCCAAGTAGGGCTGGGAAATACATCAGATTTTTAGGATACATAATGCAGACAATGTTCATTTAAGATACAGTATAGTAAGATAATCTGGTTGATATATTTAGACTTCACTGGGAATACTCCTTTGCATTACTGATAAAAAAAATGAAACATTAATGATTTTGTTAAATACCATAAAAAATGGTTCTGAAATGTCTAGCAGGGCACACTGGTGGCCTTGGAGCAAGTCTACGTGTGCCTTGGACATGTGTACAACTATAAGATGTCAACTGTTAAATTTACTAGGGCCTGACCGATTTATCGGCTGGCTGATTAAATCAGCCGATTATAGCCCTTTTCAAAGTATTCAACATCGGCCAGAGTTTTGCCGATGTAACGCCAATATATTCTTAATTTCTCATAAAACAGTAAACACTGCTCGGTGTCCAAGCCGCGCAGAATGATGACATTGCTGAAGTGGCTCTGAGCCACAGCTCTACAACAGAAACGCACCATTAGCTCTCAGCTCTCAGCTGATGCTGTGTGCATGGATGACTCGTCTATACTCTTTTAAGCCTGAAGGTCTGACATGACGAGCAACTTTCAGAGGTGCACAATGTCCCGCTGCTGCTGGACACAGCGAGACCACTGGGCTCTCTGCTTGGCTCGGATCAGCCTCACTGACAGATCGGGCACCGTCGAACAGTTTTCTGACGGTCACAACCTCTGTCGTTGTCAATACTGATGAATTGGACCTTCTGATGGCAGGGGATCAGTTTAGCTGTAACTGTTTTATTGTGATTATGACAGAAATCTGGCTTCACCCGCTTGTTCCTGACATGGTAGCTAAGCTAACTAGCTAGTGAGCTAACTGTGCTAGCGGAGCCCTCGAAGCCTACGTCATCATCAGCAGACTCATCCAGGGGAGGCTTCATCGTAGCTGGGGGCTTTAATCAGCCAGTTTAAATAAGTTTTTGAAATATGTGCAGTGTCCCACAATATCTTTTTAAATTCCTCACGCACATTAGGCCTACCTCATGTTTAAAATAACGTGATTCTGCCTTAACTATAACCTACTTGTGATAAACTAATGAAGACTGAAAGGCAGATGTGACAAAGTTCATTAATAATCTATATATTTACTTTTTTAAAAAGGTTATTTGTTTTATTTTCCATGAATTTGCCACAGTTTTGCATAGTTTTATTTCGTGCTTTGTGCTGCAAAGAAAAATAAAAGGCCTGTGAAAAGAATGTTACTTCAGTGTTTTTGTTGCTTTCCTCTCACAGTGATTTGTTTACAACTTTTTAAAAAATTGTTCTACCTTTACTATATCCTACCTTAAGTTTAAATCAACAAGAAGTACAACATACAGAGTGACTCTTTTTTTAAAGATTTTATAATTAATGTCCCAGAAGTTCAATGCTTTTTTTTTGCATGTTCTTGTATTTTAAATGTTGTCTCTGGTTTAAAGTCAAACAAATACCAAAGGACCAAGTATTGTTAAACTATAAAATGTTCTGCCTGTTTTTGGAATTCATTTTATATTTATATATATATATACATACACACACACACACACACACACACACACACACACACACACATATATATATTTATATATCTATATATATATATCTATATATCTATATATATATATATATATATATATATATATATATGTATATATATATATATATATATGTATACATATATTTATTTATTTATTTATTTATTTAATTAATCGGACGGTATAATCGGTAATCTGTATTTTTTTTCTGCCCAGTATTGGTATCAGCCTCAAAAAATCCATATCGGTCGGGCCCTAAAATGTACTCTAACATAAATTCTAAATTACTTGTTTGTCATATTTAATCTGCATTTGTAAATGAAAATTAATGCGTTCAACAACCAGCTAAGCCACTATAACACACATTAAGAGGGCAATTTTGTTTGGATATCAGTGAGGTGTGCCTTGAGATTTAGCTTTGGTTTGTGGGAGGAAGCCAGAGTGCCCAAAGACAACCCATGCATGCGCAAGAAGAACATTCAAACTTCACGCCGAAAAGTCCTGCCTGAGCCAGCAACCTTCATTGCTGTGAGGTACGTGCACTACCTGCTGTGCCACCGTGCCGCCCGGTTAAATATTATGTGATTAATTTCTGACTTCTCAGAAGAGGCCTTTCTTGATCTACCAGATGGACCATTCATTATATTCCACTGGTCTATCTGGGAAAGAGCCCATAGAAAGTGTTTGGGGGTGGACTGAACATTTCAAAAGCATATCCAGCAGGTGAATGATTGTTTGGTCAATCACACTCATCATGGCCAATCAGATAGAGTAGCGGGCATCTGTTTAACTGTAACTGAACCTGTTAACAGCAAGTCAACACAACAAGTTGTCTCACTTACAGCTCCCATCTCTTCCTACACTTTAGCCGCTGAATGAAGCTGTCTTGCTGTGGGACGCTAAATTTTTGTATGTGGAGCTTACAAAGATGGATCTGGCTGATTACGGACATTAAATCAGGCAGATCCATCTGCATGGTACTGTGGGAGAAGCCCAGTGTGTGGCTAAAATTTGGGTATGAAGGTAAATTCAATTTGAAATTCCTCATTCCTGTTCAAAGTCTATGTTCAAATAAAAATATAATTTTCATTTTTAAACGTGTTTTGAAAGATTTCTAAATTATCTATGCTTCCTTTTTTTATAACAAGGGGTCTCAAAATTGTGTTAAGCACTACTGTGCTGTACAGCACTCTAAGCATCTTATTTAGATAAATGTTGCTTAGATGTATGCTGTGTAATTTATTTAGAATATAATAAAAAATGCCTCTGAAAGCTTTTCAGCCATGTTGAGCACAAAAAAAAGGTGCTCATAAATTCAGTTCTAAGAATGCGGTGTAAATGCTCTAAGGTAAGAAAAGGAAGTGTATATCTGGCCATGAAAACCATTAAAAAAATGCCAGACTAAAAGAAAAAGTTCTCAAAGGAAGAGTGAAAGCTGGAGTCTGCAGCGGGCACTGTGGATGCCTCAGGAGAGCTGGCATTAATGCTGTGCAAGAGGAAGATATCAAAGGCATTTTAAGAGCTGTGATAAGAACAAGGGGATAGGGGAGAAAAGTCAAGTCTAAAATTACTCTCACAGGAAAGCAGCCTGAAGGACCCGTCTGCTTGGTGGCACCATTTTTTTACACTCATGAATAAAGCAGAGATAAATGCCCAAAGTTGAATCTAGAAATGCTATTGTTTCAGATTCTGCAGCCTCGACACAACTGTAACGCAAAACACTCACACCACGGCTCATCACTCACATAGTTATCATGCCATCATCTTATAATTAGTACTCACATGGCCTGGACATTTGGTTGTGAGCAAAGGGGTCATGACCTCAGATACCCAGGATGTCCACTTCCCACTGGGGGCAAATCAGTCTGCCTCTGAATATTTACGACCCCTCCCATTTAGCAGATGACACAATGAGCCTTAGTGACTGACAGCTGCATGGTTACTTACCAGCTCCTGTTACACGGCAAACATCCTGTGAGGCAGCCTCAGTCATCAGGAAGCAGGAGCAGTGGTATTCAAGGCTCATGGGAAATGTGGTTTTTTGAAAAAGGGGAACGCCACCTGCAAGAGAGGCAGAAGTTTTATAGCTGGAAAAAAAGTTAAAGAGAGAAAAAGAGTGGAAATTTGACACCATTTAATGAATTGTTAGAGCTCATCTATCTTCAATGAAATGCCAAAAAAATGTGAAAATCCAAAGTTACTATATGACACTGCTTACTTTCTGTGCCTATTTTTTTGCTTCCTAGAATTCAGTTAGTCCTCTACATGAACTAGTCACTCATAATCTGTGCTGTTTTTTTTTGACAAACATTTCTAATACAAACCAGTTCAGTCTTTTCTACATATTGACGGTACTTGGATGTGTTAGTAAAGTTTTGACAGCCACCATACTTTTTTTCTTTTGTCATCATCTACATGATGTCAGTGTGTCCCTCTTCTTAATGCACTGATAAAAATGTGACTTCCCATGTTAAACACGAAGCTTTGTTTTCTGTTTTTTTTCAACATTTTTCTGCAACTTCCTGCCAAAAATATGATCCTGTTCCCCTACACTCTTGATCAGTAGTTTCAAAGTGGGAGTGGGCAGCCCCGCTGATTTTAAGGCCGCAAAGTGGGGTCTTGAGAAGACTTCGGAACATAAAAAAAACATTAAAAAAAGCAAAAAAAATTCAAAATGTATAATTTGGACAATATTGTAGTAAACTCTAGTCTATACCATATGTACTATAGGCAAGTGCTAAAAAACCAAACAACATATAAGCAACATGTTTGGTGTCGCATACCCCTTGGTAATAGTTATCAGGTTTAACAGAACAGATACAGTCCTGCAGGGCAACAGCGCTTGTAAAACAGAAAAACACTGGTAATAACCAAAATCATTACAGCTATATCAAGAGGCTCTTTCCCAGCGGTTAGTTTAAAAAATAGACTAGGGAAGGGTGTATTTCAGAATGAGATTGTTGAAGATTGTATCAAACCCCCTATTTTGTGTACTATTATGAGGTTTATTTATTTGTTTTTTAATTGCTAGTTTCTGTTTATTGTTTATGTTACTTGTCAATTTATAAACGTCATTGTGTTACTGGTCAATTTTATCTGCGTTGTAATTTCTTTTTTCTCGTTTTAACAGGACTGGATCATGACCACAGGAGGAACAGTCCCTGCTGAGGCAGTGACTAATGTGGATCCAAAATAAAGAATAAAATATAATTGTCATTATCAGTAACTTTCAACTTTACTGTTTTACAAAAATCCAAATAAAATAAGTCATCTTTACTGATTCTGATGTAAAATCGTGGTTTTCTACTTGTATTCCTGGATAGAAAAAAGGTGAGTGGTTGAATATTATGCTTCACCAACTTCTGACTGTTGTGATGAACAGTGTGTGGCTCAAATTTGGGTATAAAAAAGTCAAATTCACTTTGGTGTGTGTCCAATAACAATATATTTTACAGTTTTAAACATATTTTTATAGACAGTGGAAATATTTTTTTTCCTTTTTTTGTAACAGATTGTCTTATAAGCACAGTAAATACTGTTTGTTTGCTTTTTACAGTTTATTTTATGGAGTTAATGCTTCTCAATAACAGAAGAGACCAATTTAGGGAGGTTTAGCAGGTAACTATCAGAAAAAGATAAAGATAAATAAATAAATATAACATAAAAAAGAAAGAAAGAAGATTGAGGATAATATAAGTTTCCCTTGTTTAGCTATCAGGAAGACTGGCCGAGTGGGTCTCTCTAAGATTTCAATCCGACAATTAAACATCCAAAACATGAAATGAAAGAGGTAAACCTCGAAAATACAATAAAACGTCCTATAAATGACAGGAAGAGCCGTCCAACATTACAATTAAACGTTCAAAACGTCATAAGTACAGGATATATTACAGCCACCACCAACTTGCATTTTCTCAAGTTCCTTCAGTGTTATAAAAATATACGTACACATGTCCAACAGAGGAGCCAAAGTTGCATACGAAGAGCCATAGAGGAGAGGAATTCAGCTGCGTCATAGTTGCTGCTTCAACAGCTAGCTTGTTGATTGCTCACTGTCGGTCATGGTCCTGTTAGCTAAACACAAGGAAGTTCAGAGAAAGATGGAACTCCGGCTCTTCCAGTAATAAGGGAATCATAACCCTGGTCCAGAAACTGGCTTCTTGGACAGAAGGATAAGGACACCGGGGAAATGAATGAATTAAGTTGAAACTGCATTTAGGCGGTAAGTTTTTACGTCAAGTCGAATATTTGCTACTTTCTGTGGGCTAACGCTAGCTCGGCAGCAGCGGTTAGCTTTCAGATGTTGTGGTTTGTTGAGTGACCATGTTAAGTGGTGACCCTTAAATTAATGTTTCTGTAGGAAAGAGTCCTCAGAAGTTCTCGCTTGCCCTTACATATTCTTACCAGACAAATAGATATTTTACATTTTTCGTTTTAACATCTGCCGTAACAGCCACATAAGCACGGAGCTCAGCTTCCTGTTTACCAGCGTTGACTATGAATGAATGTTTATTTCGAACTTTAAATGGAAAATAAAATGCTTTTATTTGCAATTTAAACGTTCAAAATGAATACATCAGTCAATTAATCAGTCAAGCTAAAGGCAGCATGGTGGTGGAGAGGGGAAAAGTGAGCTGGACTCACAAGTTTTATCTTTATTCACATTTTTTGACCATGAAATATACCAAGAATATTGTAAACTTTGATTTTAGGAGAGCTAAAAATGTGTACCCACTTAAGGAACATATAGCTTAAAAACAGGCTAAACAGTGCATGTGTCTTACAGGAAAAATGTACAGTCCTGCTCACTATTATTTAGGGGTGTCCCGATACAACTATTTCACCTCCGATACGATACCGATATTGCAGCCTTGAGTATTGGCCGATACCGATATCAATCCGATACGATATCAGCAGGTATCATACAGACTTTTATCACCTATTTTGTAGTATGGACTGTAAGAAAAGACTTGATCAGGTGAGATTACTCAAACAGAGAACAGTAGTCAGCAATAGTAGGTATGAGAAAAACTGACCCATTAGTTATTAACCAATAGGTTAAATAAATTTTAACCTTAAACATAAGAATATAGTATAATTAAAACAACATGAATAAAAATATTAGAAGACCCTGAGAAGTGACCTCAATAAATCAAACAAATAAATATTTCACCAATTGCAAAATAACCACTGTGTTGAACTTAAACATAAGCATATTCTACAACTGAATAAAATAAAAAAATAAAAATATTAGAATGGACTGCTTGTATTGGAGTGTTGATATCGGAGCTTTAGGATGCAGGCCGATATAATCTGATATTTGTTTTTTTGACCGATATCAATATCGGATCGGGGTATACCTACTATTATTGGCACCCCTTCATTCTTTTCGTTGCTTTAACAATATCTTCAGAAATAAATTGAAATGTACAAAATTTATGTCATCAGGATCTTTTAATTGAAGGTCCAAAATACTTTAACAAACAAACAAACATTTTTTACATGTTACACATTGTAATTTCAAAGAGAGAACTGAAAAAATCATGTGCAGCAATAATAACACCCCTCTTCAGTATTTTGTTGTACACCCTTTGGCACTGATGACAGCCTCCAAATGTTTCTTGTAGCCATCTATAAGCTTCTTGCACTTCTCAGCTGGTATTTTCTCCAACTTCTTCCTATGCAAATTTTTCAAGGTCTTGAACATTTGCAGGTTTCTTTTCCCCAATGGCAGATTTCAGCCATACCAAAGATTTTCAATAGGATTGAGATCAGGACTCATTGCCGGCCATTTTAAAACAGGCCATTTTTTCCTTTTCAACCATTTCTGTGTGCTTTTGGATGTGTGCTTTGGATATTTGTCTTGCTGGAGGGCCCACAATCTTCAACTCAAACCAAGTTTTCTTACACTGGGTAGGACATTTCGCTCTAAAATTTCTTGATAATTCTCTGATTTCATGATTCCTGTGATACTGTCAAGGCCTCCAGTACCCGATGCTGCAGAGCAGCCCCAAAGCATTATGGAACCTCCACCATGCTTAATTATTGGTAGGGTGTTCTTTTCCTTGTAGGCTTCAAGTGGTCGCAATTAAAACTGCCTATTCTAAATATGACTGTATGATCATAGTAGCTAATGAAGTATAATTTACAAAACTTAATATGTGAACATTACTTCTGCCAAGTTTGAGTCTGATAAAGTGATGCAGAGCAAAGTTAGAGAGGTATGTAAAGAAACTGTACTGTCACATTGTGTACTTAAACTTCATGGGTGCCAATAATGATGAGTAGGACTGTAGCTGGTATGATCCCTGGGTTGGGCAGAGCCTTTCTGTGTGGAGTTTACAAGTTCCACCTGTACATGCATGGATTCCCTCTGGACACTCAGGCTTCATCCCACTGATCAAAAGACCAAAGAAAAAGTGCAAATTGCCCTAACAGCCGGAGGAGCGGCAAAAAAGCAGCCGCTTTGGCATCATCGAAGAAACTCAGCGAAAATTATTTTCATTTAAGAGGCGGCGCTGTTGGTTGTTCACTTCACAGCAGCATAGCTGCTAACATGTTGAAAATCTATCAGCATAGCAAAAATCACATCGGATCTTCAGGCAGCGAAGCAATTTATAAAGGAGATAACTTGCTTTAGAATCAAATTTGTTTTGGCATGCATAAAATAATCCATCTAATCTATACTTAATTTGACAGGCAGGTAATGTATAAAGTGACATAATTTTTCTGTCTCCCTCATCTTCCTCTGTCTCTCTGAATCCTACATCTTCAAGGTTAAGGGAGTGGAAGAACACTCCTCAGGAATGTCCCAAACCACCATCATACTCATACACACCCACCTCCTTTGGATAACCTCCACCCACTCCTCTGTCTCCTTCCTCTCTCCTTCCTGTAACTCCTTCCTGTAGTGGTCCCTCAGACCCATCCATTTTTTACCGCCGCCAGCAAATAAATATGTTTTCAAATTAAAAATGTGTAGTTGAAAATTGTAGTTGGTGGAAAGATTGACTTATGAGATGGAACTCTGACTGAAATGATTATTTTCAAAACAACTTGTGGCATCTTTTATCTAATTTCCAGTTAATAGTCCAAGGATCATCGACTACAAATATGTTAAGGACATTTTTTTTTCCTTTGACAGACGACTGGGGATGGATTTTCAAATAATTAAATAATACAAAAAAAGCACTCGGAGAGCACAGACCTCCGCCAGCGCCACAGTCCTCATCCACATTGTGATTTTCACCATAAATATTAGTCCTACCTTTATTTCATTGAGATATTTAGATTCCTTGACCATGAAAACATAATATTAGCAATTGGATTCCTAATGATATCTATTGTAGTTCAGTAGTTATTCACAAAAATCACATTTTTTGTCATGGTGACCAGACGCTGATCCGGATCAACACCAAAATCAAATCAGTTCTTCCTTTTCCCATGCTGAACATTTCCTGAAAATTTCATCAAAATCCAGCCATTACTTTTATAGTTATTTTGTTCACAGACAGACAGACGGACGGACAGACGGACGGACGGACAGACAGACAGACTCTCCTGAAAACATAACATCCTTGACGGAGGTAATGATAGTTTTGGCTAATTGCTGTGTCACTGCTTTTTTCTTTTTTCTTTTTGAGAATTCTCAGCCTTTAAAGACAATATCAGTCGTTATTACTCAGACTTCTGCCTGCCACATTAATAAAAAAAGACAGTCTGCCTTTTTCAAAACAGGAGCTTTTATGTTGTCTTCCTCTGAGTGTGATTCTTATATAGGCCTGAGCAAAAAGTCGATAAGATTTAAAAATCGAGTAAGCAAGTCAAATGTATTTGTTTTTCCTCAAACGCGAGTTTAACATTTTTTTCTTAAATTCAACCCGTGCATCTCACATTCGCACTTTGAGGCTCTTTTCTCATTACTTTGTACACTTTTACATTTTTTACAACAAGAGTTGAGTTTTCTATTAAGATTTTTATTTTTTTACAACAAGCGTTACCTCAGGCATTTTGTTATCTTCATAGTTAATTCAATCAAGTGTATAAAACTACAGCGCACAGGCACTTTGTGTTGATTTCTGTGAATTGGGATCAAACATTTAGTTATTCATGATTTAAAAAAAAAAGATTTGTAAATACAGCATTTTTATCTGGGATCTGGATGGGAGGCTTTAAGGGGCCTGATGTGGTCCTGAGGCCTCTGGTTTATTATCATGGCCATAGTGTGTTTGGCCCTTCTCCATTTTGTAAAATGTCACATTTTCTTCCCCTGCCTTTGTAGATAGTGCCAAACAATGCCTTACAGCCAGCATTTAGTTAATTCTAAGTTTCATTGACAACTGTGTTTAATCATGTTCAGAAAACCTGAAAAGGGAATTAAGTTTTCAAGTCTGGTTTAACATGCAGCACAGTGCACTAACAGTTTTAAACCAGCAGATAGAGCTGTTTGATCATTTCATGCAGCACATATGACTACAAGTACTTAATGGTACTATTTAAAATTAATTAAATAAAAATTTAAGTAAAATATATTTTTACTTAAGTGATTTACAGAAACACAATTTTATCAAGAGTGAATATTCTGTATATGTTTTATTGTGTTTCAGGAACTTTGTGTTGTAGATTTTGTGGTATGTGTTGCAGACATGTCTGTCCTGTAATTCAGCTCTACTAACAGCAGATGTTGCTGTTGTCTTCAGTATTGATATGCAGCATGATGAAAACAAGCAGTGGACAAACACAAAACCATAGTAATGTCAATTCTTAGAAATCACATTCAAAGTACTATTAAGGTTGTCAGTTTGTGGCAAGGTTATACAGACAATAGTAGGAAAGTGTGAGTAAAGAACCAAAATGTAAAATGAATATAACATTCATTCATATGTAATATTTACTCTATTTAATCTAGTCTACAAATTCTAATGCTTCAGGCAGGGTCCAGCCTAACTCATTCATATTATTGAAAACGGATGAGTTATTTAAATTTGCCTCATATGTTTGCAAGTCTTTTAATGTGTTTTATAGTATAGAATTATACAACAGTTAATTTATGGGATGCAGTAATGAGAAAGATATTTCTTGTAGCATGAAGCAATCGAGTATTTTTCTCAAGAGTCCTACATTATGACAATTCCTATATCCTCATTTACTGAGGGCACAACTTATTGATCTTAAATATTATGGCTGTTTGAGCTATTGGTGGGTCTTCTCAAATTCTAACAAGTATCAATAACATTTGTTGAAAGTATTGATAATTTAGTTAATTTTTTATACCTCTCAATCTTGTTTCTACTGATTTGTGATTTTGCTCACACTCTGAAGCAAGAAACATGTAAGTTAACCCTGTCATGCTCTTCACAAGTTGGCAACATTTAACACTTACTGCCACAAATCATGGCCTCGTTACAGAGTTGTTGTATTACAAAAATTATGCACACGCCAGCTCGTAAAACTCAATCAAGTCAGCCACTGAAAGGTTTCTGTCAGCATTAGTGTAAATATAGTTCACTCCTTTCAGTTACAACCAGTCATCCTCTGTCCTGATGGTGTCAAAAACGACATGGCACCTCAATCAGACCTTGACCCTGTATCTAAATGTCATGCTGCATGAACTATAGCAGCAGTACTAAACAGTAATAACTATATGCATATCTGAATATATATGTTCCTGCATTATACACCCAAATCTGTGCATGTGTTGTTCATATAAACATGCAGAGAGAACAGTTGCTCTCATCAGACCACGTGTCAGACTGTGGACAGCTTGAATGGGAGCCAGGAGCTTCAATGACAGTGAATCTATGGGGAGCAATAGTGTCTGAATAGATGAGTGCTGCATGTCACTGATATGATGGCGTCTGACCAGGTGGGAAAAATATCATGAAGAGTGGAAGTGTTCAGGGGCAGCTGAAGAGAACTTTCAACATGCAGCACAAGTGTTTAAGTAGTGCAAATAAATCAAATAGAAGTAAGACTGCCAATATGATGTGAGTGGAGAATAAAAAACAGGCTTTGTCTTCATGTAGGTGGGTTTTTTTGGAAACACATCTTTTTCTGTGCTTTCTGTCCTTCTGTCTACACGGAAACATTGTTTTAAGTCAGTTAAAATGAATTTTGAAAAACTGCTCAAAGAAGAAGATTTGTAAAAACTCTGTGTCAGGTGTCTGTGGAGACAGTAGGTTTGCAAAATTCCAGGAATTTTCAAAGTTGGAAACTTTCAATGGGAATAACCCGGAGTTAATGGGAATTAATAGGAATTAATGGAAATAAACTGGAAAAAAAAAACAAAATTTTACTATAGATGAGAATCGAAAACCAATTCCATTTGAGAATCGCTCCATCAAAGAATCTTTATGCTAGTGCTGTCAGACTATTAAAAAATTAATCTAATTAATTACCGGATTTATAACTAATTAATCTAATTAATCGCATATTAATCTCATATCTGCTTAAAGTACCCAAATAAAGAATTTGAATTCTAGGATATTATAAAATTGTAATGCAGGACTAATCGAATGAATACACTAAGAAGTGAAGATTTGAAATCCACATTTTTATTGGTGACTAAATAAAGCCAAAGTCAGGGCAACTTGTCCAGAAAATTCTAAGCTCAATCAGGCAACTCAAATTACACTTTAAGTGTGTTTCATAAATCAAATTCAAAATAAGAAAAAGGTGGAAGGACATCCAACAGAACAATTAGGCCTGATGCATTATTAAAGAATGTAGTACAAATATAGATGAATAAATTCAAAAATAAAATAAGACTAAGTCTTAAATATGCCATCCCTGTTGTCACCTGGGCTTTGTTTGGTTTGACTAGAGACGCATGTGTGAAGTGACGTGCCACTGCCATGTACGGGTCCTCCAGCTGGCCAATATCAAAATGTTTGTGTGCTATGATTAATCTTGCGACTAATTTTTAGTACACATTAATTTGCGGTGTAATTAATTAATCTAATTAATTAATGACAGCCGTACTTTATGCTAATCAATTCCCTTATCAATTCTTTCCACTGACAGGGTTCAGAAGTGTTCAGAATTGTGGCTTAAGTTTTTTTTTTTAAAAAGGCGCCTAGTGCACAACCTTAATTGAGTGGAAACACCAGCAACTTGCAGGAGCAGTTATCTATGCTCTGACATTGTTACCACTGAAAATCTACAGGCCAACATTTGCCACACGGAAAATCTGCAGGAATCAATGAGGGAATTGTTAAAGAATTGAGTCAGTTAGCAGGATTGTAGATAACATTGTTATAAATAAAATCTCATCAATTCCTATCCCTAAATTTTACAAAAATGATGGTTGGCCTTTTGGATGTCTCCTTGAGAATATCTTTGCTGTTCCAACCCCGGCGTGCACTGAGCATTCCTCCATCACATGCACAGATAGAACCGGGATTATTGAGGCTCTTGACCAAACATTTTCTGTATCAGTGTTGTATTTCTGTCAATATGTTAATATTTCAAAACTCAAACTGATATCAGCACTGACATTTTGTGTCAAGAGCACAAAGTCTGCTTAACTAAAGTTGACCCATTTCTGTCAGAGTTACAGTCCATATGTGTTAGAAACTGATGTGAAGCAAGAAAAACATTTTTGTTAATAAATCAAACTTTTGTTCATAGAAGTTACAGTGAACGAACGATAATGAGGTATACCTTCATGAGTTGTACATTTTACTAATATTACTGCCAATATTTGAGATATTTAAGGTCAGTCTGTATGGGCAAAAGATCGGCTGTTAATATTGGCAAAGTTTTGTGTCTGCTGATACCTGTGACTAACTTTTTAGGCAAATATCTGCTGAAACCAATATTGTACAGACAATAATGTGCACCCCAACTTGAAATGAAAGTGGTTGAAATTTTAGTTTGTGAAAATGAAAAGCACAAATCTGGCTGTTAATGGACCACAACTCAGCGTGAGGACTTATGATTTAGCTTGTCAGACTTGTTGATTTATTTTGTTTTGATTTGTTGTTTTTGTGGCATTTTTAATTTGCTGTTTTTGAAAATTCTTTTCCTTTACTTATTGTGTTGTTCTTTTGATTTGCCGTTGTATTAAAATTTTTATTAACCATTTTTTGCTCTGTGCTTTTGTGATATCAGGGTTTTACTTTGATATTTTAAGTGTGTTTTGTTGGTGTTTATGTGTTTCATTTTATTGTTGTAGTTGTGTTTATTTGTGTGTGTTGGGGATGCACTTAAGGGCCACTATAAACCAGGCCTTGGTAGTATGGGTTGAAAAACAAACAACACAATTGTAATTTATAATGCTGTTTTTTATCTTTTAGATGATGGAACTGCAGTTCACTTGGTTAACAAACTGTAGCACCTTTTAAAATCATCTAGAAATATTACATTTTTAACTGTCAACCAGATGTTATTTGAAGTTTTATGACCTTATTTCAGACTGTTTGCAAATCCAAGTGCACAGTGTGAAATATGGGGCACCCCTCCTCTCCTCAGCCTGTATTACATGCTGTCACCTGTGTAGCATGTACCACATCGCCCATGACACCAGCCTAGAGTTACCACTCACTCACATGCCCAGTGTCCAGATACAAACATGTTCAGAGGCGGGATGCTCTGTGCAAGGGCTTATTTTGGGCTCATGATCTCCGGTTATGTTTTCTTTGGTCTGGATGAATGTTTGTTCCCGTCAGATAGGTTTAAGTCTAGAGATCACGGACTGTAAATCATCATCTGGCCTCCACTCATCACAGGAGCCACCGCATTAATCATACTTAGGTGTGCTCTGGCTCTAAGAGACGTGTATAAAGTTACGCAACCCAGTGGCTGTTTCATCATAAGTCGGGCAAATGTTTGTAGGTATATTATTACCTCCGCCAAGGAGGTCATGTTTTTGCTGCTGTATGTTTGTTTGTTAGCAAGATTACACAAAAACTACTGGATGGATTTTGCTGAAATTTTCAGAAGATGTTGGTAGTGACCAAACTTAAGTGATTAGATTTTGATGGTGATCCATATAACTGTCATTAGGGGTCATTTTTCCTCAATAACTTTCTAGCTAATTATGATAACTTGATACTGAGTGCAAGGTGTGTGTTCTCAGGGTCAAGGAATCATGTTGTTATGGTAATTTTATCATAGAACTATTGCTTATGTGACAGTAATATGTGAGCTACCTTGGCACAAACTCACAAACTGAAAGAGTAAACATGCAATAATAAGAGCAACAGTTAGTTATCAATCAGTAGGGATGCAAGATACTGTCAAAACAATGAAGGTATCAGCAGATCTAAACAGTTTTGCTCATGTATACCGACAATATTTTAAAAACTGGTCATAAATATCCCAAATACTTGTTAAGCTGTTGCCGCAGTCTTCAAACATACCCCAATGCTTCACCTCTTCATCACAGTGTCCACTTTAAGAAATCAAAAGTGTTATTTAATTAAATAACTATTTTTCTTGCTTTTAATTTGTTTCTAACACAAAATTGACTGTCCTGTATTTTTAGCTTGGTAGGGACTTTGCGCTGTGTTTCTGCTCTTAATGAAAAATTTTGGTATCGATTGTTGATGTCAGCAAGCCGATAATCTTGGACTCCAGAGGCTTGATCAGGATGCAGAGGCAGATATGGTAGCTAAAGGAGCAGAAAACCTGAAAAGCATATTTTTCAAAACTAAGCTCAGATATTAGAAACAACAAATTGTAAAATGTCCATTTAGTTAAGGTTTTGATTTCAGTACTTTTAAGTAGTGCCAGACCGATACATTGGCCAGAGTTTCGCCGATGCAACGCTGATGTATTCTTACTTTCTCATAAAACAGTAAACACTGTATGGTTCCCAAGCTGCGCAGAGTGATGACTTTGTAAAAGATGGCGGCACCCATTGTTGAAGCAGCTCTGAGCTCTGTACTGATTCTGTGTGTATGGATGATGGAGTGTATGGGGCAAAACTCACCTACACTCACACTGAGTTGCTGAATGTTGTTTTTGCCTGAAGTCCGACATTACGGGCAACTTTTCAGTGCCATATACTGCTGGACAGAGCCAGACCACCTCTGCTCGGCTACGGAAACAGCCTCACAGCCAACGCTGATGAGCATTTTCCTGACCGTCTGTCTGCCACAAAACGGACAAATTGGACCCCCTGATGGCAGGGGATTGTTTTATTTGTGACTGTTCTGTGATGTATTATTATGCAAACCTGGTTTCAAATACTAAGGGACAAAGTATTGTAAAACAGTAAAATGTTCTGCTTGTAATTCATATATTCATTGTTGTAAGTGTTTAGGGACCAATTCTTTTTAATTATAAATAGATTTTTTAATTTAGCGGCTGATTAATCTGTAAGCAGTATTTTTTCCTGCCAGATATCGATATCTGCATAGCCTTCAAAAAATCCATCATGGTCAGGCCCTGCTTTTAAATTGAAAAGAGAATAAAGGTCATTCAAAATCCATCCATTGTAAAATATGTAAGTAAATGACAGTATACTTATGCAGGGCTCCCGACTAAATTTTTGCATTCGTTGCAACGGTGAACCTAATGTTTTTTAAGGTGCACCAGCACAAAAATTAGGTGCAACCAAATTTTTCATAGTGTCACCTTTAGCGCCATAAAGTCACCGTTTTATCACTCTCCATAACACTCATGCAATGTAAATGCTTTTTAAACAAGAATAAGATAATTTGAAGCACAATTACATATTAAAAGACAAACAACATTTTAAGTGCTTCACTGAATGATATTGACAATTTCAAACGAAAACATTAAGTGAATAAAACATTTCAAATAAATGTGTTTGCGGTTAAAGTGCTTAAAGGATAACTTCGGTTCCTGCAGCTTTTACATTGTTTATAGAATGAAGAACAACAATATACTCACCCAGAGGGCTTTCCTGATGCAAACGGGGCTTCGGGAGATATTTAGATCCAAAATCGAGCAGCGGACACCGATATAATGGTAGCACATAGGGCATGGATTGCCGCTCCTAAAAACTGCATTAATCGTCCAAAAACTCATGTTTTTCACCAATATTCCATCATGATACGTTCCAGATGATCCACCATTGCAGTCTGTGTCTCTCCACACAGCACTGTGTGGCTGAACTGACGAGTTTGTTTACGTGCCCTTCACGCATGCGCAGTGCGGCTCATTGTTTCAGGGGAAGACTGGCAGCTACAAATCGAGTTTCTTCTTCCAGTTTTGTGCAAAATGGACGAATATCTATGGGATGAAGATGTTGTGGAGGAGGACTTTGAATATGATGGACGTCCTTACAGTTTGGAGCCACAGTATACAGATAAGGAGCTCATAGAAAGGAGGAAGTGATCGCAACGCTCCAGAGAGTACTGCGCATGCGTGAAGGGCACGTAAACAAACTCGTCAGTTCAGAGGTTAGTACAGCCACACAGCGCTGTGTGGAGAGACACAGACTGCAATGGCGGACCATTCGGAGTGAATCATGATGGAACATTGGTGAAAAACATGAGTTTTTGGACGATTAATGCAGTTTTTAGGAGCGGCGATCCATGCCCTACAGGCTACCATTATATCGGTGTCCGCTGCTCGATTTTGGATCTAAATATCTCCCGAAGCACCGTTTGCATCAGGAAAGCCTTCTGGGTGAGTATATTGTTGTTCTTCATTCTATAAACAATGTAAAAGCTGCAGGAACCAAACTTTTCCTTTAACTGAACTGAAATTTAGCATTTCAAACTCAAACATCTTAAGCTAAATAAAATATTTCTAATTAAAAAGTACTAATGTTAAGGTGCTACACTGAACTGAAAAATGAAAGGAATATCCAGATTTTAAAAACCAACAACATAACACTTAACTCAACTGGATGGTCTTATTCTCCAATAAATTTTAACCTAGAACAAGACTTTACACATCATAGTCAATATTTACAAAACTGAAACTAAGGTATACCTAAATAATAATAAAAAAAAATCGCAAACTAATTCCTAAAAAACAACATTTAGGGCAGAACATTTACGACTTTTTTCTTACTTCTTTCTCTTGTTTTGGCTTGTTTTTATTTTTACTTTACAGCCAAGCTTTATGTATAGTCGGGGCCTGTCAGACAGGTCATTTGTCCTTAGTGGATGTGGACACTCACCTCTGTGCCTGTGTGACTGAGAAACTCCCCCTCCTTAACAAAAGGAAGGACTGAACAAATGTAGATGTTATATTTAACGTTACTTTGTTTTACATGTTATTGTTGTTAATTATTAATTATCTGACAGTCACTAAGATGAATTTAGCAGCACTTCGCTGCTTCTTCTGAGTTACCGCTCCATACTGAAACCTGACACCACAGTCAGGCTTGTCTGGGCTCATTTGCATACTAAAAACTGATTGGATGATTAGTGAGGGCTATGTATGTGTGTGCATGTGCTATGTGTGCATGTGTTGAGGCAGGCCTTGCCCTACTGTAGGGATGTAACGGTTACCGGTAAAACGGTAAACCGCGGTAAAATTTCCCACGGTAATCATTACCGTGTCTTTTTAAAATTACCGTTTTACCGTGTTTGTTCACCACCCTGTGTCAATAGCTCACGGTGATGCTGCTGTTTGCCTGGAAAAGCCGGACCTATGTCTCTGTCCTCGATTAAGCAGCCTGAACCGGTGTGAGCATGTGCAGTTTGCATTGTTTGGCCTCTGAGCCTGAGAGCGAAGTTCGAGCCACAGCAGAGTTTTCTCGAAACGGACTCTGAAGTCTGGTTGAATTTTGGATTTTTACAAGGATGCTGAGGGGAAACTGATAGAAGACAGTCTCCCTGTCTAAACACGAAGCTGCAGCGAAAGAAAAAGACGTGCGTGATTTCAACGGCAGGAACTCTTCGAGTAAATGAACTGACGGATCCGTAGGGAGAGACAGAAAGAGAGAGACGTAGAGAGAGAGAGAGAGAGAGAGGGGGAGGATTCAGTGAGCCATACCTGACAGAATAACAGGTGACTTATCAGTAATTCTATCCAAAAATGTATAAATCTTATAAATAACAGAATTAGTATAATTCTGGAGTGTGTTCTTGCCTTTGTTCTGCCGGGTATTCGTCGTATTTTGACATAGATCGTCTTTTTTCATCAAAGTTCGTGTTTTATGGATTTCATCGATCGTTATTTGGAAATATTTAGAGGAGCAAATACCGAGGAGCTCTACCGAGGAGAGAGGAGACCAGAGGAGAATCATGAAGGGGGTTAATTCCTTCAGGGACTATCGTCATTTTAAAAAAAAAGTCCTGGACATGGTCTAATATAATGAGCTGTAACATGGACACTAATGCTGTAGGCAAACAAAAATGTGTGAATGTATATAAAATAGTTTAAGCTCATTTTTTGTCATCTGAAAACTTTGAACATGTTCATTTAAAATTGTTTATAAAGGGAATCCTGTTTAAAGTTCAGATCAGTTGTTTTATTTTCTTGTAATCACACCGTTAATAACATAATAATGACAAATACTTTCCAGGATTCTTTATTTTTATTTCTCATGAAAGAAGGATAAAAATGTACTCAAAGGGCATTTCTTGACACATTATTGATAAAAAAAAGACAAAAAAGAAACATTATTATAATAATATTGAAGGGGTTAAGTGATTAAACTGTGTGTAAAAGTACTTTTTGAACATTTTGAGCACACTGCAACAATACTGTGATAATAATGATAACCGAGATAATTTTGGTCACAATAACCGTGATACAAAATTTTCATATTGTTACATCCCTACCCTGCTGCAAAACAGAGGGAAATAGAAACAAGAGGAAGCAGGTGCTGTGTTTTCAGCAGTTTTTCCGCTACTGCAGTTACTTTTGTCAGCTTATATATCACGTTTGTAGGTTTATTGAAATGTGCTTTCTCACCTTGTAAACTTTTGATTTGAGAGACAGAGAGATAGATGATGCACTCATGACAGACATCAATGTTTTCACCCGAGGAGCGCCAAGTGCACCAGTGTGACCAACAAAAATGTTCGGCACGGTCTTACAAATTGTGGCCAAAATTTGTAGCCGCAATCTTACAAATTTTGGGCGCAGTTTGTAAGAGTACAATCTAGGGCTGAAACGATTCCTCGAATATTCGCGAGTACTCGATGACAAAATATCCTCGAATTACATTTTGTGCCTCGAAGCCTCGTTTAATATATAATTATAAATATATATCTGGACTACTATACAGTGCACGGTGTTTGACACGGGCGGTCATTTCTGCGGCACAACGCGCCTGCCACCTCCGCTGCTGCCCGGCTTGTAAAATCATGAAGGAAGAGAAAAGAGAGGGACAGAAAGGAGAGTCCACAGAAGAAATGGCAGAGAGTGTCCCAAGTGTGTGGTCACTACAAGAAGGGACGAAAAGAAAACAGTGCAGTGTGTCTGATGTCAAACAGAGTTAGCCTAGCATGTAGCTTAGCATGATAGCACGTCGTTAGGGCTGCAACTATTACTATTACAGCATTTTAAATATGCTCATCACAGACATGCGTCCTCTTTCCATGGTGGAGGACACAGGATTTAAGAACAAGATTGCAATCCAAACTACACAATGCCCTCCAGAACACACTTCACAAACTGCTTTGTAAATCAGTATTGTATTGGCTTTGTTTTAAGCCAGTACTGGTTTAAACTTTGAAAGTTGTTAAAATAAAAACCCTTTTCTGAGGAATAAACAGCATTTGGTTGCTCAATTTGAAAGCCCTAACATGTTGCATTGTATACAATTGATTTATTTGTTTAAAAACAAAAAAGTATATTTTGTTAGAGTACTCGAGTACTCGAAGAAATAATTGACAGAGTACTCGATTCCAAAATACTCGATAGTTGCAGCTCTAGTACAATCTGGAACCCTGCTATGTGCAAGTAGGTGCTTAAAGCAGTCTAATTTTCTATTTAGAAAAAAATCTGTTTGTAAATATTGTCATCGCACCGTAGTAGACACTGTCCAGCATGTGTAGACTTTAGGAAGAGGCATTCATATACAGAAAACAGGTATAGACTGGAGTGTCTTTTTTGCATAAAGGGAGCAATATAAACGTGGTAAAACCTTAAAATTTTTTTTACATAATAACTGCACTCAATGAAAGACAAAAATGTTCTCAAACACAGAGCCAAATATACCAACTCAGTGTTTTCTCTCAAATGTCTCTAAGGACAGTTTACTGTGACAGTGAAAATGAGGGATTGGAATCAAGACAGAGCAAGATAAAACGGCATCTTTGACCAACATCACAAATACACAAAATCGGTCCACTAAAGTAGTCAACAGTTTGTCTAAAGGTCCGCTGCTTTATTTATAAATACTGTTTTATTTTTTTTAGGCGTTGTGCACTTGTATGTCAGAACTTAGCTACACACATACATTAATGTTTCTATCCCCAATGTAATGTGAATTTCATGTATTAAGTGTCTTACTTAAAGTCATCTTCCTTTAATTCTTAAATAGCTGTACTACCCATATACTTTAATAAAGATACTTTTCTGTTTTTTTCCTCGATTCCATAGATGTGAAGGACAGTGGATGGACTTGACATGTTGGCAAGTGAGGCGGGGAAGACAAGAGGCCGCAGTTTGCTCTGTGGCAAAAGGCTTCACGATGGATGACCTGACATAACCCACGGGGCTATTGGCCCCCAAGCCACCAACCATGAAATGACAAGTAAGTTTCTAGATGAATGCACAAAATCTTTTCATAACAAATTGCAACACTATTCAAATTTTCCTATAAAACTTTTGAATACATTTTAGTGAATGAAAATAAAATGCTGTAACAGTAAAGAAAAAAAATTCTGCTCAGAGGATGAGACTATTTTTAAAGCTAATACATAATTGATATTAAAGTTTCTGTATTTTAACTTAAGTTTTCAAACAGATTATTGATGCCACTTTAATGCATCTTGATTATATTAACTCTTTGTGTTGAGATATACTGCAGACACATAAACAATGACCTCACACTGGCTATGAAAGTTATAAATAAAACTGTAAATCCAGGCGATAAAATCTCTGCAATGCCTGTTCGACACCATGAGCGACTTGTTCCAGTCTGTCACATCGGTCCTCTGCTGATGCTAAAGTGTATTGTTACCTTTAGCTTCCTTTGGCAGTCTTCATGGTCATGTATTTTTTAGAATAAAGTGTTCATTAGATAATGTGCTGTTAACTAGCTATTTGGTTAAGATTAGACTATCAAATAGCAGCCACCAGATGAACAAACGAGTTGACTAAATCATAGTTGATGCAGCAGATAAAAAATCTCAAAATTTAAAGCCAAGTGTCTGCACAAACTACTCAGTTTTGACCCCAAACTGAAAATTTTCAGGTGAGAAAGCAACTATTGAACTTGATACATCCCCAGGCGAGATTCGCACCCAGACACATTGCAGCCTGATTTCATCTTGTTTGTTGGTACTTACCACTGTGCGAGTGTGGCACCCAGGTGGTGCTGCCAGTTCACCATTTTAGAGCCAAAGAAGGGGAAAATGCTAAGAAACTATTTTATTTTAACGGTTTGAACTTTAGAGCCAGTCCACTGTCCTGAGTATTATTGAGTAAATAATTAATTCAAGGATCATCACATGATAAATGTTGACATTATAGCATCAAGCTAATGCTCAGAGATATATTTCTGATTCATATGTTGGACAGATAAATGTAGAAAAACTAGTCTGCTTTCCACAATGTGGATCCATCTCAATCAAGGTATTGTCTACTCTGTTTTAGGTTTTCTTCTCTTTTTCCGCACGCCGTAGTCAACAGAGCTGTGTCACATATACTTCTAATACTTTAGAGCCATTTCCCCTTTTTTGAGAGTTTTTTTTAGAGAGTGGCTTACACTCTGTTCTTTTCACACTACAATAGTCGTGCCCTTCTACTACATTATCTGATTGACACATAATGGATGTGATTGACGGAACAATCATTCAATCACCTCTAGGCCTTTCACGATAATCAGTAAATCAATTAATCAAACAATAAATAAAAACGTCCTCGGTAAGTTTGCCAGCCTCGATAAAACTGACATGTGCATGCGTGCTTGTTTTCATCCTCTTTTTCTACCAAAGAGGCTGAATGAGAAGATGTCTCACTCTGCTGATCTTTCGTAAAACAGGGGTGCATCAATTCTGTAGTGGATTTAGCGGATTTATAGCGGAGTGAGCATCTGTCTGAGATGCGATCTTTGTGCGCGAGGCGGGGCCGCCCGCGAGTACACTCGGAGAGTGTATTATTTGGACAAAAAAATCCTAATAATATTGACAATAATATCGTTTATCGTCAATAATTTTTGGGACAATTATCGTCCAGCAAAATTTGTTATCGTGACAGGCCTAATCACCTCTCAGATATACTTTTGAAAGGTCCTGCATATTCCCAGATTCTTTCTATGAGCTCTTTCCCAGATGGACGTGAAATACTGATCTGTCCATCTGGCATGTCAGGACATCTTTCTTTGGGCTGCATCACAATATGTGTGTATACATTTATTATTGTGGTGGCAAAGGAGTTTGTTATTCATATCGCATTTGAATTTTTGTCAGCATCTTTTGAATGGTCATTTTCCTGTAAATTATCATCACTAGTAGGATATATTTTTTATCTTTGAAAAAGCACGTATGTTGTTCTGGAGCTGTGGAGCATTACCCTTACATATCACTACTCAGCTGAAGCTGAGAGTGGCCATATTCATTACAGAAGTATTGATGTTAAAGAGAGGAAAGAACATGAAGCAAGTGGTACTTGCATTGCTAACATTAGCATAAGCTGCACAGCACTCTGCATACCCTCTTCACATTGTTTACTCTCGGATGTGGTGAGCCTATATTTGTACTGTGAATCAGTGCTGTCTTCTCCCATAGGGCAACACTCTTTCTTCCTATAAAGCAGCACAATATATCTGTATACAAAAAGATGACATAAAATAAATGATCAGAAATAACTAAGGTTTCTCTTGTGACCACAATATGAAAACAAACCCCCGCATATTTACAGAAGTGGTCAAAATAAGGACAAAACAATCAAGAAAATGAAGCTCACCATTAACCAAATGAATGTAGGATTATTCCTGGGTTTTAAATTGTTAGTTAGTTGTTGTTTCGATAATCATTTTGATACAAAAAAGTTTCTTCATACACCTTTTCAAGTGTTTACAACCCTTTGCAGCATCACGTCACTTGCTGCTGCGGCTCCTCTCTGTGATGCACCGCACCTCCAGTGTGAAATGCTGTGTTTGTGGAAGTGCCACGCTTTTAGTTCCTGTGTAGCTCATGATTTCAGTGTGACGGCGGCAGGAGCTGAGGCCCACCTGTCAGAGGAGGAAAGTGATCCTCTGGCTGGAGCCTCTCATATGTCAGCGTGAGCCCCTTTAACCCAGCGGGGGGTCGTTCTCACCTCTTCTGCTGCACTCAGCCTAATCCTGAGGGGATCGATGCTCTGACCCCTTTTACCCTGTGGGTGCAACGGTGTCCTATGAAGACACAGAGGCCTCCAGCCGTCACCAGAATTATAACAGCAGACAAAACATTTGAGGATTAAATAAGGTCAAGGGAGATTTATGACTTTTAAAGATAATCTTTGGAATATTTTGTGTAAAATTCAGGCATCACACTGCTCTAAAAACATGTAAATTTAAATAATTACAGTCAAAAATGAAGGAAAAAGAATAAGAGTCGAAGAGAAGTCACACATTTGTGCTGAGTTTTTGTTGGCATTCTTTATTTCTAATTTCAGAAATTCACAAAACAGTTAACATTCATAAATATCACTAGAAATTCATCGATATCCACACTTATTATACAGAACCACTTTACAGAACACAAGAAAGACATCAGATTAAAACGTACACAGTGTGAAAAAATATCTCTAAAAACTGCACAGTTCCACAAAACTATCAAATAAATGAATTGCTGTATTTGGATTAAATAGTAATAAAAAGAAACTCTGTGTTAAACATCTAACTCTTGCATTATCATAAAGGCTGTTTAGTACTGAAAATGATTTCCAATAAATGTTGACTAGTTTCTAAACTAAAATTATGGCAACTACTATTTGAATCTTGCAGTAAACATCCAGTGCTTGATCTATTTATCCAAGTGAAATAAGAGCAAAGTTTTGATGCTCATTACTGTTTTTGATATTTCAATAATATAAAATGTTGAAAAACTGATGCAAAAAAATCTGTTTACTTAAACTATAGCACTTTGGGACATATCTCTCTAAATCAAGCGCACCATTGCACATATTTCAGTTTTTTTTACTAGCTGTGAGTACTCAAACTTTACTTGTTGATAAATAGTTTGTAGATGGTGCCAGATTATTACAAAGTACTCCAAGGAGGGGTTAGGGAGTGATTGCTGCATGGACAAGTGCTTTCAGACTGCTCGCTGTTCTATTAACTGTCGACCTGTCATATATAGGTGGTGAGTTGAATGGACAGGAGAGCTCAAGTCTGGAATCAGTGATGCGTTTCAGCAAAAAGTTTAAAAAGTCCACAGAGAAACTGTGACAGATGTGGATTAAAAAAGCCTTTTAAAGTCTGAAGCCGTCGGACAATGCCTTTATATAAGACTAAAAAAAATGAGCTTGTTAACTTTTAATATTAATCAGCTAAAGTTCTGATAACTACAGATCTGAGAGCTGGTGCTGATAACTTTGCTGTGTAGAAGCTGAGGTGGTCAGAAAAATGGGCCCAGTGCGGCCTGTGCCAGGTCATGCAGGTCTTGTCCCACTCTTTCATCCCAAGGAATTTAAATAGAAAACTAATCCAGTCGGGCGGCAGACGTGGTTACATTTGTGGCTTAGTTTTTGACATAAAAGTACTTTGGTGGGTGAAAACATTAACGTTGCCACTGAAAGGCTATGTCGGACAATTTTTTGACCACACAGCAAATTGACAAGAATTGAAAGGGAATTGGTAAAGATTTATTAATCATCAGATGACAATGCTGTTTTTTTATGATACTTTAGTTTCTTGATTTCTCATAAGAACAACCAAAATTTCGCGACAAAACAGAGTGGAATAAGATGCTTTCAGACATCTTCTGTCACTTTGTTTGATCAGATTTTGTTCTAATTGAATGTCTACCACGAAGGTGTAAGAATGTTCTAAAATTTAGGTCACACTTTCTCATAGAGGAGGCGGGGATTGTTCCTGAGGCCAGACCTGCTGAAAGCACTCATATGTAACTGGTGATATAGATGTCCCCATGGCCACAACCCTTTCAACCGACGGGGATCTCTTCTTTTCTGTAAAGTACAGGGATCATAGATACCAGAGTTATCAAACATGTTTTGATGCCACCAGCAGCATTCAGCTAGATTTTGAGCAATTCCTATGCTCCATCTGTAATCAAAACTGTGTTTCTCACTCCCTGCCCCCCCATCTCTATTGCGTCTCTTTTGGAATCATTGACTTATAAGAAATTATAGTAAAAAAGATTATATAACGTTGAAGATTAGATGGAGGTTAGTGTGAAGCCTTGACCACTCTCTACATTTTGATTTCACTCAGGTTTTTTCAGTAATGTGCATGAAGACTGAACTCCTACCCAGAAACCTGGCAGAATCTTCTGGTCAGTGGTGGTCTTCACTCTATACAACAGCTTGACTTCTTTTTCTGCCCCCTCCCCACTTACAATATAAAAGTTAATGATCCCTGCAGGCTGGTCGATGTAAAGTCCAAAAGTGGAGCAAAACGGAACATTGTTTATGTCTTTGCTTATGCCATTAGACCACATCTGATAACGTGTTCCAGCCCAGCCCAGAGCCCAGGACTCTTCGTTTTCTCCGAAACCACTCGGCCCAGAGTTTGCCCTCCGTCCTGCTCCTTCGTACGTGGCTCCGATTACCACCCAGCCGGTGTACTCGAGCTCTGAGTACACCCTCATGTTCCAGATCGCCTCTTTGCAAACCACCTGTGAAAAGAAATAAATATGAGACAAAAATGAGAACAAAACATTTTTGTCTTCTATACTAGTAATTTAGTCAGTACAGCACTTTTCAAGACAGAAGCATAATATTCTTTACAGAAACAGTTAAAAAAAGAAAATCACAAAATAAAGTACAACAGTTAAATACTGACAAACATTGGAAATAAGTAAAAGAAGCAATCATGGAATATGGGCGAAAGTTAATGTTAAAATACTTTCACCAAAGTCCTGATAAGCTAGAAAGACAGGTCTATAAAAATGACCTTTGAGATAAGGTTTGGAAGCAGAAACAGCTTCTGTTGACTGAATTTGTTGGGGTAAGTAGTAACTTTGGTTACTACTTACCGCAACTTTGACTCAGGAGCTGTCAGCAGGCCTGAAGCAGCTGACCAAAGGGGCCATCTTGGGCATTATGGAGTAAATAACTCACTTGAGTATTCACGTGCCAGACTATTTTAAGGTTTTTAGGTCAGTGTACATTATATTCTAAAAGAATTGTGTTATTTCCTGACTTACCTGTGGTGAATACTCAAATCTTTCTGGTCTATCCAGGACAGGACAAACCTCCTCAGTCCTACGACAAACCTTTGAGCCATGGTCAGAAATCCACAACATCTTGTTGGCAGTCTTTTCATCCAAAGACAAATTTATCCAATCTGTTGAATACAGGGAATGAATTACAGTTCTGGATATTTTTTTAATGTCTTAATCATTTATAAAAGAGGAAAATCAAATGTCTTACATTTGATAAGCTCAGCTCTGCTTGTTGGTTCTGGGATGTTTGGCACATAAGGTGGAAACTTTTCTGCAATGGAAATTACATACACATTAACCTAGAGTTACTTACTTAAATAGATAGTATAAATAATTTAAAGCAGGTCCTTTACCAAGGTTTGTTTTCTCATTCTTGTTGGATTTGACCTTATTTCCTAAAATAAAAAAGGCAGGTTAAAGGTTAAACAGCAAACATGTAAAGAGGGGTTCCTATTTCACACAAACACATCACACAACCTCTAAACAACCCTGGCATGTGGCTGCACAATGGGCAACAATTTTAAACAAGAAAACAGAAACTGACTGCTATTCCTAGTTAATAAAAATTAAAGTAAAAAGGCTATAGATGGATAACAATTTCTGATGTATCTCTCTCCTGTTTTCAGCTCATCAGTGTATGACTCTGGGAGCTTAATTATCCAACCAAACATGATTGGTACATCGTAAAGATTTTTTACTTTGAAAATTACAGTACAAGTGTGGAAGACAAATTTCTAAAAGCAGTGTTATGCACTGTAAGATGAAGGCCTTTATTCATCTGCATTTTCTTTCCTTTTCTTGCTTTAGTTTGCCTTTGGTGAATCCATTATATTTCCAGAAAGATTCTGTCGCTTTTTTTCCTCTGTACAAGAATATTAAATAAAGATAAACAAAATTCAAGGTACAGCTGTTTAAAAGACGGCTTCCAACGCAAACTGAGGAAGCGCTCCAAACCATAAATGCAGGATCATGTTGTTAACAAGCAGAATAGGCCAAGCAAATTATTCAGATTCAACTCTATTAAATCCAAAACAATAATGTAGCCATAACAGAGGTTTGAGAAAGTGTGACATTTCTACCTGGCTTGTTGTCCTCCTTAAGGATGACTGCAGAATTGGGTCTTGTAGGCATCTTGAGGCTGAGTGCTGTTATAACAATCCAAGACACTTCTCAAAACTTTGATCCCCCAAAGTAAAGGTGTTAAGTCTTCCACTTGACTTTTATAGCCTCCTGAGGGAGGAGGCGGGGGTGGACTCAAAGAGTGTCTGGAGGAGGTGCTGGAGGTCAGTGGAGCAGCTCATCAGCAGGAGGTCAAAGGAGTGTTTGCACTTGACTTTGACGTATGGATGTGAGTGAGGCTAGGGCAGGAATTCAACACCTCTGAAACTTTAGAAGAGTGATCAGAAAAAGCAAGAAGAAGCACACATGGTTGGAAGTAGGATTCAGAAAATGGACTTGTCAGTGTTGTCAGCACGAGTGGTAAAGATGGATGAAGGGACATTTTGTTCAAAAAGAAACACAACACTGGAACAGGACAAGCAACGCCAAACTATGTGACACTTGATGATGGGTGTCTCAATGATGCATCTTTATCAGCGTTTGAGCTTTCTCCAGACCAGAGATTTAAATCTTCTCAGCCCATGACCAGCTGACACAGAGATAACATGGACCCTGGACCCCACAGTATGCAGCCTATACCATCAACGGCCCCTTCATTACTGCTGTCATGTGTAAACTTAAACTTTAAGAATGTTTTTGATACGTTTACCTCATGTCAGGATAAATCTTATATGTATTCGTAAAGTAACTGGAAAAAATGTCATTTTAAATAATTAGACATTTTTCAGTTTTTCTGGAAAACATCTCAGGACCCTCTCTTGGTGTCTTGTGACCGCCACAGGGGGGTCCTGACCCCCATGTTAAGAATGGCTGCCCTACTTCTTCCATGGCACATGGACATGTAATGCCGTGATGATATTAAGGTGTCTGGTTACTCTGTGTGGGCTACATGATCAATTGCGTTGCAGTGTGCCTGACTACCTTACTATATATGGTGTGCTTTTGAGAAAACATAAAAAGGAAAAGGATAGAGGCAGTTTTGTGTACATTGCTTTATTTTCATGCAATCAGATTAATTCTTTCTACATTTTCAGATTTTATATCTAAACTCCCATACTTTCATCTGCACTCCCTGGGTACAGCTCACTGATAGTGAAGCATGAGCCCAATTCACAATGCCTTTACACAAAAGCACCACAACGAGGCTATGTTATATTTGTACCTCAAGACATTTACATTAGTTCCACAAGGCCATGAGATCTGTACAGATTGAAGCTGCAATACAGCTTGGATGTGTGCGACATGGCACATGCCCTCAGATACACACAAAGGCAGAGATGCTCACTCCCAGCCCTCCAGCCTCCCGCTGAGTCCTCGTACCTCCCTCTCTCCAATATCACGCCTCTGTCACTGCCTCTAGAGAGGGGGGGGTGGAAAAATTGGGTCAGCTTGTTCCCCTATTCCTTTACCATGACATTAAAGAAGAGTTGAAACATCACGGGCTAAATCTTACCCCTTGAAACAGCAGTGCGAATTTGGCTACACTGAGTGGAAGGAGGAAACTTGGATGGGAACGGGGATCAACTCATTTTCTCATTGGCAGAACTTTACAAGTTAACTTTTTCTTTGTTTTTGTCTTAATGTTGTCAGCCAGTTGACTTGATCAGCCCATGGTTTTACTGGACTGTACAATCTCCATGTTGTGTTCTCAGTGACTTTTAAAACTGGTATCTACATCTAAAAAAACACAGTCATTTGCAGATCTGGCTATTTGGACCATATTTTGGGCTTAAGCATTAAACAAGTGCAAAGATGAGGTGCTGCTGATTAAGGATAGCACTCACTTTATGAGTGAAGATCCACCTTACAAACATCTAAATTTCAGGTTAATTTGGTGAGTCTGTGGCAGGAGTAGCATAAGCTAACCTGATGTACAAAATGGACAGCAAAGACTGGGAAAGTTAAGGACTGTCCCTAAAAACACCTGAGCAGTTTACTTGGAAACAGGTCATTGTCATGATTGAGCATAATGGCTGTTTACAAGCAAGGGTGGTATGAGGTTCAGCGCTATGTTGACATCTACCTAGCCAAATAGACCAACAGTTTAAGCAAAACAACATCATTACGTAAAGGATATTACCACGTGTGATCAGGAACACTAAAGAAAACCACTGTCAGATAACACAGTTTGTGGCTACATCTTCAAGTGTAGATTAAAACTCTACCATGCAAAGCCGTATATCAGCAACACTCAGAAACACTGCCTGTTCGTTGGGCCTGACCACATCTGAGATGGACTGACTTAAAATGGAGAAGTGTGCTGTGGTCTGAAGGGTTCACACCTGGATATTTTTTGGAAATCATAAATGTTGCATAGGCCTGTCACAATAAACAATAAATCAATTAACTGCACGATAAATGAAAACGCCCGAGGGCTATAAGTTTGACAGCCCTCGATAAATTCACACGAGCATGCATGTTTGTTTTCCTCCTCTCTTTCTACCAAAGAGGCTAAATGAGAAGATGGCTCACTCTGTCCATCTTTCTTAACACCGGGCCGCTCACTTCAGCTCGCGCGTACACACACAGCGAGCTGAAGTGAGCGTCCCGAGGAGTAACAAGGAAATGAAAACTAATATGAATGATGGCACGAAAGCTACAGTTCCTACGCTGGGTGCCAAAGGCCCAGTGTGGGAATATTTTGTTTTTGAACGGAATGAAGAAGGTGTGAGTCCATGAACACTGACAAGCTGATATGTCGTATTTGATTGAAAGTAGTCGCGACGAAGAAGGGGAGATGCAGCAAAGGCTTCGTCCTGACAGTCAATGCTTACAGAGGCGTTTGGTCTGCAAAGCAAATATAAATAAAACAGCACAAAATGGTGTGCTCACAGACAGTGTCGTTCACTACATTGCAAAAGAAATTCAGCCCTTCAATGCGCTTGAAAAGTCAGCAATGTCACAAACAATGTTTGACTGACAGAACGAATTGACTGGGAGAAAGTACATGTCATAAACAATTCAGGAACTGTATAAACTCCACTTTATTGTTGTTATTGTTGTGTGTGTTTTAATTGGAGTTTCGTTTTTTCTTGACAGAGACAGGGTCTATTTTTTATTGTTTTTGATTAGTATAGTTATTTTTATTTACATTCAATTTCCTAAAAGAGAGACCATTTCATTGGACTTCTTTGGGTTCACAGTTTTTTTTCTCTTTTTTTGTTTGTTAAATTTATTATGTTTGTTTGTATAATTTATTTTATTTAAAAGTTCTTGACCTTAAAATTACAGTTAAATACTCTCAAGATGGGGTGCTGGTTTGGTGGAGTGGTTAGCAATCAGGCACCCCATGTATTTGCTTCTGCCGGTCCAGGTTCGAATCCCGCTTGTGACCAGTTTGCAGAGTGTCTTCCCCTACTCTCTCACCCCCTTTCACAAGCCTATCCACAGTATCTCTCCTATCAATCAAGGCACAAAATGCCCAAGAAAATACATTAAAAAAAATAAAAAATACTCTCAGGAAATTAAAGGTTATTGCTTTTGATATGATGTACTCACTTTATTATGACATATACTATAATTACATGAATGAAAAAATGAAAAAAAAATCATAATAATATTGACAATAATATCGTTTATAGGGAATAATTTTTTGGACAATTATCGTCCAGCAAAATTTGTTATCGTGACAGGCCTAATGTTGCATTTTCCGGTGTACTATTAAAACACCCTGCCTGTTGAGATGAGCTACCTAGTGCTACTACACATAGGCTGGACCCTTAAACTTTTTTCGAGGTGAGCTGTGTGTGCGCCCTACGTCTTCACTCTCTCCCTTGGTTAGGTTCAGGGTTATAGTTAGGGTGAGGGTAGCAAAATCTGACAGAGCACTGGGCTATAGAGGAATGGGATAATCCGGGTTGTTATCAGGACCAAGTTCAAATGCCATCATCTGTGATTATATGATGGTGTTGCTGGCCCATGGCATGGGTAACTTGTACATTTGTGAAGTAGGGCTGAACGATTTTAGGAAAAGATTGAATTGCAATTTTTCTGGCAGATATTGGGATTTCAATTCGATTCACGATTTTCTTCTAATCAAGCTTTGGGATATTCACATGTAGGGCTGAACGATTTTAGGAAAAGATCTAATTTCAATTTTTCTGGCAGATATTGCAATTCCCGATTTTTTTTTAAATCAAACTTCAGTGCAAAATTCACTTTGTTTACAGCACAGACAATAGTAAGGAAATAAATTACGAAAAACACAACACATTATTCACCTTCAATAGTGATGATAAATAATCTGTTTTCATTAACTTCTACTCCTAAACAGAGGCTTTATGTTGTTGACCTGCTTACCAGCACTTTTAACATATAGATTGTCTACAAATTTGTAAAACAGTATGTGTATAATACTTGACACAACAGATCCTGAGTCAGTCAGCAAAAAATTGCTGCTTTCGCGATCACAAAATTGCATTGTCTAAAATTGCGATTTCGATCTGAAAACGATAAATTGTTCAGCCCTATTGTGAAGGCACCATTAATACTCCATAGTAGAAGAGTATGGACACTAAACTGGCCTGGCTGCAGTCCAGATCTGTCACCCATTGTAAATTTGTGGCACATTATGAAGCGCAAGACAGGACAACAAAGACCCCGGACTGTTTAGCAAATGTCCTCAGTTCCCAAACACTTCTTGAGCGTTGTTTAAAGGAAAGGCTATGTAATAAAGTAAGTAAACAAGCCTCTGCCCCTAATTCATTGGAATTCAGGTTTGTGTTTTTGTAGGTCTTTTGTTGTGGGAATAAGTTGTGTGTGGGTGTTGGGCCATAACCAGGAGTGTGAGTCACTTCTACTGTACCTTTACTCATTGTGTAAACCGTGTCATCGTGTTTGCGTCTCTAACCTTAGCCAATTGTGTGGTTTTGTGTATCATGACAACATTCAGCATCATAAAATGTTATATCATAATGTTACATGCCTTACCCCAGCTTGTCATATTGTTTTACATCCTAGTTTATTTCAATGTGAATTAATCTGCAACCTCAACCTCCATGTTTAAGCTATAAACCTTCAATCACATAGTGAAAACTTAATTGTAGTTAGCTTTATTTCAAACAAACCAGGACAAAAAGAATTGAAGTTATATTATTTTTTATTCACACTTTTGCAAATGTTACATCCTTTACACATTCACACCAAACTTTTCTACCCTATACAGTCAGAACAGTAACAAAGAAGGAATATAAATACATAAAAATATATAGTACTAAAAGCTTTGAGTGGTCCTGTAGTTTCATAAAAGTCCAAATATAGTGGAGGGATATGATGAATTCAAAAACACCTCACACCTTTGTACCTTAGTTAAAATTACTTGGACTTTATGATTTTTCAGTTTAAAGGTCAAATGGTAAAAGGCTGTTTAACAGTTTCCTGACATATAAGGCAGATGTTGACATGGCCATATTGTTGAACAATCATGTCTTCAAACCTGCCTCAGTTATTGCTTCATTACAGAGCTAAAGATGGTTTCAGCTCTAATTTTGACATCATGATCTTGACTTAGACTCTATTCATCCTTCTTTTTAAGCAAACAGTGTGACTGCGTGCCCACCCAGAAAGCTGGGAGCATCTTCTCCCTAAAGGAACCCTTGATGTGCTGCAGAAGTTTGACCTCCTTTGCCCCTGTGCTCTCCTCTCCTTCCTTCACCTCCTCCACAGCATAAAAATTCAGCACACCAGCTGGCTGGTCCACATAAACACCAATGATGGAGGACTTGGGAATCTCCAGGATCTCCACACTTTGGCTGTTGTGCCAGTAATGGTAGCTGGAGCCAATCCAGCCGAGACCCCATGACCCGTCGTTCTCCCCGAGGCCGCAGGGTCCTTGGCTGTTTCTTCTTGCCGCTTTCTCGTACGCCACCCCAACCACCACCCAGCCCGAGTACTCCACTTCCCAGTAGCCTCTGAAGCCCAGGATGCCTTCATTGCAGAGGACCTTTTGAGAGCAGAGATGAGAAGGGCGACATTAATCAGAGGTAATCTAACATAACCTCTGATTTATTGGAGCTGCCACAGTGGAAAATTTAGAACAGCTTCGCTTTCTCCGCTCTGCAATGCCAAACCAGTTGCCTCAGGATTTAAATAAACACCCAGCGGTATGGGGTCCTCGAGTCCATAAAACTGTTTGCCTGCGTTTCACAATCATGTAAAACTCTACCAGCTCAGGTATGGTGATGACAGCTTCTTGGCACATGGGGAAACACATTCTTTAGATTCTTCTTTTTCACTCCTGAATAAGTAAAGGTGCATTGATAGAGAAGATAAAGGACAGTATTGATCTTTAAAATGACCTAATTACTGATATTTATCTTAAATCAAAAATCTGTTGTTTGGCTTTTACTAAACCTTACTAATCAAGGGCCCAAGACTGAAATGAAACATAAAAACACAGATGAATTTCCAGAAAAACTAAATTACTATGTAACTTTGAATACCTGCCCATAATATGACCTACTTTGTTTAATAAGTATTTCTTAGATCTTTGCCTCACAGGGACAAACTATTGACTGGATGATAGAATTTGTCCTAGCGTGCATTCCAGTTATTGGTATTATGGCTTAAAGTATCAGTGTTTTAAATCTGTTTTATGAAATTTCAGTTGAGGACACTGCAGTACCTCAGGATTTCTTGTAGTGCTCTCGTCTGTGACATGAGGGCAGCACAAGCAGATGTTTAACGACTGAGGATCGAGAGGACATCATGTAAAAAAAACAGACAATAGATGGTGGGGTGTTGAGTAAAAACTTTGGAATAAACAAGAACAATTCTGCTACTTTTCAAACCTCAGAAAGTTAAAATAGGAAAACAACTTATTTTCTGCAACAAGAGAAAAGATGGAGGATGAACCCCAAAATTTCTACAAGCACAACTTAGTTGCTAATTAAAGACATTAACTTTACAGTTTGCCTGATATGATTTGTATAGCATTAGTCTATTAATCTGATATCATGGTTTGTATTTTGCTTTATAATACTTGAAAATATCTCATTTTTTCCTCTATCATGATATCACTGCCAAGGATGTGATGTTTTTCCTGCCTTGGTCTGCTTGTTGGTTTGAGATGACTCAAAGATTTTGCTGCAGATTTTGGTGAAATTTTTAGGCCACGTCTTTCACTGTAGAAGGTAGAAGTGAGTACGTTATGATGGTGATTTAAGGCAGTTTTCAACGTTTTCACTCGAAACTCAAGCTCTCAACAGAATGTGAGTACATTTGCAGGGAATGTTGGTTCTAGAACAAGACAAAATATTTTAGTTTTTGATGGCGACAGTAGTTAGTAGTGTCAGAGAAATGCCTTTGCAAAGGTTTGTGGTCTATGGGTGCTTCTTGATTTGCAGCTCAAGTATTGTGCATTGTTTCATTTTGTGTGCTACCCTGTGATTCCCAAGTCTAGTCTTTTGCCTGCTTTACTATGAATTCTACAAATCACCTTTTTTGTCTCGTTACTGTTGTATCAAGTGCATACATTTCGTGGAAAATAGTTTAAAGAGACTGTGAGGAGTTTCTAAGTAATTGCAAAAAAAGTCTCACTTTTAGATGTATGCCTGATCGAAATACACACTTTAAGATGAGTTTTATAGCATCAAAATAGGTTATCTATAAATGCTATTCCTTAGCCTTCTGGTCGGGTCGGGCAGGGCTGGACTGGCCTGGATACTCAACTTCGGGAACAAAACAATTAGAACTAGAGCAAATTTATATTATTTTATTATTTATATTACACGTCTTAGAGCACCGGGCTGTAAGTAATGATATATAGCCGGCTACAACTACGATAATAAGTTTTCCAAAAAATTGCTTGTTGTCACACATCTAAAACTACCGCTACGTAACTAGAAAGAGATACATTACCTCTTGGCTTTGCATCCCGTAAGTTGTTGAAAAAAGAAGTTGTAAAACAATGCAGAGTTCTGATGAAGGTCCGAGCTGCATATCAACAAACAAACACACGCTTTGGATTGCAGACGTCTTTTGGTGCGTTCCAGTTGTAGTCAGAAGTAGGAATTTTGAGTTCCAAGTAGGAAACTTAACTGGAACGTCCCCTGAAGTCTGAATTTCCTACTGGGAACTCGGTGAAACCTCGCCACCCCCGAGTTGACAATGGAAGATGGATGCCCCCAGTGTGAACAGTTATTTAGCTCCTGTAATAATCAATTTATTCTTCTTCTGACTGGGGTGTGTCGCTCTAGATCAGCTGTATACATAGTATTGTTAGACTTATATTTACAAAAATGCTGCTATAGTGATAATCACATTCTTCATACAACAACGCAGGGCGTGCTAACAACAGCTAACAATAGCCTGGTAGATCGGCATGTTTTTTTCTGACTTTAACTGGAACGCCAATAAGTCGGAGATGATGTCACTCCCATTTCCGATGTTACTGGAACACAGCATTACGACAGTCGCCGCGCGTGCTCATGGGTAGCAGAGTCTTTATTTCGCCGGTAATAGATTCTCCTCATAGCACCTTTAACAACCACTTTACTTTTAAACAAAGAGGATAAATTGTGTTTCCATATTTTTTAGTATCTTTTGCTTTTTTTTGCTTTTTTAAAATCAGTACAAGTGGTAGCTCTATTTAATTGAATGAATTCTGTACATTTAAAACAAGTAACAAGTAGGGATGGGTACCTTTCACATTTGAACTGATACCATACCGATGCACGGTACCTGGGAATCGGTATCGGTACTCAATGGTACCAATTTTTGGTACTTTTGCATGTGTTTATTGGGTAAGAAATATTAATTTGTTTAATATTAAGATCTCATATTTTTTCAATGTAAATGTACTTCTTAATGTATAATATTTGACAGATATATATCAAAACAACATTCAACTGTTTGTATTGTAACATTGTAGTTGTTCCAAAAATTTCTTGAACTTGAAAACCAGTAACTAAAATGAACCACAACTTAATAAATTAACTGCAGCCCTCACTTTAACTTTAGGGCAGTTCAACAATGGGTCCGACAGAGCTCTAAATAAAAGAAGCATTTACATTAACGTTACAAAGTGGAACCAACCTGATAATGATAACTGACGCACATTAAAATGCCAAGCTAATACCATCTTAAACACGAGGCTTATTTACCTGGACCAGGTGTCCTCCTTGTCGCATTTGCTGCCATCACCAAATATTAAAGCCATTTCTTTTCCTGTGTTTCTGGCTGCAGACGACTAGTCTCCATTGGACACTGGCGTGCTAACAGTGCCGAATGAATCCTTTGTGGTCGTAGATCTGAGGCTATCAAAAATTGTGCACTCTTCAGCTTTAAGGTAAATTTTGTGCGTCACCAGGTGCTTCCTCAGATTTGAAGTATTTCCGTCACTGGCCTTACACTTGGTGTCTCAAATAATGCAGCGAGCATAATCTGCATCACATACTTTCGAGCTATTTGTCTCAGCCATGCTTGCTTTGTTGACTGAACCCGCAGCTGCTGATGTCATTACGCTATTGCTGTGCTGCGTTTAAGTCCGGTATGGAAATTCACCAACTCTACCCGATAGTACCTGCTTCTTCCACTCCCTCACAGTCATAAGGATGCGTTTAGGTACCTAAACATGGCACTGTTTGATTTTACGTGAATCGGTACTCGGTAGTACCTACAGAATTCCTCTTAAAGTACTGAATTCAGTACCCATCCCTAGTAACAAGTAGGATGTGCAATATGACCAGTGCCTGGATGGTTTATTAGCGATGTTAACCGAATTTTAGGCAAAATTTACAGCAAATATTTTTGCCAATATTTTATGAGTTGGGCATTTATGTTCCAGCCTGGCTGTAATATTTGCAAAATGTACAGATTTATTCTATTGTTTAACCTCATCATTACTTAACCAAGAGTCTAATTTATTTTTAAGGAGATGTTTTTCTGGTGAACATCTAACATATTTCTCACGAACGTGTTGTTTTTATGAAAACAGTACATCTTTTTAGCCAACTGGAGGCTTTTTGCTCTCAACAAAACATTGATGTTGAGACAGTATCAGTTTTATTTATCTTAAGTTTTTTGGCCTGATGAGTCCCTCTGAGATTAGAGATGTGTTTTACTTTTTAATGGCATTAAGTGTCTTTGTATTATTTCTTAAAAATGGTGTTAGTAGATTGGAGCTTTATGTTTCTTTATTATACAAAACAATACTAACATCAATGAGGCTAGTCAAATCTATTTTAAAGTAACAAAAAATGTTTTTGTTAAAGTAAAACCTTACAGAAAGCAGTAAAAGACTTGGCAGCTTCTCATTAATAACTTACTACACAACAAAATATGATAAGTGACTCCTGAGTAGAGCTGCAACTATCGAGTATTTTTGGAATCGAGTACTCTGTCAATTATTTCTTCGAGTACTCGAGTACTCTAACAAAATATACTTTTTTGTTTTTAAACAAATAAATCAATTGTATACATGTTGCAACATGCAACATGTTAGGGCTTTCAAAATGAGCAACCAAATGCCATTTATTCCTCTGAAAAGGGTTATTATTTTAACAATTTTCAAAGTTTAAAACAGTACTGGCTTAAAACAAAGCCAATACAATACTGATTTACAAAGCAGTAATATAATTCTGCAATTATATTTGTGAAGTGTGTTCTGGAGGGCATTGTGTAGTTTGGATTGAAATCCTTGATCATGTTCTTAAATCCTGTGTCCTCCACCATGGAAAGGGGACGCATGTCTATGATGAGCATATTTAAAATGCTGTAATAGTAATAGTTGCAGCCCTAACGACGTGCTATCATGCTAAGCTACGTACTAAGCTCACTCAGTTTGACATCAGACACACTGCACTATGTTTTCTTTTTGTCCCTTTTTGTAGTGACCACACACTTTGGACACTCTGCCATTTCCTTTGCGGACTCTCTCCTTTCTGTCCCTCTTTTTTCTCTTCCTTCATGATTTTACAAGTAGTTCAGTAGTCCAGATATATATTTATATGTGTAATTATATATTAAACGAGGCTTCGAGGCACAAAATTTAATTCAAGGATATTTTGTAATCGAGTACTCACGAATATTCGAGGAATCGTTTCAGCTCTACTCCTGAGAGGGCAGTATTGCCTATATTAAAATCAATTTATCAGTTAATTCCTACAAATAACCCCACATCTCTGATTTACCTGTGGAGCGTACTCATATCGCTCTGGTCTGTCCAAAACAGGGCAAGTGACTTCATCTGTCATGCGTGCCACCTTTGCCCCGGCCTCTGTGATCCACAGCACCTTATTGGCTGTTTTGTCATCCAGGGTAAAGTTGAACCAGTCTGAAAAATAAAAAAAGTGCAGTTATTTAGGACAGTAAAGACCAATCCTTTACTTTGTGGTGAACCTCTGTCTCCTGTATTAGAAGCAGTGATCCCTATCAGACCCATATGAAGAAAGATGATTGTATATTTCTACAAGTTTTTATACAAACCTTTAGAAAATGTGTGTGGTCATTATATTAGCTCACTTGTTCAAATCTAATGTTGATACTCAAATCAGACAGTCTTAAACCTTCACACAACCCTGAGATCTAAGGGTGTTTTCACACCAACCACATTTAGTGCGCACCAAAGAACTTTTGGCCCAGTGTTTGGTACGTTAGTACCAATGTGAATGCAACCACCGCACTTTGGTGCGCACTAAATCAGCCAGTCCGAGACCTCCATGAAGGGGTGGTCTCGATCCGCTCCATCTCCCTACATTTGGTGCGGTTTCACTGGTGTGAAACATAGTGATCCGAACCGATCTACTTTTGATGCATTACTTCCTGTTAATCCCGCGGTTGAGGATTACTATGATTTATGAGGGTCCAGAAGGTCGCTGATGCCGTCTCAAACACGATAAAAAAACACACTTGAAGCAACATGTAGAAGAGAGCGAAGCATAAACATTGGTTGTCTGGTGTAGGAAATGGTTACTGTGGTAGTCTCTTCTTCGTTCTCCTCCGTAGCAGGTTTGGTAGCCAGTTACGTGCATATCGCCCCCTGCTGTTTCAAACTGAGTATATACACAAGTGGGTCCGGGCATGGTTCGATATTGCAAGTGTGAATGAAAGCCAGTGGGGGAGGAGGAGGGGGGAGAACCCATGGCGAACCGCGCTGCAGCACAGTTCCAAACAAGTGGACCTAATGTGAAAATGCCCTTAGACTCTTTATCAGGGCAATACAGTCGAAAAACTAAAAAAACACTCGACGAGCGCAGACTTGCACAAGCGCCACATCCCCCACCCATGTTGTGATTTTCACCATTGATATTAGCCCTACCTTTATTTCATATGAATATTTAGATTTCTTGACCATGAAGACATACCATTGGCAATTGGATTCATAATGATATGTATTTTAGTTTAGTAGTTATTCTTGAAAATCACATTTTCCCATCATGGCGTATCCAGATGGTGATCCGGATCACTCCCAAAATCCAATCATTTGTTCCTTGTCCCAGTACGGACATTGCCTGAAAATTTCATAGAAATCCGTCCATAACTTTTTGAGTTATCTCGCTAACAGAGAAACAAACAAACATACTAATTAACAAAAAACAGACGCCGACAGTTACATAACTATCTGGCGGAGGTACGTATACTTTTGAGAAATGTTTCAGACCAAGCATTAAAAGTTTTAAAATTAGTAAAACAGTGGGAACCTCACGTTTCATGAGGTCAGCTCTGCATGTTGGTTCAGGAATATCTGGCTCATATGCTGGGATCTTCTCTGAAATTAGACCAAAAAAGCGCATATTAGATGTGTCACAGTGACAGAAAAGCTGTGCATACATGAGATGTTTATGACGGTTTCAGTTAAAGGTCCTGTGTGTTTTTCATTATGTATAAAACCATCTGAAATCATCAAATTAGCTCTCATATACAGGTATGACCCTGCAAAACATATAAGTCCATCATCAACAACTTCATAGCTGTTGTATCAGGGGTGGGGTCCCATGAGGTCCTTTACTTTACTCAATGAAGCCTGTGAGTCATTTTCAAAATCATGGAATTTTAAACATTAAGAAAGTGTTGTAGTGTTGTATTATAAGTATTAAAGCTTTAAAACCTTTTGGTAAGGTAGGTGTCATTCAAAGTGTTTCATCTGCCTACAGATACAGCATTATTGTGTCTTCCATGGTATATATTATCACAGAGTGACAGGTTTGGAAGTAAGAAAAGTGGAATATAAGCAATTACCATGGTGTCCAGAGGGAGGGTGCCAAATCAACACAAACTAAACCTCTGCAGGAGCTTCAAAATCTGAAAAAAAGTCTACCAGGTAACTGTCTTACCTGTATTTGCACTCCCAGCTTTGGACTTCTTTCCTACAAAAGAAGGAAAAACAGGAGACAAAATTTGTTCTGGTAACAGGAGCCTATATTAAGATGCCACATACTTGGCTGTAATAAATCTGACAGTATAGGTGATGGTATGTGTCAGGTGGGTCTCAACTGATGATAAAGTGAGACACTGAGAAAATATATGTGTATACTTAGAAAACCATCTGCCTGTGTCAGATCATCACATCTGCGTGTGTGCGTGCTTTTGTGAAGCGAGCAGTTGATTCATGCCAGGCGCTGAGGATGATCCTGACACCTCTCATACTGCTGGGGTTGACTGTGGTCACAGTGGGGTAAAGCGTGAAGCTCAGGAGCGATAAACAAAAATAAAATCAGTGGGATGATGTGCTTTCTAGGGTCTAACAGGTTCTGATAGATCTCAAGGTTGTTACTGATGTACATAACAAGTAGGGAATGTAGGAAAGACAAAAAATACCCCTTTCCATTGAGCATATGCAAACTTAAAGGATGGCAACACATGCAGCATCTTTAGACAGACACATAATATCACAGAGGATTGTTTTAATTAAAGGAGATTATGGCAGCACATACAGCAAATAAGTCTGTAAGCATTTAAGGACCGGCAGCAGAGCCACTCTAAATTATTTTATTCCCTGAAAATTGCTCGAGGATAATTGATTTATTGATGTTACATATATGTATTTTAGTTTAGTAGTTATTCTTGAAAATCACATTTTTCCATCATGGTGTATCCAGATGGTGATCCGGATCACTCCCAAAATCCAATCATTTGTTCCTTGTCCCAATACGGACATTGCCTGAAAATTTCATAGAAATCCGTCCATAACTTTTTGAGTTATCTCGCTAACAGAGAAACAAACAAACATACTAATTAACAAAAAACAGACGCCGACAGTTACATAACTATCTGGCGGAGGTACGTATACTTTTGAGAAATGTTTCAGACCAAGCATTAAAAGTTTTAAAATTAGTAAAACAGTGGGAACCTCACGTTTCATGAGGTCAGCTCTGCATGTTGGTTCAGGAATATCTGGCTCATATGCTGGGATCTTCTCTGAAATTAGACCAAAAAAGCGCATATTAGATATGTCACAGTGACAGAAAAGCTGTGCATACATGAGATGTTTATGACGGTTTCAGTTAAAGTCCTGTGTGTTTTTCATTATGTATAAAACTATCTGAAATCATCAAATTAGCTCTCATATACAGGTATGACCCTGCAAAACGTATAAGTCCATCATCAACAACTTCATAGCTGTTGTATCAGGGGTGGGGTCCCATGAGGTCCTTTACTTTACTAAATGAAGCCTGTGAGTCATTTTCAAAATCATGGCATTTTAAACATTAAGAAAGTGTTGTAGTGTTGTATTATAAGTATTAAAGCTTTAAAACCTTTTGGTAAGGTAGGTGTCATTCAAAGTGTTTCATCTGCCTACAGATACAGCATTATTGTGTCTTCCATGGTATATATTATCACAGAGTGACAGGTTTGGAAGTAAGAAAAGTAGAATATAAGCAATTACCATGGTGTCCAGAGTGGGGGTGCCAAATCAACACAAACTAAACCTCTGCAGGAGCTTTAAAATCTGAAAAAAAATCAACCAGGTAACTGTCTTACCTGTATTTGCACTCCCAGCTTTGGACTTCTTTCCTACAAAAGAAGGAAAAACAGGAGACAACATTTGTTTTGGTAACAGGAGCCTATATTAAGATGCCACATACTTGGCTGTAATAAATCTGACAGTATAGGTGATGGTATGTGTCAGGTGGGTCTCAACTGATGATAAAGTGAGACACTGAGAAAATATATGTGTATACTTAGAAAACCATCTGCCTGTGTCAGATCATCACATCTGCGTGTGTGCGTGCTTTTGTGAAGCAAGCAGTTGATTCATGCCAGGCGCTGAGGATGATCCTGACACCTCTCATACTGCTGGGGTTGACTGTGGTCACAGTGGGGTAAAGCGTGAAGCTCAGGAGCGATAAACAAAAATAAAATCAGTGGGATGATGTGCTTTCTAAGGTCTAACAGGTTCTGATAGATCTCAAGGTTGTTACTGATGTACATAACAAGTAGGGAATGTAGGAAAGACAAAAAATACCCCTTTCCATTGAGCATATGCAAACTTAAAGGATGGCAACACATGCAGCATCTTTAGACAGACACATAATATCACAGAGGATTGTTTTAATTAAAGGAGATTATGGCAGCACATACAGCAAATAAGTCTGTCAGCATTTAAGGACCGGCAGCAGAGCCACTCTAAATTATTTTATTCCCTGAAAATTGCTCGAGGATAATTGATTTATTGATGTTACATAACAGTCTTGAACCTATATCCCAATATAGTAACCAGATATCTGGTATCATGTGTTAGTATGCTGTCTTGGGATGGAGATCATAAAAGAGGAGACACCTAATCTCTTCAGCATTGAGATGTCGACATTGACTAACATAACTTGTGTGTTTTATTTATACCAACAGACACCGTCAATCCAAAATGACCAGCTTGATTTGTTTACACATCATCATCGTCTTAGGAAGTGTGAGTCTTGGCAGGCCGAAAAAACAACATTTCCACCCTCTGAGAAAATCTTTTTTGTCAGCTGATATCAAAGGAGGAGTTCAGGGTGAGGCTGCACGTAGAATGTATGTTTTTCCCAGTTTTTTAGTCCTGACAGTTATTTTTGTTCACTTACATCTCAATGAGCTGATATTTATCTCTCTGTTGACTGGAGGTGGACAGACAGTATGCAGGAATGTTAAGCCAACTGTCTGGATTTAGCACGAGGTGATGGAAATAACCACTTTGTCTGGCCACATTACAACCCGACACTAAACAGAACATGTAAGCTTCAAAGCAGCCTCAAACCCCAGTGGTGCCAACCTGCACATTGCTCATTAGTGGACTTATCAAGAGATTTCAATAAATATTTTAATAATGGGTATTGTAATACATCTTTACTGCTTTTTTTTGTCTTGGGACATTGTTGATTTACAGGAGGCCAAAGGGAAAAAGCCACCTTGACATACTGTATGTCCTCTCTACCTTAACTGGCATAGCAAAAATAGCCTTTTCTATATTAACAGCTCAAATGACATCTCTTGATCCACAGAAACATATAAGAGCACATTATAAGAACATTTTTGATCTGTTGTCTTAGTGAAAGCTCCCCTGTTGCCTCCTCTCCAAGCCCACTACCCCCTTAACTATTTGGGAAACTCTAAAGCTAATAGTACTTCGAAACCTAAGTGAAGCTTTTAAAGACTTTTTTTCCTGCCATTTATGTTTAAGCTGTCTTTAAGTCTCAACTTAACTCAACCAAACATGTAGAACATCTTTTATGCATGCTGTTTTAACAGCATGCTGCCCAAAGTCCTTCACAAAATGTTCACATCTTGATATCCCAGATCATTGGTCTTGAGCCTAAAAAACAAAAAGCTCACACCCCAGTGCTTTTGTGGGACCCCTGGCAGACATTTGAATTCTAGTGTGCAATCCTGCAAGTCTCACATTTGTAAGATTAGATAAGAATTGTCAATGAAAATCTTGGCCTAATTTTTACCAAAAGAGACATACTCTGTATCTGAATGTGCATGCACCATGCTCAGAACACAATGTTAAATCTTTCAAATCCACATGATGTTAACATAGTTGGACCTTTGCTCCCGGGCAATAAAACGGCTGTATACCCCTCATTATGACAAGCGTGAAATCTGCTGCTGAAATACTGCACTCTACACAGACACACATAAATCCTGAGGACCCTTGCACTCAGAGGATAAAGATAAAAACAGCCTTACTGCTGTATGGGGATATTAAAATGACTTAAATTCACAGCTTCAGCGGGAAGAAAAGATAAATTGTTCCCGTCAGGCTTGAACGTCTTATCTCCAAAACCATTTATTTTGCAAAATGAAAAGATTCTGTATTTTTATATAATAAAACAGTTTTGTGGATGCTGAAGATACTTCTCTAATTTGTGTAATAATCATTAAATCCCCGTACAGATGTGGAGGCTGACCAAAGCAAGGATTTATGGAAAAAATAAATTCATGACAAATGGACATGCAATCTGACAATCTGCAATCAAAGCATTGATCAGTAAATTCAGATCAATCATGACAGAAACAAAGATTCAGACTTAATTATCCAGAAAAAACATTGGATGCACGCCCTCAAGGGAAACTAAAATTGATGTAGATTGGTGAATAATGATTGAGTCTGAAATGTGAGAAAATACAGGATATAAATTCACCTTTATCTGACGTCCTAGAGTCAGAAATGATCCGGTTGGTGGTGGGCATCTTGATATTTTCTGTCTGTCCTTCTCAGCCTAATGTCCTGAACGATGCGTCTCTGCTGACTCCACTGTGAGACCCCTGAATGCCCCTCTTATATACCTATAAATTAGGACATAGGTGAAGGATATAGACCCGGTGGCGTGGACATGAACGTGAGATTATAGTAAGGAGTGGGAGGTGAGGGCCCTGTAACTGGACCTGTGTATATACAATTTTCCTTAAAAAGCTCGGATGGATGCTTCGATGTCCAGTTACTTGGAAAGACCCCGCCCTAACGCCCCTTATGTCACCACCACTGATCTACCCACATTGCCCAGTGACAGCGTTGATGCAATGAAGGTGGATGGAGTTGATGTATGCAATCCCACACAGACACACACACGTGCACACACACACAGTGAGGATGCAGCTGCAAAGATTTAAATCTTCATCGGTGAGTTCCTGCTGTCGGATGTCTCGCAGCGTGTGCTTTCACATGTGCAAAGGAATCTCCTGATGTTAGAGAACGATTATGTAACCTCTTTTTTAGCACATTCATACATTAACAGTAACAAATGCCTAAAATGTAGACACAACATCATATTCTAAAGCTTCATTTATTCTGCCAGCAATTCTTTTCTATACCTTAGGGCTGCAGTGAACCAAAACACAAGTAAATTAGACCTTAAAAACTGAAAACTGTATTTATTCTACATGCAGCTTTCTAGCATTCCAACTGTTTTAAACAGCCACTAAAACATTAGTCAATAAAAGTTGCATTGAAATATTGCACCTTGAAATACGCAATACATAAACATCATCAATCTTTTAGGTAAGGCAGTAACCAGTGGTAGGCAAAGTACATACTGTCAGTTCTTGAGTAAAGAAAAAGATTCTTCATGTCAAATTTTACACCAATACAAGTGAAAGTTGTTCAGTCAAATTATAATCTGAGTGGAAGTACTGGAGTGCTTGCTTTGAAAATATTTTAGTATAGTGGTTTTTGAAAAAACTCTAAACTTTGTGCTTCGTTTGTCAAGACCGTCACACCAGAGGACAAATTGATAAACTGTTATTTCGGTACGTTCACACTGTAAGCGACTCGTCCCTGAGTTCAAGTCCCCCACCCAAGTCATGTTACATGTCCATAAGATAGGTTTTGTCACCATCACATTGCTCAGTCACACCTGCTTGTGTTTCACCGCTATCATATCACGTCATGTACAGTACAGGTCAAAAGTTTGGACACACCTTCTCATTTAATGTGTTTTCTTTATTTTCATCACTATTTACATCGTAGATTCTCACTGAAGGTATCAAAACTATGAATGAACACGTGGAATTATGTACTTAACAAAAAAGTGTGAATTAACTGAAAACATGTCTTTTATTCTAGTTTTTTCAAAGTAACCACCCTTTGCTCTGATTACTGCTTTGCACACTTTTGTCATTCTCTTTATGAGCTTTAACAGGTAACCACCTGAAACGGTTTTCACTTCTCAGGTGTGCCTTGCCAGGATTAATTAATGGAATTTCTTGCCTTATAAATGGGGTTGGGACCATCAGTTTTTGTTGTGCAGTAGTCAGGCTGATGCACAGCCGACAGCCCTATTAGACAACTGTTAGAATTAATATTATGGCAAAAACCAATCAGCTAAGTTAAGAGAAACAAGTGGCCATCATTACTTTAAGAAATGAAGGTCAGTCAATCCGAAAAATTGCAGAAACTTTGAATGTGTCCCCAAGGGCAGTCGCAAAAACCATCAAGGGCTACAACGAAACTGGCTCACATGAGGACCGCTCGAGGAAAGTAAGACCAAGAGTCACCTCTGCTGCTGAAAAGAGTTCATCTGAGTCACCAGCCTCAGAAATCGCAAGTTAACAGCAGCTTAGATCAGAGGCCAGATGAATATCACACAGAGCCCCAGCCGCAGACACAAATCTACAACAACTTTTAAGAGGAGTCTGTGTGAATCAGGCCTTCATGGTCAAATAGTTGCTAGGAAACCACTGCTGAGGAGAGGCAACAAGCATGAGAGATGTGTTTGGGTCTGATGAGTTCAAATTTGAGATCTTTGGTTCCAACAGCCATGTATTTGTGCCATGCAGAAAAGGTGAGCAGATGGATTTTGCATGCCTGGTTCCCTTTGTGAAGCATGGAGTCTATGGTGTGATGGTGTGGGGCTGCTTTGCTGGTGACACTGTTGGGGATTTAAGGCATACTGAACCAGCATGGCCACCACAGCAGCCTGCAGTGACATGCTATCCCATCTGGTTTGCATGTAGTTGGACCATCATTTATTTTTCAACAGGACAATGACCCCAAACACACCTCCAGGCTGTGTAAGGGCTATTTGACTAAGAAGGAGTGTGATGGAGTGCTACTCCAGATGACTGGCCTCCACAGTCACCAGACCTGAGCCCAATCGAGATGGTTTGGGGTGAGCTGGACCGCACGGTGAAGGCAAAAGGGCCAACAAGTGCTCAGCATCTCTGGGAACTCTTTTAAGACTGTTGGAAACCATTTCAGGTGACTATCTGTTGAAGCTCATCAAAAGAATGCCAAGAATGTGCAAAGCAGCAATCAGAGCAAAGGGTGGTTACTTTGAAGAAACTAGAATATAAGACATGTTTTCATTTATTTCACACTTTTTTGTTAAGTACATAATTCCACACATGTTCATTCATAGTTTTGATACCTTCAGTGAGAATCTACGATGTAAATAGTGATGAAGATAAAGAGAACACATTGAATGAGAAGGTGTGTCCAAACTTTTGGCCTGTACTGTTTATGTATAGGTTTAGCTGACATTATGCCAACTGTGTCTTTTTCACTCGTCTACCAACCACAAAACACTGCAGCTAATGGCCCTGCTGATGTCTCCCCATCGTCTGTCAGCTGCACCTCGAGAAGAGAGTCTCTATGTACCCGTCAAGATGGAACTAATGTACTCACTCACTTGTGCCACTGTTTTATTATTTATTTATTCTAACTTTTCTTGAGCTGAGATTACTTGTGTTTGTGTGTGTGTGAGAGTGTGTGCTTCTGTATGTAACTACATAAGTGCCTTACACAATGTCAATGTCAGCCTTATTTGTATAGCACAGTAAAATAGTCAGCGGCCTACCATAGTACTTTACAGTAGAAAAGACAGACACAAAAACAGTAAAACAATGGTATTGTCCAATCTTAAAACATGGGCTACATGTTAGGTCCTAAAACAGAGTTTGTCTGAGGATCTTAGAACAAATTTAAAGTTGTAGTTCATATGAAATTGAGAAAACTTAAAGAGGGCTGAGCAGATTAAATTCTTTTTGACATAATTAAAAGTCTTGTTGGTCAAGGTCTGTTATGGAAGGTAACAACTGATTAGTGATGAAAAGTATTAATAATGGTTAAAGTAGTTTTAAGTATTTCTAAAAGAAAAAGGCTGAAAATTTAATGAGAAAGTGCCTATTTTCAGTGAGGCTGCCAGAATGACTATTTCCCTGCACCACATCACATTTCATCATAAAAGGGAATCATGTTTAATGACTATATTTATAATCATTGAACAGTAGCAGTTTTTGAATGCTCATTCTATGTTGTACATTTGAACATTTAACATTTTTACACTTTATTTTACTTGTTGATAAGTTGGAATGGGAATCTAAAATCAATTCCAGTTGAGAATCATTAACAGCTCCATCAAAGTATCCATATCATGAGTGTTTTGCTTATCAATTCCTTTATTAATTCCTTTAACTGACAGGGTTCAGAAGCATCGGAATTGTGGCTTAATTTTTTCTTTACAAAAGGTGCCTCCTGCACAACCCTGAGTGAGTGGAAACACCTGCAACTTGCAGAAGCAGTTATCTATGCTGTGACGTGTTTGACATTGTTGCCACTGATAGTCTACAGACCAACATATGCCCACACGGAAAATCTGCAGGAAGCAATCAGGGAATCATTAAAGAATTGGACTGATCAGCAGGATTGTTTATAGCACTAGTATTGATAAAATCTTAGCGATTCCCATCCCTATTGGTAATTTTTGTCGTCTTTCTGTTTGTACCAGTTTCAAAACCAAAAGTTTAATGGCAATTTTTCTCCAAACTGAACATCTGCTTTTACGGCGGACTTAAGCTCCAGTCATTTAACCTTGGATGTCACTGTGCAAAAACCAAGTCAGGCTAGATAATGAAGGCATTGTGTTTCCTATAAACCTTAAAGTTTTTTCTCCTTTTTAATCGTTATTCTCATCTTGACCTGTTTCTACTTGCTGTGACACCTTACAGGTTTGTTATCAAAAGTCTGTTGACCAATGTATATGTATGGATGAAATAAATGTCCTTTTCTATCAATAAAATCATTATTATGAGCTGCATTATTAATGTAAAATACAGGCTAGCTCAGAGATAGTTATTTTCCAACACATTGTTTCATACTGGTCTCTAACCTACACATCCCTCTCTAATGTCTTCGGTTAGTAGCGTGTATCCCTGAAAACAGATTGAGTATGCTTTTTGGGAAAAGTGACAGCCCTACTTGTAATTTAAATTTATATAAATAGCACCTGAAATCCAAACTTCTTACATCAATCAACAACCTTTTTATCAGTATAAGCTCTCCAAAAGACATAAAAAGCTTTATTAAGTAGACTTGAAACCACATCCATCCGTGGGTTCACATTTTATTTGCTCTGGCACATCAATACTGAAGCCCTCCAGTTCAGGCTCATACCAATCCCCCTTGACTGATGTTGGGCTTGTCACAACCATTCGTCTATAGTTGGCTGTCAGTAGATCCCAGCTCAGGAATCCTGTACTCAACCAAGAATGCTATGCTTAGTGGCTGTTGCACAGTGAGCTCAGTTGGTAGAGGAGGGGTCTTTCAGAAGCTGCAGTCCAGCTACACTGGTCTGATTTATATTCCTATCAGTAGCCTCTTTGTGCGAGTCATCCCCTTTCTCATCCACACATTTACCGACAAACATCCAAAAGCTAATCTTGACAAAACAAAGATTGTCAGCACAGACTTTAGTCCTAAAATTATAGCGTTTTCAACTAGGTCATTCCTCCCCCCTGAGCCTATAAAACACTCTCAACAATGCAGGAGAAAAACTTGTTTTAGATGTGGTAAAAGCCAATCCTAAAAGTTTTTTGTAAAATACGGTGAATTTACCTGTCAAAGGCATAATCTGCAACTCTTTCCTTCTCTTCTGTCAAATCCCCAAGTGTTAAGAGTGAGTGAAGTCATTTGTAGGACTTTACTCTATTCTGAACTGCGTTACAAAGAGGATGCTCTCCTTGTTTTCTTCCCAGTATTTAAAGGTGACATATTATGCAAAAATCACTTTTTGAAAGCTTTTGAACACATTTTTGGGTATTTGACCTGCCTCCCAACCCACAACATGTGAGAGGAGATAACAAAGTGTCTGGTAAGTGCACTAAGAGATCATCACTCTGTTAGCACAGGCTACAATCTATTTGTTGTTCAATGGTGAAATTAGTCAAATGCCAAATTATCAATGTCCCTTATATCTTTCATTCATTTCCTATTGCAGCTTTTGACACTGAATCAGAGGCGTAGCACATGCTGGAAGCACCACCACATCTCTCCCTTATATTTAAAATACATACATAAAATAAAATAGTTACATGTTAGAAATTTAAGAAAAAAGTTTTTATTGAAAATACTATCATTGTAGACAAGTCAGCAGCAGAGTCAAACAGCACATTTTTCATTAGTTTCATGCAGTGGGTCCACATTCCAGGAGGATGTTTTGGAGTTATTACATAAGAAAAACATTACAAAAAAAATATAAATAAAAAAATAAATATCTTGTTGATGAAATCCTATCTGGCTTTTTGTAATGGGCCAGGCCATTCACAGGCTGGGGCAGAGAATGTAACCTTTTGAGGAAACTCTTTGCTTTATAGTATATTCAGTCTGTGTAGTTGTTGTCTGGATTACAATGCTAAAAATGTTGCATACAATATATTTGAATGTGGAGAATATTAGGGCAGAACAAATGGTGGGATGGAAAAGGTCTGGAGTGAATAACTCTACAGGGGAGAGTCGGAAGTGTCCTTGGTGATAAAGAATTGACCCTGAGGATGGCAGACACTATTGCAGATAGTTCTTAGTCCAACATGGCATTAGCAGTTAACCAAATATAGTATTTTCTGTGCAAAGTTACAGTGTTGGTGACTAAACTGTCAGACTACAGTTGTCTAGTAATTCTAGTTTATCTATTTGTAGTTTCAGTATTTATTTCCTCTTTGACCCGATCTTACATTTGAATAAAGTAATCAATAGAAGTGTGGAAAGATTATGCTGCTATCATGATAGGACAGACATAAATAAAACAATCAAACACATTCATGCTTCAGAGTTTGGAGCACAAAACAACAATCCAGATACCAAACAATGTGACCCAAATACTGACCAGATTTTGTGCTATTGACTGGTGGTTTCTCAGCTCGTCCTAACAGGCTTAGCTACGCTCCTGCCCTGCATTACCATGTCAGTCATTTACGATCACAAATGCTTTAGTGCACATGGCATAGATTAAAAGAAAGAGCATGTTGCTGGTTGTAAACCCTTTCTTGTGATATGCTCTCTACTATCTGAGGTGTTTACTACTCTGGCCCTGTGCCCGAAAACCTCCAGTCAAGGCTGACTTCTTGTGTCCCTGTCTGCACAAACAGATGACTGCGGCGCTGATTACTAGGCAACACGTATTAAACAGCACATACCAGGGGGTTGTAATGTCTGATCTGTCCTGGACTGACCACTGGGGTTTACAAGAAAAAAGAGGGGATGTACGGTGACGGTGTTTACATGTGCGTTTTCCAATACCCCTCTCATATGAGGAAGAGAAACACGAGGCAGCAGGTCACTAAACTGTGCTGACAGGCAAGTAATCCCTGCAAAAAGTCAGTGCTGTGACCCCGCTGGCTCGTAGCTTTAACCAGCCACAGTGAAGGTCATGAAATCAGGTTTAAACCTTTAAATGAGCCAACAGAGATGTTTATTTAGATATTTTAAACAACTGAAACACATGAGAAGAAAGAGTAGTTTTTACAGGCAGGGTTTATCATAGTACTTTATTTATTTAGTTATTATTGGGTTATCAACATCACAAATGCCATTGACAGTGTACATATTACCAAGTTTTTTTCTTATACAAGCACACATACTGAACAACCAAACAGGTTAAGATACAATCGACTTTTCCAGGTTTTCAACATAACGTTTTAGCATCTGTTTATCCTGTTTTTCTTGTAATACTTTTTAAATGTGGCACCCAAACTGGCCAGATACTGAAAAAAATTAACAGTAATTGAAGTGGTTGACCAGTATATGTCATATCATTCAAACTTTTTCATTAATTTGTGATTTATTTATTTTTTTTACTTATTCAACATTTGTCCTGGCCAAACCAGACATTGTAATTACATTACGCCTCAAGGTATTTCTTTAACATCAGCTGAGGATCTACGCTGCCTGCAGTGGAATATTCACATAAAAACAACAAAAACCTTCAGCATTTCTGCTGTGCTTCACCGTATATAACATCATAGTTTGTCGACTACATTGAGGATTCATTGCATCCCTAGTTACCAGACTGTTACGCTAATCAATGCACAGTGGTAGGTTTTTGAGTGTCTTAGTGCTTGTTTCATTATATTTACACTTTCTTAACATTCTTTTACTCTACCTTACCTGTGAAATTATTTGTTTCCTTAATGCCAGTTTGAGATGACATCATGTTATTAAACACCGGTTTTCTATCTGCTAAAGCTAAGTCAAGCTAGTTGTCGAGTATATGCATTTTTTTTCTCATGAATTTGTCTCAGTAAAAGCTGCAATGTCATAGTTTTTTCAGAACACCTTTAAGCTGAAACAGCCAAACAAGATACAGTAATACAGCATTTGAAACTTAACCAACCTGAACACTTCAGTCTGAAATAAGAAGCAGCAGGTGGAGTCTCACATAGCACATCAAGAGCTCCTGTAAACTCTGACACACATAGAGAACATTACCAACAGTGAGAAAAACATCTTCCTCTGGTCTGTTGAACTTTACACACAGTGACTTCTACAGGAATCTTTTTTTGCACCAAGACACAAAGATGAAATGCTGCAGACTTCAGAGAGAGCCTGTTCGTAGCATGCTAAGTTTTTATGGCTGTTCAAATGATAAATGCAGACTTTAGGAGCAGTCTTTCTGTCTGTGATTTGTTTTGCTATGATTTTAATACAGTTCAGGTAAAAAAAAACATCAGTCGCCAGTATGAACACATCATCAGATACAGTAAATCTTTAGCTCACACTTCTCACTCACCCACACCTGCTCTGTCTCTGTTAATTCACATCATAGCCAAATAATGATAATACTTAAAAACACCATACAAAAGTCTGTTGACGATTGTATTTGTATGAAAAGAAACCCTCATCCCCTTTATTTATAAAACCGTTAGCAATGTTTTTATTTATTGACGTAAGATAAAGGCAAACCCAGAGATGCTCTCTCTTGCCATGTCACTGCTTGTCGGCCACTTTTATAGAACTCACTGTAGTGTTTAATTCATAAATATAATGTAAAAATTTTTCTCAGTTGTTCTCCAGCACATTATTTCATTGAAGTTTCTCACCTGCAAATTGCCCTTTAAAATGACTCGCAGGCCGGTGAGGAGAAGGGCCTTGTGTGGTTCCTTGTAGGGATGTAATGGTTACCAGTAAAATGGTAAACCGCAGTGAAAATGTCCCATGGTAATCATGACCGTGTCCTATTAAAATAACCGTTATACCGTGTTTGATCACCACACTGCGTCAATATCTAACGGTGATGCTGTTCTTTGCCTGGAAAAGACGAAACTATGTGTGTCTGCACCTCGATGAAGCCGGCTCTCTCAAACAGAGGCACGCATGCAGTTAAACTGCAGTAACTCCCTTAGTAAACAAGCAGACTGAGAGAGAGAGAGAGAGGATTCAGAGAGCCATACCTGAGTGAATTACAGGGGGTTTATGAGTATTTTCTGTGTAATATGTATAAAGGTTGTAAATAACAGCATTAGTATCAGTCTGGAGTGTGTTCCTGCTGTTCTTTCGCCGTTTATTTTCCGTGTTTCGCCGTATTTTGTCGTAATTGATCATCTTTTCCGTTATAGTTCATGTTTTATGGATTTCATCAATCATAATTCGGAATATTAAAGAAGGAGATGTTGAGAAGATCTGCCATAGATAGGAAAGTCATGAAGGGGGTTGATTGCTTCAGGGACTATTGCTAGTAAAACAAAACATAAACTAGAAAAGCACTCGGAGAGCGCAGACCTCCGCCAGCGCCACAGTGCTCTGCCATATTGTGATTTTCACCATAAATATTAGTCCTACCTTTATTTCATCTAAATATTTAGATTCCTTGACCATGAAAACATACCATTAGCAATTGGATTCATAATGATATCTATTTTACTTAAGTAGTTATTCACAAAAATCACATTTTTCGTCATGGCGGCCAGACGCTGATCCAGATCAACACCAAAATTAAATCACTTCTTCCTTTTCCCATGCTGAACATTTCCTGAAAATTTCATTAAAATCCATCCATCACTTTTTGAGTTATTTTGTTCACAGACAGACGGACAGACAGACAAACCAACTCTCATGAAAACATAACCTCCTTGGCGGAGGTAATAAAAAGGCCTGGACATGGTCTAATATAACGAGCTGTAACATGGACACCAATGCTGCAGGCAAACAAAAGTGTGTGAGTGTATGTAAAAAAGGTTAAATTAATTTTTTTAGCAGTCTCAAAACTTTGAACATGTTCATTTATAATTGTTTATGAAGAGAAACCTGTTTGAAGTACAAATCCATTTCTTTCTTTTCTCGTAACAACACACTGTTTAAGCATTTATAACATAATAATGACAAATACTTGCCAGAATTGTTTACTTTTATTTCTTCTGAAAAAAATTAAACAAATGTACTGATAGGATATTTCCTGACACAGCTATTGACAAAAAAGACTAAAGAACTGTTAAAATTATAATATTAAAGGGGTTAAATGATTTCAAGACTGTGTTGAAGTACTTTTTGAACATTTTGAGCACAATGCAACGATAATAATGATAACAGTGATAATTTAGATCACAATAACTGTGATATGAAATTTTCATACAGTTACATCCCTAGTCCCTTGGCTCCCGGTTGCCCACCCTTGCTCTACTGACAACAGTTAAGTGAGTTTAATCTAAAAATAGGTTTCTGTCAATTAAACACATTTTTGCAGGAAGAGGTCATAGCTGGACGATTATTTCATTTGGTTTATTTAAAAGCTCTTGCTTTTTTTATTCCATTTGTGCCAATTTTGACATTCCTTTTGGACAAAGTATTATCCATTATCTTTTGCAGTTTGTCCTTTTAAGGTAAATTAAGCATAAAAAGACTAACCTGCTGATCAGTTTAAGTCAGACATGGTGGCTGTGAGTCTATGTTGTAAGTTGCACTATGTCAGTCACCTTGTCTGATACCTACACCGTGGGAGCATTTGAATTAAGATATTGATAATTTGTTGAACTAATCAGTTATCTATGCCTTTGACAGTTTTGTTTGCTTTGTTTTGTTGTTGTTTGTATTGGATTATACATAGGTATACTTTTCTGGCTACATCCTACATAGTTGCACAAATTAGCCAGGGACCAAAAAATATTAAGTGCTATATATTATAGGAGTAAAGCTACTTTTAATTAGTCTCCCTCAAAAGTACAGAGTGTCAAAAGTGGAATGAAAATCTAATAAACCGTCAGTTCCCCTGATTGCCTCTCCAATCAGAATTAAAATGACGTTTAACTTAATCCTCACTCTCTTATGTAACCCTTTATGCTCAACACTATCACCACATTCCTGAACAGGCTTCAATTTCCTCAATTAGTTTTTGACTACAAGGAGATTACCAGATAATTGTGAGAGTAAATTCTGATCTCCTCGGATAAATATGGGTCAGTGGGTCAGACGTTGACACTGTTGAGCATATCCCATCTTGGCAAGCTCTGTGTCACGCCCATTACCGAGCTCATTATCTCCACATACCTTACCAAAAGTTCTCTACAAGGTCCCGTGGGAGCCTCCCAAAACCTTTTAATACCCCCTTTCCTGAATGGTATATAAGGAAGCTGTTTGCATCACTGCAGCAGACCGCCACTGACAGACGTCAACATTCAGGAAACCCCGACACGACAAGACACGCCACTAAGCAATAAAGATGCCAACCAGTACATCCAACAGAAGGATCCTGCCTGCTGCCAGCAGACCTGGTGAGTGAGCTCTCATTTTTTAATTACCAGCAGATAATGAATGTTAGATTAATGAAGTGGAGCAGACTTATGGTAGTGCTATACGTATTAAGCTACAAATTATAGTTCAAGAAGATAAGTCTCTTAAGATTCAGATTTGGTTTATCATTTAGAACTATTAGAACAAATAGGTGATTTTAAACAGTGTTTATACAAAAATGCATTTGTTGTCATTAGGTTTGTATCCTGACTGTAGAAATGCCTTGAATGCAGAAGCAGTATATTAAATTTGAAGAGAATTGCCATTCATCATGGTTGTTTGATTCTTGCAGGGAAAAAAACTAGAGATGTGGCTTCCAAAAAGGGTAAGATTTGAAAAGAAATTTAAAATTCATTTTGAGTGTCATATCCCTGTATTGTTGTAATCATCAACTAACAATCTGACTTTTCTCTTCTCTCAGAAAAAATCCCAGAATATGTGCCCAACATCCCAGAGCCCACTTGCAGAGCAGACCTTCTGAAATGTAAGAAGGTCATTCACATGGAGGGGAGGTTGTTCTAAATAAGTTAACATTTCCGTGGAGAGCTGATCAGAAATCTAAAAATACAATTCTAACAGTGCAGTACATCCCAAGTTCCAAGTTCTGACTGACAAAATACAAATTTATTTAAGTTTAAAATAAAAAATAAACTTAAATACAAATAAGTTAAATACTTGTTACAGGTCTTGGGTATATTTTTTCTAAAGTGAATTTTCAATATCTTTATTGCAGTGCCGTTGCTCAAATAGTTCTTGATTTGATACTCATAGGAGAAAGAATATTATTCCTATTCTTTTTTCTTATTATAGCCCATACAATCATCCTTCTGTCACCTGTACTATCTGTTTCTGTTGCTGCCTACAGAGCAGACAAGGCAGAGAGGAGACAGCATCTTTAGCTCTAACAACTTATGACTGCTACCTTAATTTATTGAAATGCAGTTTGGTAGGTACCATAAATGTCGCTTTCAGATGAAGTCACACATAGGGGTGTAAGTGATGTCTGCCTAGGGGGATGCTGTCAAACTGCCTTTTGAATTATTTAAGCTGTGCCAACTGGATAATGATCATACTATCACAGTTCATACAGTAAGACAGATATTGAGTTTAAACAAAAACGTGAAAAAACAGTGACGGACATTAAATAAATCCCTCATCTTGATAGAGAAGTGAAGTCAGACGTCACTTCTACATGCAGTGACCACTTTGTGAAAGGTAAGACCTGATCATTTAGCTAACAAGCTTAAGTGTCTGGCTGTAGCCTAAACAATTACAAACAATATTGGCAATATTGTTCAGAAATGTACATTATCGCCTAAAGCAGTGTAATTTATTTGCTGCCTGTTATGCAAATAAATAATTTGGAGTTAATGACAATCTAAAAACCGTACTTCTCATGCTAATGCATTCACTCAAGCAAAATCACATTAATTGCTGCTTCAGATGTAAAATTTTGACAACAAGCAAAAAGACTTTAGACTCAGTCTGACTCACATGTAAGACTTTCGACCCTCTAATTTTTTTTCACACCACAATTTTCATGTGATTTAAAGAAACCTATTGGATACTTTGGTCAGAGTACCAAATCAAAACTATATTTTGCTGTCAAAATTACCCATTATTTTTAAATAATTAGCTACAGACAAAAGATTAACATTAATGTTTATCTTTTAATGGATTCAGTCAAAGTTGATTGTCAATTATCTGTCTATATTGTTTTAACTTATTAAAAACATCTAACAAACACTCCTTATTTTTTTGCTCCGTCTGCCAAGGAGGTTACGGTTTTGCTGTTATTTGTTCAAAAGTTTGTCTGTCTATCTGTCCATTGGTCCATCTGTCTGTGAGTATGGTAACTCAATGGATTTAGATGAAACTCCAGGAGATGTTTGTCATCGAGCCAGGCAGAAGTGATTAGATTTTTAAAGTATTTTTTATATTGTAAAACAGGACTGTTTTCCACATCTACAATAATGACCCAGCTAACAATGTCAGAAATGCCTTGGCAGAGGTTTGTGTTCTCTTTGTATCTTTTGTTTTTCATTTCTAACATTTGGAGCACCATCCTCACCATAACAAATAAATACATAAGTGAATAAAGATTGAAGCTCTTCCAGAATATCTCTTGATTATAAAAAAAGTAACATTAAAACATTGATTTGAGAATTAACTCTCCAGAGACAGGGTGGTTCAGCTGGTCTATCTGAAATGCAGTCTTCCCTACAGTGTTGATGCAGTCAGTTAAGACTAATACAATCACTAGCCTGGTAATTAATTATTAGAAAATTTGAATCCACTGACATTACTAATTATAACATGTCCCATTTTCTGCCACACTTTGAAATTAAGACAGCCAGCTTAACAAGATGCCCCCACCATCTTGACTAGCGCAGCAAGAATGAAACATAAATAAAACTTAATTTAAAGTACATGCGACATTTATTTACTCAAGTCTAATTAGGGACAGCAATCTCTTTGTGGTGTTGTCTGTAATGTGCAGAGAGAACTCTTTTGAAGAGGAACTTTCTTCAGTGAGTGTTCACAGAGCAATAACCCAGAGCAACCACCAAGATCATCATCATCATCTTTGCTAGCAATTTTCCTGCAGGAAATCCCTATTTATTGTTCCTCTTTCTGACTTTAAAATTTTCCACTTCTTGCAGACTGGATCAATCTGTCTTTTGATGACAAGACGGCAAATAAGATGCTGTGGATCACAGTGGACGGGACAAAAGTGTCACGAATGACCGATGATGTCACGTGTCCTGTTTTAGACAGACCAGAGAGATATGAACACTCCCCCCAGGTCAGTTTTATGTTACAAATTCAGACATTTAATGCGTCTTCTTATTTTAAATTATTTTTCTGGCAAGCAGACCTATCATAAGCCCAGGTCTCTCTGGCCTTAATTATCAAATTGCTAAGTTAATGACTAACAGTCAATTGCTGAGCTGGAACGCCTGTATATCTGGTATGGTTGACTTTATCTTTTCTTTCAGGTTCTCTCCAAAGAAGGCATCCAGGGCTTCAGAGCGTACTGGGAGGTAAAATATTCGGGTTGGGTGGTGGTGGGAGTTGCATATGAAGGAGCAGGGAGAAGGGGGAGCGATGGACCCTGCGGGCTGGGAGAGAATGAAGAGTCCTGGGGTCTCGGCTGGGGTGGATCCCACTACCAGCTGTGGTTCAACAGCATCAACACAGAAATCTGGGACATCCCTCAGTCCACCATCATAGGGGTGTACCTCGACCATCCAGCGGGTGTCATCAGGTTTTATGCTGTGAATGAGGGGACAGAGGGAGAGGAGGGTGAAGGCAGGCAGGAGATCAGGCTACTGCAGCAGATAAAGAGCTCCTTTAAGGGCAAGATGATGGCAGGTTTCTGGGTAGGACAAAAGTCATCCTGTTACCTGGTCAAACACAATCAGTGACATTAAGAGTATTTAACAGTTATGTACATTTCCAATTTTATAATAAAGAACAAATGCATGGATCAGAGTCTTTGTGCATAGAAAAACATATTTATTAAGATGGTGCTGTTTGATTAGACAAGATGTGCTTTATTAGCATGCTTTCCTTCCATAAAGCTACTGCATGCTAATGTTAAGTGAATTATATGTTATTGCAGTGTGCTGTATATTATGTTAAGATACTGTAGCTATATTTGTATATCTGTTATTCTGTGTGACTTTATTCTAATAAAATACATTTGATATCCAAACAATATAGGCATGACTCAAGTTCTGAATGGTGTAAACAAGTTGAGTTTAAGAGTAATCTTTATCAATCTTTTAGAGTTTGTTTAAAGTTGGTTTTATGAGCAGTATTGTTGTCACTTACCAAAATCCCAAGAAAGTCCATTCCAAATAATGGCAAAAACAGATATTTCTTCTAAACTGAGGGATACTTGGAAACAAAAATCCAAGAACATGATGCAAACTAAGACAGAATATTTACAAGAATACATGTTTTCTAAAAGAATCAAAACTACACAAAAAGCAGGTTTTAGAGGCAGTTTAAGAAGTAAAGCAATTTAACTATGAAAATAGACAAAAGCATAGAATAAATAAAAAGAAATGTTAAAGAAAATCACCTATCATTGGAAATAAACCGATTAAAAAAGGACAAATGGGCAAGGAAAAGGAAATTACATAAATATTATCATAAATTCCAAAACAGTTGAGAATGTGTCTTCAATATAGATCTATACATGTGAATTCAGTTATTTGCTAATTATTTTCAATAGTAACAAGTGTGGAAATTTGTAGTTGAAGAAAACCCTCTGAAGTGTTTCTGACATGTAGCTTTCACAAGAATAGCCCAGATAGATGGACTGACGAACAACCTGGAGCATAATGCCTTGCTTCAGCAGAGGCATACTTTAAACTTTAATCATTTATTTAAAGGGCAATTTTTATGCCTAATTGAAGTATGCCACTAATACAGGAAGCCTTTGGGATGAACTGATTAAATACACAGGAATGATAATCTCTGTACTGGAAAATATTTTTATGAGGGGAAAACCAAAACTGAATTCTGCACTTCCAAATCTCTTTGCATCATCCTGTAGTGGTAAGTCACGGTTTATAAATAAAAAAATTACAGCATAGCAACGTTAATCCATCACTGCCATGCCAAGTATTCAGAGTGTACCACCACCTTCAGCTGCTCTGGATCTTTCATTCTTCACCTCACCCTGTTAACACTGAGCTGGTGAGCCGCAGGATTAGACCCGGTACATGAAAGTAGATCCAACAAGGCAATAAACAGGATCCCATGTAAGCTCACATATGGAGTAAATGAGAGAGCTGGGATGAAGCAGAGCTGATGTCATGCAACACTGCTGATGCAGAACTAAACTTAAGGTAAATTGGTATATGGATTATTTTCCCCTATCATATTAAAGTGAGGAGATCAGTGCTGATAGTTTTTTTATTGCCTGCAGACACAGCTGCACATGCATCAGGCAAAAGGGATAACCATGAAGTATAGTGCATACATCGATATTTTAGTTTTGTAGGAGTAACCCAATGATGCAGTCTCCATAAATAATGTCTCTAAGACATCACATATGATCATATGACAGCCAAGAAGTCTTCCAGAGACTTCTGTCATCTCTACAGTGACAAACTGAAGTCATTAACTGAATAAACATTTAGGTCTAGTGATGGTTAAGTAAAAAGGCTAAAAGTGTTTTTCTGGTAATGTGAAAGTTCTTATGAGCAGTGGGAGAACATGAGGCCCAATGACTAAACCCTTTGACGGGCAAGATTTAACAGTTTACTCGGAAATTAGAGTGGGTCTATAACTGTGTTTGAAGAAAATCAGCCAAATCATTCTTAAGATTTACAAGCAAAGGATGGACATGTGACTTAGTGGCTCTTACGTTAACCTCTATAATAATTTGAATAAAGCCTTGAACACATTCATGAGATCTCAAATCTGTATGAAAGGGAGGATGATGTGTCCACGACCGATAACCTTTGAAATCTACTTGATTTAAGGTCCAACTTGATATTTGTCAGAAGAAGAAATGCCACAAACGGCTCCAGAGACATCAGGCTTACAAGGGAGAGATGGTCAATCAATCAATCAAACTTTATTTATATAGCGTTTTCCTACAACATCTGTAACTCAAAGTGCTTGCAGAAAAGAAAACCAGAGGAAAAGAGAGGGGAAAAAACAATTCCAAACTAGGCACCTGTCTGGGGAGTACAGTGTGGGATTGGAAAAAAACACCTCAGCACATGAGCATCATATTACAACAGAGTCGAGCACATGGGGTCACAAGGAGGGGGTCTTTAGATTTAATCTAACCTTGACCTCCAAATTATAATCATCCATCTCTCATCTATTCTGCTTATTGCTTTCTGGGTTTTGGGAGACTGGAGCCTATCCCAGCTGACACTAGACAAAAGGAAGGGTACACCCTACACCAGTTCCCAGCCAATCACGGGCCCACAGACAGACAACAATTCATACAAACTCAAACCTATGGGCAATTTAGAGTTACCTCTTATCCTAACAAGAATATTTTTGTCTGTTAGGGGAAACCACAGTACCCAGAGAAAAGCCACGCAGGAAAAGGGAGACCATGCAAACTCCACACAGAAAGACCCTGCTCGAACTTAAAATGTTTTTGTTTTTTTTTTACTTTTTTTTTATTTAGGAGTCTGTGTTTACAAATGTGAAAAGTGTTATGAAATCCTCAAAACTCCTCCTATGAAACTTACAAGATAAGGATGATCATTAGGCCTGTTTCACACTGACTCAAAGATAAAATAATATTTTGAGGGCAAAGGTCTAACCCTGTCGAATCTGTTTATTGAGGTGCTATATTGCTTTTTCAAAAACAACCCTCACCCTGCTAACACTCCAATCTCCTCGAGCAAGTTATTTCCTTAATATCCAGTAAACATTTCTAATAGCTTTATTTTTAAGTCATATCCACCTTATAAGTTCAGGTAAACATTTTATTTTCGTTCGGTGACAGGGCCTTTAGTGTGGCTGCCCCCACCCTCTGGAACTCTCTCCCCGCTGAAACTCTCCCACTCTGGACTGTGTCAAATCACTTCTCAAAACTCACCTGTTCTCCCTGGCCTTCCCTGTTTAATGTTTAGCTTAGGTCCTTATTTGTTGTTGATTCTTATTAGTTTGTCCCCTCTACTGTGGAAAGCGACCTTTGGTTTTTTGAAAGGCGCTATATAAATTTAAGTTGTTATTATTATTATTATTATTATTTTATTTATTGCATACATAAAACACAAAATCATAACTTGTAAGAAGTTTAAAGGATAAAGATCTGCCATTAGAGTATGTTTTATATGGTTATATCTGTATCACATAAGCAATGCAGGCATTTTTATCTTACATTTTTTAATGTTTGGTCTTACCGGGTTAATGGAGCTTAAATCAGAGATCAGACAAACTTTCTTGCTTTGGTTTGGTTAACTGTGGGTACAGTCATTTTGTTCTAATGGAGATGTCTCCAATCTCATTTTCTGTAAGGAAAATGTTGCCTTTGTCGCTCCCAAGTGAGTCTCAGCAGTACTACAAGTTTATTTTTTTTGAACATTTAATGAGAGAGGTAAAAATAAAAGCACCCCTCTGTGGTGGTAATAACAATTGAATGTCCAGCAGTATTAGTTGTCAAATGACTTTGGACCTTTTTCAAGGTACTTGCCAATGCACACAAGCTCCAAAGTTTTATGTCTTTAAAGAAGGTGTTTAAAAAAGTATTTATGAGCAAATTTACTTGGCTCAAGGCAGAAGAAAAGTCGAGGTAACATCTAATTTATCATTTTCTCTTTAACTCTATAGTGTTGAAGGCTGCCTGTTTTTAATTACTGGTCTTAAATCAATAAATTTAATCATCTTTATTACTGTACAGGAAACATATAAATGATAGTTCTCACATTTAGGCAACTTTATAAGTTGCACTACAAATTTGACTAATTTACTATTCAACATCAATGCAGGTTGCATTATAACTCTGTGCCAGTGACAGCCAACACCAGAGGCATTGGCCCTATTTTGTCAAACATGTATGATCAAAAAGTTGATGCACAGCCATTTCCACACACAGATTAGCATGTATCAAGCTGAACCTGATTAGAACATGGGCATGCGATATGGTCTAATCCCCTGTCAGGTCTGAGCTTGTGTACGGAAGATACATCTAGTAGCCTCATGGCACATTAAAAAGCATCTGTCTGAAGGAGCAGAATTTTAAAATTCTACTCGCTGTGCATTTATACACTGATAGACCTATAAATTTGAAGCTGAGTCAAGATTTTAGATGATTAATTTAAACAATATATTTTGTTATACGTCACCCTTATTGTATGTTTTCAAGGTTATAATGGAAATTGCAAGCTTTTGGCTGTTTCTTTGTTGGTATATAATTAAAGCTAGGTTTGGTCATCTGATTTAGATACACTTTTTGTAATACTGGTTAAAATGGTCTTTATGACCAAATGCAGTCAATTCATAATGTGTTCTTAAAACAGCGAAAAATATTCGCTATCTACAACAGGAATAAAACTGAAAACACTGACCAATCACATCTTTGGAGCACACATTTTAAACCAATCAAATCCCGTCGCCATTCTGACCGCCTCCTGCACGTACATTGTGCACAGACTGATTCAGTTCGGTTGCCGAGCTGAGAGGGATCCAAGTCTGCTAGAGAATGCTTACCTGTCAAATTTTGGCTTTAAAAATAAGGGAAGCCCGCTAAGAGCCATCCCACAACCCCAGCGACAGCTGCCCCCAGGCGTACTGCAGGTGACTGTTCTCACAAGGCTTTTTCTTCTTCTTTGGTTTTACGGCGGTTGGCATCCATCATTTTGGAGCATTACTGCCCCATTCAGGCTAGTGAGTTCAGTTTGGAGAGGCAGAGGAATGTTTTTGTTATTATATCATCACACGGGAGATTTACGTGAGAATACTAACACAGGAGGACATTGGGAAAGAGAATAAAATACAGACTTGACAGCTATGTGGAGAATAGCAGCAGAACTACCTATACCCCGATCAACATCAGGTTGAGAGTACTAGCTAACTTTCCATGTTTGTTTTTTAACTTAACTATGACAATGTGTTTTCTTACCGCTGACTGAGACCGGACTTGGTGTAGAGTAAAACATAAACTTTGTGCTGTGGGCCAGTTTGGAGTTGAATCTGTCATCTGGTTGTGAATCAGTGGCCCTCGTGCATGTGAGTGGAGGGGGGCTCATTTTGGAAAAGGGGTGGGAAGCGGAGTCCTGAGGAGATGCTACATTCAAATTCATGCTAGTTTTCCAAAATTACCGACCCTAGCTTTAAGTCTTTTTTATTGATTTGTCTAAAACAGGAGAGACTACCTTCAGTAATTGTAACATTTCTTTCTGAATATCAAATCTCTGCAGCAAATACTATGAACTATCTTAGCAGAAATCCTAAAAACTCGTAATTTGACAGAAATTTGTAGAGGAACAAAGATTTGCTGAGTGAATCCCTTCCGGGTTCAGCGGTCCAAATCTTTGAATTAAGGTGTCTGAATAGTTATAGCAGGACATATTTTTGAAACATTATGTCATTGTGTTCAACTAGAGGCAAAACTTTAATGAAATATCATTGCAGCCTGGTCAGCTCTTTGAGGAGAGGGAGGGGCAGAGACAAGCAAGAGCCGATCAAGAGGGAGGAAGTGGTTACACACCAGTGAAGAGGACAAGAAACACAATCTTAATAATGTAAAGTAACGGAGTTTATTAAAAAAGTTGTTCAACAATATTGCAGTCCATTGTTTCAGTCTGTGAACAGAATAAAAAAGCCACAGCATGCCTTTGCAGCGCATTCATTTACAGTGCTCCACCATTCCCTACTCATGATGACCACAAACTAACCCCTTCATATAAGCCATCTCTTTCACTTTGAGGTTTTCATTTCTGTTTAACTGTCCACTTATATAATCTGGCTTTGTCATAGCTGAGGTGCATCTGCGGAAGAGCCAGGTACTTTAGAATTATATTGTAATTGGTGATGTTAGCAGTTTAAAAGTCCATCGTATCCAGCTCAAAGGCAACATACCATCCCCAACCTTCACCAAATGGACATGCCTTAAACAATGAACAGTTTATCCTGCATGTGTACTCAGGCAACTGTTAAGGGTCGCTAATGTCGCTTTAGTTTCAGCCTTTCTGCTAGTGAATCTGCTTGACCTTTTACCTGTGCTCTCAAAAGTCTGATTAGTCTATTGTTGAGTCTATGTGAACATTTGTACAATATGTGAAGAGTAAACTTAGTTTCCCCATGGGAAACCTAAATATACCTCTGGCCTTGGTTATATCTGTTGCACTGCTTAAAGAACAGCCACTGTGGCACTGCACTCAGTTTGGTATGAATTGAGATATCACTTGAGAAAACTTTGTCTCACTCTGGTAGAACAAAACACATTTTGTCTTTGTAAATTTGGTTAAGATGATTATAGAAGGTACTTTATGTACTCTGCAGTAAATGTACTTTCATCCCCAAGTTTTTCTGCCCCCTGCTAAATACCAAAATAGTCATTTTAAGGCCTGAAATATTGGCTTGGCATTTACACTTCTATCAGTGCATTCAAAGAAAAGGTACCATCTGCAAGCTAATTATTGTTGACAGTGTTTATGTTGTTAACTTTAAGGTGATAAGTGCAACAAACTCTCAGTGTAGAGTTTATTCTTGGCCTTTCTCAGTAGGGCTGGGATGATATGCTTTTCTCCAGATTTGACTTTTTACGATTTTTTAAGTGCTGATTCGATTTGAATTGCGATTCTACGATATTGCTGATTTTTGCAGTCTTTGGTTAGCTTTTTTAACACCAGCTAAAAAGATGAATAATGATGACGCCTACAGACTAGATCAGGAAAAATACACGTTACATGTGAGTCCATTTTTAGGATTTATTCAGCAACATATTTTAACCAGTTGTTCATACTGTCTCTTCAAAAGCCTGGTTTGCATTTAAAAGTGGCTTATTAACACAGACTAAAATGAAGCATTTAGATTTTGAAAATAATCAATTTTTTTAACAAAAAAAAAAACATTTTAAAAATCGTCAAAAAATCCCGATACTCATGTGAACTGATTTTTTTTTTCCCCCACCCCTATTTCTCAAACTTCTCCCTACACCCTCTCATTACACACTTCCATCTGTTTGTGTCCCCCAGAGAAGAGTCCACCACATTTGGTGCTTTTCCATTTAACAGTCCAGTTCAGTTCGGTTCAGTACCGTACCCAACAACAGGTCTTTCCATTGCCAAAAAAGGATTAAAGTATCCCTGTTACTGATTTGTGTTGTCCCACTTTCTGGCAGCCATCTCGAGCTGAGCCCAAAAACTTGTGCTAAAATCGTTGGTAAGTGGCAGTAATTGTCACTTCCTGTGTGAAAGCAGCAAAAACAAAACACATGTGGAGCCAAGTTAAAATTAACTGTGGACTCAAGCTAGTGATTTTTATCCTTCTCTTTACTGCTTTTTTTTTTTTTTACTACTTTTGTGACACAGAATGTGACAACACAATGCTGCGTGGAGTCCTGGAACACTGGTAGTCATCTGCTGATACTTTAAAGTTTCGCACTCTACTTAAGAATGCTGCACTATCTCTCGATGTTCTAACATTTCCAGAGCTCTAGTGCTCTGGAACTCTCTCCCTCCAGACCTTCGAAACCTGAACTCCCTGTCTCTTTTCAAATCCAGACTTAAAACTCACCTGTTCAGGACTGTGTACCCCACTTGACAATAACATTCCTCCTCCTCTCCTTACCTGGCATTTTTTGTTGTTCCTTGCTATTGTAGATTTTATTGTTATTGTTGATTTTTTTATTGTGGATTGTATTGTCATTGTTGATTTTGTTGTTGTTGTTTTATCTTGTGCAGCATCCTTGAGTGTCGTTAAGGCATTTTTAAATTAAAATGCCTTATTATTGGGGTGCTGGTTTGGCGGAGTGGTTAGCAACCAGGCACCCCATGTACTTACTTCTGCCGGTCCAGGTTCGAATCCTGCCTGTGACCAGTTTGCAGAGTGTCTTCCCCTACTCTCTCACCCCCTTTCACAAGCCTATCCACTGTCTCTCTCCTATCAATAAAGGCACAAAAATGCCCCAAAAATATATTTAAAAAAAAATGCATTATTTTTATTATTTAGCTGAAAAATTACACCGCTGACACGCCCCTCTTTGTCTTGCTTACATTCTTGTCCTCAAGTGAAGGCACAGCTGGCAGGGGAAATGCAAGAGAAATCTGCGCTTACCACTGAATACCGTACCAAACTGTTCTAAACCAAACTAGACCACTACTGAGTTCAGTCCAAATCCTCAAATTATGGCGGGAGTGTGACTAGTTAGACCAGGAATGGGCAGCTTTGGCTACCATGAAGGCCTCAGTATGGTGATCCTCACTTTCACAGAGCCAGATTGTTACATATGAATGAATACTGTGTGTAAGACTATAAAAATACCATCAGTTCAACTAAATAGTAAATATTTAGCTCTAACAGTACTTGAACAGTAAAGTTAAACTAGTTAGCTAAACACAAATGAATTATCATCAAAGAATTTAATGCATCTAACCATGATTTAAAAAAAATACAGTATCTGGTCCCTGCACACGATACACATGTGAAGGTCAAAGTGTGTATACCAAAACCAGGATTATATTTTTGAGTCTCCAGAACAGGAGAATTGTTTTTTGTTTTTTTTTCCATGAAAGTATCGAAAGTCTACAAAGAATCGCGAAAGTAAAGATAATAATAAGATCCTAAAAAACAAATCACCATAAACTTAGTGGTGCTCTTTGTATGTGAAAAACTTTCTCTCTGTGTGTTAAACATAATCAAGTTTTACCATATTTCCTGCATCTGTGGATTGGTGTGAGTTTGTCCAATTGCAGACATTAAATGACAGAGGGAGCTTCACTCGGCTGTGAGTGTGACATGCTAAGAGGTGTTGAGGGAGAACCATGTCTGCTCCAGGCAGGAAAAAGAACTTCCTCATATGTCCACAAGATAGAGCCATGGCACCATAAAAAGAGTGTGGAAAATTGTATCAGGGCAATGATACGAGTTAAGTCCCTCCGAGGACTCACTAAAAAACTTAAATCAAATGAAAAGGCTAAAGTGCATGAGGACAAGACAAAGGAGAGAACAAACTGGACATAGACTATTTAGCTCTGATAAATGATCATACAGATTGAATGTATAGACTCATACGAAAGACTGATACCTGTTTGCTATTATTATGTATTTTTAAGTTACGTATGAAAAGTATCTCCAATGTTCCCTTGTTTTCTTCAGCCAGAGAAATCCCTCGTTTTTATTTTTGTAACAGTCCAGCTTGTTGCAACAGCACTGACATGACATGTTTATCGTTGCCATGGAAACACCTTCTGTGTCTCATTCATGTTTTGTGCTTCTTGTGATGATTATTCTCTGTCAGTGGCTGTGCACATAATCACCAAAGCTTCTCTCGTGGTGCATATTTCACGGGTCCGACCTCTGACCCCTGTAAAGATTTGACTCAGTAAGAGGTCTTACATGTGGAGTACTACTCCCAGCTCTGCCCATTTCTGCCCTGTACTTTAAAGGGATAGGTTAGGATTTTTTAAAGAGGGATTGTAAGAGGTACTTGGCAATAACATAAACAATGGCTACAGTGACAGAGATCAGTTCTGCTTCTGCACAAAATAGAATAAAATAGAATGGGTACTTTACTGTCACTTTAAAAACAAATACAAGGAAACTTCTTTCAGTAATCCCAGTTAGCAGCATTAAACAACTTGTCAGTATGAAACTAATAACAACATCCTTATTTAGTAGCTGGAATTACCATCGCCACAAGTCTTGACTGATGTAAAGAAAATAACTCTTTAGTGCATTTTAGCAGAATACTGTAGCTCATACAACTTACAGGATTGATTGATGCTGTTTAATTGCTTTTTTTATGTCCTGTAATGTTAAGTATTACCACATTAGGCGCCTGCGCTGTTCACCTCCAGCTTTGCCATGTTCTCCCTCCAGCTAATGTTATAGCATCGTTTTGAAGTATGACCGGTACATAGAGTGCTAAACAAATGCGTAAGACTACCATCCAATGTAAGGTTAAAGCCACAGGTGCCCTAAATTAACAGCAATGGTATTTGATAAAATCATTTTATGTTACTGTATTGGTTAATACGCCAATATATAGAAGCTCTTTAACAGAAAGGATGTTTTTGATGCTAAAATACGTTTATCATTGTTTTCAAGTAAACTGTTCTGCAAAAAAGCAGAGAAAATAATATAGCACATTATTATTCATTCATTACGACGTCAAATTAAAAGTTTTTAGTTGCATTCCTGATCAAGACAATCAGTTTTAGTGGTTGACTTCTCAGAGAAACCCACTTAACCAATTAATGTGGATTTGAAAAGGACACGTTTGTTTGTAATTTCTCATACTCTTCTCATACTTATTCAAAAATAATTGCAACATTTTGATTTTAAACAAGTTTGTGAAGGATTTCTGAAACAATTAATTTTTCCCCATTTTTATGAAAGGTGGTCCCATAATGTTTTTCTATAAAGAAAGTGTTGGGTTAATTTGAATTTTTGTGTAAATATTTAATCATTGTTGCTTATTATTTTTTTTCTATAAGGTAGATAGTGCTTGCAGAAAAAGCACTGAATGTTGGCTGTATAAAATGCAAATAAAAAGCAGAGAGGGTTCATATAATATCACTTTTCCATACGAATCATTGACATTTACATACATCGCCCACCAGACAGTGCAGTAATTGGTCAGTCTGTAGTGTAAATAACCCAGCTGTTTCAGTTTCAGGCTAATGCTAATGCTGAATTTCATGTTTAATAAAGCCTGCTATTTGCAGATGGAATGAAAAAAGATTCTGTGCTTCCAGTTCTCTGAGCTTGATATGAAGAAACAGCCAGAAAGTATCAGTTCCTCTGTAAGTCAAAGAAGATGTTCATCTTGCAGCACATGACTCTCACAGATTTTGGTTATTTGTGTGTGGCTCAGAGCAGTAACCATACTGAGGCTGCTAGCAAAGCTGCCTGTCAACAACTGCAGTCTGCAGAGCTGAGGCAATGCAATCTGGGAAAACAAGGTCATAATTTTAACACAAAAAAACTACATACCCTTTTATCCAAGGACATTAAAACTTCTGGATCTAGTGAACTAACCTGTGACTCTGGCTCATCTTTGATTTAGGCAATAGCTCTCAAATACTTAAAGATACTGTTTAAGTAAAAAAAAGTTTTTTGTAGCAGATATGATACAGTTAATTACTTCTACAGTTTACAATGTATTCACACAACCCATTAAATGTATCTCAGGATGGACAGAGCAGCGTTTGCCTGAGAGTGAAGCCAGAATATTTAAAGCTCCCATTTGCATTTAAGGTCTATGTCTAACAGACTGGACATAGGTCAAATCACATTATGTTGAAAAAGAAAACTGTCATCATGCTAAATAATTACGAAGTGTTTACTTTCTTATTAACCCTCAAGCAATGGAGAAGCCAGCCTATTACAAATATATCAGAAATGTAAATATTTTTTTTTTCTTTTTTCTCTTTTCTTGTTTTCACATTTTCTTTTTTTTTCTTTCTTTTTTCTCTTCTTTTGTCTTCCTTCTTTTCTTCTTTTTTTTCTCTTTTTTCTCTTTTTTTTAATTTTTCAGATTAAAAAGAGTGCGGAAAATCAAATTTAAAGGTCTCAGAAATTTGAAGGGACACTTATGTACAACCCCAAAACCAGTGAAGTTGGCACGTTGTGTAAATCGTAAATAAAAATAGAATACAATGATTTGCAAATCCTTTTCAACTTATATTCAATTGAATACACTGCAAAGACAAGATATTTAATGTTCAAGCAGAACATTATTATTATATTATTTTGCAAATAATCATCAACTTAGAATTTAATGGCAGCAACACATTGCAAAAAAGTTGGCACAGGGGCATTTTTACCACTGTGTCACATCGCCTTTCCTTTTAACAACACTCAGTAGACATTTGGGAACTGAGGAGACCAATTTTTGAAGCTTTTGGGGTGGAATTCTTTCCCATTCTTGCTTGATGTACAGCTTAAGTTGTTCAACAGTCCGGGGTCTCCGTTGTTGTATTTTACGCTTCATAATGCGCCACACATTTTCAATGGGGGACAGGTCTGGACTACAGGCAGGCCAGTCTAGTACCCGCACTCTTTTACTACGAAGCCAAGCTGTTGTAACACGTGCAGAATGTGGCTCGGCATTGTCTTGCTGAAATAAGCAGGGGCATCCATTAAAAAGACGTTGCTTGGATGGCATCCTATGTTGCTCCAAAACCTGTATGTACCTTTCAGCATTAATGGTGCCTTCACAGATGTGTAAGTTACCCATGCCTTGGGCACTAATACACACCCATACCATCACAGATGCTGGCTTTTGAACTTTGCGCCTATAACAGTCCGGCTGGTTCCTTTCCTCTTTTGTCCGGAGGACACGACGACCACAGTTTCCAAAACAATTTGAAATGTGGACTGGTCAGACCACAGAACACTTCTCCACTTTGCATCAGTCCATCTTAGATGAGCTCGGGCCCAGCGAAGCCGGCAGCGTTTCTGGGTGTTGTTGATAAATGGCTTTGGCTTTGGCTTTGCATAGTAGAGTTTTAACCTGCACTTACAGATGTAGCGACAAACTGTAGTTACTGACAGTGGTTTTCTGAAGTGTTCCTGAGCGCATGTGGTGATATCCTTTTACACAGTGATGCCGGTTTTTGATGCAGTACCGCCTGAGGGATTGGAGGTCACGGGCATTCAATGTTGGTTTTGGGCCTTGCCGCTTACATGCAGTAATTTCTCCAGATTCTCTGAACCTTTTGATGATATTACGGACCGTAGATGATGAAATCCCTAAATTCCTTGCAATAGCTGGTTGAGAAATGTTGTTAAACTGTTGGACAATTTGCTCACGCATTTGTTCACAAAGTGGTGACCCTCGCCCCATCCTTGTTTGTGAATGACTGAGCATTTCAGGGAAGCTGCTTTTATACTCAATCATGGCACCCACCTGTTCCCAATTAGCCCGTTCACCTGTGGGATGTTCCAAATAAGTGTTCGATGAGCATTCCTCAACTTTCTCAGTCTTTTTTGCCACTTGTGCCAGCTTTTTTGAAACATGTTGCAGGCATCAAATTCCAAATGAGCTAATATTTGCAAAAAATAACAAAGTTTACCAGTTTGAAAGTTAAGTATCTTGTCTTTGCTGTGTATTCAATTGAATGTAAGTTGAAAGGGATTTGCAAATCATTGTTTTCTTTTTTTATTTACAATTTACACAACGTGCCAACTTCACTGGTTTTGGGTATGTAATTAGGAAAAAAAAGAAAAGGAAAAAAAAAAGAAATGTAAATACACAGAGAGCACATGACAGTCTGCTCTGAAGACATCCAAAAAGCACTGTTTTCAAGAAAACAGGGCGGCAATTTACCAAATGTTTCAACATTTTTTTTTTCTCTCCGATGCTAAGTAAATTTTGCAAAACTAAAATTTTAGTCAGAATACTGTGTAATGTAGTAAGTAGTTCAGACTGACCTTAATTCTACTTTTAGCTCTGATGTATTACACCTGAATTTAAATAAAAAAATAAACAGTGGTAAATGCAATTCATTTTCAGCCCCCATCACTATTATTATCTGACATATTTCATCACTTAGGTTTCCTGGAATATGAACACATTTCATCCTTATTTAAGCATAAAGTAGTAAGATTTTGAAGGTCAAAGGGGAAAGTGAATGGTTTACATGGTCATTCCTTGCTCCTTATTTTATATATCCAGGCCATTTTAGGGATTCTCTCTTTGCAAGTGTCCCCTCTAACTGAAAGATAAATGGCTTAGACCTAGATCAGTATCAAAGATCACTTGCTCTGGGTCTGAAGTTCATGCTGTTCTTGTATTGGCCCTGCAGCAGGGGCATCAGCCTGCTTACTTGAACTGCGGCAGCGGACTGCCACTCCACCTCTCACCACAGATCGAGACACTCATGGTCTGAGGTTGCTCTATGATCCTGATGCTGGCATCGAAGTAGCGCTCCTAGCGCACCCTGCTCAGGCAGGTTGCACAGCCTGCCTGGTCTTAGGTGGCGCAGCACACGACAGGAGGACAATCAAAGCTGGGAGAGTTCCTTCACCACCACGGTCACCAGTCAAGAATGATAATGTCACAAAGCTGAATCGGAAAGGACCCAGAAGAACCACTTGACAAGTCCAAGACCTCAAAAGCCTTAAATCAGTCAGGGATTGGGTACATCAACATTGGGACATCAAACCAAAAAAAGGCAGAAATATCAGAATCGTTAGGCAAAAAGAGAGATGAAAAATATACTTAGGTGAGGTGTTTAAACAGACAATGAGGTCATTAGACACAGGTGACGCAGGAGGGAACACAGGTGCAGGGGAACAACAGTCAGGGAGACACAGAGAGGGGAGGGCAGGAGGCACAACCTGAAATGAGGGACAAGGGTGATTGCTTTCTAAATCAAACAGGAATGACAAGACATGACACAAGAGGGAGAAACAAAAAGGGGACCTTAACCAGGGGGCTGTGACAGTTACGTTTATGCCCAAACTTCCATCCAAAACACTGATTACATTAAAGGTGTAAAAGGCCACAGGTCAAGGTCACTGAGTCTCATATTCATTCCTTATTTATTTTCATGAATCACTCTGCCACAACAACCCCTGGGCCCTTGCTTTTGACTAAACATTCTATTTTCTTGGTTTAACAGCTATATATCAGGGGT